>OY728129.1:1441230706-1441961956 GCA_963277665.1 Viscum album
TCACACCCTTTTTAGGAAATTATTTAATTTGGAGTACTTGAATAGACCTCATGATTACAGGTTCAGATTCATTGGACTATGTTGTGTTGTACACTGAAACCTAGGGAGTTAAGAGCATAGGATTGGTCAAGCGCTCAAGATTCCCATGGAGACATCCTTGGGGACAACCTTTGGGATTTGGTTTATTTGTGTTATAAATGTATTATATCACTATTTCTGGGTTTATTCCCTTGTTTATAGTTTCATCTTTGGGAAATTCGAGCATAGTTTTGTATTTGGCATATGCTATTTTTCCTATATTTTTTATTGTCTTCTGTTGCTTCCTGTTTTTACTTCTTTCACTATAGTATGTTTTTTGTTTAATTATATCTTATACCATTGTGCTAATATGATCATAGGGATATAGTCTCGACACTATACCATCATTAGACCCTCACTTCTAGTCAGAAACCATTGGGGTAAAGGGAGGCGCACTTGAGGTTGTGTCACTGGCTAGATCGGGAAACCTTTTCTGTGACTTCTGCATCGGGACATTACAAAGGATAATCAAGGAATTATATTCCTTCATTTTACTATTTTTGTTAATTTTTATTCATGATACTAGGAATGTTTATATACATGTTTAAAATCTATCTTTGGGAGAGATCAACCCAAACATGGGGAAAAGTCTAAGTATCCATGGATGGGAATACTGTTCCTGTTTTTCGTTGTTACAATTGATCCAGATTTTACCTTGAGTGAATGGTGAATTTTTCACTATTACTGATTTATGAAATTTACAATATTTTACCCTTGACCTAGCATGGAAACGAATTAACATTATATGCATCATTATAGGAAATTAGAGAATCACATTACATGCTATGTAGTTTCATTGATAGATGTTCCTTGTGTGATTTATTCCACATGATTGTTTGTATAACATGATTTTTATTTTCTTAGTAAGATTTATTATATAGCATGTTTTAGTGATTATTGTGATAATTCTAGCATGATTTTATTCTATACCATGATTATGTGATTTCTTTATTAGGAAGTGGATTATCATGATTAGATAAGTAATTTCCATGATACTTATATTTACTTCTCATGATATTATGCCAAGTTATAAGTTTGATATAAAATTGGCTATTAAAGTGTTTTCATCAACCTAAATGGTATTTTACCATATATATTGATTATGGGAACTTAATTAACAAATTGTGACATGTTTGAGCCATGAACCATTGGTTAAATGAGCTAAAACATATTTGTTGTGATTAATTGGGAGCCAATTTTCAATTTATAAAGTTTATAGTTTCAATATAAATTTGAAAATAATGATCCATATAATTGAATTATCTTATATGAATGTAATATTCCTTGATACCATTGTATCAATATAAAGTTTGTTAAATTTTTAATTTCAATGAATTGGTTGTTTATGAACCTTTAAATGACTTGACCCAAGTATATCGGCCTTTAAGTGTTATATAATTATGAGACAATCCTGACTCAACCCAAGTAGGCTGGAATTGCTGCTACATTCTTGTCAAATGAAACCACTGAGGGTATTTTATAATTTTAATTTTTAAAATGATTTGGTTTGAATTCATATAAACCCAAGATAGATTAACCAGACCCTTTTAGGTCTCTATTATATTTTTAAACCTCGGTAATTAACCCTGTGGGGGTATATTAATGCTATATATGGATGATTATTTAAAGTTTTCATAGATGATTATATGGGATAACATATAGACGTATGGTGGAATATTACTTGACTAGTCCCATTTTTATTTATGAAAAACCAAATATCAACTTTCTAGTTAAATATCTAAGAGGGTTTAATTAATTAAAATTCCAATTACAACTTGAATGTTGTTTTCCCCTATTGATTGGAATTAAGATTTTATTTAACTAAGATAATTTTGATAAATAATGAATAAATAAATGATGATTAAAATAGAGGTTATGTGAAAAAATTACTTATTATGATAGAATGTTAGTTAAATAGATAATGCTTGAAAGGAAGTTGGATAGCTAGAAATCATTTTTTTTTCATTTTCTCAAAGCCTGTTTATGTGTTACCAGTAACCATATAGAAACTGATCCAAAATACAAACCAACACACCAACCACATATTCAACAATCCAAATTCAAAATTCAAAAACCATGCCATCATTTCAAACATGAGTACTGAGGCATCTCGGGCAGAATGCCACCATGAGCCACACCCCTGCAGCGTAAGCCGTACCATCAGCGAACAACCACCAACACCACCGCAACCTAGGATGTCGGCGATAACCCTTAAACCAGCACCGACATACCTTCAACACCGCCACAACACCACTCACTAATTTCAATGAGGGAGGAACCCTCAGCACAACTCATCATCATCACTGACAAATCTCCAAAAAACCCGCAGTACTGTCGAAATAACCAGAAAAGAAGAACCACAGAACCACAAATTCAACTCGCACAACAATAAAAAGAATCCACACCTCATCAGAAAACCCCATCGATGGAAATCATCAAGCACATTCATCGCATCCTAAACTAGAAGCACCACCGCAAAACACTTCAAACCAAAATAAACAACCTTCAAAAATATACCCAAGATGCACGAAACTAGAGCAAAGAACCTTCCCCCTTTTGTGCCACTCACCAGCCCAGGGCCTCGCTTCACCTTGGGAGTCTCCCCTGGAATATGCCGGCCAGAAAACTGGAAGAAAAATCATCCCATAGCCTCACTCAAGGATATATACACACCAACGCTGGGCCAACACACCGGCCGGATCCATGCCCGAGCATTCAGGGGGAGACGAAGCCAGAACTATCATTGCCGAGATGACTTGCAAATATATCGAACCAAACCTTCTCATGAGCCATCATTGAGAAGACGCACTGAGGAGATCATCACCGGGACACGACGACGCCAATCCAATGGCACCAACCCCAACCCTCATCGAGACACACCGTAGGAGGGAAGGGAAGATGGCCCGAAGCGAAACCCTAGCTCAAGAAAGGAGAGCTCCAAACACTTTTTCTCTATAAATAGTGATTATTATTATTTAATATCAATCCTTGAAATGTTTAAATAACTGAATTTTAATTATTGTAATGCCTTAAAATGATAACATAAATGGCGTTCATTCCTTAACCCTCATGTAAGGTTGGTTTAAGTGTTTGTTAGTAATGGGAATGTGAGTGTTTCATTTAGGCCTCATTTTGTTTAGCTTGAACCAATATGATAGGCAGTATATCCTAGTGAAAATATTATGGCATGACCTAATTTAAGGTTAGATGATCTATGTTTAAATAAGGAGCTAGTATAAGGTTGGTGGTTCCCTCATTACTTTAAAAACATTTCTAAATGCCTATAAATAGATTCAAATTTATGGTGTCATTCAGGTGTTATTTTTCTCATGCTGGACTCTTAGTTTCTAAAATGATATCTGAGTTGGATGGGTGGTTGTGCAATAAATTGACCCTTGTTACATGGGTGATAATTGTGTAATTATTGGTTATAGTGGGTTTGACATGCCTGAGTCATGGTCAAAAACTCAATGGGTTGTGTGAACCTTTGTTTTCTTCTTCTATAACGGATGACTTGTGAGGCCGTCAGCCAGATCTATAGTTTTATTGGATAATATGACTCGGAGATCATTATTTTTTATGGGCCATCAGGTAATGGGATTCATTGGGTTGCTAATTATATTGATTGTATCAAGGATGTTCTGTTTTGTTGATAAAAAACATCAGGGTAATATGCTTTGATACATGGGGAATCATTGTGTATTTAAAAAGTTATAGTGAATCGTATGAGTTTGGTATTACAAATTTAAGACTTAACCCAATAATATTCATTCATAAGTCGTATTTCTGGTAGACTAACCAAGATTTTTAGGTTTTCAATTTTCTTAGTGCTCAAGTATTGCATTATAAAAAGGACCTAGTGTTGAGTTTTCTTCGATTAGATTGATTTGGATTTATACCAAATGTGAATGAAATAAATGTGCATGGCTCAGAGGAGTATCATGCATGTGTCTATGGTGAGTCTAAACCTAATGTGATTTTAATTTTCTAGTTATTATCACTTTTATTTTTGGTTCTTGGTAAAAGTTTGATGGCCACATCTAGGACCCAAATTTAGTGGTCGATGAAGTGTGTATCATGGTATGCATTTTTGTTTTTAGTAAATGAGACTAGGAAACTCCTTACGTATGGAGATTTTCATTGATCATGGGGGGTTTGTGTACTTGCAAGTATAGGGAACATAACTTTACAAGGCCAATTTGAAATTATAAGCACTATTTTAAAATACCCACGAGCTTGGTGATGTTTGAAATGTGTCACTATTTGCAAGGTAGCTTGATGATGAAAGGGATGGATATGTATGAAACCATTTTTGAAATTTTTAGTAAAGGAAGAACTGAAATGGTTATGATTCAGTGACCATATAATTATTCATGTGGTAAAAGAATCATTTTTGATTAACAACGACACATCGACAAGATCAGATGATCTCTTTTGAAGGAAATCAACCAGTGGTGGTTCAACTAATTCCTTCATATTGTTCGATATGGTTGGTTGAAAACCATACCGATCATTTCATTTAGAAATTACAAGTGTTTCTCAGGTATTCATGGTAATTCTAGTTATACTCTTGTTGTACTTTTTTATTATAGATGATTGTGTTCCATATCGTGATATTGTCTAGGATACACTAAGAGAGAATCAATTATATGTTGAGCTAAATTAAAACACCCTTATGTTTTAATGATTAGACTCTGTGAAGGTTAGACTCTAGAAGTATGTTTGTTTGTACATACATGGTATGTTTTGAGGGATACTTGGGTTATTGAGTACAAACACCTTAGACATACTCACAAACACTATTAGGTTCATTTTATTGAGTTTTGTTAGGCACAATCATTGTTTTTATGTATGGATGTAACATCTATGTACCAATGTCTCACCTATAATTTTCAAGTTATGTAATATCTTGGATAATCTCCTTGGAATCCAAGTGATGATTTAGAGGCTACCCTATACATCTATTCAGTCTTAAAGGATATGTTTTCTTGGGTGTCTATTCAAGTGTGTTGGATCATGATTAGACCCATGTTAGTGTTGGGTAATGACAAAATAAATAGATGTATTGTCTTGATACATCATCGGATGTCATGTACATGCTTCAGTTGACATTCTTGAAGTAAACTTGATCTTCCTTAAGAGAAGACATCATGTTCGGGATGTGATATGGAAATGTTCTAAGCAGAACATTTTGAGGATATTCAGCTATAAGTGACTTGACATGCTTCCTCTTGTTTTGTTAAATTCATCCCATAAGTATCCTCTTCTATAACATCATTGGAATGAGTCTAATGAAGTGTGATTCAATTTAGGATTGTCATTTAAATTTGGACACACCAAGATAACTAAGGCCGATTGGAATTTAATCATTCATTTAAGATAAGTATAACCTCAATAGAATCAATAGAACACTACAGACATGCTTAAATAGAAAATTCTAGTGGTGGAGATACAATGTCTCAGAATTAGTTGTTAAGTGCTATAACTATTGGTGGGGATCACTATTGTCCAAATGATTAAATATATAATGAAAATATTGTGTTTCAAAAAATATTTTCTCGGGTAAGATCTTTCTCAAGGATTTAGTTTTGAATATGACCATTAGATTGAATTTTAATGGATTATATATCATACATTTAAAGGGATTTTTTTTGTGGTTTTTTGGGTGTTGAAAATAAAATATGTCTTTATAAATGAAACTTCATGACCTAGGTAGGTAAGATTTTGTTTTATTTTTTCCCTAAGTATTCTTTGGGACAATATGATATAAGGTGGGGAGATTTTGAGGTCTCATGTTTTGAACCAAACTGAAATTTCAAGGGAATTTGAATTTTACTATTTAGTGGGTATGATGTTCACTAAACCAAGATTTGGAACTCTTAATATTATTGTTTTTAGTTAATGTTTACACCCCTTGAGGATTCCTATGAGTTCATTTGAATTTCAAAAATCATCTTTATTCAAAAGCACAAGTTTTTTTTGCAGAAATAGAATGAAGCGCATGACTATTTAACTATAAAGGTCAATTGTTTAGCCACTTTTCTTAAGTATAACAGTATGTTTAAAAATTGTAACCTATTAGGGGTAACTATGTGGCATGATGTAGGTGTGTAGGAGAAACCCACATAGGCTATGAATGGTTTCCCCAGACTGTGCACCTAGCTCACACCCTTAGTGTCACATAACAAGTAGCGATACACGGTTAGCCAAACAATTTATCAAACTGTGCATCCCAACTATGAACCCTTTTTATAGGGGTAAGTCTTTGGGCAGTGAAGGATGCAAGGATATCAAATGGTTATCTAAACCATGTAGACAAACTCTATGGGCCTTTAAAAAGGTTATTTTTATGTTTTTTTAGCATGTTTTTTACAATGTCCCCATATTTTCTTCTCCCATCCATATGCAGAATCCACTCCAAGGGGGTCCTCCTCTTCTCCTCCTTCCATGTATATATATCCTCCATTAAAACTCTATTTCAAGTGTATTCAAGTGGGTTATATATCCCTTAGTGTTTCTATGACTCATCTTCCCACTCTTCTTGGTTATTATGGCCATCTAAAATGCTATCATGGTGTAATATAATTCACTATATTTTCTTGTTGTTTGTTAATTTCTTCGATTTCTCTCGAACCAACTTGATTCAAGGCTTTATAATAGATTAATGGACCATACTAAGTAAAAGGTACATTCAATATATCTCTTCCCTTAAAATTTCATTGAATTATGAAGTACATTATGGCGTCTAATGTCATGTTTTCTAATCATTTCCCCTGTGGTGTGAAATTAATTATGTAAGACCAAACTCCTTAAATTAAATCAATGTTATTATTTAATTTAAACTAATTGAGGTTTCTCACCTCAACCCCCCATTTAGGATGAGTTGTATATACGGCTTGAACTCTATTCCCCATTACATAACTAATGCCCCTCTTGTGGTGTTTCTTTAAATTCTCATGATCATAATGCGTTGATTCCTCTTGGACACCTTTTATATTTGTGATAAATGATTCCTTGTGTAAGGGATGATTACTTGAATTAAATTAATTGAAATAATAATATCATACTGTTTAATAATAAAACCTCTTACAAGGTGTATTGTCTTCTCTAATAGAAAGGGTAGATTAAATAGTTTTGTTTTAGAAGATAAATGACATTCTTAAGTACAAGGGAGTTATTATTATTTAAATTTTATATGGATCTGGAATAATATATACCTTGGGAGATACTTGGGTTAACTATTTATGGAACTCTGAGAATATAATTATAGGTTACTTTACTTTTATTACACTGGGAGAAATACTTGGATCCGTTGTAGGATTCCTTGGAAGGGATCACTAGGTGGATAGTTTACTTACCCACGAGAAATACTAATTCCCTATGTTTAGTGCATGTTATGGTTATACCATGCCATGAGTGATACTTACTCTTCAATTATCACCTTAGAAGTTCTAAGGACTCCATATATATATATATATATATATATATATATTAAATTTTCAGGATGAATTTTTGTTAAGATCCTCATTGTATCTTGTTTAAAGATTAAATTAATTTTTTTTACCTTATTTAAGGATGCATTAGCCCATCCATAAAACATTATTGGGTTTGGTCCATGTTTGTTTTCAACCCTCATGATGATCTAGTTATGTACCAATGAGCATAAACTAGGTAAATTACAAATATATATATACATACATTATATATGTAAAGGTTCTCCATGGTCGAGATATTTCGATTTAGGTTGAAGAAGGTGTAGTTGTCCAGGTTTCCCTCATGAACCTAAGCCAACTTATTTAATTTTATTTAATTAATTATTTAAATTCCATAACTTCACACTACTTTATTTTACATTAAAGGACTGGATATCGTTAGACATCATTGGTGGTGACCTACTGAGTAAATCTCACACCCTATTTGGGCCGCCATTACAATGGGGTACCCAAATATGCCTTGTGATTATATGGTCAAGTTCATTGGACTATGTTGTGTTGTATGCTTGTACCTAGGGACTTATGAGAATAATAAAAATCCAAATAATAGTATCTTCATGGAGACATCCTTGGGTATTTGGTTTATTTATGTTATACCTATAGTATATCACTTATTGCATGTTTACTCCCTGGTTTATAGTTTCATCTTTTGGACATTAATGCCTAGATGTGTATTTAAATTGTCTAATTATCCAGTATTGATTATTGTCTTCCAATTTTATCTATTTTTACATCTTTATCTACATAATATTTATTTTTAGTTATCTCTATTACCAATGTGCTACTATAACCATGAGGGTATAGTCTCCCCATTATACCATCATTAGAACCTCGCTTCTAGTTGGTAGCCTATGGCGTACGGGGAGACACGCTTGAGTTCGCGTGACCGATCAGATCAGGGAACCATTTTAGTGGCATCTAGATTATGAAATTACATGTGATAGATGGAAATATTATATGTGAGGCCTTGATGCAGTTGATGTGAGGTCTTAATGCAATTCTTGGAATCTACCTCTATTCAAGGACACTAGGATAATCCTTACATGGTGCTATTTTAGAATACATTCATAGAGCGGTGAGACTTTCATTTTGTAAAAAAACCCCTGAAACCCAGTGGTAGTGTATACTTTTTTACTTTGGCATAATATAAAAACAGTCTCATCCTGATGGAACTATAATTTTAGCGGTCTTTCAGAACTAGATTCAAACAAAATTCTCATATTACATTTGATATAAAATATAAAACATAGGAAATATAAATATTATTAATCCTAGAAAACATTCAAAGATTCATTCTTAAAATCCCTAAGGAAGGAAAAAAATAAAGGATGAACTCATATTATCAATATAGGGAACATATAAAATAAACTATCATGAGAAAATAATGCATAATCAATATGGAAATGTAAATAACTAAAACATCTACCATTTAATTTATAAATTAATCCCAAAATTCATCCATGGATAATATCAAATTAGTAATGTCATGTATGATAATAATAATTTAATTCTCAATAAATAAAATCCCTAATGTTAGAAATCATGGTCTTATACATCATGATACATCTACCATCAGAGACTTGTAAAAATATAGTTTAAATTATGGGTATGCATACATAAAAAACAAATTTAATAAGGATAGAAAACTATTTTGTCATATTGTACATGTCAATTCATTAAGGGTCTATAGGATTTCGGGCCCCACCCATCACTTTATTTCTAATGAATTCAACATATATTGAATGGTAAACTTAATTCATAATCAATATTCATTATAAATAAATTTCAGTAATTAATAATGAATAAATAATATCAATATTCCCCCATTTGATCAAATATCATTCAAACTATTACGCCATATATAGAAATGATTTGTGTTTTATGCAATAAGAATATCCATGATTCAAACAATATAGATACTAAAAAAAATATTATCCAATAAAAAAATATCACTAGAAATTTAATGTTTCTAGAGAAATTTAATGACAACAAAATTAATTATGAGATGAGATATGAACATTAAAAAGTAGATTTTTATTAATATCAAGTATTTTAATGAATAGAAGATAATTATAAAGAAATTTTTTAAAAAAAGTTTTTGAAAATATTTTCTCTGTAAAATCATAGATATATTATAGAAGAAACCAATGAGAGTAAAAAAATTATGGGAGTGGGAAATTCCATTAATTATATATATAAAAGAAGACGTTTTTTAAAATTTCTGAACATAAAGTAAAAAAACCCTTTCAGAAAAACATATAAATATTATTTTAAAACATTGTAAAAATTAAATAATAACATTAAATTTATTTAATATTTCATTTGAGTAATAAAATTTCACTTAAAATAATTTTAAAGAAAATGGACATTGAAGAAAAATATACCTTATCAAAAATAGGAATAAGATTAGATTTTATTTTAAATATTAATATTGGAAGTGTATCTAAAATTGAATCCTTAGTCATAATAACTAATAATAAATTCATATTAAATACATATTATGAGTATTATATATGACACATAAAAGTAAATAGGTATGTAATGCCAAATATGTCTCAATGGTGTAGAAATTGAGATGAAATCCCTTACCAAGATAGTATCACTAAAGTGAGAATTACTCAATTAACTGAATATGTGTAACCAATCTAAATCCACAAAATAAATTTTTAAATACAATATAGAGAAATTAAATACAACTTATCACATAATATTTACCTAAAATAATCAATTAAGATGCGATATAATCCAATGAATGAAAATTTAGTTATGAAATCCCTCGAAACTTTGGTAACATTTAAATGAAAATTACCACGAAAAAAATGACATCAAATGAAAATTTAAATCAATTGAATACTAATATATTCATTATAGAAAATATAAAGTGGGTAATATATGAATCTCATAAAAGATGATATATTTATCACATAACATATGTCCTAAAGAAGACAGTTTGAGACGAAGAATACTTACTTCACATTTACACCCAGTTGAACATGCATTAACCTCCTATATAATGGTTTTAAAAAAGTTATTAATTTATTGGAAACCTATATTAATAGATATAATATCATATATCATCATTTTAAAATAGTATACTTCTGATAAATTAATTATTTTTCATTATTATCATTATTTTGGCTGTTAACTGCTTTATTTTCTCACACATGTTTGGTCATGTATGTTCCATTCCATGTACTTTTATTAAGGTCCAAAAATCTCCATAATTTTATTAATTAGATAAATATCATAAATAACCATTAAATATATCCTAATTAACCTCCATATAAAAATAATATGAAATAATAATCACATCACTCTGTGGAGTTTATAGTTCACACATACGTAGCGATGTTATCATTTTCCAATGGATAGAGAGTTAAAAAGTTATATATGATATTAAAATTAAATTATAGTATTATATTAATAAATATAATATATATTAAATTGTTCTATATTTATAACAATCCTTTTAAATATTTTATGAAAAAATAATTACACCACTCTACGGTGATGATAGTCATAAGTACTCACGAGAAATGTTTTCACTTTTAGTAGGATAGAAAATAGATGGAAAATGGTTTTTATATAATCATAATAACATTTAATTATATTTATTATAATCTATTTATTATTTTGGTATGGTTAAAATATATTTTTATGAAGTTCAAGAGGAATGAAATTTGAAAGAGTCGGTAAAGAGATTACCACTTCTTTGAAAGAGTGTATTTAGATATTCTCTAAAGGGACCTATATTTGGTAATTTAGGAAGCCTTTAACCTCAATAAAATGGATAAGGTTGTCGGGAAGAGGTTTTTCTAGTGTTTGGGTGAGCTAATAAGATCTATTTGGTGTATAAGAGAGATGATTAGTGTTCTTTTTTTATTGAAAGAAAGGACATGTGTCAAAATAATAAAATGATTTAAATATAATAAATTCATTTTCATATGAAAGTGTAAAAATATAGCTATAGTTTTAAATATAATATACAATAATATTTAAATATATTTAACTGAAAAAAATTATATAGGTTTATCTCTTATTTTAAACCTTATCTTTTGGTTTAATCCCTTCGTGAAACAATTTTAACCTTAACCCCAACAATAACTTTCTCAATTTAAAGGGATATAGTATTAAATATAAGTCAATAATTTTACAATAATTCTAAAATTGTTTATATTTTTTACATTTATGATCCTACACATCCTATTTTATTATCTTTAGTAATTATTAATAATTTAATAAAATAATATGTTTTCATGAAATATCAATATTTTTATTTTTGGAACTATTCCATTAATTTGAATTTAAATTCATCAAGAAAAATATTTATTTAGATTATTGAATTTTAAAACATATATAATATTTAATAAATAAATATAATTGTTCTGGGAGATAATAATTCATCCATATTGTGTTGCTTTAAATATATTTAAAACTGATTATTTTATTTTAGTCTCAATTGAATAATTATATTATCGACTCTATGTAAGAATTTAATCTAATTATGAAATCAATAAAAAAAGAATTATTTTAAAAATTATCTTTTAGATTCATTAATATTCTATTCTTATCATTATGTCAACACATGAGACAAATTAAAATTACGAGAGCAGTATTTTGGTATTTTCTTTACTTAAAATACTATAAATGTCATTACCAAGATCAAATATCCCAAAAATTACATATATTCAAATTATAAAAGTCTATAGTAAAATTATCTTAGCTAAATTAAAAAATTAAACTGTTTCGTTGGTTTTTAATGCATTATCCCATTATTTTTAATTTAATTACCTAATTTAACCTTTTCAGATGTGCTAAATTTTTCCATAGTTATTATTCAAAATTACTAAAAATAAAAGGGACCTATATACTAAACACAAAACTCAATATTAAAAAAATTTAATTCATTATTCAATATTAAATTTATTAAAGTAAAATAAATTAATAAAAATGAAAAAATCAAATAAAAATAACTTTCATAAAAATTCATTTTTAAGTTTAAAAATGATTTTATCCTAAATTCATCAATAAAGCAAATTCAAATTACAATTAGTGGACTATTAATAAAATAAGAAAACAAATTTTACATTTAAATCATTTGAAACAAAATGTAACTTTATAAACGATTTAAATATAAATAAAATATTCAACAAACAAATAGTATTTTTCACTATACGCTAAAAACTAAATCTTTTCATAAACATCCAAAAAATTAAATCTATGATAATTTTGAAATAATGATAAAACAAATTATAGTATTTTTATCAAATTTTTTTTTTAAAAGTTATATAAATTAATTATAATATTCTTTCAAAGAAGTAATGAAAACCATTTTTGAAGAAAACAAATGTAGAAGAGTAAAACACATCTATTGGAAGTTGAGTCTTTATTTCCTATTAATAAATCAATGAATTTGTGTTGAGTAGATAATGTATATATATATATCATAATATACTTAATCCTATTCATTCCCTCTAATTCAAGAGTTTTATTATAATAGTTATATTTAAATAACAATATAATGTGGTTTGTTTAAGTTTGGTGTTGTGTTTTGTAAATGCTATCAGAAATAATGCTATTTTAAATTAATGGGGCTTTACAATATCTACCTTAAAAAAATTATTCCCTTTCAATTTTAACCCTTTCCCAATAATCAAGGTTTTTAAATTTGAAATTTCATTTATATAAAACATACATCGAAAAAGGGTTAATAAAAAATCCTCTTAAACATTGGGAAAGGGATATGTTACGGTTATGTGGAAAAACATATAACTAGGTTTAAATATAGGAAAAAATTATTGGGAAATAAAAACATGTACATTGAAGAGAAATTTAACTTTCAAGGACAAATAGAGACTAATAGATAACATTTTCAGGAGAAAGGTGAAGAATAAAAACCATAGATGGGCGAAAAACCAAAGATATATTGAAAATGATTATAAGAAGATAAAATTTTTGTTCCAAAATAATTTTATTGTATTTAAGGAACTCATTTACCATCAATGACTATGAAAAAATAAAAATATACTTACTTTACCAGCTGAATTTCATTATTTAAAAACTTTACACAACAATCTTATCCTTTCTCTAAATTATAGGTATTCAAGATGATTATATCATACTAGTCACACTGAAATAAAATTACAATGAATCATATAATCCAAAAATTATAACAAGAAATTACACCTCTCTATATGTTTTAACCAAGTATGAATTGGTTTCCACAAGGTATGATATTATCAAAGATGTATAATCCTTAATGTGAATAAATAAAACACTTTACTTCAAAATTTTGATAATTATAGAAAAGGGTAAACATAGATTATAAATAAAATACCCTATATCAAATTAAACTTAATTACAAAAATAATGAAAAATGTTTTTACCGTAATTTTTATCTCATACCTTTTAACATAAATTCTAAAAATTTTATTGAATGTTTCCCAAATACTCTTTAATTTTAAAGAACATGTTAAACATAAAGGTTATATAGAATTTGATCTAATGAATCATCCCAAAAATAAAATTAATCACCTTGATAAATCAATATAAAATCTTATAATGTGAAAAAATTAATCAAAATATCAAGAATATAATTTATATTCTGACCTGAATGGTATTCCTTATAATGTCCATAAATATCTCAGAAGATATCACTTAGTTAATGAATCAATTTTTAACTTTAAATCCTATCTATATCTCATTATCTAATAGAAAATAAGAAATCATAGAATAACTAAAAGTTTTATTTAAACCCAATGAGAGTGTCATCTCTAAAACCCAGTGAAAGTTTCAAATCACCTCAAAATATCATTAGTTAGAACCTGAAAAGGGGTATGTGTGCCTTTGAACTTATAAACCCAAGATGATATTCATAACTCTTAAGTTAAACCCACCTCAAGACATATATGATTCAAAAAATTAACCCAATCCTCATTGTTTAAAAAAAATTAAATACTATTTCTATAAATTAAAAAATGATATAACCTTTATCATTGATGACCTAAATCACTTTTTCATTCAATCAATATCAAATTTCATGATCACTAGTGCTATATCATTTACTTCATCAAATTTTAACATCACTTTATCTTAATATATACAAATAAAATTCATACAATCAAATGATTGGTATATCATAGGTCCTTTATTGGTTTAGTAGATAACCCTAGGATTAGGGAATATGCTTAGATAGTTCAAATATTCAACACACAAAAAAACTATAAATATTACATTGGGATGAACTTCATATCCTTAAATAAAAATATTCATTTTTTCTCAGTAATTTTTTTACATATGACATTTTTTTTCTATTAATAAAATATTTTCCCATTCCATTGATATATTCTATGGGTTGTCTCTTTCCACATATCTAATGTGAATAAAATTATGCATTATTTCCTTCATGGTCTCTAGCACCTAAGCTATCAACATACACTATAATTTTATTCATTGGTGAGTATAAGATTTGGTTAATGTGCAGGTTTTAAATCATATATTTTGATAAATGATTAGGAATAATAAATTTATCTTTCAATATAATCATAATCTAATTTGGTTTCGAATAATCACTATATTTTCCATCACATTCAGTTTGAGGATGATTCCTCCTGGATCAACCCATTGAATAAAACCAACAAGAATATTATGAGAAACAATAATCATAGTGGTTAAACATATAATATCTAACTTAAAATAATTATTATGTTATCTTATATATTGATATATCTTTAATTTCATTCATAATATTAACTTCCTTGATCTATATTTTCCTTAATCTAGTTCCCAAGGTTTCTCTGACACTAACTACAACAAACACAACTCTAATAACCTAGGTATAGTGTTTGCTTTATTACATTCAAATAAAATACTAGGGATCTCATCATTAATGACCAAAATTTTTATCAGTCGCAAATAACCATAAAAAAACATGATTCACATATTACATTGGAATTAAAATATAAAACATTTTGAATGAAAATATTATTCATCCTTGAACTCATTAAAATATTCCTTCTTCATATCCTGGGGAAAGGAAAAAAATTATATGTGATCTTATATTATTAATAATTTTTATGTACAATAAAATATATCATTATTATGTAAGATATAATCTATATAATATGGTAAATAAATGAGACATATGCTATTTAAATAACAAATTTAGTAAAAAATATATCCAGGTATATTATCAATGACATAATCTCATTTATAATAATAATTAAATTATAAATGAAGGAAATGAATAATATTAGATATTTTGATCTCAAACATCATGATATATCTAATATCAAATCCTTCAATCATGAAATTCTAAAAAATGGGTAGATATACACAAAAAACCCATTCAAAAAGGCTATCCAAGTGATTTCTCTCATGAAACCTATCGATGCACTGATGGGATTTAAAATTTTGGTCTCCACCCATCACTACATGTCTAATGTATTCCTCATATATTGAATGATAAATTTAATTCATAAAAAAACATGACTTATCAATAAATTTCATTTTTGAATAAATATTATTAAATATAAATATTACCCAAGTCCAAAAAATAAATTTCAATGTAATACACATTATATGAAAATGTTATATGATTTAGGAATTAATAATATATATCCCAAACTAGGCCAGAGGCTATATTACACTGATACCTAAGAAGGCCCTGACATGTCTTGGAGGGTGTACTCAATCCACATTGGTTGAAGACTAGAACCTGAAATAAAAAATGAAACAAATTGGAATATATTTTACAAAAATAGTAGAAGATAAATTATATATGTGTGTACACTCAACACTAAAAAGGGTTAAAGTACTATAATAAAATAGGAAAGCCAATACAAAAATTGTACATTCTAAAAGACACAATATTTTTCAAGATAAAAACTCATAAAAACCTATGTAACAAGTTGGTCACATCTTCACTCGTCACCTATATCACTCTAGAACTAGTACACAAAATGTTTTTTATATCGGTTTTTTAGGTTTTTCCATGTCTTTTTTAAAGTAAAATCTATTTTAGGAAATGTAAAAAATAATATTTTTTGAGGTCAGTTAATATTACCAACATAAACAATATTATTTCTAAGGTTTTTTTTGGTTATTTTATAACCGATGTAAAATGTGACATTCCAACATTTTTTACATCTATTATAAAATAACCGATGTAAAAAATGGTCTTTTATATCACTTATATAACAACCAATGTTAAAAAGGGTGTTTTACATCACTTTTTAACATAATTTATTTTTTAACTGACAACAGAAGACCTTTTTTATGTCGGTTATTAAATAATAGATGTAAAAATTGTACTTTTTTAAGTTAATTAATCCATCATATGAAAATACAAGGACATTAAAAGGAAAAAAGATCATAGAAACTAGATGTAATCTAGAAAAATAAACCTAACTCATTGAAATAATTTTAAATATTTTCATACTCTTCATCGATATAATTTTCTTCATATAAAATGTATCATGAGGCAAAAGAAGCTCATATGACTTAAAAGGAATTTTAGACCCCAAATAAACCTTTTTCGTTTTGATATGACCTGAAGAAGGATTATTCATAATAAGAAATATGGAATAATTAAATGGGTATCTATTGAGAAAAATAATCATAAACACATTAAATCATAGAAAAATAATTATACATACCATAACAATTTCATTGAGAGAAGAATCGGCCGAACGATGATAAATATTTAAAGAGTTGAATCAGTGTAATGTTGACGATGGTCGAAAGAGTTGATTGTTAAAGAGAAACATGTGGAGTGTGAAAAAATATAAATTCACTTGAAAATAAAACCGCTGTGTATTAAATTTTAGGCAGCAATTAAAAATTTCAATGTTGCATTGTCAAAAAACTGAATACAGTATTAGAACGATGCGAAATTTTAACATTCACATTGCTTTTTTTAAAACTGACGTGAAAAATAATTATCTAATATATATTTTTACATCGATTTTATAGAAATCTATAAGGAAAATCCATTTTTTACATCAATTCTTTAAAAATGATGTGGAACAGGAATTGTAAACATATGTTTTAGAAGAACCGAGGTGAAACATGAATTTTTCAAGTCAGTTTTAGAGGAACCGATGTGAAACATGAATTTTCAAATTGATTTTTTTAAAACCTACGTGAAAATGAGTTTTTCTTGTTTTTTAAATCTATTATTTTTATAACCAATGTTAATATATTTTAAACATCAGTTATTTAATAGTCGTTGTTAAAACTCCGATGTAAAATATATATTCTATACTAATGTAGGTACCATTAATCAATAATATATGCCTCCTCCAAGAAGTTATTTCCCTTTAATTGAACCTATCACAAGATAATATATAAGTTTCTTAAGGAAAATGTAAGGTGTGAGATAAAAATCTTATTAGAGACTCACAAAGTCTTCCATAATCAATTCTATAATAATTAATCCAAATAATCTATCAATTTAAATAAAATAATACATGACATTTCATTTAAATACTTTAAACAAAACATACATTCAAATTAAAAATATGATATATATATCAAAATTAGCATAAAAGAATATTTTATATAAGACATTTATATAAAATAGTTTTCATGAATAATACAGTTCAAAAATCAGTACCATGTATAATATTGTCATGAAAAACAAAAAACCATGATCATATGCACTATTGTATAATGATATTTGGTCATTAGATCCTCATACTTTTAATTTATCATCACATATCAAGAAATGTGTGAACACTCAAAGAAACACCCCTTCAGGGGACCCATTATGGGAAATCAATATACATACCATTTGGGGACCTATTATGGGAAAATCATTCCAAACATGCTTTAGTTAGTGTTTTCATCATCAATCTGTTTATAAAAAGTCATAGACCTAGTGTTCTTTTCATAATAACAACTAACTAGTTAGGATTACATGTGCTTCAATCGATCAATATAAAACATCTTGTTACCCTCTTTTAGGTATTTTTCATCCCCTTTTTCATTTCTTTCTTGGTTTGGGTGTGTTTGGTTACTTCCAATAATATGGATTCTTTCTAGGAGAAATGAGCTAAAGTTTTTGGATGTATGTATGTTAGAATTAATAGAGTCCACATATAAATGTGAAAAAGGTTTTAGAGAATGTCGTTTGGGTTCTAGGCAGTCCTAGCACCTTTTTCTAAGTGTTTCTATAGAATCTACCTACCGAATGGTTTCACGTTGTGAACGAGTTACATGAAATTAATCTATTTTTTGGATAATGTCATTAACTAGTTCAGAGAATTAAATGTTTACACTCTATGAGACTATTTCACATCTCTTAGAGGTTATTCTATTTTATTTTTAATCTGATGTGATGTGTTTTTCAGTGCATCTTAATATTTTATGAATTCACTTCGTTAAAGTGTTTCACATCATGTTGTTTCAATATTTGTTGTTTTTAAAACTTTACACATCTAGATTCGATGCATATATTTAAATATTTGTTGCACGTGATTGTCTTTTTTGGGTATGAGTGTCCTTACTATCACAACCTAGTGTGGTCCTTGGTATGATGTTACTTATTATTTGGTTTGGACTACAATATATTTTATGTGATATGTGATATATTATTTTCATTAACTTCTTTGATATATGTGGAACTATTTGAAACTGTTTTACTTGGATTATTTGGAACTGTGGGAAAAAATAGGATTTATTTACCCCTATTTTGATATAAAAAAATAATTTACTAATTATCATTCCTTTTATTCTTTAAATTTGAGAATGTTATTATTGTTTTGTAGAGACTTGATATAGAGAAACTGAGTGGGATCTTACTAAGACTATTTAGATCACACACTATGTACCCCTTCGGTGGTGTGTAGACCTTGTTATGTCTTTCAATATAGGGAAAGGAAAGACACCACAGTGAGATGGATAGTTTTTTTATTAGTTTTTTATGCATATCTAGTGGTGATATGGTGGGATTATTTCTATGGTATCACATGGATTATCCATTTTTGATTTAGTTTCCCTTTACTTTTAGTATTATATCTTGGAGAATATTTAGCTACTTCTGAGTTTCATCACTTCTGTTGCTTCCATTTTTCTATGACATATATTTATTGTCTTACTATTACATTGTTTCTTCCCATGGTGTGTATATATATATATGTCATGTTTTCTTCTTCAGGTTAGGATAAATCATTCCCTCTCATTATTTTGTATGCCCGGGTGATAGTTTACATCTTGCGAACACCCTTAGAGTAAGTGAATGTCTAGGTCAAGTATAAATTAGAGAGTTTATATGAAGCACCCTAGGATAGATTGGCCACTAATAGGGGAGGGGTGAATCATTGTAATTTTTTTAACCAATACTTTTCTTTTCAATTCAACCTCTTGAACTTGTTAAGTTTCTTAATCTACTCAATATTATCTCTCAAACAGACCTCATGTATAATAATAATATCAGAGAGAGAAAAACATGGTACTTACAAGGTTAGTTATAATGACCATCTCCTTGAAATGTTGCTTATTATACCCAACATTGATTATTTATTATAATATTTACTATAAAAAAAGTTATTACAATGGATTTAAGTTCTAATTGAAATTATTTTTCTCTTACTCCAACAGTGAGACTTTGTTTTCTTTTAGCTCTAACTAAAAAAAATCTTTCTCTAACTCCAACTAAGATACTTTGTTTTCACCTGGATCCTACCAAAAGAATTCACATTCTCCCATCACCAATTATAAAAATTCACATCTATTCAAATGCTTGATCCACAATATGATGATTCTCTAATCTTTCTCCATGAGCTTGTAGGATCTAACTTTCATGTATTCCTATTCAAGTAATTTCAACATCCACTAGTAGGGTATGTCTACCTTTCTTAATAATTTTGATCACATGTAACATATTAGTTTCATCGGTGTAAAAAATGGTTATTCAAGAATTATTCCTTCTTACTAAAGTCATGAACTCGCTATGATGTGTGAAATTTGTGCACAAAAGCTTCTTAAATATTTCATGCAAGAAAAACACTATCACAATCTCAATTTATTTCTAATTTATGCATGACTTTCATGGAATCTAAAAACCCTAGTAAACCTTATAATTATTTATTTATTATATTATGTTTTACTTACTTTAGTTATCTCAATATTATCAAGTTTTTATGTATATATATAATCATGAAATACAATTTTCACTTTGTCTCTTAATGCATGTGAACGTAGTTTATGTACATGCATGCACTTACTTTTTTATTTGTTTCTTTTGACACACACACACAATATATGTTTATGTATAAATACTCCAGTTATTAATAAATCACATCTTCATGGTAATGCATATGCATACATGCACTATTCATAGTGTGTGTCCTTCTCGACCTTCCTTCTTGTAAACACACACTATCTTCTTCAATTATAGTGCACTCTCCTCCTTTGAATATATTATGCACAAACGGTTTCACATATGCAAGTCTCACAGATTATGTTCAATAATTCATGAAATACTTTACACACATATACTGTATTGAGTATCAATATTCCTCTGAAAAAATAGTATGTATGAATTATTCTTCTATGTGATTTACCTCTCCTCTTCTTCATATGATATAGTGTAGGTGTCACTATTTTGTGGTATCTCAAAAAAATCATTAAACTAGTAGATATACATGTAGGGTATCACAAAATCTTGAGTGGATTCACAAAACTAGTTTCTTCATGAATAAATAAATGTGTGTAATGATCAAGTAGAGTTCCCACTTGAATTTCCCTTCTTCACGTAGGTAGAAATCGTCGAAAAAATCTTTTTTTTGAAAAAAAAATTAATGGTGCTCTATTTAAGGGGAAAATGAAGCCTCTTAAAATAGTAAAACTAGTCAGTCATAGTATATTTGATATTTATAAATAATTATCATGGCCTTATCTTTTTGATTCATTCCACATCGATGGCTTCTTCAAAACCCCACAAATATTGTTGATTTATGAACCTTTTTTAAACATCCAAGTCATTTGAGGGTTACCAAAATATACATCAAATTTAATGGAGTATAATAGTCACAAGTTTTCACTATCCTCCTTTGAATGATATCATCATGTGCATGAGATGAGGATAAAATTCTCCTCATTTATGCAAGATCAAACTCATTTATCAGGATAAATTGCTTGAGAGGCCTCGGGTAACTACGTTGGTAGTTCAACCTATGATAGTTTATTGATTTATCGCATGAATGAAAGATGTAGTTAAATGAAGGATATCAAGAAGATCGAATGAACCTCATTACTTCTATATTATCTTGATCATACGTCAATCATGTATGGGTTGACTATGGCCCAGTGACCTAGATCTCCTTAACTAAGTATAGGAAGAAGGTGATGTCCCAAACCTAGTCGAATAGTCAAGATCGAAGCGATTGAGAGGCACATGAAATGTATGATATTTAAGTGATATAGGAATACTAACTAGATGTGACATGTCCAACATCATTTTTTCATATTTCTTACCTATGATTTATAATAGATTGTGTTCTTTCTACTTATTTGAGCTGGAATTGAGGTCAACACCTAGATACACTACACGTCACACTCACAGGGACCATCCCACACTATGAGGTCCATGGGAAGTCCTTTGGGATACTGGCCCAATATATGTAGGACTTCAGGAAAGTTCTCTAAAATCCCAATACATGGGCCTTCATACCTCCATTCACTACCTCAATTGGTAGGCTCTTCCATGGGGATGAAACTTAGGTCCCCTATGGGTGGTTGAGGGATGTCCCTTATGGGCTCCCTTGGTGGGCCTTAACTTTTTATTAAACTCTCAAAAAAAATTATAAGTGTAGAATACTCAAGCCCAATATTCTAAACCACTTATCAACTATAAACTATTATTCATCATGAATTTACATTATCTTTTCATGGGATATTTAAACCATAATTAAAATAAATATTTTCATGCTCTTCACTTGTAGTTAACAATGTGAAAACTCATTAACACATATATTAAATATTAATGTTTACTTAAAAAATATTCATAAATTACATGGATAATTTCTCAATCATGACATAAAATGTCATTAATGAATTCCATTACAATTATCCAAAAATAAAAATTTTTCACCATTAGCATACCAAAAAAATATTGACATATCATTTAAAAAATTGGAAAAACTAGGACAAAAAATCCCCCCTTAGTATTATTTTTCAATACCTCCTAAACACAATTTTTAATATTAAATATGTTTTCTCCAACATTTCTATACATTATTTTAAATCAAATGAAAAGGAAAAGTAGGAGTTTTTTCAAAAAAAATATTCTCCTCCCTTTAAAAATTATTTTCTGGATACCTCTAAGAGAGGGATGATATCACATGGTTTTCAATGTTGTCCATAAAAAAACCATGAGTATGAAATCATTCTTAGAATGTCTCAATTCCCATCTAAGGGGTTGTGAGTAATTAGATTTATCAATGAAATTCTAAATCTACCACACTTCAACATACGCATTAGAAAGTTCAATTGAAAATATAAATATCCCCTTTATCTCATTATGTCATAAACTAAACACTTACCCCTAATTGATATGAACAATAAAATTAAGAATGAGGTATGAAAGTGTGATTGGCATACCTCATATTATAATTTTATAAATCTTTTTAGAAATTTAGTATTCAATCTACAGTAAAGATTTAATGGATTTATCTCATTAATTCTCTACATCAAGGGTTGTATTCATATCCTTCAATTCCTGGAATGTTAATAAAACAACATTCATATATGGTTAATAAGAAGGAACATTTTTGTTTCTAAAAAACAATAGTTAGAATGAGATATTCCTCTCAATATGGGATATTATTTTTTGACATTCAATATCTTCTTATAATAATCACATGACTTGGTATTTTGTTTATATTGAAGCCACTTCCCATTATCCACATATGTAATATCTCATGGAATATTTTTCATTCATTTTTCAGCTATGTGACCCATCTTCTTACATCTACCACAAAGAATATTTAAGAATTAATTTTTTTAATTGGAATCTTAAATGGATTTCTAGTCACAACATTCTTTCTATGGGAACTTTTTCACACATATTTACCATGACGTCTCTATGATTGAACTTTATTTTTCCTATAGGACAGTGATTCTGTTGACTTGTTGCTTTCTCGATTTGATATAGGAGAGGATCCATCATTGTTCTTCTTAGTGATAGTTGGTTTAACAGTCTTCTTGTTGTACTCATATCCCAAGGTTGACTTTTCAACTTTTTTTTTCTATGTATTTTTTAATCTTTGGTACAGTTTCTATCCTTTATTCTACCTTTCTCCCCATAAATATAGGATTTATATTATTTTCATGAATTTAATTGTTATCCCAAAATTCTACTGCCATGTTCCAAAACTTCCAGAAACACAAATAATATCCTATAAACATTCCTATTTAATTTTGAGGTGTATTCTGTTTAGATTTCATAGAATGTTAACCTTACTTATTTTGAGTTTCCCCACCAATATTTAGAATACTTCTTGGGGTAATAGTTATTTATGATTATTTTCTCATTCATCCATTATTTTTTCATTTTATCAGTATTTTCATCACCCATACCTTCCAAAATATTTATTTAAAACCTATAAAATAAATTAAAACATAATTATTACATAAAATAGTTTCTAGGTTATGATAAAAATTATTATTGGATGGTATTTCAATACAATTTGAGACTGATCTCAAAATATTCTTAATGTCATGATCTTCAAAGCACACATTTAAGGCATCATATATTTTTCTCTAAATATTGGAAGTTTTATATTGATGTGATTCTTGATTCTATAATCTCACATCCATTTATAATAAATTCATGTTAAGATATTCCTTCTCATCCTAAACTGATATCATCTTAGATTCACATTGCTCATTCATCATTTTATTTTTTCCTTTATACACATTTAATTATTCTTGCAGATAATTTTAAAGTTCTATTACCCTGATAGATTTTTCATCCAGTTGAGAAACATTAACTACCATAGAAACATAGCGAAATTTCTTAAAATCATGGAAAGATTCAACAAAAAAATATCAAAGAATTTTTTTCTCAAAAACACTTTCTTTCAATTATTCAATAGCTTAATCATATCTTTCTCTGCAAAGAAAAATTGTTTCTTCCTTTTTATTCACATGTTTTGTGAAAGTGTTGTATATACTAACCCTTTTATCCAATGCCTCTCCATAGCATCATATTCTTTTCTAGATGTAATTTTTCATCATGAAGACCCTTTATTCTTGAAAAAATATATTTTACCACTTGTTTAGGGATATTCTTTAGATGTTAATTTAATACAAAATAAAAATAACTAAGTGATACAACACCCTCACAGCTTAATCAGGATTCATTATTAGAATCATAATGAACAGAATTATTGAAACATATGCAATTTTGATTACTTCCAATTGATAGCATCTTTTACTTTACAGTAGGATTCTTCTTCATCTTCATTTAATGTTTCTTATTTCTATTTTTCTTAGTCTAGGAAGAAATATCCATCTGAGAATACTCACTCATTACTATAAGTTTACAATTTATAATTGTAAAACCCTGAACCCAGTTGTCCGAAGTTGGTGCATTATTTTATTACATTGTAATGATTACAAGGAATAAAATCCCAAAGGACTGATTAGTTTATTAGTCTTGGAAAATAGATTACATACATGAACTCTACATTTCACTTTCTAATATAAAATACCACATAGAAAATCTTTTGAAAATTCCATTATTCCCCTAGCTTAACACTGTATATCAATCATAAAACACTTCTTGGAATCCTAGGGAAAATGAAACATAAGAATAGTGTGAGATTAAATGCTTAGTAACTGTAAATAATTTAGTAGAAGCTATCATAAATAAGCATAAATTTTTAAGTCAATATGTATAATAAAAACAACATCCATTTAAACATAAAATTGATCATAATCATGAAATAATAAATCAAACATTACCATATAAACATAAAAATAGATATTCTACTCATTGAATAATAAAATGTAATAACTAACCTTATAAAGAAGGAATAAATAATATGGGACATCTTAAACACACTGTCAAGGCTTAGGCCAGGACACCATAAATAATTGGGTAAGACATTAGCCAAAACCCAAACATAATTGTCTCATGAGACCTACCAATGCATTGAGGGGATATAACAATCCCTTCCTGACACTTACAAAGTTCAATCCATTCCTATTATAAAAGGGGTAAAACATAACCAACATAAACATTCATATTAAAACTAGCATATAAAATGTCAATACTTAAGCCACAAGCTATGAATGTTATCAAAATAGAACATCCATAATCAAACATATCATAAAACCTTCATTACAATATGGAAGATTGTATCATAATATATTAACCATAATTAAGCATAAAATCCAACAAATTATGTTGACATTGATGAAATTTATCAAAAAAATCATTAAAACTCTCTTAAAAATATCCCTTTTTACTTTGAAGTCATTTGAAATCCTGTGTAATTATAAAACAAAACATTTACTTCGAAAATAAACCAATTTTTTAAGTGAATATTTAAAATTTCAAGGAGTTATAATGGGGGAAAATATCTTATCACTCCATATATGTTAAAAAATATTATTTCCTTAATTTTTTGAAAAGGTCATATAGTACCTCGTTCTAAAAATGACAGAAATATTCCTTTCAAAACATTTTATAAAAATTAAAACATGGGTATAAATGAATTTAAAAAATATTCTTGTAATATAAATATTATTTTGAAATATATTTATAAGAAACATGTATGTGGATGATAAATATGTCCCATTAGATACTTACATATAAACAATCTCAAATAATAATGTGATTCTAAAATTAACCCTTACCTTAAATATGATACTCCCTATAAGTGTCTGAAAGTTCTATATAATTGTTTTAAACATATTATTAACTTATAACAAAATCATAATAAAATTTATGATATCATATATGATTGTTTTATGACTTTATATTACTTTTTTATTAACAATTCCAAGTTAATGCAACGTTTCAGGTAATATTCAATTTCTTTATCGCATGTGTTTCGACTTGTTGTTCTTGATCTTTTTTTTTATATCATGATAAAATGATTTATATATCATATATATTCAGAATAAAAATATTTAATATATAGATATATGAAATATAATACACTTTTCCTTGATATAGTAGGTCATACGTATGCATGAATGTTGTTTCCATTTTCTTGTCGTATTGAGTGGAAGTAAGTGAATGACATATATGCACATACATACATAAATTTATATATATATATATATATATATTATAATAGAATTATTATGTCATATATTTAATAATTATTCTTAATATATATTTTTATAATCATTCTTGGATAGTGAACATGGAAGATGAATCTCATCGCGTCATAGAGACCGTAAGTCGTACATACACACGAGCGACGATATCATTTCACTAATGGTTAAATGATATAGAATTGGATGGAAGATGAATTGTAAAGAAATAATATCATCTTATATTTATTAATTAATTCATTTTTATTCATTATTATACCATTCAAAATAAAGTATAGATGAAAAATATTTTACACCACAGCATGGAGACGATAAGCCGCACAGACGCACGCATGGTGATATTGTTTTTCATAGGATGGGTAAATAGAGGAATATGGTTATACCAGAATCCTAAAAAAATATAAGAATATAGTAGATAATGGAGTTATTATTTTAGTGTGTTAAAAACTTAGGAAATATAATTATAAGAATAAATAACTTTGAAAGAGTTTGATAAAACGATTACCTCTTTTTCTGGTATCTCATTTTGGATTGCATAAAAGGACTCCTTAATGTGGATTTTTTCACAATGTGTTACCTCTAGGATGAATTGAGTGAAGTTGGAAGAGGAATTGGATAGTTTATGGTTGAGAAAAATGGCTTTGGATGTGGAAATTAAAGAGAAGGAGAAGTTCTCTTTTATAAGAGAGGTGAGGGGCGCTTTTGGAAGATCTTAAAATAATAATTTATTATAAATTTATTCTCAGCTTAAAATAGAACTAGAGTGATTTATGTTGGGGATAATATGAGGATGGTTCAAAATAATCTTAGTAAATGATTTTTAGACACGTTTAGGTTATGAAATTGACCTTATATTTTGGGATTAACCCTTAGTAAAACAGTTTAACTCTTACCGTGTCTTCTTATATTTTTATACAATAGGGTTAATATAGTTACTATAAAATTAAAAGATAACCTAAAGTGGAAAATTAATTACATTTGTAACATTATCTAAGTTAGTTGTCTTAATCTTATATTTTTATAACTATTATATCATTTAATTAAATAGTATTTGTTGTAAAATATCATTTATGTTAATTTCGACATTATTTAGTAATTGATTTTTTTGAAGTAATAACCACTCGAATCCTTCGAACAAAAATCATTAACGCATCCCTAAAATGTCAATATTAACCAAAAAATTAGTGTATCGAATAAAAAATATGAAATTAAATTTATTTTAATTTTTATAAAATGATTTAATTCAAATATACATTAACAAGTTAATCATTACATCATTATTGTGTCATAAATACATTTATTTATTTAATGTGTAAAAATTATAAATAAAATACCATGATGTATAATTTTTTTTAGATTTATAATTACTATTTATAGTCAAAGATATCAATTATGTAACCCCATATTAAAATTGTTTTAGTAAAAAGATACATGTTTATGTTTTATTTCCCTTTACTTTAAATCACTATTAGAATATGAGGTATTTGCAAAGGACTATTTGCGACGGTATCCTGTCACAAATAAGCTTTAGTGACAGGGTACCGTTGCAAATAGCCCATTGCAGAAAACAGTGTAGCAAATATTATTTTTTTCGATGGGAAAGCTTCCCGCCGCAAAGAAGCCTCTGATTATATACATAATATATAACTAAATCTTTTACAATGGGCCCGTCGCAAATAGTATTTGTGATAGGGATGTTTCCCATTGAAAATAAGTCTCTGATTATATATATTATATATAAAAATATTTTGCGATGGCCCTGTCACAAATACTATTTGTGATGGGTCCGTCTTCCCATCGCAAATACGTTTTTTAAAAATATATATTTAAACTATTTCAGATGGGCTCCCATCGTAAAAGGTCCCCTTGCAAATAATAAATAAAGTAAAAAAATATATATTTAATAAAATTACAATTAGTGAAAAAATAATATTAATATTATTAAAATAATAATAAATAAAAAATATTAAAATTCTCAATATTCTCAAAAAATATAAAAAAATCATCAAATATTATTATTATTATTAGTTAAATAAAAATACCTTAAAAATATAATACTAAAAAAATATATTTAATAAAATTATGATTATTGAAAAATTAGTATTAATATTATTAAAATAATAAAAAATTAAAAAATTATTAAAATTATCAATATTTTAAAAAAAATATATAAAAAATCATAAATTATTATTATTATTATTACTATTAAAATAAAAAAATATTAAAAAATATAATACTAATAATAAATAATAAGATATTAAAAATAAAAAAAATTAAATTATACAATATTCACACCAATATTAAAGACCGAATTGTTTGGATTTCTACACTGATTTATTCAAGCACAGTCATCTAATAATGACTATTGTTGACTTCCTTGTTCCATATTTTCCCACAAAATATAAAATCATTACTGTTTTTGAATAATTTGAAATTATAAAAACACTATCTGAAAAAAAGGATAAATAATTACAACTACTTATTAATAATTACCATTACTTATAGGAGACACAATTTATTACAATTTAGTACTATTAGTACTATTTATTACAATTTATTAAAATTTATTACAATTTATTACAATTTAGTACTATTTAGTACAATTTAGTACTATTTAGTATAATTTAGTAAAATTTAGTACAATTTAATACAATTTAGTATAATTTATAATAATTTTTTACAATTTATTACAATTTAGTACAATTTATTACAATTTATTACAATTTATTGCAATTTATTATAATTTATTACAATTTATTACCATTTATTAAAATTTATAACAATTTATTACAATTTATTACAATTTATTAATATTTATTACTATTTATTACTATTTATTACAATTTATTTCTATTTATTACTATTTATTACAATTTATTTCTATTTATTACTATTTATTACTATTTATTACTATTCTTGGTAATTATTGCTATTTATTCCTAATTATTCCTAATTATTGCTAATTATTCTTAATTATTACTAATTATTTCTAATTATTGCTAATTATTGCTTATTATTGCTTATTATTGCTAATTATTCCTAATTATTGCTAATTATTGCTAATTATTCCTAATTATTCCTTATTATTCCTAATTATTCCTAATTATTCCTAATTATTACCATTTATTACTGTTTATTACTATTTATTACTATTTATTACTAATTATTACTAATTATAATGAATTAATCCGAATTTTTGCTAATTATTATTAATTATTTCTAATTATTACTAATTATTGCTAATTTTTCCTAATTATTGCTAATTATTCCTAATTATTGCTAATTATTCCTAATTATTCCTAATTATTCCTGATTATTGATAATTATTACTAATTATTCTTATTTATTTCTAATTATTATTAATTATTCCTATTTATTACTAATTATTCCTATCTATTACTAATTATTCCTATTTATTATTAATTATTCATAATTAATACTAATTAATACTAATTATTAATAATTAGTCCTATTTATTACTAATTATTCCAATTTATTACCAATTATTCCAAATTATTACTTATTATTCTTATTTATTACTAGTAATTCCTATTTATTACTAATTATTCCTATTTATTACTAATTATTCCTATTTATTACTAATTATTATTAATTATTCCTAATTATTACTATTTATTCATAATTATTAACAATTATTCCTAATTATTACGAATTACTCCTAATTATTACTAATTATTACTAATTATTACCAATTATTCCTAATTATTACTGATTATTCCTAATTATTACTAGTTATTCTAATTTATTACTATTTATTACTATTTAGCCCTATTTATTACTAATTATTACTATTTATTACTATTTTTTCCTAGTTATTACTAATTACCCTTAATTATTACTAATTACCCCTAATTATTACTAATTACCTCTAATTATTTCTAATTACCCATAATTATTACTAATTACACATAATTATTACTAATTACCCCTAATTATTACTAATTACACCTAATTATTACTAATTACTCCTAATTATTACTAATTACTCTTAATTATTACTAATTACCCCTAATTATTACTCATTACCCCTAATTGTTACTAATTACACCAAATTATTACTAATTACCCGTAATTATTATTAATTACCCAAAACCATTACTAATTAGCATCAATTGCGATTAATAACTACAATTTACAACTACTAATTAGTAATTACCAATAATTATTTATATACAATACTAATTTTTGTTAATAATTATTAATTATGACTAATTATTAAGAATTAGTACTAATAATTTTAAATTTATTATTACAAATAAATACTGATAACAAAATAATTTAATTCTAATTTAATTACAACTAATCAACAAAAATTAAAATTAACATAAAAAAATGAATTAAATACTAAATATAATTAAATATAAATACCTTTAAACTTGATCTCCGATTAATGTTGACAACTTCCCAACTTCTCTGTAAAAAAAACTAACTCTGAGAAAATTTTACTCTAAAAATAAAGGTTAGAGAGATAGAGGAAGTGAGAATCGAGGGGAAGAAAAAGAAAAACGGAAGAGGGTATATATAGGTTTGATTAGTTGCGATGGGTATCCCATCACAAATATAACTTTTCACGACGAGACTCGTCGCAAAAACATTTGCCCAACATAATTTCTGTCAGTGGTTAAAAGGGTATTTGCGACAGGACCCGTAAAAAAAAGTTTTCTGACGACACACTTTTTGCGACAGACAATATACCATCACAAAAACACATTTACTGCCATCGATATTTTCTACGTGACCCGTTACAAATACACCTCCGACCGACGCACTATTTGCTATGGGGGATTCCCCCCGTCAGAAATAACCTTCCAACGCTTTGGTGCGCGACCCGCACCAAACCACGCCTTACTTTTTGCGACGGTACCCCAAATCCCATCGCAAAAAACTATTTATTTGCGACAAGTCGAACCTCCCATCACAAATAACCTCTGGGATGGACTATTTGCGATGAGAATTAATCCCATCGCGAATAGTCCATTGCAAAAGGCTATTTTTCCCGTAGTGAATTGATTATTATAACATGTCATTATCACACCCAAATGTCATCCAAATTCCAAATATTCATCCTAAGGATTGTTTTGGTAGCCTATTAATCTTGCAATAATTTTAGTACACATGTTAGGGAAGTTTTATATTATTATAATATTATTTTTACTATAATTTACCTAATTTACACTTTAACTGTGGTAAATAAAAATAATCACCAAAATTACTATTCCTAATGCCAAAAAATAAAAGGTACCTATTTACATAATTTGGACCTTATGATTCCAAATATGGAATCCATTTTTACAAATTCAAAACACAAAAAATTTAGTAATTATATTAAAATTAATCCCATTGTCAAAACAAGAAAAATGGTTTTTAAAAGTTAAACCCATCAAAAGATTCATACGTGTTTATATCAAATTTCAATTTTAAAATACATCCAATGAATTAAAGTATATTAAATGATAAAAATATATTCTATTTATACTTTAAAAACATTCCATAATATAATTTATCCTCATAAATTATTTTGATGAAAAAAGTTGTTTTTAGTAAAGATTTAGTTTATTTTGATTATTTATCAAAATTTAAAACTTATCAGAAAAATATCAAAAATTAATCCAAATTAAATTTTCATATCTTGATTCAAAATAATAAATTTATTTTGTTAAATAAAATATATTAAAGTGTCAAGAACATGATTTAAAAAGGGTGCGCCATCAAAAGGCGGCAAAACTGCATTTTTTAAAAAATACATCTTTTATCCAAAAAATGGAATATTTTATTATATCATGTATGGAAAATAAATAATACGACTGTTAATGTTATATGGAATTTATAAAATTCAAAATGTGGTTAATACTATTCATAACCTCTTTTTAGACAGCTAATTTGATAGTTCGTGGTGTGCTCGACTCGGTGTTGCGTATAGCGCAAGCTAATACGATGTTGTGTGTAGCGCAATCTTATATTGGTACAACATACCACACAATGTATTAGATTTATTTAAAAAATAAATGTACCATGGAATCTTGGGGTGTTACAATAAATAATCTCTTTGATATTAGGAGGTGACCTACCCTCTGATACCACTTAAAGTTTAACATGCCAGAATGACCACTGAGAGGGGATGGGTTAATAATGAATTAATTTTATTTTCAACTCTTCCTATTGAAAATTTTAAGTTTCTTGATCCACTCAATGTTATCTATTAGACTCACCCCATTTTTAATAATATTATTAGAGAGGGAATCACATCGTATTTACATGGTTCAACATTAATACCTTCTCCATTCCATGTTGGTCATTCCCCATAACATGGATTCTTTATTATAATCTTCACAATAAAAAAAGTGATAAAAATATCTTTTAGATACAACTAAAAGACTTCTTCTATGGATCCAACAAAGAGACTCTGTTTTCTTTTAGTTCAAACCAAAAGACTTCTTGTTCTGGATCCAACTGAGAAACTTTGTTTTCTCCTAAATCCAATAAGAAAACTTCACCTACTCTCAACACCGACCAGAAGAGTTAAACTCTATTTAAAGGATTGATCTATTGTAGGATGGTTCTATGATATTTCTTCATGATCTTATAGGATTTTATTTACTAATATACTTATCAAATTACCTTAAAAACTTCTAGTTATGTCTGTTGGTTTTATTCAATAATTCCGATCACTTATAACTAATCCATTGCCTAAGTGCAACAAATTATTGATCTAGGATTCTTCCTTCTCAATGAAGTCCCAAACACAATAAAATGTTTTCATGTTTTGCACACAATATTCTTAAATAATTCTTGCAAGTAAAATACTTCAACAATCTAAATTTAATTCCACATAATTCATGAGCTATATGGAATCCAAAAACCCTACCACACATTATATTTATTTATTTATTATATTATGTTCTAATTAATTGTGGTATCTAAATTTAATCAATTTTTTACATGTGAAAATAAGAATTTGATAAGGATTTCAACATTTTTATTAATGCATGTCCATGAAATATTTGTACAAGAATTTACTTACTTTCTTCTTTGTTTCATTTCTCACATACACTGTATGATTAAGTCCAACGACTTTAATGCTTAAGAAATCATGTGTTCGTGGGCATGCATATGCATACATTCACTATTCACAATGTGCAACCTTATTAATATTTCTTTACATGAACACATATTGTCTTCTTCTATTCTCATTCACTCTCCTTATTCATGAATTGTATGAACACACGGTTTAACATATGCTTGTTTCACTACTTGTGTGAACTTATTCGTGAAAGGATTCACACATGTATACTATATGGAGTGTCATGATTTCTTTATGAAAACAATATGTATGAATTATTCTTATATATGATTTAATTCTATTATTTTTCATATATCATAGTGTAGGTGGAACTATCTTGTGGTATCTCAAAAACTGTTCATGAAAACAAGTAAAAATATGCATCGGTTTTCACAAAATATTTATTGTATTCATAGAACTAGGTTCTTCACAAAGCACTGATAGTTTTAAATTCACAAATGGAGTTCTAATGGGTTATTTACTTCTTTGAGTAGGAAGAAATCCTCAAGAAAGTTTTCCTTGGTATTTTTTCCCTATTCTCGAATTCAGGAAGAAAAAAGATCCTCTCAAAGCAATAGTAACTTCTTAGTCTTAGTGCATATAATATAGGTGATGATAAACACATTATATCTATTATTCAGGTTGCATCACAGAATTATTAAAATCTAACAAATATTACTGATTCATTACCCTTCTTTAAACACTTGATTCATTTAGGGTTTACTCAAATATATATCGAATTTCATTGTGTATTATCTTTTTGAGTTCATGATATCCTCCTTTGTAGTGAGATCCTCATGTGCATGCAATGAGGATCGTGTGATCATCATTTATCCAAGTTTGAACTCATTCATCATGATTGGTTTTTCTAGAATCATACCTCCACTTCATTTGTGGTTTATTTGATGATAGTTTATTGATTTATCACATGCATGAAATAATTTGTTCATTACATGATATAGATATGATCAAATGGCCTTCTTTCCTTTTGCGTGATCTTGACTAGAGATTGATCATGGTAGCCTAGGATGTGCTCAAAATAACTGGATCTCCAAGAGGAGGTATAGGAATAATGTAACATCCCCAACTTCATTGAATGGTTGATATTGAAGTGAATGAGAAGATCATGAAATGTCTTACTTTTAAGTGGTGGAGGAAAATTAACAATTCACGGCTGGTACCACATTGATTTCTACATATATCATGAATCTACATTATATGTGATATTTTTATCACTACTTCATTGATCCATCATCGGGTTCGATGCTCAAATACAATATAACTCACACACATATGGGTCACACCACACTACATGATCTATGTAAACTCTTATAGGCAACTAGCACAAGATATGTGGGCCTTCGAGCATACACTCTACAAGCCCTATACATGGTCCCACATGCCACCATTCGCTTCCTCCTTAGCTAGTGTCTCTCATAGGGATTGAACCTTGGGCCCCCCTATAGGTGGTTGATGGCTATCCTTTGGGGGATCCATTAGCGGGCCTTAATTTTTATTATACTCCCATAAAATATATATTATAAGTGTAGAATACTCAAGCCCAAAATTCCAAACCACTTATCAGCCATATCATCTTATTAGACATGAATTTACTTTCTTTATGGTATATTTACACCATTATGAAAATTAATATCCACATGGTCTTCACTTGTACTAAATAATGTGAAAAATACATTGGACATGTCTTCAACATTAAATATCACTTCAGCAACCATTAACTATTAGATGGAGAATTTATCAAGCATGAAATCCATTTCCATAAAGGAATTCCATGAAAATTATTTAAGCATCCGCACTACTCATCATCAACCTAAAAAATATATATTGATATATCATTGAAAACAAATGAAACACTCAGACCAATAGTATCTAAGCTGGGTTCATCGATGTTTTGTTTCAGATCGGGTTGTGCTCAGTTTAGAGAAGTTTGTAGACTAGATATATTATTTTTGAGGCTTGGGATGTAGGTTCAAGTGAGTGCATGGAAATATATTATCAGGAAGAGACTCAAGTTACCATGGTATATTTTTATATTTATCTCATTTTTTGATTAACTGATCATAATATGATTTTTTTCTTATGGTTTTTCTAATTTGAACTGAAATTATCTTATTTACATATAATTTCTTTTATTTTGGTATATAGTGGTCTGACTTTGATGCATATTTAATGGGTTCCATAGGTGGATTCAATATATTCCCCTTAATGGGATCCATCTATATATGAGAGTCTTATCTAAGATAGCATGTGGATAGTTTGTCTTATAGACCAAATAACACCATAAGCCAAAATGTGGTTGTCGATTTATAAAATAGATTTTTAGGAGAAAGGGATCGATTACCACAATTATTAAGTAAAAATACATCATCCTATAAGTGTATGAATTAACCTCAAGATTCATAAGATTGGATTTATATGATTTATTAGATATTTGACTTCCTGGATACACGAGATAATATCAATGTGAAGTGTTCGATGTTTAGAATCTAGGGTCTTAGTAAACGATGGTGGGATTCAATGGAATATGTGGATAGGAAAGTGGGATTGGATTATAACTTTTTCGAGACCCAATTATTTCAGAAATGTATTCTAGAGTTGTTCATGATAGAGAAGTCTATGGAGTTCATCTCCTCGTAGTTGGGAGATCTTTCAGTGTCCGCATACACCAATAGATTTGGGGAGACAAGTCTTTTTTCTTTGGAGGTAGTGAAGAGTGACTAGCTGAAGAATCAGAAGTACCTGCAGGGTTTGTGGCCAGATATCATATTTTAGGTATTTATGATAATTAATTAGTCATGTGATGGGATATTAAATAGTTAAATGATGATAGATATGGATATGGAAGACAAGTATTGTTATTATTATCCTTCTCTTACAACCATTGGAGGCTTCATTGGTGTAGAGGGGAGGAAGGGGTAGTGGAATGATCATAATAGGAGTGGTGGGGATGGTTCATAGAATTGGGCCTCCTCTGTACCTTTAGTTATAGATAGTATTATACCACTAAATGTATATCATTTTGGAATGTTTTTGAAAACTCTGTGTTCTTATTTTTCACCTATGAAGTTGTGTAATAGTTATTGACTATGGTCACCTTTATCATTTCATTCAGGCTATATCTTCATATCATTATTGTCAAGTATTTTCATCTCCCAAGGCTATTGTGGTACGATCAGATGCTTCAAATACTATAGGGCTTCAGCCACTGGCCTCAGGAGTGAATCACCTCCATGTAGTGGATGAGGTATCAATGGAGGTAGATGTGAGACCAATGATAGTGATAGTTACTATATTTATTGCATCTTCAGTAGTGACAAATTTATTTCATATAGGTTCCTCCCATTTGTTTATATCTAGTCATGTTGTGGATATTCTTAATAATTTAATGCAACTTATCTCATTTGTTATGTATTTAGAGAAAAAACGTGGAAAGAGGAAATAACATGGGTTTTGGTTTCCTTGTAGTTCAATATCAATAACTGGTGTAGAGTTAGTATGGGATTACCTCATTCTCAATTATGATTTATTTGATATCATCATTGGTATGGATTGACTTATTGCTTATTTTACTACAGATGATTGTTATCATCAGTGTGTCTCACTTGTTTTAGTCAATGAGAACTATTTGGTATTTTGAGGATAGTGGAATCCTTGGCCTGGTCATGTAGGATTATCCCACTCAGAGATCATAAGTTTGTTGGATTCTGTTTTAGTTGATCATAATAACATTTCTTTTTTGGGAAATCTTACTGTGGTTATCATGGATTTTCCTAATGTATTTACATGTTATTTATTTTTTCTTCTTCATAAGAGATAGGTAGAGTCTAAAATTGATCTAGTTTCAGGTAAAAATCTAGTTTTGATACCCACTAATCAAATTTCACTAATAAATATAAAATATCTCAAGATTCAATTGGACAATTTGATGGGAAAATGTTTTTCTAACCCTATTATTTCACCTTGAGCATCCTCTGTGCTCTTTTACAACAAGACAGATGGTTTACTTTAATTTTTTGTGGAAGATTAGAAGTTAATTTGGGTAATAGTTAGGAATAAGTATCTGTTTCCCTATGTGAATTATTTTTTTGACCATCTAAAGGGGAAAATTTATTTTCAAATATCAATATTCTTTAATGAAACAAGATTTTAATTAATGGATATTACATTTTTTATATGAATTTTCATTAAACTGCACAAAAACATGCCAAAAGACCATATTATTTTAGTTCCTTTAGAAACTTGAAACACATTCTTCATATTTATTAAATGATCTTCAAAATTTACCATAAAGATCATCCCCTTTTGTATTCCTACCAAAAACATTTCTTTATAACCTAAGGAAAAGAAACTTATGAAAATGGTGAGCATGGATGATTATTATGTCTAAACAAGGGAGATTTAAATCATAACATAAACATAAGGGTATAATAAGATGAACATAACATTTGATAATTATACCCTGTATATCAAAGATCATAATCATGAGTCATATAATAAATCATAAAAATTCATAATACATGAATCATAAAAAATAACTTTTGAATAAAAAATGGAATTGTGGAAAAACCATAAGCCTAAAAATTATTTCATTATTAGTCAAGGAACTTTCCAAGACTACCATAGTAGAATGGGTTTACTCCCAAAACCATTATAGTAGTCAAGGTTCACTCCCAAGACTATCATGGTGGATAAAGTGCTTTACTGAATCAGTTTCACTTCTTGTTCCGTTCCAGTCTGAACCGAGTTCAATCCTCATTCCAGTCATGTCTATCTCATGAGATATAATATAATTACCTAATAAATTAGAGGTAGTTATAGTTCAGGCCAATCACATACTGAAATCCATAAATATGTTTTCCATGAGAACATAAATCATATCATAAACCATAGAAGTTGGGTTTCCTAAACATTTGACCATAACATAACTAATGGAAAAGAAACAAATAAATAATTATCAATACACAATAAAAATGAAACATTTATAGAAAGAATAATAAGGGTAAAATTGGATCATATTCCTAGTAATTCAAAATTAACATCGAATAATATTATCTAATAAGGAAGATTATTTTGAAAGATCACTTGAAATAATACTTGAGGAAAATATCCTTTCATTTCAAAAAATGTTTTTTAAATCACAAATAATTTAGTAAACCTTTTTCATTTAAAATAACCTTTAAAAAACATAAAGGAATATTTTAAAATAATTTTAATCAACTTTAAAATATTTGTTTCATTAAAAATTCCTAAAATATCATTTAAAACATTATTAAAACATTTTTGGAAAACATTGATATAAAGGAACACATATTTCAGACCAAAGAGAAATTAAGATAAAATTAAACTTATAATATCATTAAATTAAGGATATTAATGACACAAAATTAAAATTTTCATTATACACAGAACATTAAATAATTTAGGGTCATAACATAACATGTGTCTCGAAGAAGGAAAATTGAGACAAAATCTCATTACTGATTTGGTAACTTTTGAACCATAAAACCCATGAAAGAGATATCATAAAATTTATATGTAAATACCAATTATTTTAATTCTAATACTCATGAAATACATTCATGAGAATTATATACACCACGCATAACAAACAAGTAGTGTATAAGACCTGTGTCCCACATAAATAAAAGTTGGACAAAGAACTCTTACCATAAGTATTGACTTCCTTTGTATATGTTCAAACCTCCTGTATATTAAATATAATTTTATTATACATAAAACATATAACCATATACATATATATAGTACCAAATATTATTTAATTATTACTTTGTATTACTCTCTTATTAAAATTTCCATGTTAAATTTGTGTTTTAGGTAATAACCGCTTTATTTTCCGTACATGTTTTGACTTGTTATCCTTGGTACTCTTATGTAGATATTGATTTTATAATATAAATAATGATAAAAATTATTTTAATATCATATGTATTAATTAAATATGAATTTATATTTATCTATAAAAGTTATATGTGGAAAATAAAATACACCGTTCATGGAGACGGTAGGTCGTACATATGCATGAACATTGTTTTAATTTTCTTGTCTGATTAAAAGAAATAAAATCATATGATATATTATCATTAAATAATAATTTTTATGTTATATATATCATATATATTCATAAAATTCATCATTATTACCAACCATGTGAAAGATATATGAAAAATGAATCACATCGTATCATGGTGATGGTAAGCCATACGTTTGCACCAGCGACATTATCATTTCCAAAAAAGATCGGTGGTAAAAAGGTAGATATTATATTATAATTATAGAAGTATAATTATTTCATAAATATAATATTTATATATGAAACCCATAATAATTCCTATTCAAAGAATATGGTTACAGAAAATGAATTGCATCGTAGTGTGGAGACGGTAAGTCGTACACAGGAACGAGCGATATTTTCACTTCTTGTTCGATTGGAAAGGGGATGTATAATGGTGTGTTCATAATCATAATAAAATTTAAGAATATTTATGATAATGAATTTTTTATTTTATGATATAAATAATAGATTTATAGTAGGTATATAAATGTTTAAAAAGAGAGTGATCGATTACAGCGATTACCTCTTCTTCGTAACAACACCTTTAGATTCCTTATAAATGACTCTAGAGTTGGTTCTTTCATAATACCTGAACCACTATAATGTTTCTAGGGAAGTGTATAATATAATATTTTAGATTATGGTCGATATATAAGACTAAGATATGTGAAATAATATGGGGTATGAGGCTTCCTTTTATAATAAATGTGAGGGGAACTTTTGGAATTTCTCAAAATATTAAATTATAATAAATTAAATTCCAATCTAAAAACCTCCAAATGGTAAGTAATTTAAAGATAATTTGTGATATGATGATTATAACATCAAAAAATAGATTTTAGACAAGTTATTTTTCTATTTCGACCTTGTCTTTTTTATTAACACTTATTTACCCTATTTTAATTTTAACTATGGTAACAAAATTTTAAATTTAAAAGGTGGATATTTTTCTGATAATGTGTAAATTGGGAAATAAATAGTCCATTTATGATATTTTATACCATAATATATCCCTTTTTTCTTTATTTATTATTTTTATATTTTAAACTCATTTAATAAAATATTATTTATTATAAAATATCATTAATGTAAATTTTGAAACTAGTCATTAAATTGACATTAAGAAAATAAATACAACAAGATAACTTTATAAAAAATTATTTAATACACCCCTAATATTTCATATACACCTATAAAATTCGTATTTAACCTTATGTAATTCAAATTATATTTATTTTAATATTTTCAATAACACTTAATTGATTTTTTCATTAATTGAATTTTTACTGCATCATTATTGGGAATTTATTTATGATAATTATTTCTTCAATAAAATCATAAATATATTTCCATAATTTATATAAAAACTTTATATTTCATAATAATATATATAGTATAGAATATATTCTATATAACCCTATAATAAAAATATTATACTTATTAAAAGTGAGAGTGTGACATTTTGTCACTCTCTTTGATTTTAATAATATCCAAGAATCTTTTATAAAAAAGTGTCCATTATAATATTAAATTTATAACCTTATGAGTTAATGGTAAAATTAACTTAATACAATAACTTTTGGGAATGTTTTAGGATAGTTTTATGACATCTATAATATTATTTTTACATTTAATTACATGTTTTACCTTTAAGTTTGGAAATTAAAATTACTTAAGTTTATATTCATATGGCCCATAAATAAAAGGGAACTATTTAATAAATTTGTGACCTATTATTACAAATATATAATCAAATTTTAAAAATTTAAAAAAAATGGCTAAAATTAATTTAAAATTAATCCTGTAAATGTGGTGAGAAAACTGGTTTTTAAAGTGAAAATGTTCAGAAGTATGGAATGTTTTTATATCCAAATTAAATGTAAAATTGATTATAATGGCCTAAATTGGATTAAATGACAAAAATTATATATAATTATACTTTTAAACTAATTAAAAATATAATTTAATACTACAAATTATTTAGACAAAAAAACCATTTTCAATTAAAATTTAGTATTTTCTCTATTCATCAAAAGATGCAACTTATAATAAAACTACAAAAAAATCAATGAAAGTAAAATATTATATCCATATTTAAATTAAATGGTTTATTTTACCAATTATAATTTATAAAATTTTCTAAATTTTCTTTTAAAACAAGTGTGCCATCAAAGGAGGCAAAATTGTATTTTTAGAAAAATACTTCTTTTATTAAAAAAGTTGCATTTGTTTTTATATAATATCTTGAAGACACATAATATTAATGTTAAAAATTATACTAAATATTATATATATATATATATATATATTTCATTATTATAATAGAACAAGATTTATTTATTTTTTTATTAGTATAAAACACACTAGTGAAAATTTCAATAGTTTTTTTCTTCAGAAAAACATTTCCTTTTATTTTAAAAAGGGTTTTAAATTTTTTAATTAATTGATAAAATAATTATATACATATGTGTAAGACATAATTTTATAATTTAGTTAATTTTTTTCATACCCACCATTCTAATGGATATAATATAATTATCTTATTTAAATAATTACAATAATAGAATGATGTTTCATAGAAAATCGACGTTGTCTGTAACACAAGATAAGACAGTGTTTCATGTAACACCATCATTACTTGAAATAGGAACTATAGCAACGGTTTATCTATAATATTTGGTATAGTTCTTTAAATAAGAGTTTCTGGGATAAAAACCATACCAATGTTTTTTTTGAATTACCTATACCAACGGTTAGACAAAACTGTTAGTATAGGTACACATATTGTTTATGGAATATTTTTTCAAATAACATTAAATAAATAAATAGTTAAAATAATTATGAATATAAATATATATTTATGAAATTATGTTCACCAAATTCATGTTATGTAATTGGTAAGGTCATTGGATTATAAATAGTAGGGTCTGGGATCAAATACATGTTGAGTTTTCTTTTTGAATTACCAATACCAAAGATTTTATGATACCATTGGTATAGGTTTTTTATATGAAATATACCAAGGGTTTTACCAGAACCATTGTTATAGACCTATACCAACTCCAAAATAGCCAACGATTCTCTAAACCATTGGTATAGGCTATACCAATGGTTTGGAGACCTATACCAAGAGTTCCAAATTGTTGGTATACAGTATTTTTCTATTAGTTGAGATATAAAAGAATTAAAATTATTTTAAAAAAATATATCTCATAAAAATATCTAGGGTTTACATTATACCCCACTTAAAATGAATCTCACCCTCAAAATTCATCAGGCACATCAAATTCTTAATACATGAAAGTTACTTTCATAGAAACCCACATCATAAATATCAATAATAAAACATCCTTTAAAAAGAAATTTTTAAATTTAACAGTTTCCCAAAGTAACTCATAACTACGATTTCACATAGGATAACATATGTGGCAAGTGAAAACATGGATATGGAAGATAAATATAATTTTCAAGTTCTATTGGAGAGTGATATTGAAATTGTTAAGGATAAAGTTAACAATCTAAAATACATAACCTAAAGTGGATTGAAAAAGGTCAATGATATCATAAAAAATAATGATAACAGGATAAAATTTTATTTCAAGACCTTTTTCCTAAATTTGAATAATTTTCATTAGAATATATACTTACATGATTTCATTCTATTTTGTAAGCACAATCTCATCCATCGGTTGTGCCTTGATCAATTTCCATTTCATCTATTACTCTATGAAATGTGGTTGAAATTGTAATCCTTGAAGAACAAGTGGATCATGATATCCATAATGGGATGAAAAGTTATTCCTTCTTTCTTTAGTTATCATAAAAATGTAAGTACATGTTATCTGACATGCATAAATATTAATATGTTTAAGTAAAACATTAATCTATAAAACCTCATCCAACATTCAACTTAAAAAATTTAATAAATGGTTACCCATATGAACCATACCAAATATTAAAATAAAAAAAATCTAAATAAGTTTACTAAATTTGCACAATAAAATTATCATTAATCCTTAAAAAAACTTTATGTCTCTCTTAATTGTCACACAACAAACATATAAATAATATTATCATGTATTCTCTTGAATCATAGTGACAACCTAAATTATTGTAAATCCATATTGAATACACACATGCTTCTTCATTCCTTATATAATATTTTTTCGTATATAGAAACAGTTTCATTGTAATCTTGGTTTAGTCTTTGTACCAATAGAATGTGCGATTTAATTATTCCATAATCCAAATAGATATTCACATGAAATTTCACTAATGGATGAAAAATAAGGGTTTTAAAGGTATTTTTCATTTAAAATCAAATATGAAATTCCCAAAAAAAGAGAGAAGGTCAATTATTCCCTAATTATCATGGTTCAGTTCATACATTATGAAAGAATAATATTTCCATTTTCCATTTTTCCTTAGATATTTTTTTGGCATACCATCCACATTAGTCCTTGGATTAGGGCACTTCTTCGTATAATGCCCAAACTCCTCCCTGAATTATAGGAGGTACACTCTTTGGAGTTTTATTTTAATTACCATCAATTTAGTAGTAAAATGCTTGATGACCTCATTTTCCACATTAAAAAATTTATTAGTCCCCTTAAGATAATTTCTTCTATGGTCCCTTCGACACTTTGAGTATAAAGTAAATATAATCTTATTTTATCTATAGTTTTTAGAGTTTTATTCGAATTATATCCTTCTTTTATTATCATAACCATGATAATGATAGGAAACTTCAACCTCCATTACCAACTTAACGGAGAATCAAATAATTTATTCGTAGCTACTAAATTATCTTATAGATAATGCTATTTTGAGATTTGGTTTTAATCCACTGAAGAACTGATCAACCTTACTTTCAAGATGGATGATAATAAAAAAATCATACCTTGAAATTCTTGTTAAATTTTCCTTATAGGTTCTAGTAGATTCATGATCCCTTTGATTAACCTCAAGGAAATCATTCTCTATCATCATATGAAGAATACGAGGAATGTACTTATTTAAAAATAAATTCTTTAACTCGTCCCATTCCATGGAGTCAATTTCATCTCATTACATCATATTCTTGACAATATTACACCATTGATTTTCTTCAACTTCCAAAAGATAGATAGCCAAAATTACTTTTTCATGTTTTGAGCATTGGAGAACCAAAAATATATTTTTAATGATATTGACCCATTGCTCAGCCACTAGTGGATTAGAAGATCCAATGGAAAAGTTGGACACTGCCTCATGAAGAACATGATAGAATTTTGTTCCCTCATTTTCTCATTCGGTAGTCTAGAAAGATTTATATATTGAGACAGTTTTGTGACAATGGAAAAAAAATTCATTCCTTCTCCCATAATATTTGGTTTCTTAGGAGGAAAATTGTTTCACTTCCTATCGCACTCAAAACTAACATTGTTCATTTTGGTTACATCCATTGAATAAAACCAAAATTATAGTGTGAGTAATATTAATCATTATAGAATACAACATAAATATGAAAAATAACTTATAGGATGTCAAACTTGTTATACCTTTAATGTAAATACCTTATAAGTATCCTTAAATATAACCCTAGAAATAACCTTAAAAGTATTTCTAGGGATATCACTGAAGTTTTCTCATCATAGTTTCCAAAGTTTGACTAAAACTTGCCTCTGATACAAACAATAGAATCCTAGGATTTTCTTATATGGATATTGTGTCTTTTTTAAATGAATATTAGTTACACTACAAAAACACACACCCAAAGATTGTATCAGTTTTTTTCTTTGTAAAATTTTAACACATTATTCTAATTTAGTGAAATATCTTGAACATATCCCACAAAGATCTTCCCCTTTAGTAATCCAACCTAAAACCTTTCTTTATAACTTGGGGAAAAGAAACATATGAAAATGGTGAGACTATATGATCAGTAAGGGTAAACAAGAGAGATATTAATCATTACATAAACATATGGATATAATAATATGAATATAACATTTGAAAATTATTCCATTCGTATCAAAGATTATAATCTTGGGTCATTGAATAAATCATAAAAAGCTATAATACATGAATCATAATAGAATAACTTTGGTATAAAACCTATAATTGTGGAAAAACACATAAGCGTAGAAAATAATTTAATTAGTACTCAATGATATTTTCAAATACTATCATAGTAGAATGGGTTCACTCTCCAAAACATCATAGTAGTCAAGGTTCACTCTAAAGACTATCATGATAGATAAATTTCTTTACTGAACCGATTTCACTTCCCATTCAAGTCATGGCCAAACCGAGTTCAATACATATTCTAGTCATTACTCTCTCATGATATATAATATCATAACCCAATTATTTTTAGGGATATATAGTTCACACCCATCACAAAATGAAAAAAATATATATGTGTTCCATGAGAACATAAATCATATTAGAACCCATAGAAAATGGGTTTCATTAACATTTCATCATAACATATCTCAAGGGAAAAAAATACATAAGTATCAATACATAAAGAAAAAAACCATTTAGAGAAAGAATAATAATGGTTCATTGTATAATATTCCCAGTAAAAAATAAGTGACATCAAATAAAATTATCTTATAAAGAAAATGATTTAGAAAGATCACTTGAAGTAATTCTTGAGGAAAATATCCTTTCTATTTCGAAAAGTGATTTTTAAATAATAAAACATTTAGCAAAAAATTTTCAATGAAAATAAACTAGAAATATTACAAAGGAATATTTTAGAACTATTTTATATTTCTTTTAAATCATTTTTCATTAAAAATTCCTAAAAGATCATTTAAAATAGTTTTAGAACATTTTTAGAAAACATTGAATTAATGAAACAAAAAGCTCTTACTAAAGAGAGAATTAAAGTACACAAAACTTATAACATCATGAAAAATAATTATATTCGATATACAAAATTTCAAAGGTAATTATATGCACCTTATATAAAATTTATGTGCATAACATAAATTGTGTCTCAAAGAAGGAAAATTGAGACAAAATAACATTACCTATTTGGTAACTTTGGAACTATAAAACCCATGAAGTATAGATCATAAAATGGACATGAAAATACCCATAATATTCAGGATAACACCCATAAAAGACATTCATGGGTAGTATATACACCATGCATAATAAAAAAGTAGTTTATAAGACATGTGTCCCACGTAAATAAAAGTGAGACAAAAATATCTCACCTTAAGTCATGACTTACTTCTTAAACATTCAAACCTCTTATATAATAAATATAAGTTTATTATATATATATATAAGAAAGTTATTTATATATATAATACCATACATCTTTTACTTATGGATTTATATTACTAACTCATTAACAATTCCATGTAAAAGTTATGTTTTAGGTAATAATCACTTTGTTTTTCATATATGTTTTGACTTGTTATCCTTATTCCTCTTACATAGATATTGATTTCATGATATATAAAATTATAAAACTAATATAATTTTCATTTTCTTATCTGAATAAATAAAAGAAAATTATTTGATATATTATTACTAAATAATTATTATTATGTTATATATATCATATATATTCATAAATTTCAAACTTATTATGAACCAATTTAAATATATTTGAAAAATGAATCACATCGCATTGTGGATATGATAAGCCAAACGTACGCACGGGCGATGAAATCATTTCCCTAAAGATTAGGTGGAAAAAATATAGATATGATATTATCAATATAGAAGTGTAATTATTTCATAAATATCATTTATAAACATTAAACCCATGTTAATATACATTCATAAAAGATGTTTTTGGAAAATGAATTGTATCGCTATATGGAGACGGTACGTCGTACATACACTCGAGAAATACATTCACTTCTTGTTAAATAGGAAAAGGGTTGTATAATGGTCTATTAATAGTTGTAATAAAATTTAATAATACTTAGGTTGATAAATTTTTTATTTTATTCTATGGATAATATATTTATATGAGGTATTGAATCATAGAAAAAGAGAGTGATTGATTAGAGCGATTACCTCTTCTTCGAAAAGACTCCTTTAGATGTCCTCTAAATGACTCTATAGTTTGGTCCGTTGGGAAGAACATAACCTCAATAATATGGATATCAAAGTGTATAAAATAAATTTTTAGAGTTTTTTTGATCTAAAAGATTGAAAAAGGTGAAATGATATGACGTAGGGGTGTCTTTTATAATGAATGTGAGGGGCACTTTTGGAATTTCTCAAAAGATTAATTTGTAATAATTTAAATCTCAATTAAAATACCTCTAAATGGAAATTAATTTGAAGATAATTGGATATAGGGTGCATATATCATAAAGAAATATATTTTAGACAAGTTATTTTTTGTAATTTTAAAACCTTATCTTTTTATTAACCCTTAGTTAATGTATTTTAATTTTTACAATGGTAACAAAATTTTCAATTTAAAAGGTGGATATTTTTACCTATAAGGTGTCAATTTGACCATAAATGAACCATTTATGATATTTTAAACTGTAATTTATCCCATTGGTCCTTATTTTTTGTTTTTATTATTTTTAACTAATTTAATAAAGTATCATTTTCAAAAAATATCATTCGTGTCAATTTTGGCACTATTTATTACATTGACTCTATGGAAATAAATATAGGAACATAACTTCAAACCAATTAATTTTATACACCCCTAATATTTCATATTAAACTATAAAATTTGTGGATAAACTCATGTAATTTAAATTATATTTATTTTAATATTTTTAATACCACTTAATTGAGTTTTATATTTAATTTGAAATTACGTCATCATCATTGTGTAATTATTTATTATAAATATTTCTTCACTAGAATTTATAAATAAATTTCATTGATGTATATAAACATTTTATATTTTATAATAATATATATATCTGAGCATATATTTTATTTAACCCTATAATAAAAATATCATACTTATTAAAAGTGAGAGTGGGATATTCTTTCACTCAAATTGATTTTAAAAATATCAAAGTTGATTTCATGGAAAAATATCGATTGAATTATTAAATTTCAAAACCTATGTGTTAATAGCCGAAATAATTTCATAATTTTTTTACAAGTTTTAGGGTGGATTTTTAATATTTATAATATTATTTTTACCCTTAATTACTCATTTTACCCTTAACCCTGGTAAAAAAATTACTTAAGTTACTATTCATATTGTCTAAAAAAAGGAAATATTTAATTAATTTTTTCATTCTTATTCCAAATATGGAATTAAATTTTCAAAATTAAAAATAAAATAATATCTAAAATTAATTTAAAATAAATCCAATAAGCGGGGTGAGAAAACATATTTTTAAAGTGAAAACAGTCAAAATATTGAAATGTTTTTATAACCAAATTAAATTGTGAAATTGATTCCAATAACCTAAATTGGATTTAATAATAAAAATGTGACCTAATTATACTTTTAAACCAATTAAAATATAATTTAACACTATATGTTATTTATACTAAAAATTTGTTCTCAATTAAAATCGAGTATTTTTCACTATTCCTCAAAATGTGAAACTTATAAAAAAATACCAAAAATTAAACAAAAGTAAATTTTGATATCCATATTTTAAAAAATAAGTTTATTTCATGAAATATAATTTATAAATGTGTCAAAAGTTGGTTTTAAAACAAGTGCACCCTCAAAAGGCGGCAAAACTACCTTGTAGAGAAATACTTCTTTGATATGTAAAATTGGGGTTGTTCTTATAGCATGTCTAGAAAAAACATAATATTGATGTTAAAAACTATATTAAATATATATATATATATATTTATATTTCATTAATATAATATAAAAAAATTATTTATTTATTTATTGGTAGAAAACACACTTGTTCACATTTTAATAGTTTTTTTAGAAAAACATTTCCTTTTTTTTAAAATGGTTTTACATTTTATAATTAATTGATTAAAGAATTTTATATACATGTTTAATACATAATTTACAAATTTATTTAATCTTGTTCATAGCCATCATTTTAATTTCTAGGTTATAATTGTCTTGTTTAAATAATTACAATAACAAAATGATGTTTTGTGGAAACTCATTATTCCATGTAACATAAGATAAGTCGGTGCTGCATGTAATGAAATTCATAAAAGTTATAAAATTATTTTAATAAAATATATCTCATAAAAATCCTGGGGTGTTATATCATTGGTCGGTTTATCATTAACTCGTAATTTGGGAGTCTGATATACCAAAGATGGTTTTCATTAAAAGTTACAACCATTATGAATATCTTGCGATTTTGTTTGGTCTAACTAAAACTCTTGTATATTTTAGATATTTCCTTAAATAGTCATTCCATGGGTATCTTTACACTTTTCTGTATAATTTTTTTGGTTTATTAGAGATCCAAGCGTGAGAACGAGCACCATTTGAGTTGGTACCTGGAGATTCTGAGGAGTCACCATTTTTATGGAATTATTTCAAAATGTAGTTTATATATCCAAGAAGTATAGTTCTTAGGGAACATTACTTCTAATAATGGATTATAAGCTAATCTTGAGAAGGTAAAGGCCATCTGGTCATGGTCAGAGCCATGAAAAATCCTTGATATTTGGATCTTCTTAGGTCTTTCTGGATACTAATAAATATTCCTCAAGGATTTATCAATATTGATTTCACCTTTGATAGTTCTTACTTTGAAGGTGGTGAAATTTATATGGGAGGAAAAGTTTCAATCTTATTTTTATGAGATGAAATTTCTTCTAACATAATCTATTATTCTGATATTTTTTTTATCCCAGTAAGGGGTTTGTGGTTTTCTGTAATCCATCTAATTCTGGTTTGGTTGACTTATGTATCATACCATCTTCGAACACATGAGAATAATTACCCCACTCATGACTTGAATCTTGATGTAGTTATGCATGAACTTAAATGTTGGTGTCACTTTCATTTTGGGGAGAGGTTCAAATAATTTTCTTACCATAAGATTCTGAGCTATATCTATTCTCAAAAAGACTATAATCTCAGATAGAGGAAATGTCTGGAATACCTTTAGAAGTTTGAAGTTGACATCTATTAAACCTCAGGGTAGGGGAATGTCATCACAGAAGCTCTTAGTGGGAATGTACCATCATAGGCTATTTTGGGATTGAAGAATGAGTGGAAACTTATGGGATGCTCATGGGGATTTTCTAGGTATGATCCTGAATATTGTTTGATTATCATGGTATCTCCTTGATACTATTATGCATTATCATCACTGAGAATCCGAGTTCAAGGTAATTCAAGAGACCATATATGGTGGGGAGACTATTTATGATTAGTCCCTCTATTCAAATGATATTATCTATTTTGGGTATCAATTTATCATACCAGCATATATGAGAAGATTTTTTTTGTTTTATTTTGATAGTTCATTATGGGTTATTCATCTGGAAACTTAAAATATGTATTATGACATGGAACATAAATTCTTGTGGATGAGTATGATTCGTGACATTGCAGATTATTTGTCATAGAGCTACACATGCCAATAAATAAAGGCAGAGCATCTAAAACCTTCTAGGTTTCTCCAGCCTCTTTCAGTGTCAGTTCAGAAATGGGACAAGGTTTCCATGGAATTTTGTGTTTGATTGTTATGGAATGCTTGAGGGAGGAATTCTATCTAGGTTTTTATTGATCAGTTTAAAAACGTATCTCACTTCATTCTGGTCAGGGACATCGCTAAAGTTGATGTCATAGGTAATCTATATATATAGGATGTTATGTGTTTACATGGGGTCCCCTCTTCCATTGTATTATAAAAGGATCCTATATTTACCTCACAGTTATAGAAGAGACTATAGTAGTAGATGGGGACTCATGTCTGGTTGCGTACGACTTACTAAACAAGGATAGATGGCTTAAAAGATCTTGTTATTAATATCATGGATAATATGATTCATGTATGCTTCTTGGATTTTGGTGGATCATGGAATATCAATCTGGTAATATTTTTTTCTTATAATAAAATTTATAAATCATCTATCGAAATGGATCCTTTTTAGGGTTTGTATGGTCACACATCCAGGTCACCTCTTTTTTGAGAAGAGGTGGTTGATGCCTCTTTGGTAGGATTGAGTCTCATTTAAGAGGAATCTATAAGGATTTTGGATATATGTCAGTGTCTGGTTACAACTCAGAGTCAGTAGAAGTTGTATGTAGATCATAGACATTGTACTTTATAGTTTTTCATTGGTGACTATGTTTTCTTGAATGTTTCTCCTTGGTTGGGTCACCTTAGGCATGGAAAATATAAAAAATTGTCTATGGAATATGCGGGGCCATTTGAGATAATTGAGTGGATTGGGTAGGTTTCTTTTTTGGTTTAATTTAAAGTTAAGTTAATGGGAATTCATGATGTTTTCCACATATCTCGATTAAGGAAGTATCATCATGATCCCTCCCATGTTATAAGTTAGAATAGAAATCAAGTTAGAGCCAGAAGTTTCTATCATAGAGAAGATAATAGAGATCATTTAATCTGTGTTAAAAGACTTTTGTGGGTGGTTGACTTAATTTATCAGAGTTTTATGGAAATATGAGTCATATTATCATGATACTTGGGAGTATGATTCATTGGTGATAGAGTAGTGTCCTCACCTCTTTCTGGACACCATTCTTCCACATGACTTCCTGGGGATATAAAGTCTTATACTGGGGAGTTTGTAAATTTTTTTTACCCAATTTGAGGTATCTTACATCTCTATTTTCATTTCCTTCATTTTTTGGTGTGTTTTGTGACTTTCTAGTATTGATATATTTTTTTGGGTAAAATAATATAAAGTTTAGTGATGTATGTTTGTTGGAATAACTTTTTTATGGGTATAAGTACAGAAAATGCTTAAGAGAATTTCCTTTGTCATCTAGGTTGACCTAGAGACTTTTTATAAGTGTTTATATATTTCTTCCTTCTGAATTTTTGACTTCTTTAATGGGTTATATTGTAGAGACCCGAAGCTTGACGTACATGGACATTACATTACTTTTGCGGAATACTTAGTATATAACAAAAAGACACACACAAGGATCGTAATAGTTTAGTGTCTTTGGAAACTCAGAATATAATCTTCTAATCCTGGTGAAAGATCTTCAACATCTCCCATAAAGATCTTCCTTTTTTTTATACCAAAAACCTTTCTTTATATCCTGGGGAAAAGTAAACATAAAAGGGTGAGCTCAAATGCTCAGTAAGGGTAAACAAAAGAAATATCAATCACATCATATACATAAGCACATAACTTTTGGAAATCTTAACCTGTAAGAGAGATCATAATTTCATAACCTAGGATAACTCATGGCAGTGAAATGTAATCACAATAATCATAACTTAAAACATTAATCTTTGTGGCATGCACACATAATCATAGAGAAACATTTCTTATTAGTCAAGACTCATTGCCAAGACTATCTTAGTGGAAAAAGTCCCTTTCTGAACCGAGTCACCCTCGTTTCAGTCCTGTTTCACTGAACCGATATAACCTACCATTCCTGCCATGTCTATCTCATGAGATATAAAATCTTTACCCAATGCATTGGAGGGAGATATAGGTCCCACCCATCTCATAATGATGCCATTCTTATGTGTGCCACAAAATCATAAATCATACATCATTGCATAACCCATGTAATAAAAATGGGAATCTTAAACATCATGACATCATAAAACAATTCATATACGATAAAGGAATTCATAAAAATAATTCCATCACAACATAATCAAATCAATGTAATAATAGGGATAAAAACAGAACCCTTTATTTTCTTAGATGGAAAATAATTTTGATAAAACACTTGAACTTCATTCTTGAGGAAAATATCCTTTCTACTTCAAAAATACTTTTTATTTCTTAATATCTCAAAAAATTTTAAACTAAAAGAAGTTGATTAAAAATAAACTTGAAAACTTGTAAAGGAAGTTTCTTGGAAATAATGTTTTAAAAATCCATTCATGCCGTATAATATAAAAAAAACATTCTTCGTACTTTTGTCAGAAAAGTCAAAAAGTACCTCGTACGAAAAACGAAAAAAGATTCCTTTCATATTCTTTACTAAAAACTCACCAAAGGGTAAAATTGGATTTAAAAAATTGTAGGTGGATGGAAATAATATTACATATTCAGGAAACATGTATGTGGATGATAAAATACACCCCAGTAAATACTAAAGTATAAACAATCTCGGATAAAAATGAGATTGTGATATTTCCCTTACCTTAGGTCCGATATGCTTTGTACGTGTCCGAACCTCCTGTATAATGATTTAAATAATGTTATTGACTTATTTCAGAATCATACTCATTGTTATTATATCATATATGGTTCACTTATGACTTTATTTTAACCGTTCTTTTGTAAATTCCATGTTAAAGAGTGTTTTGGGTAAAATCGATTCATTTGTCGTAGGTGTTTGGAATTGTTGTTCTTGACATTATTATCACTTATATCATGATTTACTTACTTCCAAAATATAAAACATGATTTATATATAATATATATTCAGTATATATATATATATATAACAGATAGATAAATGAAATGAAACACACCGTTCATGGAGACGGTAGTCCGTACGTACGCATGAACGCTGTTTTTGTTTCCTTATTGAGTTGAACGGAATTAATTAGATGACATTCATATATATAAATATAAATACAGTATCATTATTATGTCATATATTTCATGATTACTTATTATATATACTTTATAATCATTCATGAATGGTTAAAGTGGAGAATGAATCTCATCGCGTCGTGGAGACGGTATTCCGTACGTACACACGAGCGATTATATCGTTCCCATGATCGTGGAATTTTATTGGAGTGGATGTATACTATTACAGAATCAATATCACTTTACAATAATCATATATAGTTATTATTTACACCATTATACCCATTCAAGTAAGGTGGTGGTGGAAAATAGATTACACCACGGTGTGGAGATGGTATTCCGTACGTACGCACGCGCGGTGATTTCGTTTTCCGTAGGATGGATAGATGGTGAAATAGGGTTGTTTCATAATTATAATAACATATCAGTATATGAGTGATACTGATGTTATTACTTCATGAAGAAAAAACTAAATAAGAATAAGTGGAAGAAGAAATAAAGATGAAAGAATCGGTAACGAAAATTACCTTTTCTTTGAAGCGCCTCTTTGAGACCTCCTCTTAGGACACTAAAATTGGTCTTTGAGGAAGACCAGAACCTATAGGATGTTTCTAGGGAAGTGGAGAAGAGAATTTTGCGGGGGTTGTCTGATCTTGAAGGCTCAAAGTTGTGTGAGGAAGAGAGGGAGGAGGTGCCCTTTTATAAGGGAGGAGAGAGGCTCCTTTGGAAAAACCAAAAATATTATTTTATTATAAAGTCAAGTTCGGTTTTAAATATCTCCAAATTAATTTATTTCGAGGATAAGGTGGGGAGGGGTCTAAATACTCTCATCCAATAGAATTTAGACAAGTTTAGGTTCCTATTTTAACCTTATCGTTTAAATTTAACATTAAGTTAAATAAGTTTACTTTTACCGTGTCTTCTTGTGCTCTTACACTATAAGGTTAATAAACTTACTATAATAAGACAAAAGAACCCCAAATTGTTTATTATTAATATATATAACCTTATCTAAGTCATTTGGACGAACCTTAGATTTTTAGGAATAAAATAATAATTAATAATATAATATTTGTTTTAAAAACTATTTTATGTCAATTTTGACACTATTTAGTAATTGATTTTTGTGAAACTCATAACAGAATGATAAGTTCTAAAAATGTTAATTAAATCAATACTAACATATTATATTAACCTAGAAAATTAGTGGAATTCATAAAAAGTCTCAAATTATATTGATTTGGGTATTTATAACATCAATTATGTCAATATTTCATTAATAAGTTAATTACTGCATCATTGTTGTGTCATAAATAAATTAAATTATTTAATGTCTAAAAATTACAAATAAAATATAATTATGTAGGAAATAGTTTTAGCTTTCTAATTAATATTTACAATCGAATTGATCTTATGTATAACCCTATATTAAAAATGTTTTAGTAAATAAACTTTGATTTTAACTCTTTTAACTCTTCTTTGAATTAAATAATAATAAATGTCCTAATCTAATCCAAGTTGGCCTAAATGGTCATATTTTATTCCTAAGCTTGTTTTTGGTCGAATGACACTTATCCAATAGAATTTGGACATGTGTTAGGGTAATAATAATATCATTTTTACCCTTAATTACCCTATTTACTTTTAACCGTGGTAAATAAAAGTAAAAAGTTACTATTCACCAAAAATTATTTTCATCTCATTGAACCACATTTTACTTACTGACATCAACCGTGTCTCTCGGATTTTTGAAATTCCACTCATAGAAGCGGTAAAATTATGTTTTATGAAAAATTCAGTTTTTTTAACTACCACTTAGTGGTTTCACTATTCATCAAAAATTGAAAGTTTTCAGAAAAATACCAAAAATTAGGCCTAAGATATATTTGATATTATGAACTCAAAAATGATTTCTATTTTACCAAATTCAAAACATATCAGTTGCATTAATTAATTTAAAAATTAATTCCCGTCGTCAAAACAAAAGGCGTGTTTTTAAGAGATAATAACTATCAAAAGATTGACACTTGTTTATAACTGGTTTAAATGTGAAATTACATCCAATGACCAACATTGTATTAAATTGTAAAAATATATTCTAAATATACTTTAAAACCACTCAAATTAATAATTTATCACTATTAATTATTTCGATTGAAAAAGTTGTTTTTAATTTAAATTTAGAAATTTTCACTATTCATTAAAATATGAAAGTTATCCGAAAATTACCAGAATTTCACCCAAAGCTAATTTTGATATTCCGAATCCAAAAATGAAGTCCATTTTGAAAAATAAAATTTACAAAATTTCAAAAAGTGGTTATTACTATTCATAACAGCTAGTTTTAATAATATTTTAATAGCATATCGTTGTTTAGTGAAACTCGGTATTGCGCACTACACACGCTATCAAGGAAGGTCGCGATTGTGTGTAATGAAAGGAAAGTCAAGGATGCGTGTTGTGCAAGCTCTTTTTGGTGTATCGTACAACATAAGACATTAATGAAATTAAAAAGAATATTTTTCATAAAATCTTGGGGTGTTACATTCTACCCCCCTTAAAATGAATTTCACCCTCGAAATTCATCGGGGTTATAAATGGTTTACTACTCGAAAGTTTCTTTAATAGAAACCCACATCGTAAAAAGGAATACCAAAACCAATATTTAAAAACAAAAGTATGAAACGTAACGGTTACCCAAATAAACTAATCACTGGGTTTCCACATAGGTGAAAATATGGATATGGAAGAAAAATCTAACCATCCTCTTCTGATGGAGAGTGGTAGAGAACATGGCTATGGAAAAGCCAACAATCACAAATCCATAAATTTGTGACGATATAAGGTACCATCTGATTAATCAGATATAAGAGCACTAGGAAAACATTTTTGGTTTTCAAGATCGTTTCCCTAAAGTTGAAGAATTTGAATTAGAATAAATACTTACTTTATTTTGGTACAATCTCACTGTTGTTCGTGCCTTGAACAATTTCCACTTCATCTCTTAAATAAATGAAGTTGAATTTGTTATTCGTGAAGTGTTAGCAGATCATGTGATAGAATGATGGGTCATTCCATCTGTCTCAAACAAAAGGTTTGAAAAGTTATCAAAAAAAAATACATAAGTTCATCTATAGTGAGATTAATCTTATATAGTTCCTAAAACAGACTTATACTTCATATATCCTACTGCTTAATATAATAAAACTAGTTTCTACTAAACATGGACTTCCTGTAGGCCATTGGTAGGTGATAAAGGCTAGCCGCACTTCAGTTGTGGGTTCGATTCCCATGGCCTTTTCCGACGCGATGGGTTGTCGCCCATCCTGCAGGTTGTCCTTTTTCTAAAACTACATTACTATAACATCCCATCAATAATATCGAAAAAAAACTTTTATCCTTAAACAATACTAACTTATGTCCAACATAGTCCATTCCAATATTTAGGCTTATCCATAATACTGATGTCCAATCTCATATTATAGTGAAAATGATTACCAAAGAGTTCATATAACAAGCATGTTAATACCATCGTTGATCCCCGTATATCATGAGATATGTCTTGTTGGTCACATTCCAAACATTCGAAGGCCTTAATCATGTATTCTCTTGAAAAATGAATACCCATCGAACCTTAGTGAAAAAATTAATGCAGTTAAAAGTTAACACTTTCCACATACCAAAATCCTCAAAATTCTATATACTCAAACCATGATATCACTTAGTCCTTATATCAATCATGAGATCATGAATACTATCAAAAATTTCATTTTATCTTTATCCCTTCATTATGCGCATATCATCTGCTTTCCAAAATATTTGAATCACTTTTCATGGTTACCGGTACCTTAAAATTATTGAAAACCACAATATACTAATACAAAAATATTCCAATACACAATAAAAGTACCTCAACAACATTATTCTTGAATACCAATACATAAACACTTCAATCCATCCTCTTCAATGATTTTCCTGGAATAAGTCCTTCCTTGATTTAGAAGTAACTTTTTAGGTCAGGGCATTGAGTTGGGTAATGCCCATGTTCTCCACAAATAATACATTGAACTCCATAACAGTCTATCACTCTATGACCCTTTTCTCCACACAGATAACACCAGTCCCTCCATTTGAGGTATTCCTCAAGGTTCTTCTTCCCTTCTTTAGAAATCTCAATCATCCTTTCTTTATGCTCCTAAACATGCGAACATGCATAATAGTTTATCTTCCTCTTCTTTGATGAATTAGGCATACCACTAAATTTTACCTTGTTAATCATATATCGCAATGACTGATTCGGCATAATCACAATATCTTTCTCTCTAGGCATTACACAATTTTTTTTCTCATAGTCACCAATTTTTCCATTGGATTCAATGTTAACCGAATTCCTTTTGGTTCCCTCCATTAACTAAAACACAAAAAGAATTCTGTGAGAGGCAAAATCATGCTAGAGAAAACAACATCTTAAAGGTGGAGTACCCTCAATATCTTTCATCTTAGGTTAAATTCTAAGATCGTTACCGTAGTTCTAGGACCATATCCTATACGTATACTTATCCTTAGGGACATACCTAGACATACCTTAGAAATATCTCTAGGGATCTCACTAACGTTCTCACATCCTAGTTTCCAAAGGTTGACTAAACCTTTCCTCTGATACCAACTGTAGAGACCCGAAGCTTGATGTACATGGACATTACATTACTTTTGCGGAATACTTAGTACATAACAAAAACACACACACCAGGATCGAAATAGTTTAGTGTCTTTGGAAACTCGGAATATATTCTTCTAATCATGGTGAAAGATCTTCAATATATCCCATAAAGATCTTCCTTTTTTTTATACCTAAAACCTTTCTTTATATCCTGGGGAAAAGTAAACATAAAAGGGTGAGCTCAAATGCTCAGTAAGGGTAAACAAAAGAAATATCAATCACATCATATACATAAGCACATAGCTTTTGGAAATCTTAACCTGTAAAAGAGATCAAAATTTCATAACCTGGGATAACTCAGGGCAGTGAAATATAATCACAATAATCATAACTTAAAACATTAAACTTTGTGGCATGCACACATAATCATAGAGAATCATTTCTTTTTAGTCAAGACTCATTTCCAAGACTATCTTAGTGGACAAAGTCCCTTTCTGAACTGAGTCACCCTCGTTTCAGTCCTGTTTCACTGAATTGGTATAACCTACCATTCCAGCCATGTTTATCTCATGAGATATAAAATCTTTACCCAATTCATTGGAGGGATATATAGGTCCCACACATCTCATAATGATACCATTCTTATGTGTTCCACAAAATCATAAACCATACATCATTGCATAACCCATGTAATAAAAATGGGAATCTTAAACATCATGACATCATAAAACAATTCATATACGATAAAGGAATTCATAAAAATAATTCCATCACAACATAATCAAATCAATGTAATAATAGGGATAAAAACAGAACCCTTTATTATCTTAGATGGAAAATAATTTTGATAAAACACTTGAACTTCATTCTTGAAGAAAATATCCTTTCTACTTCGAAAATACTTTTCCTTTCTTAACATGTCAAAAAAATTTAAACTAAAAGGAGTTGATTAAAAAGAAACTTGAAAACTTGTAAAGGAAGCTTCTTGGAAATAATGTTTTAAAAATCCATTCATGCCGTATAAGTTAAAAAAACATTCTTCGTACTTTTGTCAAAAAAGTCAAAAAGTACCTCGTACGAAAAAAGACAAAAGATTCCTTTCATATTCTTTACTAAAAACTCACAGATGGGGAAAATTGAATTTAAACAATTGTACTTGGATTGAAATAATATTACATATTCAGGAAACATGGATGTGGATGATAAAATACACCCTAGTAAATACTAAAGTATAAAAAATCTCAGATAAAAATGAGATTGTGATATTTCCCTTACCTTAGGTCCGATATGCTTTGTACGTGTCCGAACCTCCTGTATAATGATTTAAATAATGTTATTGACTTATTACAGAATCATAATCATTGTTATTATATCATATATGGTTCACTTATGACTTTATTTTAACCGTTCTTTTGTAAATTCCATGTTAAAGAGTGTTTTGGGTAAAATCGATTCATTTGTCGTAGGTGTTTGGACTTGTTGTTCTTGAAATTATTATTACTTATATCATGATTTACTTACTTCCAGAATATAAAACATTATTTATATATAATATATATTCAGTATATATATATATATAATAGATATATAAATGAAATGAAACACACCGTTCATGGAGACGGTAGTCCGTACGTACGCATGAACGCTGTTTTCGTTTCCTTATTGAGTTGAACAGAATTAAGTAGATGAAATTCATATATATACACATAAATCCAGTATCATTATTATGTCATATATTTCATGATTACTTATTATATATACTTTATAATCATTCATGAATGGTTAAAGTGGAGAATGAATCTCATCGCGTCGTGGAGACGGTATTCCGTACGTACGCATGAGCGATGATATCGTTCCCACGATCGTGGAATTTTATTGGAGTGTATGTATACTATTACAGAATCAATATCACTTTAAAATAATAATATATAGTTATTATTTACACCATTATACCCATCCAAGTAAGGTGGTGGTGGAAAATAGATTACACCACGGCGTGGAGACGGTATTCCGTACGTACGCACACGCGGTGATTTCGTTTTCCGTAGGATGGATAGATGGTGAAATAGAGTTGTTTCATACTTATAATAACATATCAGTATATGAGTTATACTGATGTTATTACTTCATGAAGAAACAACTAAATAAGAAGAAGTGGAAGAAGAAATAAAGATGAAAGAATCGGTAACGGAAATTACCTCTTCTTTGAAACGCCTCTTTGAGACCTCCTCTTAGGACACTAAAATTGGTCTTTGGGGAAGACCAGAACCTATAGGATGTTTCTTGGGAAGTGGAGAAGAGAATTTTTCAGGGGTTGTCTGAGCCTGAAGGCTCAAAGTTGTGTGAGGAAGAGAGGGAGGAGGTGCCCTTTTATAAGGGAGGAGAGGGGCTCCTTTGGAAAAACTAAAAATATTATTTTATTATAAAGTCAAGTTCTATTTTAAATAGCTCCAAATTGATTTATTTCGAGGATAAGGTGGGCAGGGGTCGAAATACTCTCATCAAATAGAATTTAGACAAGTTTAGGTTCCTATTTTAACCTTATCGTTTAGATTTAACATTAATTTAAATAATTTTACTTTTACCGTGTCTTCTTGTGCTCTTACACTATAAGGTTAATAAACTTACTATAATAAGCCAAACGAACCCCAAATTGTTTATTATTAATATATATAACCTTATCTAAGTCATTTGGCCAAACCTTTGATTTTTAGGAATAAAATAATAATTAATAATATAATATTTGTTTTAAAAACTATTTTATGTCAATTTTGACACTATTTAGTAATTGATTTTTGTGAAAATCATAACAGAATGATAAGTTCGAAAAAAGTTAATTAAATAAATACTAACATTTCTTATTAACCTATAAAATTAGTGGAATTCATAAAAAGTCTCAAATTATATTTATTTGGGTATTTATAACATCAATTATGTCAATATTTCATTAATAAGTTTATTACTGCATCATTGTTGTGTCATAAATAAATTAAATTATTTAATGTCTAAAAATTACAAATAAAATACCATTATGTAGGAAACCTTTTTAGCTTTCTAATTAATATTTACAATCGAATTTATCTTATGTATAACCCTTTATTAAAAATGTTTTAATAAATAAACTTTGATTTTAACTCTTTTAACTTTTCTTTGAATTAAATAATAATAAATGTCCTAATCTAATCCAAGTGGGCCTAAATGGTCATATTTTATTTCTAAGATTGTTTTTGGTCGAATTAAATTTATCTAATAGAATTTGGACATGTGTTAGGGTAATAATAATACCATTTTTACCCTTAATTACCCTATTTACTTTTAACCGTGGTAAATAAAAGTAAAAAGTTACTATTCACCAAAAATTATTTTCATCTCATTGAACCACATTTTACTTACTGACATCAACCTTGTCTCTCGGATTTTTGAAATTCCACTCATAGAAGCGGTAAAATTAAGTTTTATGAAAAATTCAGTTTTTTTAACTACCACTTAGTGGTTTCACTATTCATCAAAAATTGAAAGTTTTCAGAAAAATACCAAAAATTAGGCCTAAGATATCTTTGATATTATGAACTCAAAAATGATTTCTATTTTACCAAATTCAAAACATATCAGTTGTATTAATTAATTTAAAAATTAATTCCCGTCGTCAAAACAAAAGGCGTGTTTTTAAGAGATAATAACTATCAAAAGATTGACACTTGTTTATAACTGGTTTAAATGTGAAATTACATCCAATGACCAACATTGTATTAAATTGTAAAAATATATTCTAAATATACTTTAAAACCACTCAAATTAATAATTTATCACTATTAATTATTTCGATTGAAAAAGTTGTTTTTAATTAAAATTTAGTAATTTTCACTATTCATTAAAATATGAAAGTTATCTGAAAATTACCAAAATTTCACCCTAAGCTAATTTTGATATTCCGAATCCAAAAATGAAGTCCATTTTGAAGAATAAAATTTACAAAATTTCAAAAAGTGGTTATTACTATTCATAATGGCTAGTTTTAATAATATTTTAATAGCATATCGTTGTTTAGTGAAACTTGGTATTACGTACTACACACGCTATCAAGGAAGGTCGCGATTTCGTGTAATGAAAGGCAAGTCAAGGATGCGTGTTTTTCAAGCTCCTTTTGGTGTAGCGTACAACACAAGACATTAATGAAATTAAAAAGAATATTTTTCATAAAATCTTGGTGTGTTACATATATGATGTGAATCCATTTCTGAGATAATGTAATCAAATAGTTTAGGGCATGAAATATTTACACATCATGAGACTGGTTCAAATTGTCTAAATGTTGATCAGAGTTATTTGTAATTTTATATTCTTCATTTTTTGGTGCATCTTAAAATTCAAGTAATTCGCATCGTGAAAGGGTTTCACATCATGTATGTTTCACAATTTTTTGTTTTGACCATGTTTTATGTTGTATTTCTTTTCCATTCAGCTAAATTCTTCGATCTCAAGACCTTGGATCTCTCCTAGTAAATTTTGATGATCTTTTTTCCTTCTAAATCATTTCATTTAGTGATTGATATTCATTGTGGTTATGTGATGACTCTATGGGTATTTAATATATCTTCTTCTTCACTTTCATAGGTCATAGCAGCTCTATTGTGCTACATTTTTAGATCAATTGGTATTATGGTGATGATTATCTTGTTCCTTTCAAGATACATTGTGTGATCTTCCTGTGGAGGTACACATTTTTGTTGTTTAGGGTGTTTCGTGTGATTTTCTGGAGGTACACGTTGTGTTATCTTATCCAATGATATTTTTTGGTTGAATGGATTCAAATATGCAAGGTTTGGTTCTCAGGTCTCTGTTTTAGTCTTTTCATGCCTTATTATTGGTGGATATGATTTTGAGATTGTGCAACCCAAGTCTGAGGTAGGTAGTTCAATATGTATCCTATGTTGAATGAACTATTTTACCCTAGTTTTTATAAATTGTTTTATAAATAAACTTCCATGATTGAATTGTGTGTGTGTGTAAATGGGTTTTTGAGAAAAGATGGTTTTCCCATTGATTTTGTAAAATAAAATGTATTTTAAATGAATTTTGAAGTGGATTTATAAAATTGTTTTGAAAGAGTCATTATGATGAAATGTTTGTAAACATTTTCACATGGGATGCCTTGGGAACTTAGGTGGAAGTTGTAGTAATAGGCCTCATCTACTGGTACTATTTAGGGATTTACTCATGGGGTGTTCCTCTTCTCTCTAGGCCTGTTTTTCAAGGGATTGGTTAGAACTATTTCAATGTTAACATGATGGGGTGTTATCTTCTCTCTATATTCGATGCATATAACTAGGACTTGATGAATGTGATTTTCTTTGTTTGCGTTTGAGGGTCATAGTTAGCTTGACCAAGTGTGATCCTTGTTATGATGTTACCAAAGCTTTGTTTTGGAAATCTTTGGATTTGATATGATATTTGACAAATTAATTTCATTGACTAATTTTATATATTTCATATGATTTGAAACATTTTCACATAGATTATTTAGAACTATAGAAAAAATAGGGATTTATTTATCATACATTTGTAAAAAACTGTTTATTGATTATCATGCCTTTTTATTCAATGTTGAGCATGTTCAGATTTTTTTATAGAGACTTTATATGGAAAAAAGGGTGGTATCCTACTAATTTTATTTATTTTACACCTATTCACTCATTTTATGATGCATAGACCATATTATGTCTTTAGATATAAGGAAATTCAAGGCACTATAGTGAGGTGGTAAGGTTTTCTAACAAATGTGTCGAGGTAGCTCGCTGTGAGATTGTGGGAATTTTCCTTTGAAATCCCATGGAGTAACTATTTCATTTTTGGTTGTCCTTTGCTATTGGACCAGTATCTTGGAGATGGTTTAGCAACATCTGTTTTTTTTTACTTTTTCTATTTTTTTTCTATGATATATCGTTCTTGTATTACTCTTACATGATTTCTTCCCATCATATATATATATATATATATATATCTATGTGTGTGTGTGTGTGTCAGGTTATATGCTTTAAGTTGGGATAAATCATACCCTCTTGTTCTTATTGATACCCAGGTTCTACTCACCAGCCCATGGGGATTAGGAATTTCCTTCAGGGATGTGATGGTTTAAGTTGGGTATCGATTTGGGAGTGTATATGGGTTGGGTTCATCACACAATCAATCAATTAATCATGGGTAATTAAAATAAGAAATTGGGGTTTCAATTGCAGGTTAAAGCATCATGGAACAACCTATATTAATTTAAAAAATCAATTTAACACCAATAATGAGAACAACAATGATAATAGAGGTGAAGGAGATCAATATATAAAAACCTATAATAAATATCCATCAAAACAGAAAATAGATCCATTAATAACATGGTGCTCCATCACTCTCTAAGCAGGATATAATTACATATTGGATGAAACCATATGAGAGGATAAAAAATCACTAGAAAGAGATACAAAACTATCAAAGGTGCTTCAATATTGAAATATAAGGGTTTAAATGAGTCATACTCACCTCTTGAGAGTCCTCAAGGACCAAGGAATCATATTATGGTTGATTAGGGGGGTTAGAATCTTAAATTGGGGTCCAAATATTTTTAATTAAAATTTTGTGGTAATTGAAAACTATGAGCATGGTTTATAGGGTGTGTCACAAGGTTAGTTGTAATTGTGCACCCTAGCTGTGTGACCCTATTATACATCTGGATGTGGTGGATGGTTGGTCACACATTTAGATTAGTGATGTATTTACCAAGAAAACCCTCATTGTCCATGGGTGTACAATTTGTAAGGGTGGACAAAGAGTTTAGACAATTGTGTTCCCCCTTATAGTATCTCAACATAGGATGCACAATTTACTGGGCCAAACCACACAATTTTCCCTAGTCATGATCCAACTATACACAACCCCATGGGATTCCAAAATTTTCCAAAGTTCACCCAAAACAATCTGATACAAACCCCAGAAGAATTAAGGTCACAAAAAGGAAAAAGAGGTACCTAAAATAAGGAAAAATGATGTCACAACATCCATCATACAAATAATTGGACTATATAATAGAAATATAATGTTCTATGAAAATTGATCACAAGAAGGTGAATGTTTTAATATATTGTTAACAAACAAAAAACTAATCAACAAATGAGAGATGACCATCAAAAAGTAGATTTTTTAGTAAAATATAGACTTTTAATGAGTATAATAAAATAAATAAATAAAATTTAAAATAAGAGTTTTCTCTGTAATATCATTGAAATCATGTAAAATAATCCAACCAATGGAAAATTATTATATTGGTGAGAATGTATGTTACCTTCATATATGTTAAAAATAAAAAAATTCCCTTTGACATTTTAAAAACAAATTATAAAACAAACCTTTTATAAAACATTATAAAATTCATTTAAAACCATTTAAAAAATCATGTATAATATAAAATTTACTTAAAAATAATTGTTGAATAAGGACTTTTAAAATAATTTTGAAAAAATATGTGCATGAAAGAAAAATATACCCGCTCAAAAATAGGAATATGATTTACTATCCTTTTAAACATTATTATTGAAATAGTAACTTAAATTGAATCATTAATCCTCGTGAAAATTATATATTCAAGCTAAATAGCAATAAGGGGAATTATATGCACTAAATAAAATTAAATAGGTGAATAATACCAAATCTGTCTCAGTGGAGTGGAAATTGAGAGAAAATCCTTTATCAAGATCGTCTCATTAAAGTGAGAATTATTTAATGAATTGATTATGAGTAAAAAAATTAAATCCAAAAAATATAGGTGGAAATGAAACATAGAGAAATTAAATGTTACTTCTTTCATAATCATATAATATTATACTAAATTTAGATTTAATGTAACCTAATGAAATGACATTGAGTTATGAAATCCCTTACAATTCTGGTAACATTAGAATAAAAACACACACGAAAAAAATAACTTTAAATAAATCTTTATATACCATGAATATAAGGAGATTAATGATATAACACAACAAATGAGAAGTATAAAACCCTCATAAATGTATATTCATGTATAACATAACATATGTCCCAATTAAGACAATTTCAGATGATGAACCCTTACTCACATTTTCGCCCAGTTGGACGTGCATTAACTTCTAGTATAATGGTTTTAAACATGTTATTAATTTATAATATAACCATATTAATATATATAATATTATATATGATCCTCTTATATAATATTATCACCTATTTGTTTAATAATATTACATTATTATCATTGTTTCAGGTGTTAACTTCTTCATCTTCTCATGCATGTTTATTCACATAAGTTCTGATTCTTGTAATTTTATTATGAATAAATAATATCAAGATTTATAACCATGATGTAAATATAATATATAACCATTAAATCTGTCCTTATTACAATCTATTTAAATAAAAAATTAAAGACATATCACATCTCTTCATAGAGGTGGTAGTCCACATATACATATGATCAACGTTATATTTTTTCAATTGATTGGAAGTTAATAAGGTATATATCACATTAAAACTAAATAGTCATGTTTATTTACTAAGCATCATATATATTCTTTAGTTTCAAATTTATAACCATTTAAGTAAAATGTTGTTGAAAACTGAATTTCACCGCAACTAGGATACGATAATCTGTACATACGCACAAGCAATGTTTTTTCTTTTCATAGGATGGAAAAGATATGGAAAATGGTTGTAAAATAATAATGAATATAACTTATATTTATATTTATAATATTTTAGTTATTAATTTATAATTTTTACATTATATTTATAGTAATTTAAAGAATAAATAAATTCGAAAGATTTGTAAAGACGAGTACCTCTTCTTTGAAAGAGCTCTATTAGATCCTAACTTAAGGGGCATATGGTTTGCATTTTTGGAATACCATCACCTCAATAAAATGGATAAGGATTTTTTAAAGGGGTTTTCTAGGGATTTTATTTCTATGATTCTCTAGGTGGTTTATTGATGAGAGGACAGGTGGTGCCTTTTATAGTGAACAAAAGGACACATATGGAATTTATAAAAATATCTAAATATTATAAATTAATTTTCATTTGAAATTGGGATAATGTGATCATAAATTCAAAAAAAATATTGGATATGGTTAAAATAACTTCAAATAATAAAATTTGGATAGGTTTAGGATCTATTTTAATCCAAATATTTTGATTTACCACTTCATTAAATAGTTTTAACCTTAACCATAATAATGACTTTTTACAATCTTAAAGGGTTATAATATTAAATTTATTGTAATAATTTCATCATAAATAACTAATTTATGACATGTTCAACCATTTATTACACCAATTTTACTATGGAAGGATTTTTATGGTATTTAAATTATTTAATAAAATATTATTGATTATAAAATATCAATATTGATTTTTTACACTATTCATTAAATTTGACATTACCAAAATCAAGAAAACTATGTTTTTTAAAATATAATTTTAAAAAATCACTACTATGTAACATATATCTATAAAATTCACGAGAAATAATAATTCATCCATATTTAATTACTTTTAATTTTTCTAAAATCATTTATTTCATTTCTCTATAAATTGAATAATTATAATGTCAGTAATGGGTAAATATTTAAGCCAACTATTTAATCACTAACAATTAAAAATAAATTATCATGTTAAAAATAAATAAATTCATTTTAAAATATGATTTTAGATTCATTCATAATATATTATTATACATATGTGAATATATAAATTAAATTAAAATCATGAGAGGAGAATTTTAGAATTTTCTATACATAAAATAAATTTCATTACCAAGATAAAATGGCACCAATATACCATATATACAAACTTTTTATGGTTATGACTGAATATAATATATCCAATTTTATAAAGAAACGTTTTGGATTTATTTTTAATGAATTATCACATTATTTTTAACCATAATTACTAGATTTACCCGTTACCAATGCAATTTTTTACCCCAGTTACTATTTATAATGCCTAAAAATAAAATGGATATTTTTTAAAAATTTTAACCTCATTATTAAAACTATGCATTATATTTTTCAAGATTCAATTTCTAAAAGTTATAGAAATTAATAAAAATGAAAAATTCAATGAAAATAGTTTTTCATAAAAATTCCAATTAAGTATAATAATGTTTTTATACCAATTTCAACCATAAAATTGATTTCAATTAACTTAATTGGATTATTAATAATATAATAAGACTAATGTTACTTTGAAACCATTTAAAAAAAATGTAACATTGTAAATTATTAAAAATAAACAATATTTTTTAATAAAAAATAATATTTCTCACTATTCACAAGAAAATTAAACTATTTCCAAAAAATAAAAAAAAAATATATTGTTTTTAACAAATAATATTTTTAAATTTTATAGAAATTACTTTAGTATTCTCTCACCAGAATCAATAAAACCCATTTTTTATGAAAATGTTTTTTAAAGATTAAAATGCCCATAAAAATGTAATTCTTATTTCCAAAAAATTAATAAAAACATGTGTATTACATAGGTCATTTAATAATATATTTAATAAAATAATAATCATATACATACCCTACCGTTCAATGTCTAGGTTATAATGGCCATATTAAAATAATAATATGTCATGGATCATTTAATCTAGGGGGTGTGTGTTGTATACGCTATAAAACATAGTGTTCTCTTAAAACCTTGGGGTGTTACACCTTCATATGTTACTCTATATGTGGTTTTTTATAATGGATTATTAAGAAAGACTCATGAAAAAACATGTATCCTCCAATGGATAGAGAAGTTGTGTGGTTTTTATTTATGTTCTCAAGACCCCTCCTTTTCCATTGTTAAATAATGGTCAAATAAAGGAAGTCAAGAGAATTTCAAAGAGAGAATGAGACATTCCAAAGAGGGGAGGGATAGTACAAGGCCCTATTATCGGTGTTTTTCAAGTATAAAAACTTGAATGTTATTACGGAAGAGGAATTATAAATTGTAGAGTTTTTTAGAGAATCAAATTGATAAAACCATTCTTAGAGGGGATTTGATAGGTTAGAAAAAACCCTATTAAGGGTCTTTTGGTCTAGATTTCTTTCTCTTGTTGAAGCATTTGTGATAGTAAGGTGGTATCCTGGTTGCACGAGCATTATTTATTTTTCTTTAGGATTTATTGTATACCAAGTCAAAAAATACTATCAGTTATTTGAATCATTACTAATAATTAAGAAATACATCTCATAATTATATTACACTGCTTATAGATCCATTTTTTACTATCTTGTATGACAAGTTAACTAGGAGACTTATTTTAAAATACTTTTAAAATTTCTCTCATAATCAAAATTTTAAAAATACCCTTCTATAATTCCCATAAGTTATCTTGTCTTCAAAACCAAGGGAAGGGAAAAAATGAAATGGGTGAGGTAAAATTCTCTGTGAAGTAAAATATTTCAACATGTAATCATGGGTTAGATCATAAGAATATGTGAAAACATGAAAATAGAGAGATTTATTATTAAATTGAACATATAAATATTTGGATTTCCAATAAATCCTTAATAAAGGACATGTATGTAAAGTCTCGATCCTGGATCCACTAAAACGGTGTCGTGAACCGGTTGATCACATGCCCTCAAGCATGCCTCCCCATTTTCAGGAGGCTACTAACAAGAAGAGAGGGTATAATGATGGTACAATGGGGATACTGTATCATCATGATCATAATCACACAATGGTATATCAAATTTAAATCAACATATAATGAAAATAGTATAAATAAACATGAATAGAAGTAGAAGAATAATTACAATTATTGATTAAATGAAATTATATCCAACAATAAATATAAAATTATTCATTCAAGTTTGTATGAGTCTATATAACTAAAATAGTAAAAAAAACTACATGTGGTGTAATAAAGTACCTTAGATGAATAAAGAAAATGAAAAAAATAACCAAGGGATAACCCCATGAGCATCCTGAGCTTCAGATCAGTCCAGTTATCCTAACTCTCATCTCCAAGTACAAGCATAATAGGATGATCATAATATAATAAACTTGAACCATCAATCATGGAGACTTTTTGGGTACCCCAGTGCAATGGTATCCCAAATAGGGTGTGAGATATACTCAGTATTCCACAACTAGTGGTGTCTATAGATGTCCAACCCATGAATATAAAATAGATATGTGTACATGTATTATGGGAAAAGGTTTAGATAAAAACATAATCAAATATAAACATGTCAGGATCGGGTTCCTCGAGGAAACTTGGTTGACTATACCTACTTTGGCCTCATCTATAATATTTTTTGAATTGGGGTAAAATTATGAAAATATAATTTATGGGAATAGATATAAATGTTTATAAATATATAAATATATATTATATTTTCTAGGTTTATGCACATGAAGAAATAACTATTCCATCATAAGGTCTAGATACAACCATGGACTATACCCAATTATGTTATTTGGCTTGGCGTATGGGTCCTTATATTTGATAAACTTGTATATCTTAGATATTTAAATAAAAGGAATTAAGGTTCTTAGTAAAAAAAGGTATCTTGGAATTTTCCAATGTGATCCATAAATAGAAATCCAAAGCATCGCACCAGGAGCACCATAATTACACGTCACCATAATATTCATTCTAAGGAGATCCACAAAAGTAATCCCAAGTATCACTCTCAAAATGGCATAAAAGAATTACAAAATAAGCCTATAATATGTATCAATTGTTGGGGACTAATTATCTCTCATGTCATGGTATAACCATCTTTCCACAGATCTCATCCATATTGACTCCCCTAGGGTACCTATATCACTCATGGGGATAAAAATCTCAAATATCCTATAATCTCATCCAAGTAATTACTTTAAAATAATACAACTATCACCGAATACAATTATTGTCAAATCAACCTAATATTTTGTACAAGTAATTCCTACAATGAAATCCAATTATCACTCTAGGTTTAATTCAAATCAAGAAAACTATGAGGCCATCCTTGGAATTTTGTAATATGGAAACACAAGTATCACCCAAGGTACATATATTCTCTAATAGCTTATGTTCCTATCTAATGAAATCTAGAAGAAGGAACCCAAGTGTTTCTCGAGGCATGAAACAATTCATTAATCATTTTAGTTCAAATAAAAAAGAGTTTGTGTTAATAAATATGAAATGACACATCATGTATACATAAGAGGGACATTCCCATTAATCATTTCAATTATAATAGAAAGTTCATGTAATTAAGAATTCCATTTATTATCTTTCTCATATCATATTTATTAGACCCTTTTAATTAGAGAGGAAAACACACCTCAAAGGGAGGTTTCATTAGAAAGCAGAGTATGGATATCATCTCATGGATTAATCAATTTAATTTATTTAAAACATATATTGATTCTATAATTTATCAAACACACATAAAAGGTGATTTAGAGGCCTAAGTAAAGAATTATAATCATTATCATTAGAAATACAACAAAAAATGGTGGATTAATCACCTAAGCAAAACATGGTCCATGACCCAAAAGTGGGACACCGCACATGGGTGGTTTGAGTTGAGGAGATAAAACTACTATAGATCCATTTTAAATGAAAAACAACTATATAATCTATGGTATTAGGTATACATAATTAATTTAACATTAAATAGGTGTCACATAGAAATAACATCATGTATCACAACATAATTAATTATAAATCAACTTTACAATAGGGAGAAAGCTATATACCACCTACATCATACTTTGGATGGTATGATCATCCAATAATGATGCTTTAATCTAGTTAGTTCAAGATAAATAGAAGAAACATTCATTCTCCTTGAAAATATGGTGAATTATCTCACATGAAAATAACACCAAATATGGAGAAAGAAACTTAGAAATGTAGTAAGAGGATTCATAGTCTCCTTAAGTGATATCCAACATGATGAAGATAATTTTAAATGGTGGCTAGATGGGAGAGATATCTCCATTTAAGGAGAGGAGAAGAATGACATCCCATAGAGGGGTAATATGCACACAGATGATAGGAGAATAAAAGGGGAAACCCTTAAAAATAAATTAGTGTAAAGGGTTAACTTTACTAATTTAAGTGAGTTTCACAGTATGGAAACATGGTTGGCCAAAATGTGTGCCAACTATTCTTGAGAAAATTATTAAGAAGGAGGATCACATTGTTCATTAGTACGAATTGAGAAACTTCACACAAATTGTGTGTTTCTCCTCAACAAAGAAACTTTAAAAAGTCTCATAGTGATGTGGACAGGTGTGCATGGTTATACAAAACCTTGTGTAACCCTTAGCCTATATGAATATCTCACATGATTTTCCTTGGTGGGCCACCCAGTTTCAAACAAACCATGCACCCCTATGTGTTTCTACCTATTTTTAGTTTTTGGGGCTCACTGCTCCCAAATCTCATCGTAACATCCAAGAAAATTCTTTGGCCTTAAATTTTTTTTAAAACAACAAATATGAGGGTTAAGACTATTGAAATTTTATTCTGAATATTTTTTTACAATACCTTCCATCCACTAAACTGAAAATTAAAGTTCCTTTTGAAACTTTTATCTAATCCAAAAACACAAGTTGCTATAATATCCCAACATAGAAATCATCATCCTAGAGAATCCTTGTGGAAATATAAAAAACAACACACAACCTACTCAGGTCATGAAGTTTCATTAAAAAGGGAATGTTTCATTTCCAAATGCCCATCTCACAACCATGCATCACCTTAATCATACGGTACATAAGCTATAGAAACTCAAGTCAATGCTCTAATTCAAGGCATCAAGATGATTCTTAACTGATCTTGTCTAACCCGAGACATAATCAAATAATTATCTCCTTAAAAATATAGCCTATAGTGCACCCCACCATAGATTATAGTATTTAAATTCAAATTATGAAGCTTGGTTTCTCCATCATCTAAATTGTATATTTCAAAGTTCCCCTTGTATTTTAATGATGCTATTCGAATAATCCTAAGCTGAAATGAATGGTTAACTCCCAATCAACCTCAAGAAGCTTGTTCGAGCTAGATTTTCTTATAAAACTTTAGAAGACACACACTACAATCACCTCATCCTCAAGACATTCCTTGAATGGTTTAACACCAACCACATTTAATGGTATAAGAGGAAAAAACTGATCCACGACTGGAAAACTATTTCTGTAAACTCTCATCATAGATGTCTAATACATCCATAACTAGATAACAGTACCATTCAACTAAGGTACCTCAAGATTTTCTATGAGCATGATCATTGAAGTCCATAACCTAATTCTGTTGAAGTCTCTATCCAAACATCCACTATGTTGTTGTATCCCAACACAAATGTGGATGTAAGACTAATCCAAGACACTTGGATCATTACCCTTTCAACATCCTATCTGAGTCTGACTGAGGTTTTAGGTAACCTCTAAATCATCTACTTGAGTCCAAGGATATTATACAAGGTACTCCATACCTAGTATTTATGAGTGAGATGTCAACATATATCTATGATTCCTTGATATAAAAACACTAATTGACCCAATGATAGAAAATTTAAAGGACTGATGGGTATCCATTCGTCCATCCAAGGCATCTATACATGAGAATCTAGGTATCACTTAAGTAAACTAAACCTATTAACTTACCACATTGAAGAAGTGAAACTCCCATGGAATTTATTCATCGATTCCATGACATATAATTGATTCTCTCTAAGTGTAACTGGATTATGTCAAGACAGTGTACATTATAACAACCCATACTTTACATACATTGATAATACTTCAAAATTTAAGCACACTTATTACAACATATGACAAAACCACAAAGGACCGTATAAGTATAGTGTCTTTAGAAACTGGGAATCATAAACAACTGGTTCATAAATCTTCTACAGTGTCTCCCATTTATTTCATCATATCTAGGGTCCCTTTTAGCATATTCTACTTAATATCCATCTTCCTGACCTGGGGAAAAGAAAACATACAAAAAAGGGTGATCTCAAATGCTCAGCAAGGGAAAATAAAGGAAATAAAAATCATATCATATCTTTTTGAAAATCATAACCTACAAAAGAGATCATAATATATTAACATGGAATAAATCATAGAAGTGAAAATGAGATCCCCATAATCATAACATAAAACTTGAAACTTTGTGGCATCCACACATAATCATGGAAAATAATTTCTTCTTAGTCATGACTCATTGCCAAGAATATCTTAGCGGACAAAGTCCATTTCTGAACCGAGTTCACTCCTCGTTTCAGTCCTGTATCACTGAACCGAAATAAACTTCCGTTCCAGCCATGTCTATCTCATGAGATATAAATCTTTACCCAATGCATTGGAGGGAGATATAGGTCCCACCCATCTTATAATGAATCATTTCTTATGTGTGCCACATAATCATAAATCATACATCATCGCATAACACATGTAACAAAAATGGGATTCTTAAAACATCATGACATCATAAAACAAATCATATAAGGTAAATGACTTCATAAAAATAATTCCCTCACAATATAATCAAATCAATATAATAATAGGGATAAAAACAGAACCCTATATTATCTTAGATAGAAAATAATTTTGATAAAACATTTGAACTCCATTCTTGAGGAAAATATCCTTTCTACTTCAAAAACACTTTTCTTTTCTTAACATGTCATAAAATTATAACTAAAATAAGTTGATCAAAAATAAACTTGAAAACTTATAAAGGAAGATTCTTGGAAATAATTTTTTAAAAATCCATTCTTTCCGTATAAGTTAAAAAAAACATTCTTCTCGTACTTTTGTCAGAAAATTCAAAAAGTACCTCGTACGAAAAATGACAAAAGATTCCTTTCATATCTTTTACTAAAAACTCACTGAAGGGTAAAATTGGATTTAAAAAATTGTACGTTGATGTAAATAATATTACATATTGAGGAAACATGGATGTGGATGATAAAATACACCCCAGTAAATTCCAAAGTATAAACAATCTCGGATAAAAATGAGATTGTGACATTTCCCTTACCTTAGGTCCGATTTTCTTTGTACGTGTCCGAAGCTCCTGTATAATGGTTTAAATAATGTTATTTACTTATTCCAGAATCATACATATTGATATGATATCATATATGGTCATATTCTTAGCTTCTTATTAGTAATATTTCATTGTTACTTGTTACTCGGGTCTTTATTGCCTTTTGTTCTTATGCGTGTTTTGCCGAATAAATTCTTATTATTATTTTAAGCTTATAGATACCTTATATCCAGAATGGTATTAGTGTAATATATATCTAATTTATTCATTCAATTAATTTATATAATTACTATGTAATGATGATCATGTAGAACGAGTCGCATCACATCGTGGAGACGGTATTCCGTACGTACGCACGAGCGATGATATTGTTCCCATGATCGTGGAATTGTATTTAAGTGTATTTATACTATTTCAGTATCAATATCACTTTATAATAATCATATATAGTTACTAATTACACCATTATACCCATCCTTGTAAGGTGATGGTGGAAAATAGATTACACCATGGCGTGGAGACGGTATTCCGTACGTACGCACGCGCGGTGATTTCATTTTTCCATAGGATGGATAGAAGGTGAATTAGGGTTGTTTCATATGTATAATAACATATCAGTATGTATGTAAAACTGATGTTGTTAATTTATCATGAAACAACTAAAGAAGAAGAAGTTGAAGATGAAAGAAATTGAAAAGATCGGTAATGGATATTACCTCTTCTTTGAAACGCCTCTTTGAATCCTCCACTTAGGGAACTAATATTGGTCTTTGAAGAAGACCAGGACCTCTATGATTATTCTAGGGAAGTGGAGAAGGTAATGTTTCAGGGGTTGTCCGAGCTTGAGTGCTCAAATTGGTGTGAGGTGGAGGGGGAGGAGGTGCCCTTTTATAAGGGAGGAGAGGGGCACCTTAGGAATACCTCAAAATATTATTTTATATTAAAGTAAAAATCGGTTTATAATGGTTCCAAAGGGTCTTATTTCGAAGGTAAAGTGGGGATGGGTCGAAATACTATCAACCAATAAGATTTAGAAAAGTTTAGGTTATTATTTTAACCTTATCAATTAGATTTAACTCTAAGTTAAATAATTTAACTTTTACCGTGTCTTTTTGTTTTCTTACACTATATGGTTAATACACTTACTATAACATGACAAACGAACCCCAAGTTGTTTTTTATTAATATATATATCCTTATCTAAGTCATTTGTCCGAACCTTAGATTTTTAGGAATAAAATAACAATTAATAATATAATATTTTATTTAAAAACTATTTTGTGTCAATTTTGACACTATTTGATATATGATTTTTGTGAAAGTCATAACAGAATTATATGTTCGAACAAGTTGATTAAAGCGACACTAATATATCATAGTAACCTAGAAAATTAGTGGAATTCATAAAAAGTCTCAAATTAAATTTATTTGGGCATTTATAACATCAATTATGTTAACATTTCCCTAAAAGGGTAATTACTGCATCATCGTTGTGTCATAAATAAATTAATTTATTTAAAGTCTAAAAATTATAAATAAAATATAATTATGTAGTAAATCTTTTTATCTTTCTAATGAATATTTATAGTTGAATTTATCTTATGTATAACCCCATATTAAAAATGTTTTAGTTATTAAACTTTGATTTTAACTATTTTAACTATTCATTAAATAAAATAACATTAAATGTCATAATCTAATCCAAATGGACCTAAATGGTCATATTATATTCATAAGGTTGTTTTTGGTCTAATTAAACTTATCCAATAGAATTAGGACATGTGTTAGGGTAATAGTAATATCATATTTACCCTTAGTTACCCTATTTACTATTTACCGCGGTAAAAAAAGTAAAAAGTTACTATTCACCAAAAAATTATTTTTATCTCATTGAACCGCATTTTACTTACTGATATCAACCGTGTCTGTCGTATTTTCGAAATTCCATTCATAGAAGCGGTAAAATTAAGTTTTATGCAAAGTTCAGTTTTTAACCTACCACTTAGTGGTTTCACTATTCATCAAAAATTGAAAGTTTTCAGAAATATACCAAAATTTCACCCTAGGCTAATTTCGGTATCCCGAATCCAAAAACGAAGTCAATTTTGAAAGATAAAATTTAAAAAAGTGGTTATTACTATTCATAACGTCTATTTTAAATAATATTTTAATAGCATATCGTCGTTTAGTGAAACTCGGTATTGCGTACAACGCAAGCTATCAAGGAAGGTCACGATTGTGTGTAAAGCAAGCCAAGAAAGTGTTGTGTAGAAAAAGATTCCTTGGATGATTTATATAACATAAAAGTCTCGGGTGTTACATTCTACCCCCCTTAAAAAGAATTTCGCCCTCGAAATTCGTCACTTTGTAACAAACAGATGAGGATACTTCTCCCTCATCATATCCTCAAGCTCCCATGTACCTTCTTCAAGTTGGTGGTTCCTCCATAAAACTTTCACCAATCGAGTGGTCTTGTTTTGTAGGACTTTTTCGCTACGATCCAGAATCTCTATCGGTTGTTCTTCATAAGAAAGATCTTGCTCCAGCGGTACAACTTCTGAGCTGAGTACATGTGAAGGATCAGGTATGTACTTTCTCAGGAGAGATACATGGAACACATCGTGAACTTGAGAGAGATTAGGTGGAAGCGCCAATCGGTAAGCTACCTTTCTAACATGATCCAGTATTTCGATAGGACCGATATATCTAGGGCTCAACTTCCCCTTCTTTCCAAATCTCATAACCCTCTTCCAGGGAGATATTCGTAAGAACACTTTATCACCCACTTCAAACTCTAGGTCTTTTCTTCGGTTGTTGGCATAACCTTTCTGTCGACTCCGAGCTTCTCTTATGTGTTGTTGAATAGATCTGACCTTTTCTTCCATTTCATCAATGAGATCAGGTCCTAATAGCTTTCTTTCCCCAACTTCATCCCAGCAAGTTGGAGTCCTGCATTTCTTTCCATAGAGAGCTTCATAAGGAGCCATCTGAATACTGGATTGAAAGCTATTATTATAAGAAAATTCCACCAAAGGTAGGTGTTGATCCCAACCTCCTTTGAAATCCATAGAGCAAGCTCTCAACATATCTTCTAGGGTTTGAATTGTTCTCTCAGACTGACCATCTGTCTGAGGATGATAAGCAGTGCTGAAACTCAACTCTGTATCCAGAGTATGCTGAATACTTCGCCAGAACTTCGAGGTAAATCTCGGATCCCGATCAGATATAATAGAAAGTGGTACTCCATGCAATCTTACCACTTTACATATATCCTGGCAAGCTGATCTAGAGAGAAATCCTCTCTAATAGCAATGAAGTGTGAAGACTTTGTAAGATGATCAACTATGACCCAGATAGCATTATTGCCTTTGGATGTTTTAGGAAGTCCTGTGACAAAGTCCATAGTGATGTTTTCCCATTTCCATTCGGGTATGGGTAATGGTTGTAACATCCCCTTAGACTTCTGTCTCTCAGCTTTAACTTGTTGACAAACCAAGAATCGAGAGACATATTTAGCAACATCTCTTTTCATGCCATCCCACCAGAAGTACTCTTTCAGGTCCCTATACATCTTCATGCTTCCAAGATGAATAGAGAATGAAGAACTATGAGCCTCATCCAGCAGCTCCTTCTTTAATTTGGGGATGGGAGGAACACAAACCCGATTCCTGAACATTATTATCCCATCACAATTAAGGTTGAATTCAAGAGCATTTCTCACCTTCTTTTGTAACTCGTCATGTTCTTTCTGTGCCTCTTTAATCTTCACATGTATAGATGGTTGAACATTCATTTGAGAATGATAAGATTTTTCCCCTTACATTATAATTCGAAGATCCATCCTTTGTAAATCCATAAATATTGGATCTTTTGTGATCCTCATCATGGATAAACTAGCATGGTCTTGTCGACTTAATGCATCTGCCACCTTGTTTTCTTTCCCAGGGTGGTAATGGATTGAGCAGTCATAATCCTTAATCAGCTCCAACCATCTTCTTTGACGCATATTCAGCTCCTTTTGTGTGAAAATATAATTTAAACTTTTATGATCAGTATAAATATCACACCTTTCACCATAAAGGTAATGCCTCCAAATCTTTAATGCAAATATTACCGTAGCTAACTCCAAATCATGTGTTGGGTAATTTTTCTCATGGATTTTCAACTGTCGTGAGGCATAAGCTATCACCATATCATTTTGCATAAGAACACACCCCAATCCCTTCTTGGATGCATCACTGTAGATCACAAACCTTTCTCCACTACAAGGCAGTGTGATCACAGGTGCACTGGATAACCTTCTTTTCAACTCCTTGAAATTCTCTTCACATTCCTCTGTCCAAACAAACTTAACTCCTTTCCGAGTCAACTTGGTGAGTGGATTAGATAATCGTGAAAAATCTTTCACAAAACGTCGATAATATCCAGCCAAACCAAGAAAACTTCGGATCTCAGTTACTGTTGTTGGTCTCGACCATCTTTCGATAACCTCTGTTTTTGCTGGATCCACAGATATCCCCTCTTTTGAGATTATGTGACCCAAAAATGCAACTTTTTGAATCCAAAATTCACACTTGGTAAATTTGGCATAAAGCTTCTCCTTTCTCAGGGTCTTTAATATAATTCTCAAGTGATCTTCATGCTCTTCCTTGCTCTTTGAATAGACAAAAAAATCGTCTATAAAGACTACCACAAATTAATCAAGATAGTCTCTAAAGACTCTATTCATTAGATCCATGAAGATAACAGGGGCATTAGTAAGACCAAATGGCATCACTATAAATTCATAGTGTCCATACCTTGTATGGAAAGTCGCCTTTGGTATATCCTCCCTTTTGACCCTTAATTGATGATACCCTGAATGAAGATCAATCTTGGAAAAGTATTGAGCTCCGCATAGTTGGTCAAATAAGTCATCAATGCGTGGGAGAGGATATTTGTTCTTGATAGTGATCTTGTTAAGTTCTCGATAATCAATGCAGAGTCTCATTGATCCATCTTTCTTATTAACAAATAGAACAGGTGCTCCCCAAGGTGACGCACTAGGGTGTATGAATCCCTTATCAAGATTCTCTTGGAGTTGCTTCTTCAATTCCTGCAACTCAATTGGGTCCATTCTATAAGGTGTCTTCGAAATAGGCAAAGCACCCGGTACGAATTCTATTGAAAACTCAACTTCACGATTTGGTGGAAGACCCGGTAATTCCTCCGGAAAGACATTATCAAACTCTCGTACGATGGGAATATTCTTAATCGCGAGTTTCTCACCAACCATTTGAGATAAATAACCTTCATTTAGTGGAATCAATACCCATAAAATGGAATAAATTTCCACTAGAAGGTTATGTTCATCCTTGCATTGATAGACGATCATAGATCGATCTGGAATATGAAATGTGACTTCCCTTCTTTGGAAATTGATATGAGCTCCGTATAAAGAAAGCCAATCCATGCCAAGAATCACATCTAATTCCACTAAAGGAAGGATCACAAGATTTGCAGGAAGCACTTTCCCACAAACGTCAATTGGAGAAGAATTATAAACTTTTGATGCGATTGATGTGCCATTAGGTGTTGTCACAGCTAACTCAACATCTAATTGTTGAGGTAATACAGTGATACCCTTAGAAAATTCATCAGAAATAAAAGAGTGGGTGGATCCAGAATCAAATAAAACATTTTCTACTTTAGAGTGGATGGTAAGTGTACCTTTCACCACTTCATTATCGTACTCCACATCACTGATAGAAATTGCATGTGACTTTCCTTTGTCTTTATCCTTAAGAGTTTGTTGACGTCGACCATCATCATCTACCCTTGGATTTAGGCATTGATTGGCATAATGCCCCATCTCCTTGCGCTTGAAACATTGAAGTGTAGTAGTTTCATTCTGTGTATCCCTTCCTTTGTTTGCATCATTAGACATCTTATTCCCATTATCGCGACATTCAAATGCCTGATGACCTTCCTTTCCACATTTTAAACATTTACTTGTCCCTTTAAGAAAACTCCCTCCATGTTTCTTTCCACACTTTGAGCATAAGGGAAAGCTCATCTTCTTTTCAGTGTGCTCTTTAGATTTCCCTTTGAATTCTATTTTCCTATTCTTATCAAACCCATATGACTGATGGGTTACTCCAATCTCCATCTCGACTTTGAGAGCACATCGAACGATTTCCTCGTAGCTATTGAAGTCCCTTATGGCCAATGCCCTTCGAAGACTTGGTTTTAAGCCACTAAAGAATCAATTGATCTTACTCTCAGGTTGGATAATAATACCAGAAGCGTACCTTGCTAGTCTTGTAATATTTGCTTCATAGGTACCAACGGATTCATCATCCTTTTGCTTCAGTTCAAGAAACTCTTTCTCCATCTTTGTTTGGAGAATACGAGGGAAGTACTTATTGAAAAATAAGTTCTTGAACTCATCCCATTCCATGGACTCAATTTCATCCCTTTGTCTCGTATTCTAAATAATATTCCACCATTGATCAGCATCTCCTTCCAAACGATACACTACTAGGATGACATTATCATGTTCAGAACATTGAAGAACTGAAAATATATTTTCAGTAGTACTAATCCATTGTTCAGCAACTAATGGATCAGTAGACCCGCTAAAAGAAGGTGGACGCTGCCTCATTAAGGATTCAACAGAATTTTGCTCCTTACTTTTCTCATTTGGATGTCCTTAATGATTCATAGCTTGAGAAAGTTGTGTGAGCATGGATACAAGATTTTTCATTCCAGCTCCCATATCGTTTGGTTTCTCAGGGGGACAATCATTGCATTTCCCATCACATTCCGCATTAACACGGTTCCTTCGGGTTCCAGCCATTGACTAAAACCAAGAATAATAGTGTGAGCAACACTAATTATAATAGGAAAACCACATAATTCAAGAATAAAATTTTCACTCTTAAGGTCTTATCCTAGTTTATTCATGGACATTTCTAAAACACTAAGATTGTGTTCTATGCTTAGACTTATCCTTAGGGTTCTTACTAAGTCTTTCACATCCTAGTTTCCAAAGGTTGACTATACCTTTCCTCTGATACCAACTATAACGACCCATACTTTACATACATTGATAATACTTCAAAATTGAAGCACACTTATTACAACATATGACAAAACCACAAAGGACCGTATAGGTATAGTGTCTTTAGAAACTGGGAAACATAAAAAACTGGTTCATAAATCTTCTATAGTGTCTCCCATTTATTTCATCATATCTAGGGTCCCTTTTAGCATATTCTACTTAATATCCATCTTCCTGACCTGGGAAAAAGAAAACATACAAAAAAGGGTGAGCTCAAATGCTCAGCAAGTAAAAATAAAGGAAATAAAAATCATATAATATCTTTTTGAAAATCATAACCTGCAAAAGAGATCATAATATATTAACATGGAATAAATCATAGAAGTGAAAATGAGATCCCCATAATCATAACATAAAACTTGAAACTTTGTGGCATGCACACATAATCATGGAAAATCATTTCTTGTTAGTCATGACTCATTTCCAAGACTATCTTAGCGGACAAAGTCCATTTCTGAACCGATTTCACTCCTCCTTTCAGTCCTGTATCACTAAACCAAAATAAACTTCCATTCCAGCAATGTCTATCTCATGAGATATAAATCTTTACCCAATGCATTGGAGGGAGATATAGGTCCCACCCATCTTATAATGAATCCTTTCTTATGTGTGCCACATAATCATAAATCATACATCATCGCATAACACATGTAACAAAAATGGGATTCTTGAAACATCATGACATCATAAAACAAATCATATAAGGTAAATGACTTCATAAAAATAATTCCCTCACAACATAATCAAATCAATGTAATAATAGGGATAAAAACATAACCCTATATTATCTTAGATGGAAAATAATTTTGATAAAACATTTGAACTCCATTCTTGAGGAAAATATCCTTTCTACTTCAAAAACACTTTTCTTTTTTTAACATGTCATACAATTATAACTAAAAGAAGTTGATTAAAAATAAACTTGAAAACTTATAAAGGAAGATTCTTGGAAATAATGTTTTAAAAATCCATTCTTTCTGTATAAGTTAAAAAAAACATTCTTCTCGTACTTTTGTCAGAAAAGTCAAAAAGTACCTCGTATGAAAAACGACAAAAGATTCCTTTCATATCTTTTACTAAAAACTCACCTAAGGGTAAAATTGGATTTAAAAAATTTTACGTGGATTGAAATAACATTACATATTGAGGAAACATGGATGTGGATGATAAAATACACCCCAGTTAATTCCAAAGTATAAACAATCTCGGATAAAAATGAGATTGTGATATTTCCCTTACCTTAGGTCTGATTTTCTTTGTACGTGTCCGAAGCTCCTGTATAATGGTTTAAATAATGTTATTGACTTATTCCAGAATCATAAATATTGACATGATATCATATATGGTCATATTCTTAGCTTCTTATTTGTAATATTTCATTGTTACTTGTTACTCGGGTCTTTATTGCCTTTTGTTCTTATGCGTGTTTTGCCGAATAAATTCTTATTATTATTTTAAGGTTATAGATACCTTATATCCAGAATGGTATTAGTGTAAAATATATCATATTTATTCATTCAATTCATTTATATAATTACTATGTAATGATGATCATGTAGAACGAGTTGCATCACATCGTGGAGACGGTATTCCATACGTACGCACGAGCGATGATATTGTTCCCATGATCGTGGAATTGTATTTAAGTGTATTTATACTATTTCAGTATCAATATCACTTTATAATAATCATATATAGTTACTCATTACACCATTATACCCATCCTTGTAAGGTGATGGTGGAAAATAGATTACACCACGGCGTGGAGACGGTATTACGTACGTATGCACGTGCGGTGATTTCATTTTTCCGTAGGATGGATAGATGGTGAATTAGGGTTGTTTCATATGTATAATAACATATAAGTATGTAAGTAATACTGATGTCGTTACTTTATCATGAAAAAACTAAAGAAGAATAAGTTGAAGACGAAAGAAATTGAAAAGATCGGTAATGGATATTACCTCTTCTTTGAAACGCCTCTTTGAATCCTCCACTTAGGGAACTAAGATTGGTCTTTGAAGAAGACCAGGACCTCTAGGATTATTCTAGGTAAGTGGAGAAGGGATTTTGGAAGGGGTTGGCCGATCTTGAGTGATCAAATTGGTGTGAGGAGGAGGGGGAGGAGGTGCCCTTTTATAAGGGAGGAGAGGGGCACCTTAGGAATACCTCAAAATATTATTTTATATTAAAGTCAAAATTGGTTTATAATGGTTCCAAAGGGTCTTATTTCGAAGGTAAAGTGGGGACGGGTCGAAATACTATCAACCAATAAGATTTAGACAAGTTTAGGTTTTTATTTTAACCTTATCAATTAGATTTAACTCTAAGTTAAATAATTTAACTTTTACCGTGTCTTTTTGTTTTCTTACACTATATGGTTAATACACTTACTATAACATGCCAAACGAACCCCAAGTTGTTTATTATTAATATATATATCCGTATCTAAGTCATTTTTCCGAATCTTAGATTTTTAGGAATAAAATAACAATTAATAATATAATATTTGATTTAAAAACAATTTTGTGTCAATTTTGACACTATTTGATATATGATTTTTTTGAAAGTCATAACAGAATTATATGTTCGAACCAAGTTGATTAAATCAACACTAATATATCATAGTAACCTAGAAAATTAGTTTAATTCATAAAAAGTCTCAAATTACATTTATTTGGTCATTTATAACATCAATTATGTTAACATTTCCTTAAAAGTGTAATTACTGCATCATTGTTGTGTCATAAATAAATTAATTTATTTAAAGTCTAAAAATTATAAATAAAATATTATTATGTAGTAAATCTTTTTATATTTCTAATGAATATTTAAAGTCGAATTTATCTTATGTATAACCCCATATTAAAAATGTTTTAGTTATTAAACATTGATTTTAACTATTTTAACTATTCATTAAATAAAATAACATTAAATGTCATAATCTAATCCAAGTGGACCTAAATGGTCATATTATATTTATAAGATTGTTTTTGGTCGAATTAAACTTATCCAATAGAATTAGGACATGTGTTAGGGTAATAGTAATATCATATTTACCCTTAGTTACCCTATTTACTATTAACCGCGGTAAAAAAAGAAAAAAGTTAATATTCACCAAAAAATTATTTTTATCTCATTGAACCACATTTTACTTACTGATATCAACCGTGTCTGTTGGATTTTCGAAATTCCATTCACAGAAGTGGTAAAATTAACTTTTATGCAAAATTCAATTTTTAACCTACCACTTAGTGGTTTCACTATTCATCAAAAATTGATAGTTTTCAGAAAAATACCAAAATTTCACCCTAGGATAATTTCGGTATCCCGAATCCAAAAACGAAGTCCATTTTGAAAGATAAAATTTCAAAAAGTGGTTATTACTATTCATAACGGCTATTTTAAATAATATTTTAATTGCATATCGTCGTTTAGTGAAACTCGGTATTGCGTACAACGCAAGCTATCGAGGAAGGTCGTGATTGCGTGTAAACAAGCCAAGAAAGTGTTGTGTAGAAAAAGATTCCTTGGATGATTTATATAACATAAAAGTCTCGGGTGTTACATACATGATCATCATTAAGTCGATAGTATATGAAGATGCTTTTAATAATTTCCAAAAAGTCACTGAGACTCTCCTGAAAATAAAAATAAAGTATTTTTTATGGCCCCAAACCAACCATATACAACTATTATAAGTAAGAGTAGTTAAACCATTATTGGTCAATTTATTTTAAAATATCTGTCCTCGTTACCAAAGAATGATGTCCTTACCACCAGAGGAATCCTATTATCACCCTGAAAAAACAACCAAAGTCCTTCCTTGACTAAATTTTTTCACAGAGTTTCCATACCCAACCAACAATTTCATCATCATGAATCCTTGAAAGGACATAAATATTCAAAGCATAGAATCCTGAAGGGCATTTAAATAAAATATTACCATTTCTAAATGTTCCTTTCATGGTTGTGATCCCTTTACTTCGAGTACCTGCTAAAACACATTTTACATGATTCTCCCCACTTTAAGGTTTTCTTTGTCATCATTTAATGTGGAATGGAACTCATCCTATGGAACATGCTCCATAGACCACTAATCATGGGTCCTAGAGGTGCTCAACCTTCTTTTAGCAAGATTTAAACTAAAATAAGATAAATACTAGCTTCTTACAAGTTCACTAGGATAGATTTACTTTTGATTCATGCATGAAACTCCTCCCAAGTTAAACCCACATGCTCCATGGGATTATGAATAAAAGTAAAAAAATGACCAATGTGTTAAACTAGCTGATCATTTTATGACATCGTGTTAGGCATCAGTATGAGTTTGATTCCCTATTACACTCAAGACACTCTAATCTAGAGACGACCCATGATTCAAGTGTAATATCTGATGATTAAAATTATTATCATTGAACTCATACAATTCACTATACCACTTATCAATTCGATGGGTACCATGTGTATCGACGCATACTACCCTGACATTTCTTGAACAAAATAGTACATCCTTGATATTTTCCTTTGTCTTATCACCCTATGCACAATAGTATTTGATGGCTTGTAAAAAGAACTATCCCAAAATCATACTATCCCATCTGATTTTAATTCAGTTGATGACATACCGAGTCATCAATCATTAAAGAATAAGAAGAGGGGTCACATTCCCACAAATAATCTGACCATACCCTCAAAATATCTAACTTGTTAATACCAAGAATTGAATGATTCTAACACCCATAAAAATTGTCAAAAAACCACATAGCCACTCATCCACCTTGGGTGTTATTTTAGAAACTAAAGAGTCATACTCAGTATAAATAACACCTAAATTGAAACCACGTGTCTGATATAGTTAGCATGAATTTAGAAAGGTGTTACAGTTCTTAGGGTTCTACCTACCTCGGGCTATCCCCTTACCAAAACATAAATCTTTATCCCTATAAGGTGTTCATTCTTTAAAGTCACTAGGATTAAGGGACTATCATTTAATTTTTAGATATAGAAGAAGAGTCCTATGGGTAATTATCATGTTCCCATCTCAATGAAAAACCCAAGGAAAGGTTTAACTACACTTACATGAGAGTTCAGGTTAAGAAAACCACTAAAAGGTTTCTTTCAAGACATTTTCACCAATTTACATTTACTCTTATGAATTCGAGTAACCCTAATTTAAGAAATGTCAATTACTAGTTATGAAAAACATTTATACAAGATACTTTATTTAGATAATTCCAAAAGGAAACATAGTAAAGTTGTATAAACTTCCTTTCAAACATTAATTATTTAAATGAAATCCTACCATAAATAGGTAATTTATCACAAAGATTACTTTTATAGTTTTTATTTATCCACAAGGTTCTCACGGTTGGGATTAGTTTAAGAAAATTTCAATTCCAATATATAGTGGAAGAAAAAACGTTAGGTTTTAATTGGAATTTTAATTAACTAATGTCTTGTATAAGTATAGGTCAAAATAAGATAATGGGTTTATTAGAAATTAAAAGGGGTCTGGTCATGTAAGATTCCACAATATGTCTATATGTGAATGCATATATGTGGCTTTAGACACTTTAAATAGTCATCCCTATATAAAATAAACATACCCACATGGGTGAATCACTAAGGCATAAAAAAAAGGCAACCTACAACCGTCTTGTTATATCCAACTTGGGTCCATAAACCAAAATATATGATTTCATTATTAAAGTTTCAAAAACCCTTAGTGGGTATCATCACATAAATTGAATACCCAAATTACCTACTTAGGTCTAGTTGTGCATTTAAAAATTAATGCATATGGCTCTTCATGCCCAAGTGATATAGTTACAATCCCTTATAAATGCCACCAATTCATTTTAAAAGTCAAAATTTTAAGGCCTTTATATTTATAAAATGGTATCTAGGAATAACAAGCTCTTATACAATAGTTCTATTATATTGTTACCATTTCTTGATTTAAAAAGTGCCTATACACTTTATAAATAAAAAATTTGCTCAGAGGTAATCGAAACCATTATGTTTTATCCCATTAAACAAATGTTTTGTGGCTCAAATATGTCATGATTGGTTAGTTAATGTGTCACTATAAATCTATACAAGAAATACTATTTTGGTTGATGTTGACACTGAATAACAAGTCTTAAATCAAAATTATAACAATGTATGATATCAAAATAAGTAAATATAGGGAAATATGTCAAATAAGCATAAAAGTGTGAAATGTAAACATGGTAATCATAACACAATATCACATAATCATTATGTACATGAAGACATACTAAATAAATCACCATGTTATACAACAAGTATGATAATCAAGTACCTAAGAAGGAATAAAACTAAATATGTTACTAAAAAATCCTTATATGGTATTCAACAAGCATGCTTGTAAACACAAAAGGCACATCAACAAACCTCAAACATATGATAAATGAAATCTACTTGGCATGGAATATGCATGGATTGTGAATCATTTTTTTTCCGACAATGATTCATGTAATTCTACTTCCTTGTCATTCTGAGATAAGGGTAAATATTTTAAATCTCATAAATCAATAAGTAGTTGAAAGTACACCTGTCACACATGGGGAAATCATAATCATCTATGAAAATAAACAACATGAATATGAATCCTATCACTAGAAACTTAGACTTTACCCTATGCGTGGGTTAATGACCCCTATACACAACTATTTAACAAGCTCTAAAAAAATTCAAAATCTCATATCTACCAATTCCCAAAATAGTAAAATTAAGGAAAAAAATAAATAATGTAAGACCACTTTGTAACATCATGACCTAGGATTCAATAAAATGGAGACTCAATCTAGTTTTCCATATGTCCTCAATCATGCCTCCTTGTACACCAGAGTATTCTGACTAACAGCGAGGGTCTAATGATTATACGGTTGGGATACTATACCCTCATGATTAGAGTCACATATAGGTATATAAAATGTAAATCAAAATAAATTTTGAGGATTATAAATAAACAAAAAGAGTAGTGGATGAATAATAAAAATATGTAATAAAGTGAAAGGTTGGAAAAAATCAAAAATGCATCTCTAGAAGAAGCTATATAACTAAAATAATAAAAAAACTATAGGAGGTACATTAAAGTATATTGCATGAATAAATAAAATGAGAATAATCCCCAAGGGATAACTCCATTATCATCCTATGCTCTGGATTAGTTATGTCCTACTAATTCATATCTCTGGGTACTAGCATAATAGTACAATCATAATACAATAAACATGAACCAACAATCATGAGGTTTTTTAGGTACCCTAGTGAAATAGCATCCCGAAATGGGTTTGAGATATACTTAGTGGGACCCCACCAATAGTGTATCAATATATACATTCCATGAATATAAAATGCAACTGTGTGTAGGTATAATAGGAATGTAGTAAATAAAGAAAATAAAATATAAACATGTCCGGATCAGGTTCTTTGAGGACACATGGCCAACCAAAACTTTTTCATCTTAAACCATAATATTTATAAACTAGGGATAACTTGTGCTGGTATAATGTATGTGAATATAAATATATGTATATATATAAAAATTCTTATAGTTTTGCAAGTGTATGCACATTGGGACTTGAATAGGCCATTATAAGGGCTAGATACAACCAAAGATTGGACCCATGCATATTCTTTGGCATGAAATATGTGTCCTTAAATTTGATAAACTAGAATATCTTAGATCTTTAAACAATAAGAATTATTATTATTAGTAAAAAATAATCATGGGTCCATCCCAGGTGATCCGTAAAGTGGAATCCCAAGTATCTCACCGGGATCACCATAATTAGCCCTCACTATAAGATTCTATCCCGGGGATTTTGTAAAAGTAATCCCAAGTATCACTCTCATTATGGTGAACAAATCATAACCCACTTATCCTATCCTAGGTATCTCACTTTGGGGACTGAGTATCTCTCATGGCATGGTATAACCATCTTTCAACTGATCCCATGTAAGGTGAATCCCCTAGGGCATCAGTATCATTCATAGGCATAATAATCTCAAATTACACATGAGCCCTTCCAATGAATTCCTACATGGTAATCTGAGTATCACTCAAGCAAATTATAAAAAAATCTCCCTAAGTTTACATCCAAGAAATTCCTACAATGGAATACAAGTAACACTCTAGGAATAATATAAATCATGTAAACTATGAAATCCTGGTATTATGTAAAGAGGAAACCCAAGTATTTCCCAAGGTATATATAATCACTAACAGCCCATGAACCCGTCTAAGGAATTCCTGAAGAAGTAACCCAACTATCTCTTAAGGCGTGATAAAATTAATTAATCATTTAATTTCATAAAAAACGCCCATGTTAATAAACATGAAACGACAGCACAATTATATATAATATAGGAATTTCTATTAATCATATAAATTATAACAGTAAGTCCATATACTTAAGAATTCCATTTATTATTATGTTTTCATTTCCCTAGGTTAATAAGAAGTGAACTATGAAAAATTATAGGTACGAAAAATTGGAATAAGAGGGTTCCAAGTTGTTTTTATGTTGTATTATTATTTTCCAATGTAATATGGGAATCATGTACGTATCTAGTCTCTCAAAACATCTAGAGAGTCTAGAACTAAGTTTTTTTAATCCTTGGATCTTATACCAATATAATAAAGTAATTTGAATAACTAAGTATTTGTATCTATGAAATTATAGTCGGTATCAATGAATTTTTAGTAAGAATATTGGGAACTATATTTTAGAAGAACATGTCTATTATAGGAATCCTGATTAACCATTAGGATGAACAATAACTTTTACACACATATGGATTTTTTATAGCTTAATATTCATAATTTTATGATCTAACTAAGTATATTCCATTATTAAGGTATGAATATTAATAGGAGGAAGGTAAATTATATCATCACTCATAATCGTTGTAGGTATTTCCATCAAGGGTGAGTCAACATGTGTGTTTCTGAAACTGAGTTTATTATGGCCATATAGGGAAATATAATAATATTTTGAGTATAACCTTTACTATATAAAGAAACCATGTAATCCAAAACATGGTGTAATAATATTAGACTTCTCCATGTGACAAAAACCTCCACCTTTCATTAGGACCACTAATCTATTAGTGTCTGAACATTTTACCAAGTCCATATAGAAGATATTTATCATTTTATGTAGTAATGAAAGGGATAATGTTTTAATGGATGTTTTTTTGTGTAAAGGAATATTTTGATCAATGGTGGTCACTGATTCAAAATATCAAGTAACAAATATATATAGAAAACATATAATATAATAATTTCAATGTGATATTCTTTGAGAAAAAATTATATTGAGATAAATTAGATGGTATGAAAAAGAGATTATATAATTTGAAGCTGGAGGAAGATGAGAGTGTTGCTGAGTATGAGAATAAATTATTATGATTCATTAATCTTTTTTTGGACTACATACATAAATAAGAAATTAATATTTTCTATTTCATTGATGAGTTTAATTTGAATCTTTAAAGGGAACTAGTATCCCAAACCTATTCATCATATAATCATATAGTATCGAGATCCATCAAGGTAGAAAAAATCACAAAGAATTAATTTTTAAAGTGATGTTAAGATCATAATAGGATAATTGAGAATTATAGACAAAGAAATGTGTCAATAAAGAATAAGGGAAAGATGATACATCCAAATATGATACTTTTGGAAATAAAAACTAGATACTTCTTTCAATAGAACATGATTTTCTATTAGTGTGTAGATAATATACATATGGTTCAAGAATTTACGGGAAATAAGGAATACACTAATATTCAATGATTATTTTGTAAAGAAATGAGGAATTACTCAAATAAATTTCCCAAGTGTCAAGGGTATCCACCTCAAAAGAGGAATGGGGAAAATATAAGATTATGTATTTACCACCGCCAATGTCAATCTTCCTAAAGATGGTATAGCTAGTAAATTAATCGTAAACTCAATATTAACCAATGTTTTATTTAACTCTGGATGTTTATACTATTTTATATCATTTTTTGTTGGGGATATTAAAACATTACCTCAAACCTTTAGAAATTAGTTTTTAATCAATACACCAAATGGAATTATTATTAAAACTAGGGTATGATAGTCAGTCCCCATTATGATGAATATACACACTCTATATGTAGGCATGGGCATTATATCTATGGTTTACTTTCACATAATATTTGGTATGGACTGGTTTTGGATATAAAATGAAAAAATATTATAACGAGAAGGTGATTATAAATCATGAATGGGGATTGTAGATATTTTTATTTTTTAGTGAGGACTCATTATTTGAGACATTAATGGATCCACCTCTAGTATTCCACCATAATGAAATCCTTTGAGAATAAATTAAGTGAAACCCCATGGTTTACAATAATAATTTAAAAATGAAGGATGTACATATTGTGCATGAATAAATTAATGTGTTTCCTAAATAATTTCTTGGTCATCCACCTAAATAAGAAATATTGTTTTAATATTGAACTCAGCCAAAAAAACCTAAATATATAATTCCTTATTGAATTTCCCTAGGGGAATTATGGGAGAAAAAGAAATAACTTCAAGTGTCATCTGATAAGAGATTCATCAGTCATAGTGTTTCATCATCGGTAACCCATGTTATTTTTTTAGTAGAATCATATGTTTTTGAGTTTATAAATCAATTATTAAAATATAAATTCAACTATTATAATGAATAAGTTTCCTCCCCCTTAAAATGAGGACTTATTTTTTCAACTCCAATGATATCAATATTTTTTTAAAGATATATCTTCTCTTAGGTTATCACCAATTAAGGTTGAATAATGATTATATATTAAATAAAATATTTCATACACGGTATGTACAATATGAATTTAGTGTGATCCACATTCTATTGAATAAATCAACTTATATACTCATAGGTATGATGAACAAAATATTCAAGTATTATCTTAATGATTTCATAATGGTTTTCATTGATAATAATTTTATATTATCTAAATCTATGTGGAGTGTGAAAATCATTTGGGAATCATTATTGAGACTATAATATAAATGTAATTATATGAGAAATTTAGTATATTTAAATTTAACTGCAAGTTGTGTAACACCCCAAGGTTTTACAAATAAATATAATATAGAATGCATGCAACACTGATCCACTATAAAATAAACACTTCTTTACAAGAGATATTTATAACCTAGACTCTAAACATAATTTTTACTCTTATATGATTTGAATTTTGAAAAACTGACATACACGGTTGCAATCAGTAAGATATTTAGATTCTGATAGGATCAACTTACATTTTTGTGAATAGTAACTTACCCTTACGGATATAAAAGTACCCTTATGAATATTTATAAATCCTTATAAATAGTAATATCACCCATTTATGTATAAATAAAATTTAGGAATTGTATAAATGAGAGTGAATATTTTAAAAAATTAATTATTAAGTGTTGATATTTTTATAAGTAATAAATATTTAATTAAAATTTTAAAATTATTACATTTTTTAAAATAATTTTTTTTCATAAAATTTATTCTTAAATAAATATTTTTTTGTCCTATAAATTTAGGATAATTTTATGACCCCTTAGTTAATTTTTTAAATTATTATAAAATCAGTTTTAAATTCAAAATATGTATTTTTCAATTAAATATTGATTTAATTTAAAAATTAAATTTTATTTATTTAGAATTTTTTTTAATAAAATTGACTTATTTTTTGAATTCAAAATTTTGAAAAATGGTTATGGTGAATTTTTGGGATTTTCCTGAAATACATGAATTTTTGGTGAATAGTGAAATTCTATAATTTACAAAATGTGCTAAATAAATAAATTTTTGCATCATGATTAAATTTTGGATGATTTATATGGCCATTAGTTGAAACTCAAATGCCCTTATTACTATTTTAAGTCACATAAATCAAGAAAATTCATAGTCTTGAGCTCAAATAATAAAATAATGACTAAAATAATGGAAAATAACACCTCTCCTCCACTATAAAATCCACCTATCACTCCATCTTCTCATTACTATTCTAAGACATGAATATCCTAAAAGATCTGAAAACTACTCTTACCTATTCCTTCCCTGTGTCCAAGAGATCTTGTTCATTCCAAAAGACCAAAACCCCTTCCCTTAAGGAGGTTCTTAGGGAGGTGTATTCCAGAGGTAAATCCACATCATCATTCATTTAATTTCATTTCATGTTCCTTTATTTTGTCATCATATACTCACCTACTATATATAATTGATAAAGATAACTCTAGTAACATATAGATACTCTAATTATATCATGTTAATGTAACAACTATTACCAGTATTCTTACTCTCTCTCTCTCTCTCTCTTATTTTATAAACAAAATCATCGTCCGTGAGGTGCCAATTTACAACCTTCGTGGACGATGATGTATCGTTCTTAAATTTATCATTCAATACTAGACATGAAAACATTTTATTGGTTGAACCAGACTATAATATATGTATTATAACCTATTTAATATTCATAAACAAGTATATGTACATAATAAAAATTCATATGTCAAAACCAGTTCGTAATATTCAAAATACAACCAAAAAAATCTAAGTGATTATCATTAATATTTCATATAATGATTAATCCTCATACCACGTAAACAAATGATATATATAAACCTTGACACCTATATATGTTAATAAATAATATATAAATTCTATTCTAGATAATTATATCCATTCCACATGAATATTCATACTCATATACAAGTATACCGATTGTGAAAACCAAGGAAACGAACACTATGGAGCGACGAAATTCAATATTATAACCTATAAATATGTACATAAATAAACATAATAAAATTATTATAAACTAAATTAAGTTTTAATATGTTCTTAATTAAGTTATTAATAAGTCTTATTTTATATTCCTAGACCTTAAGTTCAAGATCAGATCATATTCGGACATAAAGTCGGGGTTTTCTACCTGAACATCCATTATTTTCTTCCGAGTTACTATTATTCTATACATACCTCAATGAAATTAATATTTATTCTTATTTACTCCTCATAAATCACGTGTTTATGTTATATATATGTTTACCAATCAGAGTACTTATTTATTTTATGGGGAGTTACATGTTTTAAAAGGATCTTTCAAAAATTCTTCCTAATAAACAAGCTCGTTTCAAGGGAATTTATTGAATTCTTACCTATTTTCAAGGGAACTCTATATTTTGTTTATATCAATAATTATTTTTATAAAATAAATCATTTTATCATGGAAAAAATACCATATTTTACTTTTGGTTTTATACAAATACTTTTCCAAAATAACCATTCTTCCAAAGTAAAAGAGTATTTATCACAAGAATTACTCAATGATTTTATATGAGTATTTTCATCTATTTAAACACTCTTGTTTATTATTATGTTCAATTGGGAATAATATTTTATGATATCATCTACGATATTTTATATAATGGTTTCTTATTTGTTTGACTATGGATGTATTATCTTGATACCATTAACCATATTACTCTTATTGGTTAGTGTTCATATTTAATGATTGGGAAAAGTTATTTACATTTCATATATTAGTTTCAATATGAATGTATATGATTTTTATGTTAATTATCATTCATATGAGTAATTAATTGGACTTATTATGTAATGGGTGGGGCCCGATATATCCCATGGATGAATCAGTAGGTCTCATGAGGCAAACTAGTTTGGGTTTTTACCTGTTTATGTATGGTCTTGGAATGAGGCCTCGAAAGAATGATTATAATGTCTGGAATTATGCATTCCCTCATTATGAAACTATAAATTGATAGTCCATGTGATTATTTGACTAGTACAACATCAATGGTTATGTTTTATGGCATTATTTAATCATTTTTTATTCCTTCCATATTATGATCATGTATATTTTTAAAGGCATAAATTTTTTTAGTTATTCATCATGCCTTATTCCACTGTATTATTAACCCTTATTGAGCATCTGATATCACCCCTTCTACATGTTTTATTTTCCCTAGGTTGTTAAGATGTATATTATGAATGAATTTCAATGATAATCTAGGAGATTATGTACGATTAGACATAAGTTGATATGTTGTATTTCCTTTCAAATTGTAATGTTGAACTTATTTATGTACCTAGATTTCCAAAACTATTAAACTATTCGTTCCTTTGGGATAAAAATTTCTTGAAATCATGATAATGTAACGAAATAAGGCACTGTCTCTGGGCCGCTAGGGTTGGGTCTTTATAGTTGGTATCAGAGTAAGTTTGGTAGGAGATTTTGAAACTAAATTTTGAAAACATAGATTTGGGAACCAAAACCTAAGACAGTCTTTGAGGATAAACATACAAGAACATCCTAAAATTTTGGTAAGGAATAGATTATGTGGATATTTCAATAAAATACATCTCTTCTAGGATACTATAAGTGGATGTGGTTCTTTCACAAATTCACCAAAGTGTAACAACTCCAACAAGGAGTTTTGGACTTGACATGGGGTATCATGGTACATGAAATTAGGCCTTACTTTGCACCGGGTTTGGCACTCGTAGATGATTTTCTTAGGATAATTCACATTTTCCTTACAAACTGTTATGAATGAATTAAATGTAATTTTTTCCTCAATGAAACCATGATTATGATATTAGATATGGATAGGATTTCTATTTATGATATGTATTTTTCTTTATTGATATTATACATTAGGATTCATAATCAAATCTAGTGTATGGAATTATTTAGAAATGACGCCTAGTGAAAGGAATGGAAACCACATGAACGAGTGTATCCCATGTAGGGATTTCCCTCTGATGATAGATAATGATGTTGGATATGGTGTTGTGGCTAGTGTTGAGAAACTTATAACAATATTGGGATAGATGACTATGATTATGAAAAATAACAATACCCGTATGGAGCATCCAGTTCCACAACATGTAGGAGCTATGTTAGAGCTCTTTATGATACAACATCCTCCATCATTAAATGGGACTACAAACCCATTTCTAATAGATCAGTGGATAAGTTCTTTAGATAATATATTTCTCTCTTTGGTTTATAACAAAAGATATAAGGATGTCATAGAAGTTTATCATTTTTCGAGATATGCGGATCAGTGGTGATATTTTATTCAAAACATATAGGACGATAAAGAAATAGATGAAATGGAGTGGAGGGATTTTAAGGAATTCTTCTTATAAAAATACTTACCTCATGAACAACAAGTAGATATGGAAAGGCAGTTTCTGAATCTAACGAAAAAAGAGGATGGGAATGTTGAAAAGTATGAAGCTAACTTCACAAGGTTAGAAAGACAAGTCGCAAACTACATATGTAATCCAAGGAGAAAGATTGATCGATTCTTTGAAGGTTTAAAACAATTAATATGAAGGTCCATAGTCTCCCAATGTTTCTCATCATATGAAAAAATTGGCTCATGTACTATTAAGATGGAAAATGAATTTTCTATGTTGTATGACTTTAAAAGGAAAGAAATAGAAGAAGAGGGCTCTTGAAAACTGTGGAAAAAGAAATAAGTAAATGTGGAAGAGGGAAATAGGTGACTTTCCACCCTATGATAATTATGGGAAAAAACACCTTAATACTTTCCTGAAGAGTATGGGTGTTTTTTATAATTACGGAAAAAAGGTCACCACTCTTGTGATTGAAATGGGAATAAATAATCTACCAATGTTCGATGCTATAATTGCAAAGAGATGGGATATTATGCAAATTATTATCTTAAATATTTAGGAAACTTTCCCCAAATAAGTCCAAGGGGGAAAGGCCAAGCTTATACTGTCACAACTGCTGAGGTTGAAGTTCTTAATGATGTGGTGGTAAGTACTTTAATTGTTTCCTCAAACTTAGCCAGTGATTTATTTGATTCTGGATCATCACATTAGTTTATATCTTCCATGTTTTCCAAGAAAATTAGATATTTTCAATTTGATTTAATAAATGATTTTTCTATTAAAACTATAAAGGGAAGTATCATTGAAAAAAATATGTATCAGGTAGTCCCCATTATGGCATATGAACGTGCTTTATCAGTTTATTTTATCATCATACCTATGGTTAAATTTGATATATTTCTCAATATTGATTGAATTTCTAATTATGATATGAAAATATATTTCAAGAAAAAGGAAGTTACAATTTTTGAGAACAATGTGGAATAACTTATCTTTTGGGAAGAAACATGTCTATATGATTCTCATATAGATCCACCCTTAGTAGCTCTACTAAATTCAATTATTAGGGAGGATGAGAACTCCATATCTATGAGTGACTACAGGAATGTTCAAATTTATGATGTACCTATTGTTAAAGAATATATTGATGTTTTTCTAGAGGATTTACTTGGATATCATCAAGAGAGTGAAGTTGAGTTCCCAATTGATTTAATTTCTAGTTTAAGGACTATATCAAAGACTCCTTATAGAATAACCACTATCAAATTTATAGAACTAAAGAAAAAACTAGAGTAATTGAGTGATAAAAGATTTATTCTCCATACTGTTTCTCCATGGGGATCCAATATTATTTTCTTTAAAAATAAATATGTATATATAATTTTTTTCATTAACTATAGGAAGAACAATGCTATAATAATAAAGAACAAGTATCCCTTACCTCTCATTGATGATTTATTTGATTAACATCATGTAGCCTAATAATGTTCGAAGATTGAACTTCGATATGGGTATCATAAGTTGTGTGTGAGGAATTAAGATATTACAAAGACATAATTTTGAACAAAATATGGGAATTACAAGTTTATATTAATTCAATTTCTACTGACTAATGCACCCTCTATTTTCATGGATCTAATGAACAAATTTTTGAAGGAATATCTTGACGAATTTTTTGTGGTATTTAATGATGATATTCGGGTATACTACAAAAACATTGAATTTCACGAGAATCACTTGTGCATTATTCTGAAGATTCTTAGAAGAAATGAATTATATGGGAAGTTTATAATGTGTGAATTTATACTTCAATATGTTTCTTTTCTAGGCCATATTGTCTCTAAGGATAGAATATCTGTTTATCCTACAAATAGAAATGTTGTTCAGGAATGGCCTACACCAATAAACATAATCAAGGTACGTAGTTTTATTGGTTTAACATGTTATTATCAATGTTTTATTCTGAAATTTTCCCAATTATCCAACTCGTTAACCAATCTTACTCGTAGAGGGGTTATGTTTGTATAGAAAAAATAATGTGAGGAATGTTTTGAATAACTAAAGAGAAGATTAGTAAATTATTCGATACTAAATTTACAATCGGGGAATGATGGGTTTCTGATCTATAGTGATGTATCAAATAAAGGACTTGGATAAGTCCTTATATAGAGTGATATAGTTATTTCCTTTGCATCAAGGAAGTTAAATATTCTGGAACAAAATTATCCTACTCATGATTTTGAGTTAGGAACTATGATGTTTTCTTTAAAAATAGGGAGACACTATCTTTATGGTAAAGTATTTGAGATATATACGGATCACAAGAGTTTGAAATATATCTTCTCATAGAAAGAACTCAATATAAGGAAAATGATATTGCTCAAACTACTCAAAGATTAAGATTATTCCGTACACTACCACCCAGGAAAGGAAAAAAAGGTAGATGATGCATTGAGCGGGAAGGATCAAGGAGTTTTAAGAAAACTGAGTACTGAAAGGGATCATGTATTAATGGATCTAGTAAGGATGGACATGATAATTATCAAATAAGGTGACAAATCATTACTTTCTTCAATTGGTTTCCCAACTATCTTTACTGGAAAGAATTAAAAGTTCTCATCCTGATGATGAGAATATTCAAAATAAAATTGATGATATGAATGATGGGAAGTTTCAAGACTTTTTATATGAAGATGTAATTATGAAATTTGGGAAGAGGCATTATGTTTCAGCTATAGCCAAGCTAAAAAGGGAGTTATTGGATGATGCCCATAATTCAAATTTCACTATACATCCTGGTATCACTAAGATGTATAGATATTTGAAGGAACATTTTTTGTGGGATAACTTCAAGAGGGAAATTGAATATTATGTATCAAGATGTTTAGTATGTCAATAAGTGAAGTCTGAACAACAGCATCCTAGAGCATTAATGGAACCTATACCTATTCCTAAATAGAAATGGGATCACATCACTATAGATTTTGTCATTGGATTACCCAAAACTCCAAGAAATAATGATGAAATATGGGTAATTGTTGATCGACTTACAAAATCTACACATTTCCTCTCTTAAGGGAGGATTTTCCACTAGAGCGCCTTTCATGGATCTATATCAATGAAGTTGTGAGACTTCATGGAGAACCTCTATCAATTGTGTCTAAAAATGATCCACAATTTACATCAAAATTCTAGAAAAGTATTCATAAATTCCTGGATACTGAGCTTCGATTGAGTACTACTTATCACCCTCAAACTGGAAGGAAATCAGAAAGGACGATACAAACATTAGAAGACATGTTGAGATCATGATAAATTTATTTTAAAGGTATGTGAGATCAGTATTTACCTTTGGTGTAGTTTTCCTACAATAATAGTTTCCATTCTTGCATTTCAATGGCACCATATGAAGCATTGTTTGGAAAGATATGTTTTATACCAATATGTTGGGATGAATCCGGTGAAAGGAATATTGTGGTTCTAGAGTTTTTGGAGGAAACATTGATGAAGGTAAAGACTATTCAAGCCCATATCAATTCATCTCAAAGTAAACAAAATATTTATGCTGATAATCGAAGGAAGGATTTGGAATTTCATGTTTTCTTAAAATTATCTACATGGAATGGTGTTATCAGATTTTGGAAGAAAGGGAAATTGAGCCCCAGGTACATTAGCCCTTTTTAAATTCTAGAGAGAATTGGAGTTGTGTCTTATCATTTGGAAATGTTGTCTAGCCTATCTAAAGTACACAATGTGTTCCATCTATCATTATTGAGAAAGTACATGCCATTCCCAACACATGTCCCCACTTTTGAAGATATAGAATTGGAACCTGATTTATCTTAATATAAAGAGCCTATCTGGATTTTAGACACTAAGGAATATGAATTTAGGAATACGACATCACGATAGGTAAAGTTACTTTGGAAAACTCATAAAATTGAAGAAGCAACATAGGATACTGAGGAACTTATGATGATGTCCTAACCAAATCATTTTATGAGGTAACATTCTGATAATTTCAAGGATGGAAATTTTGTAAGGGGGGAAGAATGTAACACCCCAAGGTTTTACAAATAATTTTAATATATAATGCATGCAACCCTGATCCCCTATAAAACAAACACTTTGATATAAGAGATAGTTATAACCCAGCCGCTAAACATATTTTTTTCAATTTTCTTATTTTAATTTCTAAAAATTGACACACACGGTTGCGATCAGTAAGATATTTAGAGTTTGATGGTATCAATTTACTTTTTTGGTGAATAGTAACTTACCCATATGAATAGTAATGTACCCTTATGAATAGTAAAATACCCTTATGAATAGAAACCTTACCCATGTACGTATAAATACAATTCAGGCACTGTATAAATCAGAGTGAATATTTGAAAAAAATAACTATTAAGTGTTGATATTTTTTGAGTAATACATATTTAATTACAATTTTAAATTAATAAGTTTTTTTGAAATAAAATTCATTTACATAAAATGTTTTCTAAAATGGTATTTTTTTCTATGATTTTAGTATTATTTTATGAGAACTTAGTTAATTTTTGAAAGTATTATCAAATCAGTTTTAAATTAAAAATATATATATTTTCAAGTAAATAATTATTTATTTTAAAAATTAAATTTATCTTATTTAGAAAATTAATTTGATAAATTATAGTTCATTTTTTAATTTCTATGCATCAAAAAATAGTTAAGGTGAATTTTGGGGGTTTTTCTGAAATACTTGAATTTTTTGAATAGTGAAATTTGATAATTTACGAAATAAGCTAAATAAATGAATTTATGCATAATTCTTGAGTCATGAATGATGTAAATGTCCATTGGTTCAAACTAACATGCACTTATTACTGTTTGGAGTCACAAAAATCTAGAATATTCATAGTATTGATCCAAAATAATCAAATAATGATTAAAAAAATGGGAAATAACTCTTATCCTTTACTATAAAAGCCACCCATCACTCCCTCTTCTCCTCACTCCTCTAAGCATTGAAGATCCTCAATGTTCTACCCAAATACTATTACCTAGTCCCTTCCCACCTCCAGGTGCCATTTTTCTTTCCAAAATACAAAAACACCTTCCCTTAAGGAGGTCGTCAAGGAGGTGTATTCAAGAAGTTAATACACATCTTCTTTCTTTTAATTTAATTTCAAGTTCCTTTATTTTGTTATCATCTACATACCTCCTCTATCAAATTTATCTTGATAACTATATTATCATCTATATAATGGATTTATATCATGTTATTTAATCAACCGTAATCAATCTTATTACTCTCTCTCTCTCTTTTATTTTATAAACGAAATCATCGTCTGTGAGGTGTTAATTAACAACCTTCATGGACAATGATCTATCATTCATAAATTTATCCCTCAATAAAGGTCATGAGACCATTTTTATGGTTTTTTTATGGTTTATACCATATTTGATATTCATGAACTAGTATATGTACATAATATAAATTCATACAACAAAACTAGATCGTAAGAATAAAAAAACCTCCAAAATAATATAAGTGATTGTCATTAACATTTCATCTAATGATTCATCCTCATATCAGATAAAAAATGATATGTATAACCATTAACACCTCTATATGTTTATAAATAATATATAAATTCATTTTTAGAATATTATATTCATTCCACATGAATATCCATACTCATATACATGTATACCGATCGTGAAAACCAAGGAAATGTACATTCCGAAACGATAGAATTCAATATTATAACCTACCAATAAGAACATAAATGAACATAATAAAATTATTATAAACTAAATAAATGAAAAATAGGTTCTGAATTATTTTATTAATAAGTATATCTACATATTCTATGGCCTTATGTTCAAGAGAGGAACATGTTCGGACATAAGGTAAGGGTTTTCTACCCGAACTTCCATTTTTTTCTTTTGTGTTACTCTTATTTTATACTTACCTTAAGTAAATTATTATTTATAATTATAAACTCCTAATAAATATTTTTTGAATTATATATATATATTTACCAATCTGAATCCATCTTTATTTTATGGGGATTTACATTTTTAAAAAAGATCTTTCAAAAAAAATTCCCGGTAAACAAGATCATTTCAAGGGAATTTCTCGAATTCTTACCTATTTTCAACGGAACTCTATAATATATTTTTAAAAACAATTTTTTTTCTAAAATAAGTCATTTTATTATGAAATATAAATACTAAAAATTAGTCTATATTCATTGATTTAGTGAATTAGGATATAGGAATAATTAAGGTAGTTTAAATATCATTCCATTTCCAAATCATTGGAAAACCATATTTACTTGAGAAAATAAAGAAAATATAATTGGAAGATGAGGTTTTATAAAAGATATTTAAATCCATAAATGATTGGATATTAATAGACTTAACCTAAGAGGTGGTTTATTAATGTTTTCAAAGATACTCTATGGTGTATCCTTACTTGAGTTAAAAATAGAATTGCTAGATAAAGAACATAGCTTATTTTTCTATATACATATTTGTAGCATAAAATGTATTTGTATTCAAGAGAAATTTTATAATTTGATGGTATGAATCGAAGAATTGTGAAATATGTTTCTATATTCATGGTATAACAGTAGGTAAATTCTTTATATAATATCCTAATGGAGTGATTGAACCACTCTGTATACCAATATAGAATTGGTAAAATGTTATAATGTACATTTACTTTCATTTTGAAAGATACTAAAGGATTAATTATATATTGTTCACTGTTGATGACCTTACCGAGTGTATATATTTAGATGTATTTCACCTATAAATTCTTGCATGTATTTATATTAATTAAGTTTTGATTTTTCATGGCGTTCCGCTATCAATTATATCTAATTGTGACCTTCAGATCACAGTGAAATTTTGGTGGAACATTTAAGAGGATCCTAATAATAAGATACATTTGAGAACCACATATCACCCTCTAACTAATTATCTATCTAGAAAGACTAATTATATATTAGAATACATGCTATAGTAGTCCTCTCTTGAAATTCAAGGTACATGATATTAATATATATGATTGGTAGAATTTTAATAAAATAAAAGGTTATAGTGTGGTATAAAAACGTCACAACATGAATCCTTGTACTAGAATTGAACATGTACTATAACATGTTGAAATAATATTGGATAAATGATTCTAGTAATATGTAAACATTTTGAGGATATAAGAGTTAATTTAATAATTATTTATAATCACATTAAGATGGCTCAAAGATGAGAGAGGATCTATGAAGATAATTGCAGAAAGGATATAGAATTTTTAGATGGGGATCATGTATGCAAAAATTTATCTCTATATAAGTGAGATATAATTTTTTGGATGAAGGGGAAATTTAATCCTATGTGCGCAAGTCATTTTGAAATTTTTGAGATAATTGGAGTCGTTTCCTACCATCTCACTATACAAGACAACCTCTCTAATGTTCACTTAGTTTTGTATGTTTCATTATTAAGGATGGGTATATAGGACCGAAAATTTATACTCACCACTAATTTAATTGAATTTGAATCTAGATTGTGTTAATTGTAAATCTTGTCAAAATTCCTAAAATGTGAGAGAAAGTGTTTCAAAATTGGATAACTCAACTAGTGAAAGTGCTTTGGAGAAATCACATATTAGAGGAGGAAACATGGGAACCATAAGAGACAATGATGAATAATTACCCATATTATTTTATGATCCAATTTATATCCAATTTCAAAGTTTTAATTATTTAGGGGGGTAATAATTTACTACTAGGTACCCAACTAGTTTAGTTAAACAATCTATCATGAATATTATTGTACAATATAGAATATATCATTATAGAAAGAGAACTTATTCTTTTTTATAAGATAAATTTAAAAATATGAGAATGGATATTTGATAAAAATAATTTCATTTCTTCATTCAACATGAAAAAATTATCTTTCGGTGAATTTTTTGGAGATTTTTATAAAATAATTGATTTTTAAGTAAATAGTAAAAATACATATTTTATAAATATGGTAGCATTTACAAATATAACAAGAAGTATAAAAAAATAAGTGTTAAATATTATACATTATAAAATATATATTTATGGATTATAAATATATATTTCAAAATTGTATTATGAATTTAGATAACCTACCTTTGACATTTTACAAACATAGGTAATATTTTCTAATAAAAGAGACTATTTTTTGTCTTTTATTTTAATTAAACATTACTTTGGTGTCATTATATTTTATAGTTTTCTAAATCCACATAAATTTAACAATAAACCAATTAATATTATGAAAATATTAAAAAATGATAATTTTATCCAACAAATAAAGCTTAGGAATCAGTATATATATATTATAAAAATGGGTTTTTACATGTCACATAACATTCTATAATAATTAATTTTTATTTTTTTATATAAATATTATTTGATAAAATTTATATCATATTTATAATTAGTATTTTCAAGTTATGTAATATGGAATGTTTTCTTTTATCCATTAAAATTATACTTAGGTAAAAATTAATTACCACAATAAAAACCAAACCTTGTTAAACTGAATAATATTTGGTAAAATGGATTGAAACATGTTTAAAACATGTGTAAAAATATATTTTATGGGATGTATCAATCCTATATCACTATTAAATTGATTATTTCCAACTTCAGATCAATTTACACTTGAATATTGTCATACCATCATTGAAGATGTTATGAGTATTTATAAAAATCATTTTTATTCACTTATAAATGGGTATCAATTCCAACACTTCATGTAAAACTATTATTTGAATTTCATCCAAAAACATTATATTTTTATCCTACCAGATACCTATATAATTTTCATAATATTATTCACTTAATGAAATAGAATAAAGCCTCTATTTACAATGATATTTTTAAAATAAATCTTAAGTTCTCAATTTGGGTAATTCCTACTCCTTAGACTTTTCTTCTTAATATTTATCTTCCTAACATCATCTATACACCCAAATATAATTAAAAAAATATTATTAATATAATTTAATGTTATTACATTAATATATCAACCATTATTAAATACTTTCCATCCACTTACAAAAACAAAAGAACATTGATCATGTGTATGTGCTGATTACCACCTCCTCAAAAAATATGCTATGATTTTAATCACTGCCTATGAGGGTTAGTAAAAAAGATAGATTAGATAAATTAATATATTTAATATATTAAAATTATTATTATGAAAAATTCATCTATCATATACATTCTTTCCATCCATTTCATTGAAAACTGGAATTGTTAATCTTGCGAATGTGCAGACTACAACTTCCACGAATGAAGAATTTCATTTTTCATCACTATCATTAATGTACAGTTATAAGAATGAATTTAGTTAATAAATATGATATTTATTTCTTGTTTAATCTTCTATAAAATTTAAATTAATATTATATAAAAACATTTCCTTACTCATTAAATCAGTATAACACACTCTCATTTGGGTTGGTTTTACCACCTACTTGAATAATGCTATAATATTTATTTCATGAATGATTAAATAATATTATATAATTATATTATAATGTAATAATAATATATTTTATATGTTTTAATCATTAATGAATGTTGGTTTTGATAATTAATAAATTTAATAATATATCACATTTCAATCTTTAAACATATGGAAACTAGTTCTTCAAAATTTCCTTTCTCACAAACCATAGATTTATCATTCAAAAAATGAAAATACTATATTATTATTCATTGAAAATACATATATATATATATATATATTATTTTATTATCTAGTAATGCTAAAATTTTAACCAATAAGTATGAATTGACCACATCACTATGATACCTGTACAAAATAAATAATAGAAATTTCCTAAGACTCAATTATGAAAATAAACTATAACCAAGTAATATATTTGTAATATATGGTTATAAAAGTTTTTTTAAATAATTAATATATATTAATATCGTTATTAGGTAAGTTATTGAGATATTATTTTTTTAAAAATTAGATTCATATACTTATTTGGATGTATATAATTAAGGTAATTGTTTTTACATATCAATTTTGATTTATTAGGATATGATTTATATTCACAAATTATTTCATTAGTATAGTGTAAATATTTTCATGGATGTATTTTATAATATTAAAAATTAATTTCAATGGATTTATTATCGTATTTCATTATCACACCATCCTATTCTTTGAATTCAAGAGTTATCAAAGCCATTATAAAACTAAAACATTTTCATTTTGGCATCCTATAATTTTGGTAAAGTAAAAGTGTATGTAGTTTCAAATCAATATATCCAAATGTGGACACTAAAAAATTGGATATGGATTTGGAAAAACATCTCCTAGGGGTAATAATCCTAAATATTATGGTTGGTAATAAACTCAATCTTCACTCAGTGTTTGGTGAATGGGTATAAGACTGAAAACCTGGTTAAGAACTTCTAAGGTCTATTATTTAAATTGTTTATATTCTCTTACAAGAAATTAAAAAGGAATTTCCTACCACTATAATTTCAATAAATTCAACTGTAAATTTCCTTGGGTTGTGTTTGTAATTTGTTTTGTATTTTTGGTCCATTTATTTTTTTGGGAATGTTTTTATGAAACAGATGATTAATATTTGTCAATGTTTTTAAGAATGTTCTTTCTTATTAAGTATTAGAGGACATGAAAGATATTTACTTTAATATTCTTGGAAAATTTATTAAGGAAAAAATATTTTTTGTTGTTCATCAAGTTCCCTGCATCATAGATATTTTTTATGGTCTAATTGGAAGTTATAACCATTCATATAAAGAGACACAAGTACAAAAATTACACAAGATAATGATTTGGTGAGAATTTGTAATACAATCTATAGTACAATGTGAAAAATACAATACCAGAAAGACCAAGGAGATCATGGGTACCTAACAGATGGTAAAAAATTGAGGAAAACAAACATAGATTACAAGACATATATGATTAGATGGGTATTTTTAAGTATCCAAAGATCAAGATATAATGTTGAAATTGCACAATGTCCCTAGATGTACAATTCACATTGTCACCAGATGGAAAACATATAATGTTATCGAATTTACTTGGTAAATTGTTACTATATTGAGAATAATAAGATGTCCAAATGGGGGATAAGTACAATGGTATGATCAAATTCATGTTCTAGTGGAATTAAAAAGTTGAAGTAGAAATACAAGTTGAATAAGGGACATTTTTGCCAGACTAAGGGGGAGAGATCAAATATAGAGTCAAAATATCCCGATAAACAAGCCTTTTGTTAAATTATTATTTAGAAGCTAAAAAAATATTATTGGATTATCAATGGATCAACTATATCGGGAATAGCTAGTTGAGGTGACAAAACAAGTGGGATGTTCAAAGTTGATACTACTATATAAAGGCATTATATTATATATGTTTGATAGAAAAGTATAAGGAGGTAAATCTGATCGATGTAGAGAACAATAATTAGTTCTTACAGAATAATTAGGCCAGTTATGTTAAGTAGTCAAAGTTCCATCTAATGGATGAATATTAAAAAAAATCATGATTTCATCGGACAAAAAATTATAAGAAGTTATACTGAGAAGATTTTTTTGATTCATATTCTACATGGTTATTTTGTAGATGTAGGATATTCCAGAAATAACATGATGATATAGTTTGGAAAGAATTAATTTATAGAATGTTCTTATAATGTTGTAAGACGCATATTTACTAGACATTGTTATGAAAATAAGTAAAAATATTTATATAGCTCATGAATAATGTAAATGATAAGATGTTCCTTAAAATTTTGTTATCTATAATATATAAGGAAGTTTGAATAAGTTCCTTATCTTTGAGGTTAAGGAATTTTAATGAATATTTAGGGTGATAAAAGTTTTCCTGATGTTTCTGGAAGGATCCAGAATGTTTGAGAGGCATTTGGAAAATTATAAATGAGTAAGAGATTCAAAATATTTGTTTTTAATAATTTGGAAAAGGAATTTGTGTTCCCTATTTTTATCCTTTGATATCACATATAAAAAGTGAGTGAGATTACAACTTTTACTAACATCTTTCACTCATAAAAAAGAGTTGATACATTAATTTTTTTCAAGTAATATTAGTTTTCATCCATGTTAGATGAAAAATAGATGATACCAATCATAGTAATCATAAAAGGGTGCAATTTAAGGTTATTTAAAAATTTATAGATTAGAGACATTAGATAAAGGTGTTAGTTAGAGATACTAGACATATATTGTACAAGTTAAAAATTAAAAATATTTTGGGACATGAAGATATTTTTTATTAGAAATGGAAAATTTTATAATAATTTTTCCATGATGTGTATTTGAGGGAGTATACTAGATAATGTCCTAAGGCTAAATGGATGGAGATAATGGATGGAGTCATCGGAGAAAGAGTTTTTAAATAAAATTTTAGTTTTTTCATTATAAAATTTCATTATATTTTGTTGGATCAGTATCACATGAAAATCTTTATGAGATAGAATTTCATATATTCTTAATAATTAGGATATAGAAAGAGTCTAAAGAGAGTTGTATCATTATATTCACTTTTCTATTATAGATAATTACTATAGAAAATTTTGTGTCTCTTTAGTATGGATATTGTCACCCATACATTGAAAAAACATGGTAAATATTATGTACCTTACTTTACATTCATATCATTTCATAATTATAAGGATGTTTTATAAACTTGATGATGATTAAAACTCTAATTAGTTTTAGGGTTTAATTTCATGAAAATTGAAAATGTAAAAGTTAAACATTGATTTAACCCCCCCCCCCCCACTTCTCAGTGGTTCTAATGATCCTACGGAACATCAAGTGATGTCAGAGGGAGGTTAAACTTGTTTTATCCTTATCATGGATTATCTCAACTCATTTAATAGAAAAGTTATTCCAACCATCGATGAAAAAAATTATTATTTCTGGAAAAATTGAATGGTACAATATATTATATCTATTGTCCAAGTGGTTATTGATGTAGCTATAGGAGGGATTACAACCTTTAAAAAAGATGATCCTTTTATATTCACTGAAAAAATAAATACTTTGGTAGTTAGGAAGTCGATAAATTATTTTCCAATGTATTTATTAGAAAAGTTTTTATGAAGATAATGGGTTACAATACAGCTAAGGAAACATGGGATAAACTCAAACACATCTTTGAGGGAAATATCAAAGTAATGTAACCAAAGATACAAATATTTCATTGTATTCTCAAATATATCATAATGATCGATGATGAAACTATTGATGAGTAATTAACCATAATTAATGATGTTTTTTGGAAACTTTATAGGATTAATATATATCTTGGAAGATTCTACCATTTTTATGAAACATGTTGGAATCTTTCCAGAAAGGGTTGAATCTAAATTTTATACCCTAAAAGATAAAAATTATTTATCTCCTGATGAATTACATAACCATATTTAAACATATTAGAAGAGGAAATCTCCAGTTATGAAAAATAAATCAAGGGTGATATTGATTTTGAAGCTATAAGAAATATTAATATCTAAGATGTGAATCATAAAAACTATTGACATTAATGAATTATAATATTAAAAATATAATGGAATCAATAAAAATATTTTTCCTCTTATCTCCCAAAATTTCCGAAGAGGTATAGTAAAATACTTAGGTAAACTACCAGTTAAATTTCTTGAGTATATAGGAATTGGGTATTTTCCTATGAATTGTTATATAAAATAAGTTATAGAATAAAAAGACTATTCTATAGAAAAACATTTGTGAAAAAACGAGGAAGACATCCAAGGATGATAAGAAATCCACTAGAAGTAATAAAAATATCATTAGAAACAATAGAAAAAGTATATTTTGTATGAAATATGAGTTCTAATCTACTAAAAAATAGATCTTTAGAAGAAGAAAATCAATATAATTTAAAAAAATTCTTTTAAAATGTTGATATAAATTAATATTCCTAAAATTGTGAGGAAGAATAAGGTGAAGAAACTTATAAATAATTTTAGTTAAGATAAAAAATATTATATGTCTTGAGAAAAATAAAAAACTCATGAAATAAATTGGAATATTGAAGAAAGAATATGAGAGAATAATTTTAGTAAAGGAATATATTTTTACAAAAAAATATTAATAAATTTATGTGACTAAGAACCTCAAATTATAATTTGGAAATAAGAAATTGTGGTATAGGTTCTTATCATGAAACTTTCTATAAGTAAGATAAGTTTCTTAAACCACACACAGAATTCTTTAATGGAAAATGTCCTTAAGGAAGATGAATTAAAATTCTTACAAGGCTTCCCATATAAAGTAAGAAACATATTTATATAATAAAATAACTCTTTCAAAGAATCAGGTAACATATATACGCCCTAAGCATAAAAGTTCAAATTATCTTTATAATAATGAAAGAATTAGAAACAAAATTGGGAATAATTGGACTAAAAAATGATGTGGAAAACATGAAACATCAAAAAAAGATAAAAATAAACTCCATATGAAAGATTCACCATGACAATTAGGAATAAATACAGTAATATGTTACGAACCTCATCAGACATTCTACATGAAAAGATCCTAATTATTCAAAAGATCAAGATCCAAGGATATGTTTGGTGATGTGGAATATAAAGGCATAAGGAATTTAATTATGTGAACATTATATATCTTTCTAGAAATACGAATGAAATAAGGGGGATCAATAAAAGAAAAAATAGAGTAACCTTCCAAAATTTCATGAAGAAATAAAAGAAAAACTATCAGATATAAGAAAGACCAAAAGTCAACACTCTTTCTATTTCTTCGATTATTTTTATGGAATATGTGACAAACTAGGTCACTTTTTTGAATAAATAATAAAAAATATTCCTAAAAATATTGTTATTATAGAATGTAAAAGGAGGTGGGAAATAAGAAAGTTGAGAAAAATGAATTTATTGTCTAAATTACTCAAAAAGTTAGAAAAAGGTATAAACATTAAATTATTTTGAGTGTTTGGTCCTGAAAATGGTAAGTGATTTAATTATCTTGAAAGATATTAAATAACATAAATTATGATAATTTAATTTCGATTGTGGCATCAAATAGTTAGGAATATTTGTGAGGATAATTTGAGTACACTTTACAATGTATATGCTATAAGAAACAAACCACTGCTGAAAAGAAAATAAGTTGGTTTCTTAAAAACAAGATAGAAAGGGAATATGGTAAGTGGAATACATAAAAATTTTGAAATCCAATCATCCTGACCAGTTGATCATATTTATTCTAGGATTTGTGGGTCGATGAGGCATCAATAAAAAAAAGTCATCTCTACATTATCACTTTCATTGATGATTTCACTCGGATGAGAAATATAATTTCCATGAATCATAAATAATGTTCACTATATATGTCTAGATGTTTATGAAGGTAATTTTAAAGATATGTCTGAGTTTATATGAAAAATTTAAGAACTGATAATAGGAATTAGTACATAATAAATTATTTCTAGTACTGTATGAAGAATACTTGTATAAAAAACTAATATAGTGCTCCATATACTCCACAAAAAACTGAGTAGCATGAAGGAAAAAATAGAAGTTAACAAAAATGGGAAGAATCATACTCATGAAATAAAAACTTTTTAAAAATTTCTTAATAGAAACTAAAAGTGGAATGGTTCATGATAAAAATAGTTGTTTTTGTGTTAGAAATATAAAATGAATTCTTATGATATATTGTATAATAAATATTCATCAGTGAAATATTCTATGATTTTTGGGATTCTATGTTTTATGAAGATAAAAAATTTGGATCTTTTAATATTTGATGAGAATGTAGAGGAAGTATTTTTCATGGGTAACTAACTATATAGAAGAAGTTAAAAAATATTGAAACAAAGCAATTCATGATGTAGCTTATTTATACAATGTAAATGTTCTTAAGAATATAACCGTCTTGTAAAACTCTTTTGAAGATGTTATATAATATATATTGAATCATTAAAATTAATATAATTATATTGATGATGATTATAATCCAAAATGTGTACTAGATAATTCAGATGAATCTTTTGATGAAAAAAGTGAGACTGGAGGAAAATTACTAAAATATCATACTTTACAAAATAGGTTGAATTTGAAGATGTCATTGGATATTATAATAATCTATTCTAGGTGAGAGAAAAAATAATTTTAGATAATTATATATAAATTATCTTAGAGGTGTAACAATAATAAGTTTTAGTGGTAGTGAAACATAAAGAGTGGTTACAATATATAAATTTAGAGTTGGAAGAGAATAAGAAAAACAACACCTGAGAACTTTTTCCATAACTGGCAAGAAATAATGTTATAAAAATAATGTGGGTTTTTAGAAGCAAGATGAATGTACATAGAGAAATATCATGAAATAGAGCATAATTTTTTTTAAATGTCACTCATAGGTGAAATGTATTGATTTTTAAGAAACTTTTCCTGTTTTTATAATACTTGAAACTATATTAATATTTTAGAAGTTTCAATAAATAATTATTTCAATGTATACAATATTGATGTGAAATAAGTTTTATTAAATTGTGAAACTAAATAATAAGTTAATATTGAGAAACATATTGGGTTTTTACCAAATAATTATGAGAACCATAGTGTCTAAGGTGAAGAGATCCATGTATGGGTTGAAACATGATCCTCATGTATAGTACTCTAAAATTTATAGTTTCTTAGAGAAGTTGATATTTTCTAAATTAAATTTTTATAGAAACCTATATGATAAGAAAATTATCATGGGTCCTCTTATTTTCATTTTTTATATTGAATATATAATTTTAATAGGTGATGGGGATAAAACATATGATGAATTTATTAAAAAAATAATTAAAAAACATCAAAATTTCAATTCTTGGACATTTAGAATTATTTATAGGTATACATGTTTAACAGAAATAATTATATATCTTTTTATAATAAGGGTACTATTCTAAGTATTTATTACAGAATTATGGCATGAAAAAATCAATAGAAGTTTCTACACCTATTTTTTTGGGGTAAATATGAGTAAGGATGAAACTAAAAAATGTGTGAGTTAGAAAGACTTTATAAAGTTCAGAGGAATATTTATATATCTTACAGATTCAAGGTTAGATATTGTATATATTATTATATTTTGTGTAAGATATTATAGTGACCTCAAGGAATCATATATGATGGTAGTGAAAAAAATAATCAGGTATATTAATGGAACATTATCTTATGGCCTATTTTATAATTGAATTTTTGATATAAACTTTCTTGAAAACATCTATGTCGATTGTGTTATACATTATAATTAAAAATATTCAACATAATGGGGAACATTCTTCATAGGAGAATGTTTTGTGAGATAACATAGTAATAAAAAAACATTCTATTCCATTGATTATATTGGAAGAAGAATATGTTGTTTCCACCCACTATTGTATGGAAATGATATATATTAAAGTTTAGTTAGAATGTTGAGAGTGAATGATATAAAAATATCGATGATTCTTTATTATAATCCAAGTGTTATTGATATTTATAAAAAACCTATTAAACATTCATGATCGATTCATAGTGATATTAATTAAAATTTTATAAAAAATAATATTTCTAGTTGATATGTTATGGTTGAGTATATTTCAACATACTATCAAATTGCTGGTGTTTTCTCCAAAGCAATGATGAAAGAATGATTTGAGGAATTGAGGCTAAAAATATATGTTCAACCTCCAACCAAGATAACCGAATGTTCATAATGAAATTCATCCATCGTTCTTTGGATTATGTTACCCAAGGGGTAGTGTAAGTAAATTTTTTTTAAAAGGTGTAAAACACTTTTTATTATGAATCTTAAGCTATGGTTGTCTTAAAAAGAGAAGAGAGAAATAATTTAGGGGATTTTATCTTATCAAGGATAACAAATTAATTCTCACTGAGGGATTAAAATCCTTCAAAAAATTGTCTTACTCAGTAGTATAGTGTCCAGACAATATCTATAATAAATTTTGTGGTGTGATAAAAATTTGAGAAAATAGTTGTATAAAAATCATGTTAGAAGTTGATGAAAATGTTTTAAAAAATCCAAAGGGTAATATTGAAGACAATTTAGGTTGTCCTTATAACATGTTTTTAATTTTTTTACCAATATATCAGGTATATAATTTTTTTAAAACTTGTGACAAATAATTTATGAGGTCTTTAAGAATGTTTTTTCTCATGAAGTGCTAGAAGAGGTAAATAATTCCTTAACTATGTTTGGAAACATTACTAGAGTCAGAATATGTTGTTCTTTTCTCCAAGAACCTCACATCATTAATAATTTCATGATATAATATGATATTATAATCATTAATACAAAGATAAATAATTTTAATAGTTACACCAGATAGATATTTTCACAGAAGTCAAAATCTATGAAGCTATAAAATGTGAAATCTAGAGTACAGAGTAGACTAGGGTGATCAAGGTTGTCTGATGGGTGATAATGAATTAAGGATAACAAACATGGATCACATGACATATTTTACCAAAAGATGATTTGTATAAATTGTATGCTCAAGATAAAAGGTTGATGTTTCAAACTTTTACCAGATAGAACATGCAATATTTCACCAAATGGAAAATATATAATGTTATCAGATAGACCAATCACACGGTTAATGAATAGTTTATAATAATATGTACGAAGGGGGAAGAAGTACCATGATATGAGAAGATTGATTTTCTATAGGTTTTATAAAGTCTAAGTAACAATACCTAATTAAGTATGGACATTTTATATATTAAATGAGAGGAGATAAATGTTTTAATCAATATAACATTAAGATAAATTCATTTTGGAAATAATTATTTAGAAGTTTAAAAAAAATCAGAATATAAATGGATCAAGTTCAATGGACTAGGGAAGTTGAGGTGATTGAATAGAAGAGATTTAAAGAGTTGATTTTTATATATGAAGGCATCATATTGAGTCCATCAGATATAAAATTGAATGAAAGTGCATTAGATGGATAAGGTGGACAATCATTGGATCCAACAGATTTATTTTGGAAAGTTATGTTGATTAATTTGAGTTCCATGAAACATAAAAACATATGAAAAATGTTTAGGATTCCATGTAATGAACAATTATGAAAATATGAACATAGTATAGTTTTTATAACCATGTTCTTCATAGAGTTTTTATAGTGGTAAGATGAACTAGATAGATAAATTCAATGTAGATTGGACGTAATAAATTTTTAATAATTTATATAAAACTAAGGTTTGGGAAATTCAAAGAATTTTGTGGATGTTGGAAGTTTTATTGAAGATCAAGAAATCTCTATAATGTTTTAGAGGTGTTCAGTGAATTTAAAATGACATGGAGATTTTATATTTTAGTTTTCATTGAGTGGTAAAATGAATATTAGTTCCTCCATTTTCTCCTATGAGCTTACCTATCGTACTAAAATTATTCATATATACTAAATATCATGTACACAAATATTTTTCAAGAAGTGATCATTTTAAACTAAAATGTTTGATGAAGATAAGATATATTTTAGATTCATCAGATAGATTCCCCAATATGAGCCAGTAGACAGAGGTAAAAAATAGAGACATTTGACAAATATACTAGTCAAATATACTGGATATAGATTTCATCGGGTAGAGTTTCCAAATAGTTTTTGATGAATTTTTTTTATCAGACATAGCATAGATCAGAGGAACATTTTTAGTCACATCAGGTAATGTATACTAGAAGAAGTTAGAAGGTGTACAGGATAAAGATACTAAACATATTCCTTATAAAAACATTTTTTTAAAGAACATTTAGTAAGCTATGTACAAAAATTAATTATCTTGTTGTGTCTCAGTTTCACAAGAATTTTTTTAACTAACAGAAGTTTTTATAATCATACCTATTAGGAGATAGAAATATTATTTTGGAATTTGTCTCATTTTATTCAATTTTTAATTATAGTGAATTTAAATTTAGCTATAGAATTCTTAGTGGAAAGAATGTAGTCACCTACACTACGGAAAATCTTATAAATTATGTGTTCATTTCATTAATATTTTATTATTTCATGATTTTGAGGTTGTTTTAATGTTTTTATATAGATAAAAAATCTAACATGTTTCAATGTTCAATTTCAAGATAATTGAAATTGTAAAAGATCACCACTGATTCACCCCCACCCACCTCACTAGTTCTTATAATCTTATGGAACATTTAATTCAATTTCTATAATTTATTTGTATCCTCGTACTTTGAATGAACCATTCACCACCATTTTATCTTCATTTATTTGATAATGGTGTGCTTCATTGCATCTTGAATGATTCTATGGTGTTAAATTCTTCTAGTGAGGTACACTATTCCATTGAAAGTAGTAATGATGATAATTCATACATCTAACATTTCTAAAAGGATAACTATTGATTACAAAACCACGATTATGGATATGGTTCGTTATGTAAAATCAATATATGTATTGTTTAACTATTAACATTATTTTATTAGATGTATTTTGATCATGTTATCTATTTTATTTTCATAGAGAGAATTATTGATGTTATGTATGTTTTTATTTTAATATAGATTTTTTTGAAGGAATTTTGACTATGCAATGTATTTTTATTTATATCTTTCATATTGTTAATAATTTTGAAATAAAAATATGATGAGTAATTCCTGATATTATATTTTCCCTTGATGAATCATTTGGTTTCATGGGAAAAAAGTTGTAGGTATTTAGTGTATACATACTAGATACATGAATGATGTCATTGACACATACATTATGATAATAATGATGTCTTGGTGGTGAACTTAATGGAATTAATAGTTTCTATTATGAGTCAATTGACTATAAAGATTAATATTTCCAACATTATGTATTTTATCACTATGAATTCATTTATTTTTATCTATGTTATTTTTTTTGAAATAATATCAATTTATATTTTTCATGCTCAATATATTTATTATACATTATGTTTATTTATTATTTAATCTTGTATAATATATATTTCTATTATAATATATTCTATTGTACTTTTACCCTTACTGAGTGTATGATATCACCCTTCTAATTTTTCAATTTACCCAAGGTGCTAAGAACTGAACCACAAATAAATTCAAGAATACATTAAACGGAACAAGAAATTTCCAATAAGTGGTTTTTCTGTATTTTGATGTTCCAATGTCATATGAAATCATTAATTTTTCTAGTATACCAATATTGATAAACTATTTGGTCCTCTTTATGGGATTCTATGTATCTTGTACCAATTTAATATAGTAACTGGTATCTTTGGGTTACTAGGTATAAGGTATACAATTGCTATAACTGCCCAAGAAAAATCAATCATTAATTTAAATCATTATCAAATGTTAACAATTACATATCACAAAAATATCTCATGGTTCATTGATCCATTATTTTTAGTGTCTTTAAGGACCAGTTACATAGGAAAATTATATTTCAAAACTTGTGAACATTTCTCCATAATTGATCCACACTAGACCACCTTCTGCACTTCCCATTAGTTATACTCATCTTCAAAACCTACGGAATTTATATATGAGAATGATTGATCTCAAATTATTAGTAATGGAAAACCTCATCAATATTTCATCAAGTGTGAGATCATTATCACATGGGTAAAAATGATTAAAGTGAAATTTATTATTAAGAAGAAAAAGAAAAAATAATAGTTTTCCATAAATCATGAAGTAATGATATGTAATCTAAAAATAATAATCACGTACCACGAAATTATAGTGAGAGATAAAAATGGAAACATGGAATAGGGTAATGATATAATAAAGTCAAGAAATCATTAATATTTAGAAATAACATAAAACATAGTATCATGGGAATAAGTTAAGTCTCACCACCCAAACAACATAACATATTGTTCTTAAGATAACATCTTGTTCACCATAAGCATAAGTGAATAATCACTTATAAGTAAATAAAACATAGTTTCCATATGATATCCATCTATAAAACATAACCATATATCAAGGATAAATGACAAGACCATATAACATATTGTTCTTAGGCTAACCTCTCATGCACCATAAATTGTCTCTCATGAGATGTAAACATTACCTAGTTTGTTGGATCACTATCAGGGTGTAACCATATATTTATAACATTTATATGCATATTTTTTCAACATTAGTAAGAGTAATCATACATATATCATAATCATGACCAAACTAATGAAAAATAAGTGGGTTTTATAATATTTCCACAAAGTATAACCAATGAGTATATAATAATGATTCCCAAGATAGAAAAGAATTAAACCATGTTAGGGATTCACATTTAAAATAATAAAAGGTATTTAACATTGTGTTCCAATGTTTTCAAATTCATAATAAGGATCAAGGATAAGTACTAACAAAATGAACCATATATATTATGCTTTTTAAAATGAGAAGAGGATATTCTAATAAATAAAAGGGTTCCTTATTTTCCTATAAACCCAAATTAAAACATGAGGGTTTTCTATAAAATAATGAGGGATTTTATAAGCTATTAATTGTTAAAAAATTATGTAGGTGAAAATTTTCATGTAATATGAAATTATAAAGTTCAATTAAATTATTATTATATAAAACATTCAATTCTAAAGGGAACCTAAACTATATATTATCCCCAAAATAAATGTAAAGTAAATAATTATATATTTAAAAAAATATATAAAAATTTTATAAGAAATAAATAATTATAATATTTAGTAAATGTGGTGGAAAAATAAAGCAACTATCTTAAAATTAATGAGCATTGTTCATAAGATTCATTTTTATACTTTAAAGAACATTTGTTGAAATAACACATCCTAGAAAGAGATTGTAAAACTTTTTTTTTAAAATAGGATAAGTTAAATATTTTGGACACATGAAATAACACATAAATTGGTTTTCAAATAATATAGGGAACATGGACATAAAACTTATTATGGAGAAGGAGGAAAAAAAATTAAATAGAATGTGAACTATTCATAATAATGCCATAATTTTATGGGGAATAATTTCATCGAAGAAGAAAATTTTAATAAAAAAATCCCCATAGATAATGAAAATTATAAATAGACAATAATATGGTGGATAACAACAGTAATTGAAGTAAAAAATATTGACATGAAACTTTATAACCCAAATAATGGGGGTTTAAATTAGCATAACCCTTATAGGATCATAATATTACAAATTGAAAAATCAATAGAAAGTGAAAAATGATACTTTTTAAAATAAATTATATATCATGAAACTTGTAGAAAAAAATATATTTAAAATAAATAAACCAAAATAGACAAATGGTGAATACGATTAATGTCATAATGAATCAAAATTATGATTCAAAAACCCTTAAATCATTATAGTCTAACAAATTGAAAAATCTATAGAAGGTAGAACATGATATGGATCCTTAAATATACTATATTTCATGTATTTGTGAAAAATGTAAATCCATTTCCAATATATATACCACAAAAATTGTAATGTTATAAATATGATTCATCTATAAATGAAACGGAAATTGAGAAAAAAAACCTTAGATTAGTTCTTGATTATTTCAGTGTGTGCGCATAACCTCTTGGATAATTAAATTAAGGTTATTAAAAAATTATGATCCTTATTAATATATATTTCATATTACAAGGTCCATATATTACTATAATTATTAATTTACTATATATTTTTTCTTATATCGGTTTATATGAGGTGGTTCGTTCAATTTTTGGAAACATACTTTGTGTTTTGATCATGGTAAAACATGTGGTAAAATATATACATAATATCCATAATTATATATATTTATTTAATTTATTATTCCATAAGAACAAAATATATATAATTCAATATATTTCATAAATAGACCCAAATTAAGTATGGTTCCTTGAAATGTTTATTTAATGAAGTTTAATTTACTGTAACCATTTCTTATTAAAATTAATTATGTAATATAAAATAATGCAATTTTAGAATATTTATTGCATCATAAATATAATTTTTATACATTATATGCATTCTACATGTCTTATATTTTATGAGGTTATGTGAAAACAAATATATCATTCTATAAGGGTGGTAGTCCACAGTACATGAACAAAACATTCATTTTCCATAAAATGTGAGGGGATATAAAAAATAATAATTTATCATTTAAAATTATTATTCATGTTAAAAATATTATATTTGATAATTAAAAACTATTTTGAAACAAACATATGTTTTTTATAAAAAATAGAATATGTTATTCATGGAGGAGGAAATTGGAAAAATGCATGATGGCATCTTCATTTTTCAAATGGTTCGGTTAGGAGGTAAAAAATTGATATAAAATTAGTAAAATATAATTTTTAAAATTAATAGTAATTATTTTATCATATTTTCATTGATAGATATTATTTTATTGGGAATTGGAATATTAAAATTAAAAGATTAAGGATTAAGAATTACTCATTCGGTGAGCTTGAACTTTCTCTTGAAAGAATTATTGGAAATGATGGGAAAATTATTTATTCTAGAGAGTGCAGACTTATAAATGAGTAAGATTCTTATATAAGATGTTAATTGGAAATATGTTTAATAATAAATTGAAACTTATAGTTGTTTTGAATGGGTGGTGAGAGGCCTTGTTTATAAGTGGAGTAAAATGTCATTTTTGTAAATACCCATTAACTCTATATGATGTCATTAAACTAGTCAAAGTTAAATAACCCCAAAAGTGGTAAATAATTTATTATATATTGTTTAGGGTCTATAAATACTCACCATTGAACTTTATGACATTATATCAACATTTTTTTATTCATTTACCAATATATTTTTACAATTTAGCATTTTGGATTTTACCTTAGTAACTAGTTTTTAACTAAGTAATTTGGGTTTTACTAAAATTATAAGAAAATATTTAATAAAAATTTTGGATGTTTAAAACCGAAATTTATCTTCTATATAATCAAAATAAATTTATAAATACAATAATGTTAACTTTTTAATTAAAATATACAATATATAGAAAAACAAATTTCAAAAAAAAAAATATTTTCACAAATAATTGTTTGTAATTTTATATGAAATTAATCTATAATTAATTGAACCATGGTATATTTGTAGGTATGTGTAAAAATACAAACATATTAATAATATTTAATATATAATTTTAATTTATTAGATAAAATTTAAACATCATTAATAAAACAATTCATTGAAAATAATCCTTTAACAATTATCAAGTTTATTAACTTTAATAATAGTTATCACAAATTTATACCTAAAAACAAAACCTTTTAAAACATATATAAATTTTGATAAAAATTATGAAATCCATTTTTTTATTAAATTTATACAATTTATGGAAACTACTTTTTATCAAATGTGAATAAAACTCTTTTTAGAGTAAAATATTACATAACATTACAAAATGGTAAACATGGGGTTTATGAATTCAACAATGTGTTTTTAAATGATTTTTTATAACTTTCAAATATATAAAATTTATATTAAATGGGTTTCAAAAGTAATAAATCATTATTTTATTATTATAATGTCATACAATTGATGGTTTTAACTAAATCAGTATTTTTTAACTAATCACCTAAAAATAAATTATTTCATAAATCCTAAAATTCATATTAAGATAAAATCAATATGATAAATCCAAAAAATAAATAAATTTATTCAAACTAAAGTTATATATTTTATGAATTTACCTTTTGAATGTAAATATATAACATATTGAAATCAATTTTTAATATGATAATTAATTTTTAGATATTAAGTATTCTTATTCTTATTTTCTATCAATTTATATTTAAATCAGTGTTAATCTAGTATAAAAATATATTTTATCCATGATATATTTACTATCTAAAAATAAATTTCCTAAAATGAAATTTTAGAAACAAAATACCTAAAATGAAATCATTAATTTCATAAATTAATTATCAAATAAACTTTGAGTTTGAAATAATCACATAATTACTCTTTAAATAACCATATTCAAAAAAATTCCCATTAAAAATCATAATAAGGCATAAAGAAAAATCATATTCATTTGAGGTTTAATTGAAAAACATGAATTATTTTTCTTGAAAACAAACATTTTACCGAAAAGAGAACATACAAAATCTTTTAAATCAATGATCAATTTTCATATCTCATGAATTCAAATGATTTCCATAAAATCTATCCACATATAGAACATGAAATATTTAAAAGGAAAAATTTATAAACAATCATGTGGATAAAAATATTTAATTTAATAATAATGGAATTAAAAATTCCATACATCATAGTTATACTATTAAGGCATTGTTCCAAGATATAATAAACATACCTTCAGGGCCTTGTGCAAAGATGTTATAAATAATTGGGCAGAAATAGACCATATACCCAGGATATATTGTCTTATCAGACCTACCAATTATTTTAGGGGATATAATCATCCACACCCATCACTTAAAAAGTTCAATGAATTAATCATATGAAATAAATTAATAACAATTCAATACATAATCAACACAATCATCTGTATTGAATTACAAGATTATGAGATGTTAATATTTTCCCTGGTCAATAAATAGAACAAAATGATGATAAGACAACAAGAAAAATAATTTTGATGGTTTTATTTGTGTATTTACTTTTTGAATAAAAATAATCATCAAAGGATTCTAACATAGATGAAAATACCTTTAAAAAATAATTTGAAGCTCTATTTGCTAACATGAGATAAATAACATTTTCTTTTGATGTCACATTAAATTAAAATTTGTAGAATATTAAGAAAATTAATTTCTTTGAAAATAACCATAGAAAAATATAAAGTAATTTTCAAATAAAATAACATTCTTAAAGTATGAAAAATATTTTCATAACATATATGTTTTACAGATAATATTCTTTCCACACTTTTACAAAAAATAAAAAGTGAGTCTTATGGAAAACATTTGAAAAAAAATCTTTTAATAATTTATAAATAAAATAAAAAATTATTTTAAAATGAACTTTAAAAATATTTGAATCATTAATAATAACATTATTGAAGCATTTTATGAACATGATCAAGGAGGATAAATATTTTGAATGGAAAAAAATTAAAAGGGGTTTTAAAGGAAAACCCATTATGTCGAGTCCCAACTCATTTAGAACATTATCTAGCTCATGGGTAATAATATTCTTTTGTTTTTATACTTTATTAACAAAATTATCATTTTAATTACACTATACGAATTACTTTTATTTCATTTATTACCAAGATTTATTTAATTACTGAATTAATAATTTTTACATTATATGTTTTGAGGAAATTTGGTTTATAATCCCAAATAAACATTGGTAGGTTGAACATGGTCAAATAAGTTGGGGTTTAATAATCTATAAAATATTAATAAAATATTATTTTTAATTTTTAAAAATAAAATAAAATTTAATAAAGATTCGTTAAAGGGTGACAGGAAAAACAAATCACATCACTTCATAGAGGTGGTAGTCCACATGTACACACGAGTGATGTTATCATTTTTAAAAGGATTGAAGGGTAATAAGGTAAGTAATATAATATCTTTATAAAATAAAAATTATAAAGTTAATATAATATATATTACTTAAATCCATCATAATATCTATCTTTGTGAGACAATTATTAAAAAAAGACATCACTTTGTGATGGTGGTAGTCTATATGTACGCTTGGGTGATGATTTTTAATTTTCGATGAGATGGAAAATAATGTTAATAAGGGTTTTGAAATAATAATAATAATAATTTATTATATTTATGATATTGATGTTATAATATCCACACATAGATGATAGAATTTAAGGAGTTAGAAAACAAAATAAAATGAAAGAACTCAGTTAAAAGTTATAACAATTCTTCAAAAATGTCTCTTTGGATTGAACCTTAAGATTTTATAGGATGGTGTTAGTTGAATAAAAAAATCTATAGAAATAGGATAAGGAATCTGGGAAGTTATTTTTGAAGATATTTTCAAATATAAATGGATGAGGAGGTGTGTGGAGAGAGTGGAGGTGGCCTTTTATAAGTGAGTAAGGTTGAAATCTTATAAATACCTGAAATATTAATATATAATATTTTTATAGGTCATTTAAAACGTATCATAAATTCCATATCATATAAAATAGGGATTATATATTTTAAGTAAATTCAAAAAAAAATTAGACAAGTTTAATTTTTATTTTAAACCATATTTTTTAACCCCCTCATTAACCTTGTTTATCCTTAACCATTATAAAACATTTTTCAATAATCAATATTTATGAAAGTAATTATCAAAATTAAAAGTGTAAAATAAATTATCCATTAATTATAGGATATAAAAGTTTATATTTGAGTTAATGTAGTATTTTTATTATTTTCTATTGATTTAAAGAATATATTTTTTAGCATTGAATAGAATTTCATGTTATTTTCAAGTCTATAAATAAAATTTAACTTTAAAGACACAAACATGATAATGGAATTAGAATATATACTCTTTCAACATCAATTATAAATTATAGTTATACAAAAATTCCCTCAACAAAATAATCAATCCAAAAAATATTACTTTTAATGGTTTAAAAAAAATCATACTTTTTCAACGTCTTTCTGAAGCATTGTGTTGACGTTGTGTAAGCATTCAAGGTAATTATATGAGAAATAAGTATTAAAATTAAATTTATATTATAAAAAATATTTTTTTAACATTAAAAATAAACATTTATAAACATTCATAATTTATTTTTATCCTTATGTAATCATTTAAGACATGTTTATAAAAATAGTAGCATTTTGTATTTATTTGTTACTTAAAATAATATAAAGGTCATTATCAAAGGAAAATGATACAAAATTGAAATAATATCAACTATAGGATGAATACAATAGAAATAAAATCATACATTAAAATAAATTAAACTATTATATTGACTTTAAGACCCTATTCAAAAGTTTTTAATCCCATTTAACAAATTTTAACTTTTACCATGGTTATAAAATTTTATCACTGATAATATTCATAATGAAAAATAATTTAAATTTTCCTCATTAATAAATTTTATCTCCCTAACTCAAAACATGAAATATATTTTTCAATATTCATTTTTTAATTTTCGAATAAATTACATTTAATATAAGTGTTCAAAACGCAACAAAAAATAATTTTTATACAAATAATTTTTATGCATAAAATTGAACTTATACCATAATTAGGTATAATTTTGATTAAAAAAGAATTAATTGAATTATTATTATTAAAATGAGAAATATTTTAATTTAAAACAAATAAAAAACTAAAAGTAACAATGGAATTTAATTTAATAAAAAAAGAAATCATAGTTATTACAAAATCAGTATTTTTCACTCCTCACCCAAAAATTAACCTTTTCAGAAAAATCCTAAAAATTATATTTATATTATTTTAAATTTTATATTTTAGAAAATATGATTATTTTGTAAAATAATATTTCTAAATTTTTTATAAAATAATCATAATATTCGTGCACAAAATTCATTAAAAACATTTTTCCAAGAAAATTTATTTTTGATGTATAAAATTAATGTATACTGATTCCATATTTGGTAAACACTATTATATGAATGTTATTATATTTTTTAGTATGTTTAAATAACACATATTCTTTTAATAGCTGTTTTAAATTGATTATTTTTCTACAATAAAATATATAATACCATAAAAATATTTTAAGACAAAATACAAATTTAATCATATCAAATAATTTATTTTATAAAAAAATAATTTTATTATACTTAATAACTATACAATACCAAAGGTAATGTAGGTTAAATGGATATATAATCCCAAATACCATATGATTTTAATTTTATATAATCCTAAAGACTATATAACCACACACAATTATTGAAAAACTATAATTCTCTCTCATTATGAAAATAATAGTTATATTTCTTGTCCTTTTACTGCTAGTTTTTGTCAAGGTTAAGATCTTCAAGGTGGACCATGGGGATAAATATTATATTTTAATGGTATTTTTATATTTTTTTTGTATTTATTCCAATTATAATTTTCTAACTATTGATTATTATAACAACAACATAATATATTATTTTTTATTTGAAATTAAAATATTCACCATAATAAAAGTATCACAATTTATTTTAGTTTTATGTCACATGTATCAAAGGATACTATGCAAAATATTTATTTAACAGATAAATGCATTTTCCTATATCAAGGTGTTACATTCTCCCCCTCTTACCAAAATTACATCTCTTCAATTTGCATTCATTCTCTCTTTAATAAATTTATCATAGTAATAAAATAAAATATAGACTTTATCATTATCATAGTTTTAGAATAATATTGAGAAACAAATTATTTCATATAATAATTGACCTATATAAACCCATAATTTTATTGGATTTTCTAAAAGTGCACCTTGATAGTTGAGTGTTACTTTCTCCATAAGACTCAAAAGATATAAAATATTATTTTATAATCTAGATAGAGATTTTATGAAAATATATGTTCTTTAATTTCTTACACTACATGAGTGGAATTTTGATTCTTCATTTGTTTGTTGATCATTTTTAACATCTATCTCATCTATTACTCCAAGAAAATAATATTTTATGATAATTTTTTTTCCATAATCACTAAATTCATTTTCTAATGGATCACAATATTAAAAAAATGAGGCAAAGTTATTTTTCATGTTTCAATCTATTAACATAATCGGATGGTTAGCACAACTTAAGATAATATCCATTATGAATTAAATTTCATATGAAGAAATATTATATTACCCCATATATCCACAAAAATTACATGAGAATATTAGCCTAGATCATTCAGTACGTAAATAACCTAAAACGTTTTAAAATATTCCTAAACAAGTATAAATCAAAAAAAAAAATCATAAATATTTGATCATAAATTCTTCTAAGATAAAATTAATATTTACCTCCAAACAAAATAAAACATTAATAAATTCACATACCAAAAATAGATAATCCCTAATTATATAATATGTATGAAATTCTAGTCTTTTCCCTAAATAACCTAAATATTCATAAATATAAAATTAAATTGTATATTCATTAAAAAGATAGTTCAATATTTATTTATCAAATAAACTCCCATCTAAGAAAAATAATTTTTTCATTTACCCTATAATGTTCCCAATATTGTAAACTTATTCTATATTATCATTAATCACCTTTTCAACAAATCACATTTCAATCTAATGGTAATATATGACATAAAACATATGTTCAAATAATGTAATAATCCTTTTATCCCAATTTTCGATAATTAACTCAACATCAACGATCATATTAACCCTAATGTATATCAATATGCTACTATATATGTATACAAAATAAAAAAGAAAATTATTCCTCAAATAAATCTTTTAATAAAACACATACTAAACCTAATGGTTTTATTCCCATAAATGTCTCCCAAAATATCCTTAATCATCTTCAACTCCCATTAAATAAAACCTCAAAATGTGTATCCATAACTTTAAACTTCTAATCAAACTTAAAATTATTAACACAAAATGGTATCTAAAATTATTTTAATACCCTCATTTGAATCATATTAAACTATAAAGTTATCTGAAACATTCTTTTGATACAGACTATATGTAACGTCCCTTACCCATAATCCACTAAATCGGATCCCCATGTCGGGTCTCCACATGACCTAAAGTGCACCTCAACATACACCAATGGTTTCTGACTAATAGTGAGGGTATAATGGAACACATTTGGAGACTATATCCTCTATACCAGAGTAAGACAAAATATATAACATTTGAAATAGACGAAATAATATACAGTAAACTTGAAACATGCATTACTAACAATTTACCAAATATGGTACAAACCACAACCAAACAATAAGTATTCTATTTAATTATAAAAATTCTAAAGGTAAAGGAAAAATCAAAGTAAATACAAACAATTGACTCCCCAAAATGAGTCCTGAGTCTATTTCTGAATCCTCAACTATTCCCATACCCATCCTAACTCAACTCCTTATTATAGGGATATTTCTCTTGTCTTGTCCTGCAACCAAGAAATCTACTCGGGTACCCAATGGAGACCCATGTAGAGTGTGAGTACAACTTAGTAGTCAACCATCAATGATGTATCCAAAATATCCTATCTAAATAAACAGTTCTTGAAAAAACTAAATCAATGACAAGTTAATCAAAAGACAACTCATGTTCCATTAATTAACAATATTCGCATTAACCATTTTAATTAATTAATCCATATTATTCACTTATTCCATGGGTTAGGAATTTATATAATTTACACCGCAACCTAAGATGGTCAATTATCATTCATAAGGGAATAATTCAAGTTCTCAATCTCACTAGGGATAAATATTCCCTAAACCAAATACATCACACTTACCATGGATACTCTATAAGTTCCCAACCTTTTCTGGAGATGACTCGAGATTTTTTTCAGTTACTGTCTTGTTTAGTTTTGAGTACCTTTCATTTGGGTTTTAACTTTGGTTGTGTTTAGGTGAAAATCGAGGAAAATGGAAGAAAAAGGGGCAGTACATGGATGGCGCACTATTAGTGAAAACCATGCACCCCATCCCTAAAAACCATACAACCTAGATAGTGAGTTTTTTCATGGTTTGCTTGGTGTTTTTCAAAAAATGCGCACTCATATGAGTAACTCTGCAACCCTATAAAATAGTCTCTTGGTTTAAGCATCCTATTAGGGGAAACCGTGCACCATTGATCGACAAACCATGCACGGGAATTAATTTATCCCAAAAATTAGTTTGAAAATTTCTCAAACCCCAATTTTATTCCCAAATCGAACCCCATTTGACACAAGGCCTTGTTTCATGATTTTTGAGCTGTCTAGATGAATTCCAAGCCTTCCTGAACACCTTTATTCATGATTTGAAGCCCAAATCGAAGACCTTCATCCCTCCTAGTAAGTGGATCATATCCCATGGGATTTTCATCCCTCCTTCTTTCTTGTATACTTCTTTTGGTGGGATATTTTCATATATTTTCATAGATCTGGATCTATATTTTATGACTCTGGATCTAGGATTTTGGTTATATATCTAAATCTAAGATATATTTAATTGTTTAATATTGATTTAGGATTATAGATATATATCTCATTCTACATAGTTAATCTGTTGAATTATTGGGGTTTTCGGTTTGGTGATCATTAATTAATGAATTAAGGTAGGTGTTCTATAATTCAAATCCCATAGTAATGATTTTGATTACATGTATGAAAATTTTATAATTGGTAGAGCTGTTTTTCAAATGAATTTATTAGTTGAATTAATTAATTTGGTAAATTAATTAATGAATGTATTGTGAAATTTGTGATTCAGGGATAATTAATTGGTGAATAAATTATGAGATATTTAGTTTTTAATTGAGATAATTAGTTATATAATCAATTATGAGATATGGATATTATTTATTGGATATATTTAATTGATTGATAAATTATGGGATATCTATATATGGGATTAGAGATAATTTATTTTGAAAATAATTATAGGATTTTGAGTAATTCTTTGTGATTAATTAAGTGGTGAATTAATTAATGGTTTTGAAGTACTTAATTAATTTGGGAATTAATTAATTAGGATTATGTGATTTGTTAATTATTGAGTTAAGTAGTGTAAATTCTTGTATTTAACTAATTATTTCATTTTTAATGGAATTGAGGTGGATAATTAATTGGTGAATTAATTTTGTGATGAATGGTAACATGGTAATTTATTTGTGATTTAAAGAATGGGAACATGTTCATTCTAATGTGTAAGGTGAAAATTGAAACATGGTCATTCAGTTGTGAATTAAATAAGGGTAACATGGTCGTTATAATTTATGTGGTATAAAGGTTAACATAGTCATTTAGTTGTGAATAAAATAATGGGAGCATGGTCATTCTATTGTGAAATTTTTGAATGATAACATGGGCATTCAAGTATGAATTGAATAATGGTAACAATTTAATTTTTAAGATTTATTAGCACTTGGAAATACTTTAGGGTTTGGCATGTTCTAAAGTAAGGATTGAGGTATGAGTGTCTACAATAATTTAGGGGTTGATGTAGTTAGATAAAGATAAATTGATAAATTGATAAATATTTACTTATGAATTGTAAATATTTCATTATAAAACTACATACATTTTCTTTTTAATGAATATTACTTTATACGTCTTTGGTGGTGGCCTATTGAGTTGTACTCACACACTACTCGGGCAGCCTGATTGGTACCCGTATAGACTTGTTGTTTTCTAGGAGGATTAAGGGAAAAGGCCCTAAGATAGGTGGATGAGTTGGTATAGAGATTGGTTGAGGGAACCAGATGTGGTTTAAGAATCATTTGGGGAGTCATTAGTGTCTTTATTTTGGGTTTCATTTTGGACACTTGACACATACATTGAAATGAAATATTTTCTTCTTTAGTTTTGATATTGTAATTTTAGTTTTTTTTATCATGAGATATTGGTATTTTTTATAGTTATATGTTGTTATTATATTGATTATTTATTTCTACTAATGTGTTACTCTGATAATAGAGGGTATATGATCTTCATGACTGATATTAGACCCTCACTAGTAGTCAGAAACCTCTGGCATATGGGGAGGTTCGCTTGAGGTCATGTGGTGGTCTTGCTCGGGGCACTAGTGTGTAGCACCCAGACCAGGATGTTACAAAGTGTTATTAGAGTTGTTTTTATTTATTTTTATTTTTTTACTATTTGGTAAAGGTTGAATGGATACTAAGAAGATTCAGGCCTTGTTTATGATATCTTGCATTAGAGTAGTTAACCCATGTATGAGGGAGAACCCAAGTACCTAGGGTGGGATTGATGTTGTTGTTGTTTGTTGTTACAGTTGAATATTATTTCACATTGGTTAATTCACCTATTGGGTGTTTTGATTATTAATGTTGATATTTTTTTATATTTCACTCATGGACCAACATGGTAGGAGAGTTGAGTTTTCATACATCATTCTAGGAACCCAATGTTATTGCGACATATATCATTTTAGGAACTCTTGAAAAAATTGGTTATGGGTGAGTTGTTGAACTTTTACTTTCTTCCCTCGATTTTGCAATTGAAATGAAAATGGTGCCTAACATGAAATTGAGAAATACTGAAAAATGAAGCAAGATGTGAATAAATGGGTGTCTAAATGAGAAACTGGAATAATGAGAATATGTTTACCCTTATTAACCAAGAAAATGGTATTTATGGTTAAGTTTAGTGATAGTGCCTCGGTTTTTGACCGTGTGGAGAGGGTTTGATGAAAGAATTTTTAGGGATTTTTGTGTTTCCCTCTTTTCAAAACATTTTGTTTTTGTGAACAATGTTCTAAGGTGCATGTTTGTAATTTTAGAAAGTATGCCTCCATGATGATACTTTTTGAGAGGATGACCAAAGGATATGGCTAGGAATGATCCTCCATTAATGGAACCTAATGCATTGATTGTGCTGATTGAGTAGGTAGGATAGAATTTATAAGATAAATTTTCTCGGTTAATGAGATTTATAGGAAGATACCTAGGGAGGGTTGTGAATATTATTCATGATATGATGAGGTATTTCAAGTTACAACACCCTAAAATTTTTACCGGAGAGGGTGGACTTGAGAGAGATGGGTTATGGGTTGAGTCTATTGAGCCTATACTTGACCAATTGTAGAATCCTATAGAGAGGAGGGTCTAGTTGGTTGCTTACATGCTATCAGGATCAGAAAAGCACTGGTGGGATGTTTAGGCACGAACTGGATAGACTGAGGGTATGTTATGGAATTTATTTTTGGAAAGGTTTTCATAGAAATTCTATAAATATGTGATGAGGTAGGAGAGAGTTTCTGAGTTTGTGAGGTTAGCTCAGGGGAGTATGTATGTGATGGACTATGCTAGATATTTTATAGATTTTATACTCTTTTCTCCAGAATTGTTAGGGGATTTGACAGCTATGAAAATACATTTTCAGGATGGGATTAAATATGAGAATAAGTCCCAAGTTAATATTATTCAATTAACTAAGTTTACTAAGGTGGTCGATTTGGATGTCATGGCTAATGGGAACCTAAAGGAGGCCTACCATGTGGGACAAATAGTTCTAACTGGATGATCAAGAGGTATGAATTTTGATATTTGGAAGTGGGAAATAGAGCACCTAGATAGAGGTATTAGTGGAACATGACCTTTTTCGAGTGATCTTTCCCTAGTTTTTAGGTTGGGTCACATTCGATGATAATGCCCCAACCACTAGTAGAGTTCCAATCTTATAATAAGATGGGACATATGCAGAGGTTTTACAGGACCCAACGAAAAACATGCAGTGATGGTGAAGTTGGGAAAAATCAGATATAGGAAGGGGATCTTTTGCAACATATCAGCATGGAAGCTGAATTTCTACGGGATGAGGAGATATAGGAAGTAGACGTGAATTTTTCAGGCAAGATCATCTGTATCAGCATAGTAGTGCATCACGGGAGAGTCATAATGCATCATAAGGAATAGGGGATAGATCTTTGAATGTGGTACATCCTACACTTGTGGGTTGAAAGGCAAGACCATTGATAGTGAGGGGTACTATTCTTGAAGCCTCTACTTTATCTAGTTCTTATTTGATAATACCTCCTCTAATTCCATTTTTTCTACAAAACTTGTGAGTGTTTTCATCCGGGTAGTATTGTTTTGAGAGGAGTTATGACTATAGATAAATCATTGGGAGTATTATTTAGAGACATATATTTATGTAAAGGGTGTTCTCCAAAAGTTAGTGAGTGTCATTTTATGTGGGGTCTCTACATCAAAATCATGTCGGGCTTCAACCTAATTCTCGGTATAGACCGGATATTCACATACCAAGCCCACATTTATTTTTACTAGAGGAGGGTGATTTTTATGCCTCCTAAGGGTGAAAATTATATTCACCATGGAGTGTGGGATATACAAGAAATTCAAGAAGGACTAATTACTCAGAAACTAAGATAACTCATAGCTCAGGTTGCTAGTCTATTACTAAATGATGGAGGTGTAGTGCTGGATAAACCTCAACCTATAGTGGACAGGTTTTATGACATCTTTCCAAAATAATTCATAGGTTTTCTACTTAAGAGAGATGTGGAATTCATTATTGAGCTCATATCAGGAGAAGAGATGGATTATATTCCACCGTACATAATGGAACCGATAGATCTTCAAGAGCTCAATACTCGACTCGAAAAGTTAGAGGATAAGGGATTTATCCATCTGAGTACTCCACCTTGGGGTTCAACATTATTTTTTGAAAATAAGGCTAATGGGAGCTTACACTTTTGTCTTGATTACTGAATGTTGAATAGCATGATTGTGAAGAACTAGTATACTCTTCCATTTATTGATGATCTATTTGACCAATTGAGTGGAGCTTGTGTATTCTCAAATATTGACTTGAGATTAAGGTATTATCAATTGAGAGTTCATAATTCTGATATACCATGGAATAAATTAAGGAGAATATATTGATTATATGAGTTCATCATAATGTCTTTTGGTTGGTAGAACCGACCAATATTGTTCATGGACTTGATGAAAAAGATCTTCCATCCACGCCTGGAATAGTTTGTAGTAGTTTTCTTGGATGATGTCTTGGTTTAATACAAGAATATCTATTATCATACCCTATATCTTGACATCATTCTAAGTATACTGAGATAGAATTATCTATATGTCAATCTATCTATGTTCCAATTTCAGATCATCCAAGTACACTTCTTCAGTCACATCATCTCAGAGGAAGGAATGTTAATAGATACGGAAAAGGTTCTGGAAGTGGTTTATTGGGATCATACAAAGAATATGTTCAATATCCATAGCATTTTTGGATTAACAAGATATTATTGGAGGTTTATCCAGAACTTTTCTCATTTGGAAGTTCTGCTTTTGGGATTGAACAAAAAAGGGTACAATGTTTGAATGGTCAAAAGATAATGAGGATTCCTTATAGGTGATGAAGAAGAATTTGACAATGGAACCAATATTGATCCTACCTAATCTAGGTGAAGAGTAAATAGTTTATTGTTTCACATCTGGAATTGGACATGGAGCTATGTTAAAGTAAGCAGATCCAGTTATGGCATATGGATTTTGGAAGTTGAGGCCTCATGAATGAAACTACACTACATTGGACCAAGAGTTGGTTGTAATGGTTTGTGCCGTAAAATTTTTGAGGAAATATATTTTGAGTGAAAAGTTTACTGTGTGTACTATTCAAAAGAGAGTTAAAGTAATTTTTTCAGAATGAGACTTAAATATTCATCAGCAGAGATGGGTTGACTATATGCAGTCTTTTGGTTTTGATATGGAATAAACACTGGGAAAGGGTAATAGTTTTGCTGATACAATAAGAATGAATAATCAAACTCAATAATTTCAAGAGTCTAGTGATGAGTGATAGATGATAACCTTTCTGGATGAAATTCATGTTGTAGTTCATGAGAGTGAGGACCAAATGACTCTTATTTCAGTTGTGGTGGTGTCTACACTTTTGAGACAAATCAAAGATAGAAAGTATGAGTATCTATAATGTCTGACCTTTAGGGAAATCCTTGAAGGTGGGGAGTCACATTCATATTGGAGAATATATGTGGATGATATGTTCTATGTCTATAATCGAGTTATTGTACCTACGAGTATGTAGGAGGAGTTGTTGCATGAATTTCATGCCTCAAAGTAGGTGGTAAATCCAGGTGTGACAAAAAATGTACCATGGAATATGATGAAAGTTTTGATGGCCAAGCATGAAATAGTAGATAGTATGGTTTGTGACACAATGATACACATTTCAATAGGTGAAGGTGGGGATTCAACAATATGTAGGATTTCTATAGTTGTTTCCCATTCTGGAATGGAAATGAGATGATGTTACTATGGACTTTGTGGGGGGATATCTCGAATACTCATTGGAAGAATGATGATATTTGGGTGATTGTGGATTGCTTCATAAATGTATAAAACATTTATTTCTTATATGGTATACTTTCTTAGTGGAGTATCTGGGAGTTTTGTATGTTCAGAGATATTCCATCTGCATGGGGTGTCACAATCTATTGTTTAAGAATTAGGCTCATATTTTACTTTTCAATTATGGAAGGGATTATAGAAGTATCTTGGTACGTCGGTTTTGTTGAGTAAGAATTTACACTCACAGAAAAAGTTTCAGTCATAGTGTATTGTATATGTTATTAAGTATGTGCTCTAAGCATGTGTTCTAAACATTGGTAGATCTTGGGAGAAACACTTGGATTTAGTTTATTTTTCCTACAACAATAGTTTTCAAGAAATGATACATATGGAACCATATGAGGAACTTTTTAGTAGTCCATGCAGATCAATTTTATATTGGATGGAGGCATATGAGTCTGAGTTTTTGGGACCAAGTCTCATGTAGGAGGCATCAGAACCGGTACAGTTGATTCGAAAACATATATATATGGCTCAAAGTAGACATAATTCATATACTGACAAGCATTGACAACCCCTATAGTTTACATAGGATGATTGTGTATTCCTTTGAGTGTTTCCTAGGTTGTGTCACCACATGACATAGAGATAGGTAAAATTGGTGCGAAAGTTTGTTGGACCGTTTGGGGTCGTGGAATGAATAGGTCCGGTGGCGTACTGATTGGCTCTTCCACAAAAATAAAATGGTATTTATTACATTTTCCTTGTGTCACAACAATGAAAGTATAACATTTTACCTTCTCTTGTGATTAACATTGATAATTTTATCTTGAGATATATACTTCCTTTGAGGAACATTCGATACGTGTGTTAGATAATAGTGAGAAAGTGTTGCAAGGAAAGACCATTTCAATAGTTCAGGTATTATGGAATCACAGGTTTGGGTAGGAGGAAACATGGGAAATAGAAGTAGATATAAGGTCTCATTGTATTGATATTTTTTACTCAGATTCATAGAGATTCTTGGGAGTGCAACTCGAGGACGAGCTATTTTAAGAAGGAAGACTGTAAGATCTAGACATTTTCTAGAGATGACTCAAGATTGATTATTGGTAATCTATTGTTTAGTGTTGAGTACTTTTCATTTGGGTTTCAACTTGGGGTTTGTTAGGATGAAAATTGAGAAAAATAGAAGAAAAGTAGAAATCCACAGTTGGCACATAGTTAAAGAAAGTCGTGCACCCCAACACAACAAACTGTGTAACCCGGAACAGTGGGGTTTTTTACGATTGGTGCATGTTTTTTCAAACTATGCACCCTCTTTGGAGGAATTGTTCCCCCTATAAAATAAGTTCTCGGTTTAGATGCACGGTTTGGGTAAATCATGCTCCCATACCCAGTAAACTATGTGCCGAAATTAATTTAACCCAAAAATTAGTTTAAAAAATCTTGAAACCCCATTTTAATCCCAAATCAACCCCCTTTTGACCCTAGGCCCTATTTCACGATTTTGAGCATTCTGTATGAATTCTAAGACTTCAAGCACTCTGTTATTTTTTATACAAATCCTGAATCAAATATCTTCATCCCTCCCAGTAATTGGATCATATCCCGTTGTTTTTTCATCCCTCCTTTATTCTCTCATTTTAACGGGATGTTGTCCTATGTTTTTTTAGATATAGATCTATATTTTATGAATCTATATCTAGGCTTGTGAATCAATATCCAGGTCAAATAGTTCTTGAATTTTATAATAATGATTTGGGGTTATAGATCCAGATCTCATTCAACGTCATTACTCTTATGAATTTTTGGGGTTTTCTGTTGGGTGGTCATTCATCAATTAATTGAGGTAGGTGGTCTGTAATTCAAATCTCATAGTTATGATTTCCATTACATGTATGAAACTTTTTATAATTTTCAGATTTTTTTATCAATTTAATTTTATATTTTAATTAATTAATTTTGTAAATTAATTAATGATGGAATTGTAAAATTTGGGATTCAAGGATAATTAATTGTGGAATTAATTATGAGATAGTTAGTTGTTGATTGAGATAATTAATTGTAGAATTAATTATGAGAAATAGATATTTTTTTGAAGATTTTTAATTGATGGATTACTTATGGGATATAAAGATATTAAATAAGGGATAATTAATTGTGATATTAATTATAGGATTTTGAGTTATGAATTTTGATTAATTAATCAGTGAAATAATTAATGGTTTTAACAAACTTCATTAATTGGTTAATTAATTATGGGGGGTTATGTGATTTGTTAATTTTTGAGTTAACTAATAGAAATTCTTTTATTTAACTAATTGTTGAATTTCAAATGGAATTCGTGTGGATAATTAATTATTGAATTAATTATGTGATGAATGGTAACATGGTCATTTTTTATGAATTAAAGAATGGTAACATGGTCATTCTAATGTGTAAGGTATGAATGGAAATAAGGTCATTTAGTTGTGAATTAAAGAATGGTAACATGGCCATTATAATGTATGTGGTATGAATGGTAACACGATTATTTAGTTTTGAATAAAAAATGGGAACATGTTCATTCTATTGTGTAATGTGTGAATTGTAACATGGGAATTCTAGTATGAATTAAATAATAGTAAAAATAGAATTTTTGAGATATAATATCACTTGGGAATACTTCGGGCTCTGGCATGAGCCAAAGTAGGGATTGAGGTTTGGTTGTCTATGGAAACCTAGGGGTTGGTGTGGTTAAATAGATTTTAATTGATAATTTGATAACAGTGTACTTATGAATTATAATTATTACTTTATAAAACTGAATACACTTTCTATTGACTATTTATTGTTTTATATGCTATTTTTTGCGGCCTACTAAGTTGTACTCAAACCCTACTTGGGCTCCCTAATTGGTACCCCAATAGACTTTTTTTTTCTGGACATGTTAATGGAAAATTCCATGAGATGGATGGATGATTTGGGATGGATCTTGGATGGGGGAACCAGGTGTGGTTCGGGGCCCTCTTGGGGAGTCGTCACTGCCTCTATTTTGTGTTTCATTTTAGAAAGTTGATACATACATTGAAATGAAATATTTTATGATTTAGTTTTGATATTGTATTTTTTTTATCAAGAGATATTGGTATTGTTCATGGTTATATGTTATTCCGCTATTGATTATTTATTTCCACAGTTGTATTATTCTAATAAAATATATTATTTTCCCCCTTGACTGATATTAGACCCTCGCTACTATTCGATGGCCTTTGGCATATGAGGAGGCATGCTTGAGTTCATATGGTGGTCCATCTTGGGGAACTGATGTAACACCCCATGCTTCTACGGTACGCTTCTCTTTGAATAATGTGATAGCATGTGTTGTACGCAACACCGAGTTCTAACACACCATAACCAATCAAACTAGCCGTTATGAATAGTAATACCTACTTTTTTAAATTATATATATTTTATATTTCAAAGTGGACTTCATTTTTGGATTCGGAATATCGAATTTATCCTAAGGTGAAATTTTGGTACTTTTCGGATAACTTTAATATTTTGATGAATAGTGAAAATTACTAAATTTTAATTAAAAACAACTTTTTTAATCAAAATAATTAATAGTGATAAATTAAGAATTTGAGAGGTTTTAAAGTATATTTACAATATATTTTTACCATTTAATATAATGTTGGTCATTGGACATAATTTTAAAATTAAACCGGACATAAACAAATGTCAATCTTTTGATAGTTATTATCTCTTAAAAACACGCTTTTTGTTTTAACAACGGGTATTAATTTTAAATTAATTTCTGCCACTTATGTGTTTTGAATTTGGAAAAATGGATTCCATATTTGGAATCAGGATTTTCAAATTGTTTAAATAGGTAACTTTTATTTTTAGACATTTTGAATAATTACTTCGGTAAATATTTTATTTACCATGGTTAAGGGTAAATCCGGTAAATAAGGGTTAACAAATAATATTATAATAATTATAAATTATCCTAAAACGTGTCCTAGCCTTATTGGTTGATACATGTTCGACCATAGGCATCTATGGGACGATTTTGGGACCCCATGGAGCCACTTTTAGGTGATAGGGACACTTTATTTTAATTAAGTTAAAATGAATACAAAAATGACACAAGCATATATCTTTTAGAAAACAAATTTTTACATAGGGTTATATATGATTTATTTTCGACTATAAATATTCATTAGAAATATAAAAAGATTTCCTACATAATGATATTTTATTTATAATTTTTATACATTAAATAATTTAATTTATTTATGACACAATGATGATGCATTAATTACCATAATAATGAAAAATTAAAATAATTGATATTATAAAAACCCAAATAAATATAATTTGAGACTTTTAATGAATTACACTAATTTTATAGGATACTATGATATATGTGGATTGATTTAATTAACTTTTTTCTAAGTAATAATTCTTTTATAAGTTTCAAAAAAATCAACCATTGAATAGTGTCAAAATTGACATAAAAGAGTTTTTAAAAAAAAAATTATATTATTAATTGATAATAAATTCCTAAAAATCTAAGGATCGGCCATGAGACTTATATCATGAAAGGTGTATCATTAATGTACCACTTGGGGGGTATCTTGGATGTATATGGTATGTTTATTAACCATATAATATAAAAATACAAAGAGACATTGTAAAAGTGAAACTAATTAACTTAGAGTTAATACTTAAAGATAAGGCTAATATAATGACCCAACCCTATCTAAATTCTATTGTTTGAGAGATTTTAGACCTATACCCACCTTAAAATTTAAATAATACACTTTTGATCCATTAGAAACCGAATATGAATTTATTATAAATTAATATTTCTAGCTTTTCCAAAGGTTCCCCTCACCCCTCTTATAAAAGGGAACTCCTCCTTCTCATTTCTTCACACCTTCAAAGCCTTTTGGTTCAGCCAAACTCTGCCCAAATACTCTCCCAACTTCTCTCACTACAACCTAGAGGCCTTAGTTTGATCAGGAAGCCAACCTAAGGAGCCCTTTTGATCAAATCAAAAGGAAGAACCCGAAGAAGAGGTAATGTTTTCACCACCCTTTTCCAAGTTCCTTTATTCTTCCAGTTCTTCTTCCTTATTTATTACCATTCTAAAATAATAACTCCAGTATCATATATATACTGTGATGTTATTATAAATATTTTACAACCATATTCAGTATTCTATCCACCCTTTGAATAACATGTCACCATACGTGCGTACGTACGGCTTACCGTCTCCACGTCGTGGTGTAATTGTTATTCAATATATTATTATTTGGATGGGTATAATAATGATGTGTAACTCATGTAAATAATAAATATAACATGTTAATTATTCTGTATATATGATATACCATCCATTTATATATTATTTTAATATCAAAAGAATGATATTGTCGCTCGTGCGTACGTACGGACTACCGTCTCCACGAACACTATGAGATTCATTCTCCATCGTATCCATTCAAGTATAATTATCATTTGATGATTTAAAATGATGTTTAAGGACTTGATATCATTCTGGATATGAATAATATACAACCTATCCATTATAAACCTGGCTTACGTAACAAAACATATAAAAGAAAATGAGTAAGTTAACACCCGAAACAACAATAATTCTAAGATATTATGAACAAATCAATGTTAAAAGATCATATATGATATCATATTAATGTATATGATTATTTTATAATCTAATAACAATTATTTCACCATTATACAGGAGGTTAACCTACCCCAACCAAGTCAAAGTACAAGGTAAGGGTTATTTCACAATCTCTTCATTATCCGAGGTTGTTTATACGCAATAATCTACTAGGATATCTTTATCATCCACATCCATGTTTCTTAAAAATATATTTCAAAACATTTTTACTATTTAAAAGAATATGGGATAAATTCATTTATAACATCGTTTGACTTTTTATAAGAGTTTTATAAAGGAATATTTCTGTCGTTTTCCAAATAAGGTGTTTTTTAACCTTTTCAATAAAATTAACGTAAGAATGTTTTTTTAACTTATACGGCGGGTGCGGCTATTTTCCGCCGTTATAAAATTGTCGAAGCTTCCCTTACAATATTATAAGAATATTTTCAAAGAAAATGTTTTATTTTATAAATATATTACTCTTAAATGATTTCAAAATAGAAAGAGATATTTCTCTAAAAAGAGTTTTGATTTCATCTATGTCAACATCCTTTGATGGATTTTATGCTTATTTGAAGTTGATTTATAATGTTACAAAACTTCTATATTGTATTGAAGGTTTTGTGATATGTTTGACTGTGGATGTGCTATTTTTAAACCATTCATAGTTTATGGTGAAAGTATTGACATTTCGTATGATAGTTTTAATAAAAATGTGTATGTTATGTTTAAAACTTTTCATATGGGAATGCATTGGACTTAATATGTGACGGGTAGAGCCCGCTATTGCTCCTCGATGCATCGGTAGGTCTCATGAGACAAACTAGTGTCTTGGCACAAGGCCTTGACAAAATCTTATTTGTAGTCTTGGCACGAGGCCTTGGCTATGTGTTTATGATAGTCTATCATTATGCATTCCATCATTATGAAAGTATTTATTGATATTGCATTTGATTATTAGATTAGTAGAATATCCATGTGAATAAGTAAATGGCATTATTTCATTTTACTTTTTCCATACTATGTTCAAGTTCAAGTTTAAAAGGCTTTTATTTTAGTTATACATTACCTTAAATGTTTATTCTTATTTATGAAAGTTTCCGCTATATTGTTATCTTTACTGGGCATTTGAGATCACCCCTTTTCTATGTTTTATTTTTCCCAGGAAGTGAAGAAGTAAATTATGAATGACCTGCAGGGATATTATGTTGGGATATGAGTGTGTAATATGAAGAAAAGATGTTGTTGTAGTTTTCATTTTTATGATGTAATGTAAGACTTATGAATATATCTAGTGTTTCCAAGACTACTAAACCAATCGGTCTTTCAAGATTTGATATTTCTTTTGATCATGAAAATGTTATTTAATAATGCACAGACTCTAGGTAACTGGGGTCGGGGCGTTACAGTTGGTATCAGAGGAAGTTTAGTAGAAACCTTGGAAGCTAGATTAAAATAAACTCTGATTAGAGCACATAGACCTAAGATGAACTTTGAGGATTAGTATAGAAGAACTTCCTAGAAGTTTGGTATTGTAGAGATTTTGTGAGTTTTCCGAGCAATACATCTCTGTCTGGATACGAGCAGGTAGAGGCGGATCTGGAACAAATGTACCTAGGGGTAAAACCTGGAAACACCGCTTTGAGCTAGACTCGAACGGGAACTGATGCACGACAATGGGCCTTGCTGCACTCTTGGTTACGACACTCCCGGGGGATATTCTTAGGATAACTCTCATTTTCTTTAAAAATCATTATGAAGGGTTTATGAGTATATAATTCCTCAATGAAAACATTCTTATGATTATGGATTATATCCATAAATAGTTCAATTTATGTTAAGTGTTTTATAAGTATGGGATTATGTATTTTGATTCATAAACTCATATAGTTTATGCCATTGTTTAGAAATGGTGCCTAGTGGAAGAAATGGAAACAGTATCAATGCACACACTCCATGTAGGGATTTCCCTTCGGCTCAAGATAATTATAGTGGAGCTAGTGATGCAACTGGTGTCGATCAGCTAATCACCATATTGGGACAACTCACTCAGGTTATGAATAATAACCTTACCCGTATGGAGCACCCTGATCCGCAGCGTGGATGATCAATGTTAGATCGATTCATGAGGTGACAACCACCAATGTTCAATGGGAGTAAAAATACCTTAGTAGCTGAGCAATGGATAAATTCCCTAGAGAAAATATTTTAGGCTTTGGGGAGTAGTGAAAGGGAAAAAGTTATCATGGCAGTTTACCGTCTCACTGAAGATGCTGATCAATGGTGGTCATTGATTCAAAACACGAAGTAAGATGATGAAGTTTCAAACATGGAATGGAGGGAGTTAAAAGATCTGTTTTTAGAAAAATACTTTCCTCGCGACCATTGAGCAGATATGGAAAGGCAATTTCTGAGTCTGAGACAAAAGGAGGATGAGAATGTCGCAAAGTATGAGGCTAACTTTTCAAGGTTAGCAAGGTATGCTGGAGATTATATACTTAACCCAAGAATTAATATTGATCGTTTCTTTGATGGGTTAAAACCATTTCTCCATCGAGCATTAGTCTTACAATCCTTTTCATCGTACAGAGACATTGTCTCATGTACTGTCAAGAGCGAAAAGGAATTCTCTAACTCTTATGACTTTAAAGAAAAGAAAGAGAAGAAGAGACCTGCTGATCAATCTGGGAATGGAAATAAGGGGAAGAAGGTAAAGGTTGAATATCCATCCTGTGGTAAATTTGGTAAGAAACACCCCGGTACTTGGTTGAAGGGAACAGGAGTACAAGTGTGGTGAAAAAGGCCACCAAGCTCTTGATTGCAAGGGGAAGAAGGAAGCTACCAATGTTCAGTGCTACAATTGCAGGGAGATGGGGCATTATGCAAATGAATGTCCTAAGCGTCAGGAGAACTTACCTCAGAAAAGGCCAAGGGATCTAGGCCAAGATTATGCTATCACTACTACTGAGGTAGAAGCTCCGAAAGATGCGGTGGCAGGTAATTTAATGGTTTCCTCAAGTTTAGAAAATGCATTATTTGATTCTGGATAATCGCATTATTTCATATCTTCCCAGTTTTCTAAGAAAATTAGATATTTCCAATTTGATTTAACAAGGGAGTTGTTAGTTAAAACTCCTAATGGAAGTATCATTGCAACAATGTTTTGTGAATCAATCCCCATTAGAGCACATAAATGTTCTTTATCTGCTGATCTCGTCATCATACCTATGATTGAGTTTGATATAATCCTCAGTATGGACTGGATTTCGGACTATGATGCGAAGATTTATTGTAAGAAGAAAGAGGTTACGATTCTTGATGATGATGATGATAAGGAACACCTTATCTTTAGAGCAGAATCGTCACCACCTAATTTTTATCTAGATCCACCCCCAGTAGCTCAACTAAATTCAATTATTGGGGAGGAAGAGAATGAAATGACTGTGGGTGAGGAAAGGAATGTTCAAATAGAGGATGTACCTGTTTTGAAAGAATATGTAGATGTGTTTCCGGAAGATTTACCTTGACATCCTTCAGAACGAGAAGTTGAGTTTTCCATTGATTTAATTCCTGGATCAAGGCCTATATCAAAGACCCCTTATAGAATGGCCACTGTAGAATTAGTTGAACTAAAGAAACAACTAGGGGAATTGAGTAATAAGGGATTTATTCGCCCTAGTGTTTCTCCATGGGGATTCCTTGTTCTTTTTGTTAAAAAGAAAGACGGATCTATGAGGTTATGTATCGACTACAGAGAGATCAATGCTATAACAATAAAGAACAAGTATCCCCTACCACACATTGATGATTTATTTGACCAACTGCATGGAGCTCAATACTTTTCAAAGATTGACCTTCGATCTGGATACCATCAGTTGTGTGTGAAGAAGGAAGACATTCTGAAGACAGCATTTTGAACCAGGTAAGGGCATTACGAGTTTACTGTAATGCCTTTTGGATTGACTAATGCACCCTATGTATTCATGGATCTGATGAACATAGTTTTCAAGGAGTATATCGATGAATTTGTGGTGGTATTTATTTATGATATCTTGGTATACTCCAAAACCTACGAAGATCATGAAAATCACTTGCGCATTATCTTGAAGACTCTGAGAAGGCATGAATTATATGGGTAGTTTAGAAAGTGTGAATTCTAGCTTCAGGATATTTCATTTCTTGGCCATATTGTCTCTAAAGATGGAATCTCTGTTGATCCTTCTAAGACCAAGGCAATCCAAGAATGGCCAGCACCTACGAGTATAACTGAGGTACGTAGTTTTATTGGTATGGCATGTTATTATCGACGTTTCATCCAGAATTTTTCCCGATTGGATAACCCATTAACGAAGCTCGCACGTAAAGGGGTTAAATTTGTTTGTACAAAAGTCTGTGAAGAATGTTTCGAAGAACTGAAGAGAAGATTAGTCAATGCTCCTATATTCACTCTACCATCGGGGAATGATGGGTTCATTATTTATAGTGATGCATCGAAGAAAGGACTTGGTTGTGTTATTATGCAGAATGATAGGGTTATTGCCTATGCATCATGACAGTTGAAAATTCATGAACAATACTATCCTACACATGATCTCGAGTTAGCAGCTGTGATCTTTGCTTTGAATATATGGATGCACTACCTCTATGGTGAAAAATGTGAGATTTATACTGATCACAAGAGTTTGAAATATATTTTCTCACAAAAAGAACTCAACATGAGGCAAAGAAGATGGCTTGAATTACTCAAGGATTATGATTGTACGATACACTACCACTCGGGAAATCCAAACAAGGTGACAGATGCTTTGAGCAGAAAAGATCATGGAGTTTTGAACGTGATGAGAATTGAAAGGGATCCAATTTTCATAGATCTAGTGAATATGGACATGGGAATAACCAGGTAAAGTGAAACATCAATGCTTTTTCAAATGGTTTCCAAACCATCTTTACTAGAAAGGAGTAAGAGTTCTCAGACTAATGATGGAGAATTTCAAAAGAATATTAAAGCTGTGAATGATGGGAGACTGAGATACTTTGTGTATGAAGATGGAATTTTGAAATTCGGGAAGAGACTTTGTGTTCCCGATATACCTGATCTAAAAAGGGAATTGCTGGATGATGCTCATAGTTCCAATTTCTCTATACACCCTGAGAGCACCAAAATGTATAGAGATTTGAAGGAACACTTTGGTGGGACAATATGAAGAGGGAGATTGCTGATTTTGTGTCAAGATGTATGGCATTTTAACAAGTGAAAGCTGGAAGGCAACACCCTGGAGGAGTCATGAAACCTCTTCCCATACCGGAGTGGAAATAGGACAATATTACGATGGACTTTGACATGAGGCTACCAAAGACTCCTAGAAGTAACGATGCAATATGGGTTATTGTTGATCGTCTTACCAAGTCAGCACATTTTCTTACTATAAGAGAATATCTACCACTGGAACGTCTAGAAAGACTGTATATTAATGAAGTTGTGAGACTTCATGGAGTACCCCTATCGATTGTTTCTGATTTTGATCCCCGTTTTACTTCAAGATTCTGGAAGAGTCTTCAGAAATCCCTGGATACTGAATTTCATTTGAGCACTTCCTACCACCCTCAGAAAGACGGACAATCAGAACAGACTATTCAAACCTTAGAAGACATGTTAAGATCCTGCTCACTTAACTTTCAAGGTATGTGGGATCGGTATTTACCTCTGGTAGAATTTTCCTATAACAATAGCTTCCATTCGAGTATTCAGATGGAACCATATGAAGAGTTATATGGAAAGAGATGTCGCACACCAACCTGTTGGGATGACGTTTGTGAAAGAAAACTTGTAGGTCTAAAACTGGTGGAGGAAATGATGGAAAAGGTGAAGGTAATCCAAAATCACATCAAATTAGCTCAATGTAGGCAGAAGAGTATACCGATAATCGAAGGAAGGATTTGGAATTTCAAGTTGGTGATCATGTTTTCCTGAAGGTATCTCCATGGAAGGGAGTCATACGTTTTGGTAAGAAAGGTAAATTGAGTCCTAGTTACATTGGACCTTTCGGAATTATAGAACAAATTGGGGTTGTAGCTTACCGATTGGCAATGCCGTCAAGTCTTTCCAAAGTTCACGATGTGTTCCAAGTATCTCTGTTGAGGAAATACATGCCTGAACCAATGCATGTACTCACCTATGAGGAGTTAGAATGAGAACCCGATATGTCTTATTTTGAAGAGCCCGTCAGGGTTCTTGATATGAGAGAACAAGTACTGAGAAACCGGACGACGCATCTGGTAAAAGTTTTATGGAGAAACCATAAGATGGAAGAGGCAACGTGGGAAACCGAGGAACTTATGATGAAGAACCACCCGAGTCTTTTCATGCGATAATATTATAGAAATTTCGAGGACGAAATTATTTGAAGGAGGGGAGAATGTAACACTCCATGCTTCTATGGTACGCTTCTCTTTGAATAATGTGATAGCGTGTGTTGTACGCAACACCGAGTTCTAACACACCATAACCAATCAAACTAGCCGTTATGAATAGTAATACCTAATTTTTGAAATTATATATATTTTATATTTCAAAATGGACTTCATTTTTAGATTTGGAATATCGAATTTAGCCTAAGGTGAAATTTTGGTACTTTTCGGATAACTTTAATATTTTGATGAATAGTGAAAATTACTAAATTTTAATTAAAAACAACTTTTTTAATAAAAATAATTAATAGTGATAAATTATTAATTTGAGAGGTTTTAAAGTATATTTAGAATTTATTTTTACCATTTAAAACAATGTTGGTCATTGGACATAATTTTACAATTAAACCGGACATAAACAAATGTCAATCTTTTGATAGTTATTATCTCTTAAAATCACGCTTTTTATTTTAACAATGGGAATTAATTTTAAATTAATTTCTGCCACTTATGTGTTTTGAATTTGGAAAAATGGATTCCATATTTGGAATCAGGATGTTCAAATTGTGTAAATAGGTAACTTTTATTTTTATACATTTTGAATAATTACTTCGGTAAATATTTTATTTACCATGGTTAAGGGTAAATCCGGTAAATAAGGGTTAACAAATAATATTATAATAATAATACATTACCCTAAAACGTGTCATAGCCTTATTGGATGATACATGTTCGACCATAGGCATCTTTGGGTCGATTTTGGGTCCCCATGGAGCCACTTGTAGGTGATAGGGACACTTTATTTTAATTAAGTTAAAATGAATACAAAAATGACACAAGCATATATATTTTAGAAAAAAACTTTTTACATAAGGTAATATATGTTAGATTTTAGACTATAAATATTCATTAGAAAGATAAAAATATTTCATACATAATGATATTTTATTTATAATTTTTATAAATTAAATAATGTAATTTATATATGACACAATGATGATGCAGTAATTACCATAATAGTGAAAAATTAAAATAATTGATATTTTAAATACCCAAATAAATATAATTTGAGTCTTTTAATGAATTAAACTAATTTTAAAGGGTAATATGACATATTAAGATTGATTTAATCAACTTTTTTTGAAGTAATAATTCTGTTATAAGTTTCAAAAAAATCAACTATTGAATAGTGTCAAAATTGACATAAAAGCGTTTTTAAAACAAATATTATATTATTAATTGATATTAAATTCTTAAAAGTCTAAGGTTCGGCCAAGAGACTTATATCATGATATCTGTATAATTAATGGACCACTTTGGGGTCTCTTGGATGTATATGGTAAGTTTATTAACCATATAATATAAAAATACAAAGAGACATTGTAAAAGTGAAAGTAATTAACTTAGAGTTAATACTTAAAGATAAGGTTAATATAATGACCCAAACCTGTCTAAATTTTATTGGTTGGGAGGTTTTAGACCTATCCCCACCTTAAAATTTAAATAATCCACTTTTTAGCCATTAGAAACCGAATATGAATTTATTATAAATTAATATTTCTAGGTTTTCCAAAGGTTCCCCTCACCCCTCTTATAAAAGGTCACTCCTCCTTCTCATTTATTCACACCTTCAAAGCCTTTTGGTTCGGCCAAAATCTGTCCAAATACTCTCCCAAATTCCCTCACTACAACATAGAGGCCTTAGTTTTATTAGTAATCCAACCTAAGGAGCCCTTTTGATCAAATCAAAAGGAAGAACCCGAAAAAGAGGTAATGTTTTCACTACCCTTTTCCAAGTTCCTTTCTTCTTCCACTTCATCTTCATTTGTTATTACCATTATAAAATAATAAATCCAGTATCATATATATACTGTGATGTTATTATAAATATGTTACAACCATATTCATTATTCGATCCACCCTTTGAATAATATGTCACCATACGTGCGTACGTACGGGTTACCGTCTCCACGTCGTGGTGTAATTGTAATTCAATATATTATTATTTGGATGAGTATAATAATGACGTGTAACTCATGTAAATAATAAATATAACATGTTAATTATTCTGTGTATATGATATAACATCCATTTATATATTATTTTAATATCAAAATAATGATATTGTCGCTCGTGCATACGTACGGACTACCGTATCCACGAACGCGATGAGATTCATTCTCCATCGTATCCATTCAAGTATAATTATCATTTGATGATTTAAAATGATGTTTAGGGACTTTATATCATTCTGGATATGAATAATATACAACCTATCCATTACAAACATGGCTTATGTAACAAAACATATAAAATAAAACGAGTAATTTAACACCCGAAACAACGAGAATTCTAAGATATTATTAACAAATCAATGTTAAAAGATCATATATGATATCATATTAATGTATATGATTATTGTATAATCTAATAACAATTATTTCACCATTATACAGGATTTTAACCTACCCCAACCAAGGAAAAGTACAAGGTATGGGTTATTTCACAATCTATTCATTATCCGAGGTTGTTTATACGTAATAATCTACTGGGATCTCTTTATCATCCAAATCCATGCTTCTTAAAAATGTATTTCAAAACATTTTTACTATTTGAAAGAATGTGGGTTAAAGTCATTTATACCCATGTTTGACTTTTTATAAGAGTTTTATAAATGAATCTTTCCGTCGTTTTCCAAACATGGTGCTTTTTAACCTTTTCAACAAAATTAAGGTAAGAATGTTTTTTTTAACTTATACGGCGGGTGCGGCTATTTTTCACCGTTATAAAATCGTCGAAGCTTAACTTACAAGATTATAAGAATATTTTCAAAGAAAATGTTTTATTTTATAAATATATGACTCTTAAATAATTTCAAAATAGAAAGTGATATTTCTCTAAAAAGAGTTTTGATTTCATCTATGTCAACATCCTTTGATGGATTTTATGCTTATTTAAAGTTGATTTATTATGATACAAAACTTCTATATTGTATTGAAGGTTTTGTGATATGTTTGACTGTGGATGTGCTATTTTTATACCATTCATAGTTTATGGTGAAAGTATTGACATTTCATATGCTAGTTTTAATATGAATGTGTATGTTATGTTTAAACCTTTTCATATGGGAATGCATTTGACTTAATATGTGACGGGTGGAGCCCGCTATAGCTCCTCGATGCATTGGTAGGTCTCATGAGACAAACTAGTGTCTTGGCACAAGGCCCTGACAAAATCTTATTTGTAGTCTTGGCACGAGGCCTTGGCTATGTGGTTATGATAGTCTGGAATTATGCATTCCATCATTATGAAAGTGGTTATTGATATTGCATGTGATTATTCGATTAGTAGAATATCCATGTGAATAAGTAAATGGAATTATTTCATTTTACTTTTTCCATACTATGTTGAAGTTCAAGTTTAAAAGGCTTTTGTTTTACTTATAAATTTCCTTAAATGTTTATTCTTATTTATGAAAGTTTGCGCTATATTTTTATCCATACTGGGAATTTGAGCTCACCCCTTTTCTTTGTTTTATTTTTCCCAGGAAGTGACGAAGTAAATTATGAATGACCTGCAGGGATATTATGTGGGGATATGAGTGTGGAATATGAAGAAAATATGTTGTTGTAGTTTTCATTTTTATGATGTAATGTAAGACTTATGAATATATCTAGTGTTTCCCAGGCTACTAAACCAATCGGTCTTTTGAGATCTGATCTTTCTTTTGATCATGCCAATGTTATGTAATAATGCACCGACTCTAGGTAACTGGGGTCGGGGCATTACAACCGATGCCTGGCACCTGGGCTGGGATGTTATAGCCTCGATCCAGGTAGTCTAATCAACTGAAACTATTAAGGGAATAGATCCCTGGTCCCCTTCCCTATTCCATTCATTATGGGATTAGCGTTTTGAGCCTCATTCTAACCTGACCTATGGGCATAGATCCTCAAGTCCAATACCTAAAAAAAATAATCCTTATGTACATGCTTATAAATCATTTTACAACATATACCATATCAAAAACCATACACAATCAATAAACATAGAATATACAATTAAAATTCATACATTATATGAATCATCATCAATCCCTAACCCATTAGAACATTACCATTTACTTAGAATAGTCCATTTAACCCATTTTCCTTTCTATACCTTAACCTATTAAGTATAATCAATAATTCCCATACATTATCCCATTTAACATATTCATCAATTCCAATACATTAACCCACTTAACACATTGATCAATTCACAATCATTTACCCTATTTAACATGTTCATCATTTCATATTAATTAACCCCACTTTTATATTTCATGTACAATTCATAAGTCAATTATCACAATCTCATTATTCCATCTAATCCATTTCATAATAAGTCAAAAAATACCTTATGAAATTATCAATGTCTATACACAACTATCAATATTTATTTTTTAACTCAACTAACATAAAAAACGTGTTTTTCATGGGCTCTACTTGGTCAAAAATCAATTTTATACTTAACATTACAATTTTATATGTCTGGTAATATTGGCTCACCCCATGGGTGGCCCTGAACCAGTCTAATCAATCTCAATGCATCCCACAGGGATCATGATGGGGATCTAATTCATCATTTAGAAAACCAATTTACCAAATATCACTAAAGGTATCAAATATACAAAAAGAAGGAACCAGTGACACAACCGAACATGCAAAAATCGACATCAAGACTATAAGAAATAACATGTAGACCAAGTACCTCAAATTCGTAGACTAAAACTTTCTAAAATTGGCCATATATATGGATTCAAGCACCCTTTTAATCTCTTGTATAATATCCAATGGAAAAAAAGAGGGTTTTAGGGCATTGGAAGATGATTAGCGAAACCTAATATTTAATCTGTAAAAAATAATCAAGATGAGTGTTTGACTTACTTATATCTTTGATCAGCAACCAATGACACTCTAAACATCATATAATTGAATTAGATCATCCCTTGGGAAGATTTATTGGTTTAGGTTCATCACTAGGGATGGAGAAGGAAGAAATGGGAAGAAAATTGGGTGAAACACTTAAAATCCTGAGGAAAACATATAATTTATCACTTTTTAATGGTGAACAAAATTTGGATGCACAGTTTCCCAAACCATGTACCAACTATGTGCTAGCCTCTATCCAAGAGGGATCCAAGTCACACGGTTACCTGGGGATCCCATATAGTTTGGAAACCCGTGTTCCAACCATGCAGGATAACATTTTCCATGTCTGAATGGTTTGGATTTCCCCCTTGCACAGTTTTTTTAACTGTGCACCAATCCTACTAGATATCATGTCTTGGGTTCATATTTTATTATAATCATGCGTCAACTACGTTACATGCACTGGATGACCATTTTTTCCTCTTTTTCATGTCCTAAACCACCAGAACACTGTCAAACCTCCTCATACACCCAATAAAAATTCCATTAACCAAATTTAAGATATTTAAACCAAAATTTTAACAATTACATACCTCCATGAAGTATCAGTTCTTAAAATCTATCCACCTTATAATGGATCTTCCTCAACCCACACTTCCAAGCATCATTGAGCTTCTGAAGAAAAGTGATTGGGACACTGCGCTCATATATCTAACTCAATTTCCCATGTTTATTCCTAAACATTACCATGATTTTATAATTTCGAACTAATGATATAATATTTCCCCAAAATACTTCTCACTAGGTTCCACAATACAAACCAGATGCCCCTCAAAGGACGCACTAGCCTCAATCTCAACAACTTCAACATTGATCACATGAGATGGGTCAAGGTGATACCACCAAAGAAGTGACACATGAAAAACATCATGCATACCACTATACCATTATTTAATATCCAATAGGTGGTACATTGTTTTGATCCTCTCTACCACCTCAAATGGACCCATGTACCTTGGCACAAAATTTCCCTGTTTATGAATCTAAAGGGGACCCAACCTTGGAAACAATTGAAAAAACACAAGATTACCCACCAAAAACTCAATAGTTCTTCAACATTGATATTCATACAAATTCATCCTTTTCAGATCCATTTCCATGTGATACTGAATTAACTGAACATTCTCTAACATTTCCTACATGAGACTCGGCCCCAAAAACTCTAATTCCCCATCTTCAATCCAGTATAAAGGTGACCTACACAACCTCCCATAGAGCGCCTCATTTGGTGTCATCTAAATTTTTTCCTAGTAACATTTTTTATAGGAGAACTCAATAATTACCAAGTTCTTCTACCATGATCCACCAAAGTCTATGACACAAGCTCTCAACATGTTATCAGATACATGAATAGTATGCTCTGACTTCCTATCCATCTGCTGGTGGAAAGTCGTAATAAAAAATACATGTGTACCTAGATCCTTCTATAATACCTTATATAATCATGATGTAAAACACTTATCATGGTCCAAAATTATCATTTGTAGCACCCCATGAAACTGAACTATCTCTCAAACATAAAACTCACCAACTGATCAATAGTAAAGATCTCTTGAATAAGGAAGAAATGTTATAATTGGTTAACTGATCCACAACTACCCAAATCACATCATTTTTAAATGGAATACATGGAATAGACAAAAAAATACATCATAATGTCATCCCATTTCCATTTTGGAATGGGTAATGGCGGAAACCAACCACCTGGCCAATGATGATAAGCCTTCACTTGCTAACAGGTAAGCCATCACTCTACAAAACCCGTGGCCTTTTTCTTTATCTCTGGCCACCAATGTTGTCTATGAATATCATGATATATTTTGGTAAAACTAGGATTCATTTCCCACTTTTATGCATGAAACTCAAACATCATTTATTCTCTCATACATGTTGGAACAACCACACGACCACAAACTTGAACGATCCCATCACGTCTGGTGGTCCAACTACAAGGTGAAACCCACCTTTAAAACCTTCACTCAAAACAAAAAATTTTGGATCCTCACATTATCTTTCCTTAATCTATCTTAGAAGTTTTTACTCCACTACCATGCATGAAAGGGATGTCTTCCATTGTCCATATTTCACCTCAAGATGCATTTCAGAAAACAACGCCATCATTTTCCACCATGAACTTGATTCCTGAACCGCCTAATTTTTAGATTTTTGAATCAAATAATATGCAACACTATTTCCCTTTCTCGAAATATAAACCAAAGAAATGTCAAAAGATTCTATGTATTCAACCCATATTCACTGATGGAGATTAAAATTACACTAAGAGAAGATGAACTTTAGGATTTTATGATCAATATACACTATAACTATTCCCCCAAAAACTAATACCCCCAAAATTTTAAGGCATGAACCACCGCAGCCAATTAAAGATTATGTGCATGGTAATTTCTTTCATGATGCATAAGCTTTCATTATTCATATACCATAACCCAATCATCACGCATCATATCCACCATAAGAAAAAAATTATACAAATATCAAAATAAGGTATATTTCTTACCTACATCAAGTAAGATCAAAACCAGTGTGGTTTTCTACCACCTATTTAATTCCTAAAATGAATTATCATATTCCATAGACCAATAAAAATTGACGCCCTTATTATTTAGGCCTAATAATAGTTTTTCTAAATGAGAAATTATTTAATTAACCTTCGTTAATAATTATAAAACCCCAAAAATATTCGGACAAAAAAAAACAATCTTCTACTGCTCCCTAGACACAACTGTCTGTACTTTCTGTGAGTTTAGGAACACACCTTCCTCTAAGATTATGTTCCCTAATACATGCATCTTATCAATATAGAAATGATATTTAGATAGCTTGATGTATGGATTATGCTAACTTGGTTTAATCTATACGATGTGAAGACATTTGTCATTATCATCATGAGTTTTGGAGTACACTAATATGTCATCCACAAAGTCACCTACACAATGATCTAGGTACGGGTGAATGATTCAGTTCATTAGGACCATAAACACTTGTGGTGCATTGGTTAACCTATATGGAAAAATAGAAAACTTATAAAATCCATACCTACTCCTAAAGGAAGTCTTTGATATATCATAACATCCCACCCTTAGAAAATGATATGCCATTCTCATACCAATATTTGAGAACACTGAGGCACCTCTCTACAGGTCAAAATGATCATTGATTCAAGGAAGAGTGTATCATTTTTTAACTAGCACATGATTCATCTACCTATAATTGACACATGGTCGCAAGGATTCATCATATTTAATGGAAAAAAACATATGAGATCCCCAAGGTAACTTATTAGGATGAATAAACCTTTTACCCTCCAACTCCTCCAACTAAATTTTACGTTCCTGGAGTTCTGTTGGTGCTATTTAGTATGGTGGAATGTAAACTGGTTCGTCTCTAGGCAGAAATTCTATCACAAACATTCCATATATCTCGGGTGGTATCCCCAAGAAGTTATATAGGAAATACTTACTAAAACTGATCCACCATTGGTGTAAAGACAGTTTTTTTAATCCCCCATCATCAAGAATAAGGCAAGACACTTGGGTTGTGATTTCACCCAACTACTGATAAACATTCCCTTCATGACCTACCTGAACATTCCATTCACGATGATGGACATACGTGACTCCCTCAAGATACATGAACGTTACCCAACATTGGTAACAGTCAATATGAGATTTATATGAAACTACCCATCCCATAATCTAAACTAGATCAAAACCTAACATCTCAAGAATAAATAGTCCCTATAGAAAATGGTACTCATAAATATCAAGTGCACACCCCTTACATTGCTTAATATTTTCTTCTTGCACCATAATGGTGTATCAATCGACATGACCTCATGCATGTGTTCAACTTCTAGACCCAACACAACCAAAAAATGAGTAAATATAAAAGATTGTGTGACACCTATATCAAGTAAAGAAATATAAAGTGTGGAAGACTCAATAATCATACCTCAAACTGTCAATGGTCTAGCCTCACCACCTATGGGTGTAGACTGAACTACATGGAGCTAACTTGCCCCTCTAACAGGGGACCTAGTCTTGATCCATAGTGATGCACTACCTTGCTGGTATGGACACTATCATCTCGGGGTACAAATCCTTCCACCTCTACCGATGTGAACGTTATAGCTATAAATGCCTATTTGATATGGGGTAACCAACCCCCTTCTTACACTCAACATTGACTTCAATCCTCTATCCATTCCAAGATTTTGAGTTTTCCTACAAAACCTTTGTACATGCACCATTCTGTCGCACTCTATACACTTAATTGGTGACTAATGGAATTGATTTCATATGTTTCCTATCCTACCACACTTATAGAAAAACACCTACCAACCACCCTAAGATGTTGATCCCCTCTTCTAACTATTCTCAGTGCTACCACCCTGGTGAAGATATTTGAAAATATTCTTTCTTACCTCAGAAGTTGCACCACTGGTCCATCTAACTGGAACTAATGTCCACCACCTGAATCTTCTCTCAAGTTCCCCTTTGAAATAAGGGCCTGCTCCACCACTTTTAAAATCCTCTTTAAATGGAAGATGTTTACCTGATACTTAATCACATTATAATTTCATCCTAAAAATACTTTATCATAGCAACCACATCCCTCAAAAATGTTGGGATAAAGCGTTTCATGTCTGTGAAGTATCCCTCATAATCCATCACTAATATAGTCCCTTGGGTCAACATTATAAACTATGAATCCTACTCCTATATCAATGTCTCTGGATATAAATTCTATAAAAACTTTTCCTAGAAGTCTTTCCATAACATACCATCAGCCTGCTGAGTCTGAACCAAAATATCCCACCAGTGCTTCACTAGTCCACACAAAATATATGCTACCAAGTTGACTCTATTATTTTTAAGAGTCCCCAAGCAATTCAAAATAATCTTGATAAACTCTATCAAGAACTATGTAACCTCAAATCCACCCTCTCTGATAAACAATGTAGGGTGTTGCAACTGAAACTCTCTGGTCAAATCAAACATACTCGGCACTACTCACTATGGGTCCCATTCCATTATCAGGATAAAGTGAGAAATTTTCTCATGGAACTACACCTCTCATCTATTACCTTGAACCACTCAGATTTATTAGCCCACCGTTAGGGGATCATTCTTAGCGATATCCTCTTGTCTCCCTACCAGAACCCGTTGTCGTGGTGGAATTTTTCTATAATGACACACATCTCAAAACACTTAATATAAAACATACATAGTTTACATAAAATAAGGATCTCCACTGGAAACAAAAAACTCAATTTTCATACACTATCCCAATAGACATCATCACATATAGAAAACTACCCTTGAGCATTCCAACCATCAGTTATGGTCAACATGGGGTAAACCAACTTACATAGTCAACATCATTTCATTCGAATCCTTTTAAAACCATTTAAACACTCACAATATAAATCTTCCATCTTAGGCACATTTTTCATTTCACTAATTATTAAAACCAAAATTTTAACTCATTCACAACCTTTATTAAGAACAATTATTTAACCATTATTTAACATTATTACCTTTTTACCCATTTTCATCAATTTCATTAGACACTAGTTTCTTAAAATTTCTTAAGAATGTAAAATTAATTCTACCCTTCATATCCCACACTCTCGTCCCATGTGTTCATATCATAATGCATGACACTTATATCTCTAAGTGCCAATAATAATGCATGAATGTATAACCTCATGACATTTAGGCCACAAGAAAAACATCATAAAACAATCATATAACACAACAAGTGTATCACACAATGGTGAAATATCATTCAACTATAACAACATGCATCAAGAACATAATTTCCACCCTGGGTACTTGTGTCTTCCCTTATACATGGGTTAGTTACTCGAAATTATGAGTTCATTTCCAAGACATGACACTTCCTAATCTCCCATATACCATTCACAAATAGTAATATGGAGAAAAAAGGCCCTTGATACCACTTTATAACATCCCCAACCTAAAATCCACTAAATGGGTGCCCCGTGTTGGGTCACCAAATGACCTCAAGTGTGCCTCTTCATACACCATAGGTTATCGACTAGAAGAAAGTGTCTAATGGAACATGTGGGGAGATTATACACTCTTGAACAGATTAATCCACAATATACAACATTTTAAATAAAGTAAATAATAAATATTAAAAGGGAAACATATATTAATAACCATTTCTCAAATAGGGAACAGACTACACTGAAACAATAAATATTCCATTTCATGCTAACAGTGAAAAAGGTGAAGGAAAACCCAAAGTAAATATAAATAATTGAATCCCTAAAAAAGGTCCTAACCCCAAGTCTGTATCCTCAACCATGCACATATCTAGCCCAACATAACTCTCTAGAATATGACTGTTTCCCTTGTCCTGACCTACAACCAAGAAATCTACTTGGGTACCCAATGGTGGCCCGGGCATGGTGTGCTTACAACTTAGTAGCCCACTACCAATAGTGCCTATAAAATATCCAGTATAAAAAGACAATTCATGTAAATAATTAATCAATGAAAAGGTAAACAAAAGACAACTCGGGTTCCCTTAATTATCAATATTCACTTTAACAATTTTAATCACTTAATCCATATTCTTTATTTTTTTCCATGGGTTATGAATTTATATCATTTAAACCACCACCTAAGCCGGTAAATTATCGTGTAGAAGGTAATAAGTCAAGTTCAATATCATACTATGGATAAAAATTTCATAAAACAAATACATCACACATTCCTTGGAGCCTTAGTCCAGGTAGTCTCATCAAATGGAATCGCTGGTGGCATAGAGCCTCATTCCCCTTCCCTAACCCATGCATTATAGGAATGGGGTTTAAAGCCTCAGTCAAAGTCGACCCATGGGCGTAGATCCTCATGTCCAAAACCCCAAAAATACCAATCCATGTGCACATTATTATTTATCCATTTACCAAAAATAACATATCACAAAACATACACAACCAATACACATAAAACATACAATTTCATTTCATAAATCACATGAATAATCATCAATCCCAAACCCATTAGCATATTTACCATTTACTTAGTACGGCCCATTTAACCCATTTCACTTTCTATACCTTAACCCATTTAGCATAATAAACAATTTTATACATTATCCCACTTAAAATACTCAAAAAATCTCATACATTAACCCATTTAACACATTCATCAATTCACAAGAATTTACCCTCTTTAACATGTTCATCATTTCATACATATTACTCCCACTTATGCATTTCAAGTACAATTCATTACTCAATTTTCACAATCACATTATTCCATATAACCTATTTCATAAAAAGATAATCAATCCATTTTGACATTATCAAGGTCTGGACACAACTATCAATATTTCCTTTAGCATAGAATTGACTTGTGACCAAGTAGAATTGAGGGGGTATAATTTATCATTTACCCAACCAATTTACCAAATCTCACTAAAGGCATAGAATTCACAATAGGAAGGAACCAATAACACAACCACACATGAAAAAATAAATATAAAGACTATAGGATATAACTTATAGAACACATTCCTCGAATCCATAGATGAATGTTTGCTAAACATTGGCCTTAGATCTGGATTAAATCACCCTTTGAATCCCTAACCTAATATCTATTGTACAAATGGGGTTTTAGGGAATCATAAAAATAAGAATGAAACCACAAGCCCTAATACAAAGAAGAAGAAAAAAGATGAGCATTAGACTTACCTGGAGTTTTGATACATAATAAAAAACAATCCAAATGGCCTAAAATCGAAGTATATTGACACTTGGGAAGACTTGGGGGTTTAGGTTCATCACTAGGTATGGAGGAGGAAGAAATGGAAAGAAAATCGGGTGAAATACTTAAAATATTGAGGTGTAGAAAAAGTAATTTCTCACTTTTTTAATGGGGCACATAGTTTGGAACCATAGTTTTACAAATTGTGTTCGAACTGTGTGTTTGCCTCTGTCCAAGAGGGTTCATAGGCACACAATTTCCTAGAGATCCCATAAGGTTTGAAAACCCATCGGCCAACTGAGAAGAATTCCTCTATCCTATTATTCATGGTTTGGAATTCACCATTTCATGGTTTCCTTTAATTGTGATCACCTTATCCTAGATAGCATGGTTTGGGTGTACAATTTCCTCTAACCATGTCCCAACCATAAAAAATGAACTCGATGTCCATTTTCCCCTCTCGTTCGTGTCCCAAACCCCTGAAACACCTATGTGCCTCCCTATACATCCAGTAAATATTCCATTAACCAAATTTAAGTGATTTAAACCAAACATTAGACAAGTACATACCTCTAGGAAGTCTGAGATCTTACATTATGTCAACTTATAACATATAAAACCCATAATTACATAAATTATAACAAGTATTGTATGTTATTACATTTTTAGGATCGTTTTGTATTAGAGTTTTAGAGAATTAAGAAAAACACTAAAATACCAAAACCTTACAATAAAAAGTGGAAACATGCAATCAATTTCCATTCAATTAAAAAAATAGGATTCTTTAAATTTAACTCATTTTTCATTTAAAAAACATTTACTTGTTTTACGATAGGTCACTATAATGGAATGAGAGTTATTTCTATAGTTTATACTCAATCTTAAGCGATATAAAAAAATTTTAAATTATGGGATGCACAATATGAACCTCATTTAAGGGTATAAAAGGAATTTATTCCCATTAATCCATTTGAAATTAATGAAAACCCAATGGGATATTTTCCTTTTCTAGAAAAAACATCTATTTTTAAATAAACACTTATTTACTCTTGAAATGAATATTTTTCCCAAGTTTCTTTACAAAATTATTTATAATCAATAAAAAGATAATAATCCTAATTTATGAGGGTTTATTAAAAAAAAATATATGCTTTTAATCATATCATATCATATCTTTTTTTTAAAAAACTTTACTGTTATTATACTTAGTAACTTTATAAGATAAACATTCATTTAGGTCTAATGGTTGTTTAAGACCAATAACTATATGAGTCAAATGACTATATAAACCCAATGACTATATTACCTTCCAATATAATCTCACATAAATCCCTAATATACATACTTCTCTCTCATCATGACAATAATATTTCTACTTTTTTGCCTTTTATTTGCAGTTTTGAATGGGGTTATGATTTTAATAGATATCCATGGGGATAATGAATATATTATCATAGTTTTTTTAATATATATTCTCATTTATTAAAGTGTTATTTTTATTAATATTGGTTTTATAGCATCATAATAATTTATTAATGATTATCAAAAATTGTAATATTCTATCTTAATTAAAGTTTTACGATTTATTTTAGTTTATTGATTCATGTATCACATGCTATCAATCATAATATTCATTTAAAAAAGAAAATAATATTGAAATTTTGAGGTCTTTTATATATTATTTCACACATACCACATTTATTGGAGTCTATATTGGGATTTATGTAATGAAAATCCGAGTAAAGACACCTTCTTTCAAAGATAGGAAAAATGAATTTCATAAGGAAGACTTATACTACCTGATTCCATTTCTTTCCTTTTTCAACCTATACTTCATAATATTGTAACTTCATTTTATGACTAATAATTTAATGACTATATTATAATGGTGAAATTTAATAATGTAGAGACCCTAAATCCAGTAACCCAGAGTCAGTTGCTACTTTATTATGATAAAATAGATAAAAGGGATAAAACCCTAAAGGACCGATCAGTTTAGCAATTTTGGAGAACCCTGTACATACATGATACCCACTTTAAATAGTGAAATAAAATAAAAAACATAGTAATAGAAAAAAAAAATTATCCTTCAAATAATTCCAAGAATTATTCTTCATATCTTACTGAAGGGAAACAAAATATGGGTAAGCTCAAATTCTAAATAATGGTTACATACATTAGAATTTATCAATAATAAATATCTCATAATCAATATGTAATGGTAAATAACTGGAAAAAAAATCATTAATTAATTACTTTACTATCATAATTGGATTATGCATAATCAATATGGCATGGTAAATAACTAAAAATACATTCAATTTCATCAATAAACTAAGAATAAAATACATCCATAGATACATAGAGAAAATATCATGGGTAATAATATTAATTGAATTCAAAATAAAGTAAATCCTTAATTACTTGAATTCATGATTTAATGCATCATGATACCTCTGTCATCAATTCCTTTCACAAGATAGTTTAAAACTACTGGGTAAAACCCCATCTGAATTGGAAAACTGATTTGTCTCATGAGACATGTCGATGCCTCGAGGGGATATCTATAACTATGACCCACTCGTAACTTCATTTCTAAATAATTTATCATATATTTAATAATCACATTAATTCCTCAATAAATATTATTTATCATCAAATATCCTTATTGAATAAACTATACCGATTTATCAGAATTTCTCCACTTAAAATAACTACTTTCAAAGTAAACACCATATGTAAAAATGGTATATGTTTTAGCCAATAATCATATTAATCATACATTAATATGGATATTTAAGATAAATTTAGTTTTCAATAATAAAATTATCAAAATAAAGTGATTGTTTCAAGAGAAAGTTAACAACCAAAAAAGGTGAGATTGTACAATAATTTTGTACCACTTTGGTAATAGTTAAATTAAAAAACCTTTATTAATAATCATGAAAAGAAGATATACTAATAATTAATAAATTGGTATTAATGTTAGGTACATCAAAGTTAAATTATTTACATGATATAAAATTTAATAGGTTTACATTAACAAATATTCTTCAATGAAAGAAAAATTGATATGAAGTCCCTTACATCACATATCATTTTAGTTGTATATAATTTAACCTATTATATAATATTTTTAATCAAGTTATTTATTTATAAATGAACTATATTAATATTTATAAAATCACATATAATCCCCTCATAAAATTTACCACCCTTTTGGTAATAATATTTCATTATTTTCATCGCTTCAAGTGTTAATCGCCTTCTTTTCCACACGTGTTATGTCATGAAAGTTCCCTTTATAGAACATATTATATAGAAAAATAATATACATAATGATATTAATATTTTAAATATAATATTAACTCATTATATGCATTTTTAGAATCATTTTTTAAGGTCTTACATGGAAAATAAATCGCGTCACTTCATAGAGATGGTAGGTCGTACGTACGTAGAAGCGATGATATTATTCCCTTAATTAGTGAAAAGGTAAGAAATTGGTTTATATATTAATATTAAATAATTTATATCATTATATATATATATCTATATATATATCTCATATATTAATTAAATTAATCCTTATTAACTTCAACATAAAGTTTATGTGAAAAACTAATCACATCATTGCGTAAGGCGTTAGTCTTTTGTTCACATGAGTGTGATTATCGTATTTTAAATGAAATGGAGAGTAAGAAGTTATATGAAATATTATAATTTCGGAAGTATATTAATGTCATAAATATAATATAAAGGTGATAAATCCTTTATTATATCCGTCATTAAAATGTGGTGATGGAAAATGAATTATATTTGATCGCAAGGTTGTAGTCCTCTGTACACATGATCTAAGGTTGCATTTCCCATTTGATGGAAGTGGAGAAGGATATTATTCATTCCACTAATATAATAATATCTAATATTATTGGATATTCTGGTGTTATTATACTATCATTATTGAAAAATATTTTATGTGTAACACTCCAAGATTTCATAGTATGTTATTTCTTCAAAGTAATTCAATAACTTACACTACACGCAACACCGAGTTCAAGCACACCACGAATTACCAAACTAGCCGTTCAAAAGCTATTATGAATAGTATTAACTGAATTTTTAACTTTATATAATCCTTATAATTTTATAATCCATGTTATGAGTTTCTTATACATAATGTAAGAACAAATTAATTTTTTTCAGATAAAAGAAGTATCTTTCATAAAATGCAATCCTACCGCTTTTTAATGGAAAACCTTTATTAAATAAAATATTTGAATATTTTATATATTAAATTTAATGAGATAAACATATTCTTTATAATTGGGACATAAAAATTTAGTTTCAATAATTTTTTTGGTGTTTTTCGGATAACTTTCATATTTGGGTGAATAGTGAAAAACACTATATTTTAACTGAAAACAACTTTTTTAATCATAATAATTTATAGTGTTAAATTATATATTTTAATGGTTTGAAAGTATAATTAGATTATAGTTCTATCATTTAATCCAATACTGGTCATTGTAAGTAATTTCACTTTTAAATTGGACATAAACAAGTGTCAATCTTTGGATGGTTAATATTTCTTAGAAATACACTTTTTGGTTTTGACAATGGGAATTAATTTAAAATTAATTAATTTAACTTCTATGTTTTGAATATGGTAAAATAGAATTAATTTTTGAACTTGTAATATCAAAAATAACCTAGGGAGAATTTTCGATATTTTTCTGAAAACATTCATTTTTTGATGAATAGTGAAAAACACTACGTTATTGGTTAAAACCGAATTTTTATTTAAATAATTAGTTATTTTATTTAAATTTATATTAGGTAAAAATAGATACATAATACCTATATAATTTAAATTTAATTCATTGGAGTAATTTTATAATAAGTTTAGATATATAAAATTTTATTGAACTTTTTACTGTCTTCTACCCACCTCCTATGAGCATTTACAAATTTACATAAAATTTAATTTTTCTACTTCTATGAATTGAATTTCAAAAATACGAGAGACATGGTTGATATCAGTAAGTAAAATTTGGTTTAATAAGATAAAAATAATTTTTGGTGAATAGTAACATTTGACTTTTATTTACCACGGTTAAAAGTAAATAGGGTAATCAAAGGTAAAAATGATTTTAATATTACCTAAAACATGTCCAAATTCTATTTGATAAGTGTTATTCGACCAAAAACAACCTTAGGAATAAAATATAATCCTTTAGGTCCACTTGGATTAGATTAGGACATTTATTATTATTTTATTTAAAGAAGAGTTAAAAGAGTTAAAATCAATGTTTAATAACTAAACAATTTTTAATATCTGGTTATACATAAGATAAATTAGACTATAAATATTGATTATAAAGATAAAAGGATTTAATACATAATTGTATTTTATTTATAATTTTTAGACAATAAATAATTAAATTTATTTATGACACAATGATGATGCAGTAATTACCTTATTAATGAATGATTAAAACAATTGATATTATAAATATCCAAATAATTATAATTTAAGGATTTTAATAAATTACACTAATTTTATAGGTTAATATGACATTTTAGGGTTTATTAAATAATTTTTTTTCAAAGTAATAATTATTTGATGAATTTAATAAAAACAAAATACCAAATAGTGTCAAAATTGACATAAAAGAGTTTTTAAAACAAATATTATATTATTAAATGATATTCTATTCCCAAAAATATAATGTTAGGACAAAGGGCTTAAATAATATTATATATGTAAATAATGAACCACTTGAGGTTCTCTTGGAAGTTTATAGTGTTTTTATTAACCATATAGTGTAAGAATACAAGAAGACATGGTAAAAGTTAAATTATTTAACTTAGAGTTAAATCTAAAAGATAAGGTTAAAATGGTAACCTAAACTTGTCTAAAACCAATTGGTTGAGATTATTGAGACCCATAACCACATTATCTTTGAAATAAATTAATTTTGAGTCATTATAAACCTAATATGATTTTATTATAAAATAATATCCCAATCTTTTCCTAAGGTTCCCCTCACCCCTCTTATAAAAAGGAAGTCCCCCTTCTCTCAAATTCACACCTTCAAAGCCATTTGGATCGGCCAAAACCTGCCCAAATACCATCCCAACTTTCCTCCTTTCATCCTAGAGGCCTTACTTTAGTCATAATGCCAACACAAGGATCCATTTTGATCAAATCAAAAGGACGAACCCAAAGAAGAGGTAAATATTTCATCACCTCTTTCAAGTTCCTTTCTTCTTCCACTTCCTATTTTTTTATTGTTTCCATTATAAAATAATAAATCCAGTATATTCTATATATTTTGATGTTATTAAAAATTTGGTACTACCATATTCATTATTTTATCCATCCTTTGAATGACATGTCACCATACGTGCGTACGTACGACTTACCGTCTCCATGTTGTTGTGTAATTGTTATTCAATACATTATTATTTTGATGGGTATAATAATGATGTGTAATTGATGTAAATAATAAATATTAAATGATAATGATTCTTTATATATGATATACCATCCAATTATATATTATTTTAATATCAAATGAATGATATTGTCGCTCGTGTGTACATACGGATTACCGTCTCCATGAACGTGATGAGATTCATTCCCCATCATATCCATTTAAGATTAATTTTCATTAGATGATTAAAAATAATTTTTAAAGGCTTAATATCATTTTGAATATGAATAAGATACATCATATCCATAAAAAACATTACTTTCATAATAAAGCATACAAAGGAAAATGAATCAGTTAACGCCCAAAAAGACGATAATACTAAGATATTATTAATAAAGCAATTTTAAAAGATAAAATATGATATCATATTAATGTATACAATTTTTGTATAATTTAATAACAATTATTTCACCATTATAATGGATGTTAACCTACCCTCAACCAAGGAAAAGTACAAGGTAATGGTTAATTTCAGAATCTCTTTATTATCTGAGGTTGTTTTACATGAGTATCTACTGGGACCTCTTTATCATCCACATCCATGATTCATAAAAAAAATTCAAAGGAATATTTTAAGGGACTCTTTAACGAGTTATCATTTTAAATGGTTCAAATATTTATTCTTCTAAATTTTTATCAATAATTTCCATGTTTTCAAAATGGTTTTTATGGATTTATTTATATAGGCATTAATTTTTTTTAAATCTTAATTCCTTTCAAAAGTTTAATAATGGTAAGGGACACTTTGATTCAATAATGTCTTTAAATGTCTTCCTTTTTAAATTGTGTGACTTTTAAATGTTTTAATGAAAAAGAGATATTTCTCTCAAAGAGTTTTACAATTCATTCTAATCTGTGTCAACATACTTTGATGGATTTTTAACTTGTTTGAAGTTGATTTATTATGATACAAATATTACATATTTTATTGAAGGTTTTGTTATATGATTGACTGTGGATGTGTTATTTTTATACCATTCATGTTTTATGGTTAAAGTATTGACATTTCATATTCTAGTTGTAATACAAATGTTTATGTTATGTTTCAAACTTTTCATATGAGGAATTTATTGGACATAGTAAGTGATAGGTGGATCCCGCTATAGCTCCTTGATGCATCGGTAGGTCCCATGAGACAACTAGACATGGAATTGGCCGAGGCCTTTCACAATTTGATATATAGTGTTGGCCGAGGCCTTAATCATTTTTAGACGTTTTGGCCGAGGCCTTGACAAATTTTTCAGAATGTACGGTATTATATAGTCCCTTATTATGAAAATAATATTGATGGTTCATGTGGTCATTATACTAGTAGAATACCCATGATTATGTTTTATTATGGAATTATTTACTCAGGTTATATTCCTGCCATAAAATTATTCAAGTTTATTATTGGTAAAGGCATGTGGTTTCAATTATTCACCATGCTTAATATTTATATAATCTTTTGCTGTATTACTTACCCTTACTGAGTGTTTGAGCTCACACCTTTTGTATGTTTCATTTTCCCAGGATATGAAGAAGTTAGTTATGAGTAACTTTCAATCATTATCTATGAGTCTTGGATGTTTCCAATGGAATAAATTTGGGTTTTATTTCTTTTCAAGTTGTAATGTCGAACTTATGTATGAATCTTGTTTCCAATAATACTAAATTGGTCGATCTTTCGATACATGATTTCCTTGTGAACATGCCAATGTTATGTAATAATGCACTGACTTTGGGTAACTAGGGTTGGGGTGTTACATTATGGAGGTGGAAGAAGAAAGAAAATGAAAATTTTCATTTAAAAACATTACCTATTCTTTGGGGAACTTCTTTTGGTATACACAAAAAACCTCCGTAGGATGGATTTATGATCAAACTAAGGGATCTAAATTTTTTTAGGTGAGTAAAGAATTTATTTGGGAACCTATTTTCTTATAAAAATTTCTTTTAAAATGTGAAGAGTGGATGATCGTAGTTGGACATTTATAAGTGGGGGAGAGGACACATCTATTTTTTTTGAAAAGAATCAATTACCCCCCATTTTATCTTTTCAAAAGCCTAAAAAATAGGTTATTATAGATACATATAGGTTTTAAGGTTAAAATATATTCACCCCGTTAGTTTTTGAGATATTGGTAGGTTATTTTTAAACCTTATCTTTTTAGTTTAACCCCAAGTAAATCAATTTTTACCTCAACTATAGGAAATAATTTTTTACTTCTTTTAAAATTCATAATCGTAAAAAATTAATTTCAAATTATTCAATAATATAAATTTTTATGATTAAAAAATAATATTTCCAATTTTTCAAATTGAATTCATAGAATTGGAAAATTCCTATTGAAAATTATATATACAGATGTGATGAAAAAGTGAGTTTCCAAAGAGAAAATTTCATAAGTATATAAGGATTAAATTTTAAAATTAAATATGAAATTGATTCCAGTGACCTGAATTGTATTTATTATAATATAATTGAACTAATTTTACTTTAAAAACTATTTAAAATATAATTTTAAGTTTTAAATTATTTAAATGAAAATCCATTTTCCAAATAAAAAACTGTATTTTTCACTATTCATGGAAAACAAAACATTTCAAAAAATATTGAAAAATAACCATTATCTATTTTTTTATACTGATTTAAAAAATTTATTTAATTTTATTAAATTAATTTCTTGAAATTTTCACAAATAAATTTTGTCACAAGTGCGCATGAAGAGACAAAACCATTTTCTTTGAAAAAAAATACAGTTTTTTCAGAAAATATTTATTTTTCTTTAAAATGAATTTTATTTTACTTCAAAAAAATTGATATCAATTTAATAAATTTTATACCTATATAAACCGTATAATTTTTATAATTAAGTTCTTTTTAGTCATACCCACCAATATAATAGCTAGGTTATAATGGTCATGTTTAAATAATATCTTAATAGATTACTTTTGTTTAAAGCTGATGTTGCATGGATCATAAGATATCAAAGATATTGAATTTAATTAAAATTAAATAAATCATAAAGTATTAAGGTGTTATATCATTCCCTCCTATAAAAATTCCTTTATATGAATTTCATGGGAATTACCCTTTGAACATATGATGGTAGTTCTTCTGCATAACATCCTCCAGTTTGCGCGTTGCTTCCTCCATTTTATGATTTCTATAAAGTAACATTATTAGAAGAGTCATTTGATTCCTGATTAAATTGTCTCTAATATGAAGAATATATATGGGTTCTTCATTTTATGATATATCAAGTTCCAATTATATTTTATCATAGGTGAAAAAATTTGTTGGGTTTAGGATATACTTAACAATGATATATGGAACACATCATGTACTTTCAAGAGACTCAATGGAGTTTACAAGTTTTGATCCATGAATACAATACATTCCAATATTTTAAATGGTCTGATTAGCTAGGGATCAGTTTCCCTTTCTTATAAAACCTTATGAAACCCTTCTATGTATATACTCTTAATAAAACATAACCCCTCACTTGGAATTCCAAATCCTTCCTCTAATTATTAGAATAAATATTTTTCCTACTATGAGATTTTTAATGTAATTCCTTTGATATTTAATATTCAAAAAGATCTGGGCCTAGAAGGTTCCTTTCACTAACTTCATCCCAACTAGTTGGAGTTTGAAATCACTTTCCATATAATTATTTATATGGGTAAATTTTAATACATGAATGGAAACTATTATTATAGTAAAACTCTAGTAAAAGTAAATACTGATACCATATACATTGAAAGTCAAGTGATCATGACCGAAAAATTTCTTCCATTGATTGAATAGTCATTTTTGTCTTTCAATTAGTCTAATGATGGTATGAAATTCTCAAATGAATCTCAGTATCAAGATCCTTCTAAACAATCTTCTAGAATTTTAATGTAAAATGAGGATCATGGTTAGACACAATCAAAATAGGTAGTCCTATAAATATTTTCATAGTAATTTCATCTCATTTCCTTATAGGAATAGGAAGAGGTTATGTGGATATTCAGGGATATTATCTCACATATTTCATATTTAAAAAAACCAACCATTTTGACACATAATCATCATTTTCTCACTTCATGTTATCCCATAAAAAATTTTCCTTCAATTATATATACATATTTTTTTTCCATGCTGTATAGAGAAGTTATAGATATAGGAACCATCCAATAATTAACTTTTAGTTTGAGTATTGATGGAACACATAATCAAATTCAAAATTTCTAAACACTATCTTCACGTATGAACTCTGATAATTCCCCATAATTCATGTATTTAATTTTCTTATGTGATTTATCATCATCTGATTGATTAATTTTTGTATTTTATAATAAATATGAATTTGAAGACAATTGATAAATGTTTGATGTATCTCTTTATTAATAATTACCATATCTATATTTACAATATCCATGAACATAGTATCCATTTAAATATTCATTTGGGTCTTAAATTCATGATCTTTTCTACTGAATGTATCCATTACCTTATTTGAATTCTCTAAGAGGTAAGTTATTGAGAAATCATAATCTATTATAAGCTTGAACCATTGCCATTATCTTATATTGATTTATTTCTATGAAAATGTGTGTTTTAGGATTTTATAATGCATGAGTATATCACATCATTCACCATATAAATAAGGTATCCATTTCTTCACAATGAATATTATAGATTCCAACTCAATATCATGGTTAGGATAGTTCTATTCATGATTCTTAAGTTTCCTTGATTCATATGAAATAAATTTATCATTTTTCAATAGAACACAACCAAGTCCCTTCTTTGATACATCACAATATATCACGATCCAATTATTTTCATATGGTATAGTCAAAATCATAGAATTGACCAATATCCTCTTCAGATAATAAAAAAAATCTTTGCATTCCTTTATTTGAAAAAACATAACCTTTTACATGAAATTTTGGTTAATAGGTTAGAAAATCAAGAAAATTAGGAAAAAAATGATTGATAGTAACCTATAAAACAAATGAAATTATGTACCTCAGTTATGTTCATTGGTGTAGGCCATTATCTGACTGCCTTTTCCTTCATGAGATCAAATGATATTCCATCATTAGAGCAAATATGACCAACAAAAGAAACTTCTTGAAACTAGAATTCACACTTATTAAATTTACCATATATCTATTTCCTTAAAAGAGTCTTAAAAATTATCTACAATTGATTCTCATAGACCTCATAAATTTTAGAATAAAACGTGATATCATCAATAAATACCAAAAAAACATCAAGATATTCCTTAAATAATCCATTTAATATATCTATAAAAAAAGGTTTCATTATTCAATACTAATGGAATTACAATAAAATCATAATGTCCTTAACTCATTCCGAAATTTGTCTTTATAATTTCCACCTTCTATACTCACAATTTGTGATACCCAAAATAAAATTAAAACTTTTAAAAAAATTGTTCTCTATGAATTTGATTGAATAAGTTATCAATAATTGGTATAGGATGATTTTTCATTACCATAATAGCATTGATTCCCGTATAATAAATGAATAGCCTCATATAACCATATTTCTTCTTAATAAAGAGAATAGGGTCTCCCCATAGTGAAATGTTGTGGTGAATAAATCCCTTATCACAAAACAACTCTAGTTATTTCTTTATCTCTATTAATTTAATAATGGACACTCTTAGGGAGTCTTTGATTTTACTATTTCATCAGGAATTAAATTAATTAAAAATTCAACTTCACTCTTTGGGATATGTCTAGGTAATTATTTATAAAATACATCAATGTATTCTTATACAGTAGTAACATCCTCAATTTCAAGGTTACCATATCCAACCCAAGATTTTTTTTCTATTAGACTTCCCTAATAATATAACTTAATAGAGCTACTGTTGGTGTATCTAGATATGTATCAGATTATTATGTATCTTATCTAAAGATAAGGAATTATACATCTTAATCATGAATCATAATTTCCTTCTTCTTATAATTAAAATTTTTACCGTATTTTGAAATCCATTTTATACCAAGGAGTATATCAAATTCAACAATAGGTGTGATAACAAGGTTAGAAAATAAAGCGTGTTTATTTTTCATAACGGGGACTGCTTGAAACATCCTTATTGTAGTGAGACTTCAACTGGGACTTTTGAAGAATAAATCCTTCTTAATATGCTAGGGAAATATCGAATTTTCTTGGAAAAGATGGAAGATACAAATGAGTGTTAGTATATAGAATCAAATAAAGTATTAATTAAATTTTAATATAGGATTTAGTTACCTACCACCACATCACTAGTTACTTCTATATCTATTATAGTGATCACATATGTTTGGACTTCTCCCCTTGGCCTCTTCTATAGTAGATTCCATTGATCCTTGTGGAATTAATTTGTGTATTTCCCCATATATCTATAATTGAAACACTAAATATTTTTTTTTTCTTCTCCTTGAATTATTTAGACTGAATAGTCTTATCTACAAACTTACAAAAAAACTCCAAAATCCCATCAATAATTTTCTATGATGAATATTTTCATGGTTCTCACATGGTGTAAATTTCTTTGTTGTCTTGTTTTTATTCGATGTATTTTTTTTCTTGGTTCTCATAAGGCCTCTTATTTTCTTGATTTCCCTTGAACATATAGGATCTAGATAATTCCCTATCCATTTTTGTGGTACATAAACTATTTCATCATATGTTGAAAATTTTTGAGAGGACATTTACCTTTAGATAATTTTCTAAATCCATTAAAAGAAATGTTCAATCTTACACCTTGTGTTTCATATCTAATCTGTAACATAAATGGATAACTTTGTAAAGATATCTACATACTCAGAAACAATTTATTCTTCATTTTTCTTTAATATTAAGAACTTTATCTATATTTTAGTTTGTTTCTCAATATAGATTTTTTTTAAGAATGTATCATTAAAATATATCTATTACATGAGTTCTATTTATTCTTCCTCTCTAGTATTCTAGATCAAAAACCACCATGGATCTACATAGTCTTTGAAAAAATACACTGAAAGTGTAACCTCATCCTTTTCATTTCATCCCATGTACAAAAGTGTCTTCTTAAGAGACATAATCCATTTCTCAGCTATGATTAGTTTAGTAATACCTCTAAATTATGGGCCCTTCTAACGCATGAAGCAATCCAACATAAGAGAATCGTGTTGTGGAAAAAATTTCTCCATTTAGAAAATCTTATTTTCCATAACCTGATCAATATTCCCTAATATAGCCATGTTTTTATCAGTTCTAATACATACTATAGTGGTTTGATCATTAGGGTTTCCTCTGCATTGTCTATGAGTATTGATAACCATCTTACTTCCAAGTGTCATTTCTATACAATGTTATATACAGGATGAGCTCATAAAATTATAAATTATAAATCATAATTTAATATTATAAATATGGTGTAACACTTAAAATAGATTTAAAATTATATATTTATTGTTCATATTATAATCATAAACATTGTTTCTTTTTTATATCTTTATTTACAAATCATTCGTAACAGTTTGTAAATAAAATGTGAATTATCCTAAACATATCCTCCAGGAGTAACAATATAGGTGTCTAGTAAGGCCTATTTTCATAAACCAAGTGATGATTAGGTCTATCCCAATACAACCTTATCAAACTAATTACCTCTAGGAACCTCTATAATAGAACTGTATAAACTTGTAGTATCCACAAAGGGAATTATAGAAAGAAAAAACCACATAATTATTTCATTACCAAAACATTTGGATATTATTCTTTACTTATACACAAATTTTATCTTAGTGACATGTTCCCTAATTATTTTTCCTTTATCTTAGTTCCCAAGGTTTCTACTAAACTTCATTTAATACCAAATATAATGACCCTGAATCCTATAACTTGAATCTAGTTCTACTTTATTATACTGGTATACATACAAAGATTAAAATCCTGAAGGACCTATTAGTTAAAATATTTTAAATAACTAGATTCATAAATGATACCCATTTTACTTAGGTGTACAAAATACATAGCATAGTAATGGGAAACATTTGTAATCCTTAAAATCATTCCAAGAATTTTTCTTCATGTCTTATAGAAAGGAAAAAAATAAGGGTGAGCTTGAATTCTCAGTGAGGGATACATATAGTGGAAGATATCATGAATCAATAAAGAATAATCAATATATAAATATAAATAACTACAAATAGATTCCATTTTATCAATAACTTAACTATCATAATTGGATAATTCATTATCAATATGGAAACTTAAATGTAACACCCGAGAAACTTATGAGAATTATTTTGTTTTTATGTCATATAAATCGTCAAATGAATCTTTTTCTACACACAACACTTTCTTGGCTTGCTTTACACGAAATTGTGACCTTCCTCGATAGCTTGCGTCATACGCAATACCGAGTTTCACTAAACAATGATATGCTAATAAAATATTATTAAAACTAGCCATTATGAATAGTAATAACCACTTTTTTAAATTTTATAAATTTTATTTTTCAAAATGAACTTTATTTTTGGATTCGGAATATTGAAATTATCCTAGGGTGAAATTTTGGTATTTTTCTGAAAACATTCAATTTTTAATGAATAGTGAAACCACTAAGTGGTAGTTAAAAAACTGAATTTTTCATAAAACTTAATTTTACCGCTTCTGTGAGTGGAATTTCAAAAATCCGAGAGACACGGTTGATGTCAGTAAGTAAAATGTGGTTCAATGAGATGAAAATAATTTTTGGTGAATTGTAAATTTTTACTTTTATTTACCATGGTTAAAAGTAAATAGGGTAATTAAGGGTAAAAATGATATTATTATTACCCTAACACATGTCCTAATTCTATTGGATAAGTGTAATTCGACCAAAAACAAACATAGGAATAAAATATGACCATTTAGGCCCACTTGGATTAGATTAGGACATTTATTATTAATTTATTTAAAGAAGGGTTAAAATAGTTAAAATCAAAGTTTAATAAGTAAATAATTTTTAATATAAGGTTATATATAAGATAAATTCGACTATAAATATTAATTAGATATCTAAAAAGATTTCCTACATAATGGTACTTTATTTGTAATTTTTAGACATTACATAATTTAATTTATTTATGACACAAAGATGATGCAGTAATTATCTTATTAATGAAATATTGACATAATTGATGTTATAAATACCCAAATAAATGTAATTTGAGACTTTTTATGAATTACACTAATTTTATAGGCTAATATGACATGTTATTATTTATTTAATTAACTTTTTTTGAACTAATCATTCTGTTATGATTTTCACAAAAATCAATTACTAAATAGTGTCAAAATTGACAAAAAATAGTTTTTAAAACAAATATTATATTATTAATTGTTATTTTATTCCTAAAAATCTAAGGTTCGGAAAAATGACTTATATAAGGTTATATATATTAACAATAAACAACTTGTGGTTCATTTGGATTGTTATAGTATGTTTATTAACCTTATAGTGTAAGAACACAAGAAGACACGGTAAAAGTAAAATTATTTAGCTTAATGTTAAATCTAAATGATAAGGTCAAAATAGGAACCGAAACTTGTCTAAATTCTATTTGATGAGAGTATTTCGACCCATCCCCACATTAGCTTCGAAATAAATCAATTTGGAGCTATTTAAAACAGAATTTGGCTTTATAATAAAATAATATTTTTAGTTATTCCAAAGGTGCCCCTCTCCTCTCTTATAAAAGGGCACCTCCTCCCTCTCTTCCTCACACCACTTTGAGCCTTCAATCTCGACCAAACCATGCCAATTTATCCTCTCCACTTTCCTAGAGACATATTAGAGGTCCTGTTCTTCTTCAAATACCAATTTTAGTGCCCTAAATGAAGGTCTCAAAGAAGCACTTCAAAGAAAAGGTAATGTCTATTACCGATTCTTTCATCTTTATTTCTTCTTCCACTTCTTCTTCTTTAGTTGTTTCATTATGAAGTAATAACATCTGTATCGCTCATATAATGATATGTTATTATAATTATGAAACAACCCTATTTCACCATCTATCCATCCTACGGAAAATGAAATCACCGTGCGTGCGTACGTACGGAATATCGTCTCCACGCCGTGGTGTAATCTACTTTCCACCACCACATTACTTGGATGGGTATAATGGTGTAAATAATGAATATATATGATTATTGTAAAGTTATATTAATTCTTAAATAGTATACATACACTCCAATACAATTCCATGATCATGGGAACGATATCATCGCTCGTGCGTACGTAGAGAATACCGTCTCCACGATGTGATGCGACTCGTTCTACATGATCTTAATTGCATAATGATTATATAAATGAATTGAATGAATGATTATGATATATATTACACTAATAACATTATGGAAATGAGGTATCTATAACCTAAAGAGAATAATACGAATTTATTCGACAAAACACGCATAAGAACAAAAAGTAATAAACACCCGAATAACAAGTTGTAATGAAATATTAAAAATAAGAAGCTAAGAATATGACCATATATGATATCATAACAATAATTATGATTCTTTAATAAGTGGATAACATTATTTAAATCATTATACAGGAGTTTCAGACACTTATGAGGCAAATCAGACCTAAGGTAAGGGAAATATCACAATCTCATTTTTATCCGGGATTGTTTATACTTTGGCATTTACTGGGGTGTATTTTATCATCCACATCCATGTTTCCTCAATATGTAATATTATTTCCATCCACCTACAATTTTTTAAATCCAATTTTACCCTTCAGTGAGTTTTTAGTAAAGGATATTAAAGGAATCTTTTGTCGTTTTTCATACGAGGTACTTTTTGACTTTTCTGACGAAAGTACGAAGAATGTTTTTTTTAACTTATACAGCATGAATGGATTTTTAAAACATTATTTCCAAGAAGCTTCCTTTACAAGTTTTCATGTTTATTTTTAATCAACTTCTTTTAGTTTATAATTGTACGACATGTTAAGAAAGGAAAAGTGTTTTTGAAGCAGAAAGGATATTTTCCTCAAGAATGGAGTTCAAGTGTTTTATCAAAATTATCTTCCATCTAAGATAATAAAGGGTTCTGTTTTTATCCCTATTATTACATTGATTTGATTATGTTATGATGAAATTATATTTTTATGAATTCCTTTATCTTATATGAATTGTTTTATGATGTCACAATGTTTAAGATTCCCATTTTTATTACATGGGTTATGCTATGATGTATGGTTTTCTGATTTTGTGGAACACATAAGAATGGTATCACTATGAGATGTGTGGGGCCTATATCTCCCTCCAATTCATTGGGTAAATAATTTATATCTCATGAGATAGACATGGATGGAACGGCATGTTAAACCGGTTCAGTGAAATAGGACTGAAACGAGGAGTAAACTCGGTTCAGAAATGGACTTTGTCCACTAAGATAGTCTTGGCAATGATTCTTGACTAATAAGAAATGATTCCCTATGATTATTTGTGTATGTCACAAAGTTTCATGTTTTAAGTTATGATTATTGGGATTACATTTCACTACTATGATTTATCCCATGTTATGAAATTATGATTTCTTTTACAGGTTAAGATTTCCAAAAGTTATGTTCTTATCTATATGATGTGATTGATATTTCTTTTGTTTACCCTTACTGAGAATTTGAGCTCACCCTTTTGTATGTTTTATTTCCCAAGGTCAGGAAGAAGGTTATTAAGTAGGATATTCCAAAAAGGGACTCTAGATATGATGAAATAAATGAGAGGCAAAGTAGATGCTTTATGAACCAGTTGTTTATGTTTCCCAGTTTCTAAAGACTCTATACCTATACGGTCCTTCCATGGTTTTGTTATATGTTGTAATAAGTATGCTTCAATTTTAATGTAATGACAATGTATGTAAAGTATGGGTCATTATAGTTGGTATCAGAGGAAAGGTATAGTCAACCTTTGGAAACTAGGATGTAAAAGCCTTAGTAAGAATCCTAAGGATAAGTCTAAGCATAGAACACAATCTTAGTGTTTTAGAAATGGCCATGAACAACCTAGGATAAGACCTTAAGTGTGAAATTTTATTCTTGATTATGTGGTTTTCCTATTATAATTAGTGTTGCTCACACTATTCTTCTTGGTTTTAGTCAATGGCTAGAACCCGAAGGAACCATGTTAATGCGGAATGCGACAGGCAATGCAATGATTGTCCCCCTGATCAACCAAACGTTATGGGATATGGAATGAAAAATATTGTAGCCATGCTCACACAACTTTCTCAAGCTATGAATCTTGTAAGACTTCCAAACGAGCAAAGGAAGGTGCAACATTCTATTTAATCCTTCATGAGGCAGCGTCCACCTTCTTTCAGCGGGTCTACTGATCCATTAGTTTTTGAACAATGGATTTGTACTACTGAAAAGATATTTTCAGTTCTTCAATGTTCTGAACATGATAAAGTCATCTTAACAGTGTATCGTTTGGAAGGTGATGCTGATCAATGGTGGAATCTTATCAAGAATACGAGGCAAAGAGATTAAATTGAGTCCATGGAATGGGACGAGTTCAAGAACTTATTTTTAAATAAGTACTTCCCTTGTATTCTCCGAACAAAGATAGAGAAAGAGTTTCTTGAACTAAAGAAAATGGATGATGAATCTGTTGGTACCTATGAAGCAAATTTTACAAGACATGCAAGGTACGCTTCTGGTATTATTATCCAACCTGAGAGTAAGATCGATCAATTCTTTAGTGGCTTAAAACCAAGTCTTCGAAGGGCGTTAGCCATAAGGGACTTCAATAGCTACTAGGAAATCGTTCTATGTGCTCTCAAAGTCGAGATGGAGATTGGAGTAACCCATCAGTCATATGGGTTTGATAAGAAGAGGAAAATGGAATTCAAAGGAAAATCTAAAGAGCAAACTGAAAAGAAGATGAGATTTCCCTTATGCTCAAAATGTGGAAAGAAACATGGTTGGAGTTGTCTTAAAGGGATAAGTAAATGTTTCAAATGTGGAAAGGAAGGTCATCAGGCATTTGAATACCACAATGACGGGAAGAAGATGTCTAATGACGCAAATAAAGGAAGGGACACACAGAATGAACCTACTACACATCAATGTTTCAAGTGAAAGGAGATGGGGAATTATGCCAATCAATGCCCAAATCCAAGGGTTGATGATGATGGTCGATTTCAACAAACTCTTAAGTCTAAAGAAAAAGGAAAGTCACATGCAATTTCTATCAGTGATGTGGAGTACGATAACGATGTGGTGAAAGGTACACTTACCATCCAATATAAAGTAGTAAATGTTTTCTTTGATTCTGGATCCACCCACTCCTTTATTTCTGTAGAATTTTCTAAGGATATCGCCGTATTACCTCAACAATTAGATGTGGAGTTAGCTATGACAACCCCTAATGGCACAACAGTCGCATCAAAAGTTTATAATTCTTCTCCGATTGAAGTTTGTGGGAAAGTGCTTCCTATAAATCTTGTGATCCTTCCTATAGTGGAATTTGATTTGATTCTTATCATGGATTGGCTTTCTTTATATGGATCTCATATCAATTTCCAAAGAAGGGAAGTCACATTTCATATTCCAGATCAATCTATGATCGTCTATCGATGCAAGGATGAACATAACCTTCCAGTGGAAATTTCTTCCATATTATGGGTCTTGATTCCACTTAATGAAGGTTATTTATCTCAAATGGTTGGTGATAAACTCACAATTAAGAATATACCCATTTTACATGAGTTTGATGATGTCTTTCCGGGGGAATTTCCGGGTCTTCCACCAAATCGTGAAGTTGAGTTTTCAACAGAACTCGTACCGGGCGCTTTGCCTATTTCAAAGACACCTTATAGAATGGCCCCAATTGAGTTGCTGGAATTGAAGAAGAAACTCCAAGAGAATCTTGATAAAGGATTCATACTCCCTAGTGCGTCACCTTGGGGAGAACCTGTTCTGTTTGTTAAGAAGAAAGTTGGATCAATGAGACTCTGCATTGATTATCGAGAACTTAACAAGATCACTATCAAGAACAAATATCCTCTCCCACGCATTGATGACTTATTTGACCAACTACGAGGAGCTCAATACTTTTCCAAGATTGATCTTCGTTCAGGGTATCACCAATTAAGGGTCAAAAGGGAGGATATACCAAAGACGGATTTCCGTACAAGGTATGGACACTATGAATTTATAGTGATGCCATTTGGTCTTACTAATGCCCCTGCTATATTCATGGATATGATGAATAGAGTCTTTAGAGACTATATTGATTAGTTTGTGGTAGTCTTTATAGATGATATTCTTATATATTCAAAGAGCAAGGAAGAACATGAAGATCACTTGAGAATTATATTGAAGACCCTGAGAAAGGAGAAGCTTTATGCCAAATTTACCAAATGTGAATTTTGGATTCAAAGAGTTTCATTTTTGGGTCACATAATCTCAAAAGAGGGGATATCTGTGGATCCAGCAAAAATAGAGGTTATCGAAAGATGGTCGAGACCAACAACAATAACTGAGATCCGAAGTTTTCTTGGTTTGGCTGGATATTATCGAAGTTTTGTGAAAGATTTTTCACGATTATATAATCCACTCACCAAGTTGACTCGGAAAGGAGTTAAGTTTTTTTGGACGGAGGAATGTGAAGAGAATTTCAAGGAGTTGAAAAGAAGGTTATCCAGTGCACCTGTGCTCACACTGCCTTGTAGTGGAGAAATGTTTGTGATCTACAGTGATGCATTCAAGAAGGGTTTGGGGTGTGTTATTATGCAAAATGATATGGTGATAGCTTATGACTCACGATAGTTGAAAATACATGAGAAAAATTACTCAACTCATGATTTGGAGTTAGCTGTGGTAATCTTTGCATTAAAGATTTGGAGGCATTACCTTTATTGTGAGAGGTGTGATATTTATACTGATTATAAAAGTTTAAAGTATATTTTCACACAAAAGGAGCTGAATATGCACCAAAGAAGATGGTTGGAGCTGATTAAGGATTACGACTGCTCAATTCATTACCACCCTGGGAAAGAAAACATGGTGGCAGATGCATTAAGTCGACAAGACCATGCTAGTTTATCCATGATGAGCATCACAAAAGATCCAATATTTATGGATTTACAAAGGATGGATCTTGGAATTATAATGAAAGGGGAAAATCGTATCTTTCTAAAATGAATGTTCAACCATCTATACATGTGAAGATAAAAGAGGCACAAAAAGCAGATGTCGAGTTACAAAAGAAGGTGAGAAATGTTCCTGAATTCAACCTTGATTATGATGGGATAATAAAGTTCAGGAATCGGGTTTGTGTTCCTCCCATCCCCGAATTAAATAAGGAGCTGCTGGATGAGGATCATAGTTCTTCATTCTCTATTCATCCTGGAAGCATAAAGATGTATAGGGACCTGAAAGAGAACTTCTGGTGGGATGGAATGAAAAGAGATGTTGCTGAATATGTCTCTTGATGCTTGGTTTGTCAGCAAGTTAAATCTGAGAGACAGAAGTCTAAGGGGATGTTACAACCATTACCCATACCCGAATGGAAATGGGAAAACATCACTATGGACTTTGTCACAGGACTTCCTAAAACATCCAAAGGCAATAATTCTATCTGGGTCATAGTTTATCGTCTTACAAAGTCTACACACTTCATCGCTATTAGAGAGGATTTCTCTCTGGATCAGCTTGCTAGGATATATGTAAAGGAAGTGGTAAGATTGCATGGAGTACCACTTTCTATTATATATGATCAGGATCCGAGGTTTACCTCAAAGTTCTAGAGAAGTCTTCAGCATACTCTGGATACAGAGTTGAGTTTCAGCACTGCTTATCATCCTCAGACAGACGGTCAGTCTGAGAGAACAATTCAAACTCTAGAAGATATGTTGAGAGCTTTCTCTCTAGATTTCAAAAGTGGTTGGGATCAACACCTACCTTTGGTGGAATTTTCTTATAATAATAGCTTTCACTCCAGTATTCATATGGCTCCTTATCAAGCTCTCTATGGAAAGAAATGCAGGACTCCAACTTGCTAGGATGAAGTTGGGGAAAGAAAGCTATTAGGACCTGATATTGTTGATGAGATGGCAGAAAAGGTCTGATATATTCAACAACACATAAGAGCAGCTCAGAGTCGACAGAAAAGTTATTCCGACAACCAAAGAAAAGACCTAGAGTTTGAAATGGGTGATAAAGTGTTCTTACGAATATCTCCCTAGAAGAGGGTCATGAGATTTGGAAAGAAGGGGAAGTTGAGCCCTAGATATATCGGTTTTTTCGAAATACTGGATCGTGTTGGGAAGGTAGCTTACCGATTGGCGCTTTCACCGAATATCTCTCAAGTTCACGATGTGTTCCATGTATCTCTCTTGAGAAGTTACATACCTGATCCTTCACATGTACTCAGCACAGAAGTTGTACTGCTGGAGCAAGATCTTTCTTATGAAGAACAACCGATAGAGATTCTGGATCGTAGTGAAAAAGTCCTACGAAACAAGACCACTCGCTTGGTGAAAGTTTTATGGAGGAACCACTAATTAGAAGAAGCTACATGAGAGCTTGAGGATACAATGAGGGATAGGTATCCTCATCTGTTTGTTACTGAGTGACGAATTTCGAGGGAGAAATTCATTTTAAGGGGGGTAGAATGTAACACCCGAGACTTTTATGAGAATTATTTTGTTTTTATGTTATATAAATTATCAAAGGAATCTTTTTCTACACACAACACTTGCTTGTCTTGCTTTACACGAAATCGTGACCTTCCTCGATAGCTTGCGTCGTACGCAATACCGAGTTTCGCTAAAAAATGATATGTTAATAAAATATTATTAAAACTAGCCATTATGAATACTAATAACAACTTTTTGAAATTATATAAATTTTATTTTAAAAAATGGACTTCATTTTTGGATTCGGAATATCGACATTATCCTAGGGTGAAATTTTGGTATTTTTCTGAAAACTTTCAATTTTTGATGAATAGTGAAACCACTAAGTGGTAGTTAAAAAACTGAATTTTTCATAAAACTTAATTTTATCGCTTCTGTGAGTGGAATGTCAAAAATCCTAGAGACACGGTTGATGTCAATAAGTAAAATGTGGTTCAATGAGATGAAAATAATTTTTGGTGAATAGTAACTTTTTACTTTTATTTACCACGGTTAAAAGTAAATAGGGTAATTAAGAGTAAAAATGATATTATTATTACCCTAACACATGTCCTAATTCTATTGGATAAGTGTAATTCGACCAAAAACAAACTTAGGAATAAAATATGACCATTTAGGCCCACTTTAATTAGATTAGGACATTTATTATTAATTTATTTAAAGAAGGGTTAAAATAGTTAAAATCAAAGTTTAATAAGTAAATAATTTTTAATATAAGGTTATATATAAGATAAATTCGACTATAAATATTCATTAGAAATTTATAAAGATTTCCTACATAATGGTACTTTATTTGAAATTTTTATACATTAAATAATTTAATTTATTTATGACACAAAGATGATGCAGTAATTATCTTATTAATGAAATATTGACATAATTGATGTTATAAATACCCAAATAAATGTAATTTGAGACTTTTTATGAATTCCACTAATTTTATAGGTTAATATGACATGTTATTATTTATTTAATTAACTTTGTTCGAACTAATCATTCTGTTATGATTTTCACAAAAAACAATTACTAAATAGTGTCAAAATTGACATAAAATAGTTTTTAAAACAAATATTATATTATGAATTGTTATTTTATTCCTAAAAATCTAAGGTTCGACAAAATGACTTAGATAAGGTTATATATATTAATAATAAACAACTTGGGGCTCGTTTGGATTGTTATAGTATGTTTATTAACCTTATAGTGTAAGAACACAAGAAGACACGGTAAAAGTAAAATTATTTAACTTAATGTTAAATCTAAATGATAAGGTCAAAATAGGAACCAAAACTTGTCTAAATTCTATTGGATGAGAGGAGTTCGACCCATCCCCACCTTATCTTAGAAATTAATCAATTTGGAGCTATTTAAAAGCGAATTTGGCTTTATAATAAAATAATATGTTTTGTTATTCCAAAGGTGCCCCTCTCCTCCCTTATAAAAGGGCACCTCCTCCCTCTCTTCCTCACACCACTTTGAGCCTTGAAGCTCGGCCAAACCCTGCCACTTTATCCTCTACACTTCTCTAGAGACATCCTAGAGGTCCAGGTCTTCTTCAAAGACCAATTTTAGTGCCCTAAAAGGAGGTCTCAAAGAAGAACTTCAAAGAAGAGGTAATGTCCGTTACCGATTCTTTCATCTTTATTTCTTCTTCCACTTATTCTTATTTAGTTGTTTCATTATGAAGTAATAACATCAGTATGACTAATATACTGATATTTTATTATAATTATGAAACAACCCTATTTCACCATCTATCCATCCTACGGAAAATGAAATCACTGCGCGTGCGTACGTACGGAATACCGTCTCCACGCCGTGGTGTAATCTAATTTCCACCACCACCTTACTTGGATGGGTATAATGGTGTAAATAATGACTATATATGATTATTTTAAAGTGATATTGATTCTGAAATAGCGTACATACACTCCAATACAATTCCATGATCATGGGAATGATATCATCGCTCGTGCGTACGTACGGGATACCGTCTCCACGATGTGATGCGACTCGTTCTACATGATCTTCATTGAATAATGATTATATAAATTAATTGAATGAATTAATATGATATATATTACACTAATAACATTCTTTAAATGAGGTATCTATAACCTAAAGAGAAGAATAAGAATTTATTCGACAAAACACGCATAAGAACAAAAAGTAATAAACACTCGAATAACAAGTTGTAATGAAATATTACTAATAAGAAGCTAAGAATATGACCATATATGATATCATAACAATAATTATGATTCTGTAATAAGTCAATAACATTATTTGAATCATTATACTGGAGGTTCGGACACTTACGAGGAAAATCGGACCTAAGGTAAGGGAAATATCACAATCTCATTTTTATCCAGGATTGTTTATACTTTGGCATTTACTGGGGTGTATTTTATCATCCAAATCCATGTTTCCTCAATATGTAATATTATTTCCATCCACCTAAAATTTTTTAAATCCAATTTTACCATTCGGTGAGTTTTTAGTAAAGGATATGAAAGGAATCTTTTGTCATTTTTCGTACGAGGTACTTTTTGACTTTTCCAAAAAAAGTACAAAGAATGTTTTTTTAACTTATACGGCATGAATGGATTTTTAAAACATTATTTACAAGAAGCTTCCTTTACAATTTTTCACATTTATTTTTAATCAACTTATTTTAGTTTATAATTGTATGACAAGTTAAGAAAGGAAAAGTATTTTTGAAGCAGAAAGGATATTTTCCTCAAGAATGGAGTTCAAGTGTTTTATCAAAATTATTTTCCATCTAAGATAATAAAGGGTTATATTTTTATCCCTATTATTACATTGATTTGATTATGTTATGATGGAATTATATTTTTATGAATTCCTTTATCTTATATGAATTGTTTTATGATGTCACGATGTTTAAGATTCCCATTTTTATTACATGGGTTATGCTATGATGTATGGTTTTCTTATTTTGTGGCACACATAAGAATTGTATCATTATGAGATGGGTGGGACCTATATCTCCCTCCAATGCATTGGGTAAAGATTTTATATCACATGAGATAGACATGGCTAGAACGGCAGGTTAAACCGGTTCAGTGAAACATGACTGAAACAAGGAGTGAACTCGATTCAGAAATGGAATTTGTCCACTAAGATAGTCTTGGCAATGATTCTTGACTAATAAGAAATTATTATCTATTATTTTGTGTGTATGCCAAAAAGTTTCATGTTTTAAGTTATGATTATTGGGATTACATTTCACTATTATGATTTATCCCATGTTATGAAATTATGATTTCTTTTGCAGGTTAATATTTCCAAAAGTTATGTTCTTATGTATATGATGTGATTGATATTTCTTTTGTTTACCCTTACTGATCATTTGAGCTCACCCTTTTGTATGTTTTGTTTCCCCAGGTTAGGAAGAAGGTTATTATGTAGGATATTCCAAAAAAGGACTCAAGATATGATGAAATAAATGGGAGGCAAAGTAGATGCTTTATGAACCAGTTGTTTATGTTTCCCAGTTTCTAAAGACTCTATACCTATACGGTCCTTACATGGTTTTGTTATATGTTGTAATAAGTATTCTTAAATTTTAAAGTAATGAAAATGTATGTAAAGTATGGGTCGTTATATTAAATACACGATAACACGTGAAATATAATCAATAAATTGATAATGAAATGAATCTATAGATAATGTCATAGAAGAAATATCAGGGAAAATAATATAACTTAATTCTAAATGAATTAAATTCTTAATTAATGGGCATTATGATATCAATAATCATGATACTTCTATCATCAAGACCTTTTATAAAATGGTTCAAAACTACTATATAAAAACCAATCTAATTTAGCCAACTAATTAGTCTCGTGAGGCCTGTCATTGAATCGAGGGGATATATAAAAACAATATTTACTCGTAACATCATTTACAAAGAATTAATAATATATTTTATAATTCATTTAATTAATAAATCAATATTCCTTATAATAAAATATCTATATTACATAAAGGATACAGATTTATCAATATTTTCCCAGTAAATGAAATAAATTTCAAAGTAAACACTGTATGTAAAAGTTGTATACAGTTCTGAAAATAATCATGTCCACAAAAAAATATGGATATTTAATACAAATCTAGTGTCTAAAAATAAAATTATTATAATAAATTGATTATTTCATGATAAAGCTAACAGTCACAAAATAATGTGAGATTGTACGATAATTGTTTACCTCTTTAGTAACTTTTAAAGGAAATACCTTGAAGAATAAACTTGAGAAGATACATTACTCATTATGAATAAATAGGTATTTAGGTTATATAAATAAAAGGGGTATTATATACATCATATAAATTTTAATAGGTTCATATTAACAAATATTTCTCAATGAATGTAAAATTGAGAAGATGTCCCTTACCTCATGCTTTCTTTTGGTTGAACATTATTTATACTTATGTATAATGGTTTTAATAATGTTATTAATTTATAACATAACCATATTAATATTTATAATATCATATATGATCACATTGAAAAATTTTACCATCTATTTGTTAATAATATTTCATTATTTTTGTTATTTTGGGTGTTAACTTCCTTGTTTTCTCATATGTTTTTTTCTAGGAAAGTTACAGATATTTCACATGTTATATAGTACCATTATCTAAATAATGGTTTCAATATTATAAATATTATATTAAATAATTATATATATTTTTATAATCATTAAAAAAATTTACATGGAAAATAAATCTTATTGCTTCATGGAGAAGGAAGGTTGAACATATGCACGAGTGAAGATAGCATTCCCTTAACGAGTGAAAGGGTAAGTAATTTGGTGATAAAATAATCCTTAATAATTTATATCATTTTATATATATAACATATATTCATTAAATTTATCCTTATAATCTTCCATGTAAAATGTAAGTGAAAAATTAATCACATCGCTTTGTGAGGTAGTAGCTCTCCATACACACGAGCAACGTTATCATATTTTAAACTGAATGGAAAGTAAGAAGGTATATGTGATACTATAATTACATAATTATAATAATAACATAAATATAATATAAATTTTTAAGTCCATAATTATATCCAACCTCTAAAGGTGGTGATGGAAATTGAATAATACTAGCTTAGGGGTGGTAGTCCATTGTATACACAATCGACAGTTTAGTTTCCCATTTGATAGAAGTGGAGAAGGATAATGTTTATTACGTTAACATAATAAAATATATGTATATGTATATGTAAGATAATGGTGTTATTATACTAGCATGATTTAATGTTATTGTTGTAGAGACCTGAAGCATAACGTACATGGACATTACATTACTTTTTCGGAATACTTAGTACATAACAAAAACACACACACAAGGACCGTAATAGATTAGTGTCTTTGGAAACTCGGAATATAATCTTCTAATCGTGGTGAAGGATCTTCAACATCTCCCATAAAGATCTTCTTTTTTTACCTAAAACCTTTCTTTATATCCTGGGGGAAAGAAATCATAAAAGGGTGATCTCAAATGCTCAGTAAGGGTAAACAAAAGAAATATCAATCACATCATATTCATAAGAACATAACATTTTGGAAATCTTAACCTGCAACAGATATCATAATATCATAACATGGGATAAATCATAGTAGTGAAATGTAATCCCAATAATCATAACTTAAAACATGAAACATTGTGGCATACAAACATAATCATAGAGAATCATTTCTTATTAGTTAAGACTCATTTTCAAGACTATCTTAGTGGACAAAGTCCATTTCTGAACCGAGTTCATTTTTCGTTTCAGTCCTGTTTCACTGAACCGGTTTAACCTGCCGTTCTAGCCATGTCTATCTCATGAGATATAAAATCTTTACCCAATGAATTGGAGGGAGATATAGGTCACACCCATCTCATAATTATACCATTATTATGTGTTCCACGAAATCATAAACCATACATCATAGCATAACCCATGTAATAAAAATGGGAATCTTAAACATCGTGACATCATAAAACAATTCATATAAGATAAAGGAATTCATAAAAATAATTCCATCACAACATAATCAAATAAATGTAATAATAGGGATAAAAATAGAACCCTTTATTATCTTAGTTGGAAAATAATTTTAATAAAACACTTGAACTCCATTCTTGAGGAAAATATCCTTTCTACATCAAAAACACTTTTCCTTTCTTAATATGTCATACAATTCTAAACTATAATATGTTGATTAAAAATAAACTTGAAAACTTGTAAAGTAAGCTTCTTGGAAATAATGTTTTAAAAATCCATTCATGCCGTATAAGTTAAAAAACATTCTTCTCGTACTTTTGTTGGAAAAGTCAAAAAAGTACCTCGTACAAAAAACGACAAAAGATTCCTTTCATATCTTTTAGTAAAAACTCACCAAAGGGTAAAATTGGATTTAAAAAATTGTATGTGGATGGAAATATTATTACATATTGAAAAAACATGGATGTGGATGATAAAATACACCCCAGTAAATACCAAAGAATAAACAATCTTGGATAAAAATGAGATTGTGATATTTTCCCTTACCTTAGATCCGATTTGCTTCGTAAGTGTCCGGAACTCTTGTATAATGATTTAAATAATGTCATTGACTTATTCCAGAATCATATTCATTGTTATGATATCATATATGGTTCACTTATGACTTTATATTACCCGTTCTTTTGTAAATTCCATGTTAAAGATCGTTTTGGTTAAAATCGTTTCATTTGTCGTCCGTGTTTTGACTTGTAATTATTCATATGATTACTTAGATCATGATAAATTAATTTCAGAATATAAAACATGATTTATATATAATATATATTCAGAATATACATATATATAATAGATCGATAAATGGAAAGAAATACACCGTTCATGGAGGCGGTAGGTCGTACGTACGCATGAACACTGTTTTCGTTTCCTTATTGAGTTGAATGAAATTAAATAGATGACATAAATATATATATACATAAATACAGTAGCATTATTATTCTATATATTTCAATATTATTCATTATATATACTTTATAATCATTCTTGAATGGTTAATCATGGAAAATGAATCTCATCGCATTCGTGGAGACAATATTCCGTACGTACGCACGTGCAATGATTTCGTTTTCCGTAGGATGGATAGATGGTTAAAAAGGGTTGTTTAATACTTATAATAACATATCAGTATATGATTGATACTGATGTTATTACTTCATAAAGAAACAAAAAATTAAGAAGAAGTAGAATAAGAAATAAAGTTGAATGAATCGGTAACGGATATTACCTCTTCTTTCGACACGCCTTTTTGAAACCTCCTATTAGGGCACTAAGATTGGTCTCTAAAAAAGACCAGAACCTCTAGGATGTTTATATGGAAGTTTAGAAGTGAAATGGGCAGGGGTTTACCAAGCTTTAAGGCTCAAAGTGGTGTGAGGAAGAGAGGGGGAAGGTTCCCTTTTATAAGGGAGGAGAGGGGCACCTTTGGAATAACTAAAAATATTATTTTATTATAAAGCCAAATTCGGTTTTAAATATCTCCAAATTGATTTATTTAGAAGATAAGGTGGGTATGGGTCGAAATCATCTCATCCAATAGAATTTGGAAAAGTTTAGTTCACTATTTTAACCTTATCATTTAGTTTTAACTTTAAGTTAGATAATTTTTCTTTTACCGTGTCTTTTTGTGTTCTTACACTATAAGGTTAATAAACGTACTATAACAAGACAAAAGAACACCAAGTTGTTTATTATTAATATATATAACCTTATCTAAGTCATTTGGCCAAACCTTAGATTTTGAGGAATAAAATAACAATTAATAATATAATATTTGTTTTAAAAACTATTTTATGTCAATTTTGACACCATTTAGTAATTTATTTTTGTGGAAATCATAACAGAATGATTAGTTCAAAAAAAGTTAATTAAATCAATACTAACATGTATTATTAACCGAGAAAATTAGTGGAATTCATAAAAAGTCTCAAATTACATTTATTTGGGTATTTATAACATCAATTATGTCAATATTTCATTAATAAGATAATTACTGCATCATCTTTGTGTCATAAATACATTAAATTATTTAATGTCTAAAAATTAAAAATAAAATACCATTATGTATGAAATCTTTTTAGCTTTCTAATGAATATTTATAGTCGAATTTATCTTATGTATAACCTTATATTAAAAATTATTTACTTATTAAACATTGATTTTAACTATTTTAACCCTTCTTTAAATAAATTAATAATAAATGTCCTAATCTAATCCAAGTAGGACTAAATGGTCATATTTTATTCCTAAGGTTGTTTTTGGTCCAATTAAACTTATCCAATAGAATTAAGATATGTGTTAGGGTAATAATAATATCATTTTTACCCTTAATTACCCTATTTACTTTTAACCGTGGTAAAAAAAGTAAAAAGTTACTATTCAACAAAAATTATTTTCATCTCATTGAACCACATATTACCTACTGAAATCAACCGTGTCTCTCGGATTTTTGAAATACCACTCACAGAAGCGGTAAAATTATGTTTTATGAAAAATTCATTTTTTTAACTACCACTTAGTGGTTTCACTATTCATCAAAAAATGAAAGTTTCCCGAAAAATACCAAAAATTAGGCCTAAGCTATATTTGATATTATGAACTCAAAAATGATGTCTATTTTTCCAAATTCAAAACATATCAGTTGCATTACTTAATTTAAAAATTAATTCTCTTCATCAAAACAAATAGTGTGTTCTTAAGAGATAATAACTATCAAAAGATTGACACTTGTTTATGTCTGGTTTAAATGTGAAATTACATCCAATGACCAAAATTGTATTAAATTGTAAAAATATATTCTAAATATACTTTAAAACCACTAAAATTAATAATTTATCACTATTAATTATTTCGATTAAAAGGGTTGTTTTTAATTAAAATTTAGTAATTTTCACTATTCATGAGAAAATGAAAGTTATCCGAAAAGTACCAACATTTCACCCTAAGCTAATTTCGATATTCCGAATCCAAAAATGAAGTCCATTTTGAAAAATAAAATTTAAAAAATTTCAAAAAGTGGTTATTACTATTCATAACAGGTAGTTTTAATAATATTTTAATAACATATTGTTGTTTAGTGAAACTCGTTATTGCATACTACACACGCTATCAAGGAAGGTCGCGATTGCGTGTAATGCATGGAAAGTCAAGGATGTGTGTTGTGAAAGCTCCTTTTGGTGTAGCGTACAACACAAGACATTAATGAAATTAAAAAGAATATTTTTCATAAAATCTAGGGGTGTTACATTCTACCCCCCTTAAAATGAATTTCGCCCTCGAAATTCATCGGGGTTATAAATGGTTTACTACTTAAAAGTTTATTTAATAGAAACCCAGATCATAAAAAGGAATACCAAAACCAATCTTTAAAAACAAAAGTATGAAACGTAACGGTTACCCAAATAAACTAATCACTAAGTTTCCACATAGGTGAAAATATGGATATGGAAGAGAAATCTAACCATCATGTTCTGATGGAGAGTGGTAGAGAACATGGCTATGAAAAATCCAACAATCACAAAGCCATAGATTTGTGATGATCTAAGGTACCATCTGATTCATCAGATATAAGGGAACTAGGACAACATTTTTGGTTTTCAAGATCATTTCCCTAACGTTGATGAATTAAAAGAAATACTTACATGATTTTGGTACAATTTCACTGTTGTTCATGAATTGAACAATTTCCACTTCATCCCTTAAAGAAATGAAGTTGAATTTTTTATTCGTGATGTGTTAGCAGATCATGTGATAGAATGATGGGTCATTCCATCGGTTTCAAACAAAAGGTTAGCAAAAGTTATAAGTCTATCTTATGGTTAGATTAATCGTATATGGTTCCAAAAATGAACTTATACTTCATATATTATACTACGTAATAAAATAAATCTAGTTTCTACTAACCAGGGAATTCCTGTAGGTTAGTGGTAGGTGATAAAGGCCAGTCGCACTTCGGTTGTGGGTTCAATTCCCACACCCTTGTCCGACGCGATGGGTTGTCACCCGTCCTGCAGGTTTTCCTTTTTTCTAAAACTACATTACTATAACATCGCATCAATAATATCGAAAAAACATCAATCCTTAAACAATACTAACTTATGTCCAACATAATCCATTCCAATCTTTAGGCTTATCCATAATACTGCAGTCCACTCTCATAATATAGTGAAAACAATTACCAGAGATTTTATATAACAAGCATGTGAATACCATCGTTGATCCCCATATATCATAAGATATGCCTTGTTGGTCACATTCCAAATATTCGAAGGCCTTAATCATGTAGTCTCTTGAAAAACGAATACCCATTGAATCTTAGTGAAAACATGAGTGCTGTCAAAAGTTAACTCTTTCCACATACCAAAAACCCAAAATTCCATATACTCAAACCATTATATAACTATTTCCTTATATCAGTCATGATCTCATGAATACTATCAAACATTTCATTTTATCCTTATCCCTTCATTATGTTCATATCATCTTCTTTCCAAAAATATCTCAATAACTTTCCATGGTTACCGGTACCATAAAATTATTTAAAACCATAATAGACCAATACATAAATATTCCAATATTCCATGATACTATATACAACATTATTTTGGAATCCCATTACACAAACACTTAATCATTCCACCACATCATTGTCATATTCAACATCACCAATAGTGATCGCATGTGACTTACCATTGTCCTTTGCCTTAAGTGATTGCTCATGTCGATCATCATTAACCCTTGGATTAGGGCATTGATTAGCATAATGCCCCATTTCATTGCTCGATGACCTTCTTTTCCACACTTAAAACATTTTCTAGTCCCTTTAAGACAATCTCCACCATCCTTCCTTCCACACTTTGAGAATAAGTAAACATTCATCTTCTTTTCACTATTATTTTGAGATTTCTCCTTGAACTCCATCTTTCGTTTCTTATCAAAACTATGAGATGGATAAGTAACACCAACTTCCACTTCTACCTTGATAGCACAACACACAATTTCTTCATAGCTACTGAAGTCTCTTATAGCTAATGCCCTTCAAAGATTTGGTTTTAAGCCACTGAAGAATTGATCAACTTTACTTTCAGGTTGGATGATAAATCCAGATGCATACCTTGAAAGCCTTGTAAAATTCGCTTCGTATATACCAACAGATTCATCATCCTTTTTCTTTAGTTCAAGAAACTCTTTCTCCATCTTTGATTGAAGAATACAAGGGAAGTACTTATTGAAAAATAAGTTCTTGAACTCGACCCATTCCATGGACTCAATTTCATCTCTTGGACTCGTATTCTTGATAAGATTCCACCATTGATCAGCTTCACCTTCCAAACGATATACTGCTAAGATGACTTTATCATGTTCAGAACATTGAAGAACTAAAAATATCTTTTTAGTGGTACTGATCCATTGTTCAGCAACAATTGGATCAGAAGACCCACTGAAAGAAGGTGGATGTTGCCTCATGAAGGACTCAATAGAATATTGTTCCCTTATATACTCATTTGGAAGTCCAGAATGATTCATAGATTGTGTAAGTATAGCAATAAGATTTTTCACTCTAACTCCCATAACATTTTTTTGTTCAAGAGGACAATCATTGCATTGTCCATTACATTGATCAACACGGTTCCTTCGGGTTCCAGCCATCATCTAAAACCCAAAAAGAATAGTGTGAGAGGAAAAAATCATGCTAGGGAAAACAACATAATAAAGGGGGAGTACCTTCAATATTTAACATCTTATGTTTAATTCTAAGATCGTTAGCGCAATTCTAGGACTATAACCTATACGTATACTTAACCTTAGAGACATCCCTAGACATACCTTAGAAATATCTCTAGGGATCTCACTAACGTTTTCACATCCTAGTTTCCAAAGGTTGACTAAACCTTTCCTCTGATACCAACTGTAGAGACCCGAAGCTTAACGTAAATGGACATTACATTACTTTTGCAGAATACTTAGTACATAAAAAAAACACACACAAGGATCGTAATAGTTTAGTGTCTTTGGAAACTCGGAATATAATCTTCTAATCGTGGTGATAGATCTTCAACATCTCCCATAAAGATCTTCTTTTTTTACCTAAAACCATTCTTTATATCCTGAGGAAAAGAAAACATAAAAGGGTGACCTCAAATTCTCAGTAAGGGTAAACAAAAGAAATATCAATCACATCATATTCATAAGAACATAACATTTTGGAAATCTTAACCTGCAATAGAGATCATAATATCATAACATGGGATAAATCATAGTAGTGAAATGTAATCCCAATAATAATAACTGAAAACATGAAACTTTGTGGAATACACACATAATCATAGAGAATCGTTTCTTATTAGTCTTGACTCATTGCCAAGACTATCTTAGTGGACAAAGTCCATTTCTGAACCGAGTTCATTCCTCGTTTCAGTCAAGTTTCACTGAACCGGTTTAACCTACCGTTCCAGCCATGTCTATCTCATGAGATATAAAATCTTTACCCAATGCATTGGAGGGAGATATAGGTCCCACCCATCTCACAATGATACCATTATTATGTGTGCCACAAAATCATAAACCATACATCATAGCATAACCCATGTAATAAAAATGGGAATCTTAAACATCGTGACATCATAAAACAATTCATATAAGATAAAGGAATTCATAAAAATAATTCCATCCCAACATAATCAAATAAATGTAATAATAGGGATAAAAACAGAACCCTTTATTTTCTTAGATGGAAAATAATTTTTATAAAACACTTAAACTCCATTCTTGAGGAAAATATCCTTTCTACTTCAAAAACACTTTTCCTTTCTTAATATGTCATACAATTCTAAACTAAAAGAAGTTGATTAAAAATAAACTTGAAAACTTGTAAAGGAAGATTCTTGGAAATAATGTTTTAAAATACATTCATGCCATATAAGTTAAAAAAAACATTCTTCTCGTACTTTTGTCGGAAAAGTCAAAAAAGTACCTCGTACGAAAAACGACAAAAGATTCCTTTCATAGATTTTACTAAAAACTCACCGAAGGGTAAAATTGGATTTAAACAATTGTAGGTGGATGGAAATAATATTAAATATTGAGTAAACATGGATGTGAATGTTAAAATACACCCTAGTAAATACCAAAGTATAAACAATCTCGGATAAAAATGAGATTGTGATATTTTCCCTTACCTTAGGTCCGATTTGCTTCGTAAGTGTCCGAACCTCCATTATAATGATTTAAATAATGTCATTGACTTATTCCAGAATCATACTCATTGTTATGATATCATATATGGTTCACTTATGACTTTATATTACCTGATCTTTTGTAAATTCCATGTTAAAGAGCGTTTTGGTTAAAATCGTTTCATTTGTCGTCCGTGTTTTGACTTGAAATTATTCATATGATTACATAGATCATGATTAATTAATTCAAGAATATAAAACATGATTTATATATAATATATATTCAGAATATACGTATATATAATATATCGATAAATGGAACGAAATACACCGTTCATGGAGATGGTTGGCCGTACGTACGCATGAATGCTGTTTTTGTTTCCTTATTGAGTTGAATGAAATTAAATAGATGAAATACATATATATATACATAAAAACAGTAGCATTATTATTACTTATATTTCAATATTATTAATTATATATACTTTATAATCATTCTTGAATGGTTAATCATGGAAAATGAATCTCATCGCGTTCGTGGAGACGGTATTCCGTACGTACGCACGCGCGGTGATTTCGTTTTCCGTAGGATGGATAGATGGTGAAAAGGGGTTGTTTCATACTTATAATAACATATCAGTATATGAGTGATACTTATTTTATTACTTCATAATGAAACAACTAAATAAGAAGAATTAGAAGAAGAAATAAAGTTGAAAGAATCAGTAACAGATATTACCTCTTCTTTCGACACACCTTTTTGAAACCTCCTCTTAGGGAACTAAGATTGGTCTTTAAAGAAGACCTGAACCTCTAGGATTTTTCTAGAGAAGTTTAGAAGTGAAATGGGTAGGGTTTGGCCGAGATTGAAGGCTTAATGTGGTGTGAGAAAGAGAGGGAGGAGGTGCCCTTTTATAAGGGAGGAGAGGGGCACCTTTGGAATAACTAAAACTATTATTTTATTATAAAGCCAAATTCGGTTTTAAATAGCTCTAAATTGATTTATTTTTAATCTAAGGTGGGGATGGGTCTAAATACTCTCATAAAATATAATTTGGACAAGTTTAGTTTACTATTTTAACCTTATCATTTAGTTTTAACTTTAAGTTAGATAATTTTACTTTTACCGTGTCTTTTTGTGTTCTTACACTATATGGTTATTAAACTTAATATGACAAGCCAAAAGAACCCCAAGTGGTTTATTATTAATATATATAACCTTATATAAGTCATTTGTCCGAACCTTATATTTTTAGGAATAAAATAACAATTAATAATATAATATTTTTATTAAAAACTATTTTATTTCAATTTTGACACTATTTAGTAATTGATTTTTCTGAAAATCATAACAGAATTATTAGTTCGAACAGAGTTAATTAAATCAATAATAACATGTCATATTAATCTAGAAATTTAGTTTAATTCTTAAAAAGTATCAAATTACATTTATTTGGGTATTTATAACAGCAATTATGTCAATATTTCATTAATAAGATAATTACTGAATCATCGTTGTGTCATTAATAAATTAAATTATATAATGTCTATAAATTACACATAAAATTCCATTATGTAGGAAATATTTTTATCTTTCTAATGAATTTTTATAGTCTAATTTATCTTATGTATAACCTTATATTAAAAATTATTTACTTATTAAACTTTGATTTTAACTATTTTAACCCTTCTTTAAATAAATTAATAATAAATGTCCTAATCTAATCCAAGTAGGCCTAAATGGTCATATTTTATTACTAAGGCTGTTTTTGGTCGAATGACACTTATCCAATAGAATTAGGACATGTGTTAGGGTAATAATAATATCATTTTTACCCGTAATTACCCTATTTACTTTTAATCGTGGTAAAAAAAAGTAAAAAGTTACTATTCCCCAAAAATTATTTTCATCTCATTGAACCACATTTTACCTACTAACATCAACCGTGTCTCTCGGATTTTTGAAATTCCACTCACAGAAGCGGTAAAATTAAGTTTTATGAAAAATTCATTTTTTTAACTACCACTTAGTGGTTTTACTATTCATCAAAAAATGAAAGTTTCCAGAAAAATACAAAAAATTAGGCCTAAGCTATATTTGATATTATGAACTCAAAAATGATGTCTATTTTAACAAATTCAAAACATATCAGTTTCATTACTTAATTTAAAAATTAATTCCCATCGTCAAAACAAATAGCGTGTTCTTAAGAGATAATAACTATCAAAAGATTGACACTTGTTTATGTCTGGTTTAAATGTGAAATTACATCCAATGACCAACATTGTATTAAATTGTAAAAATATATTCTAAATATAATTTAAAACCACTCAAATTAATAATTTATCACTATTAATTATTTCGATTAAAAAGGTTGTTTTTAATTAAAATTTAGTAATTTTCACTATTCATCAGAAAATGAAAGTTATCCGAAAAGTACCAAAATTTCACCCTAAGCTAATTTCGATATTCCGAATCCAAAAATGAAGTCCATTTTGAAAAATAAAATTTACAAAATTTCAAAATGTGGTTATTACTATTCATAACAGCTAGTTTTAATAATATTTTAATAGCATATTGTTGTTTAGTGAAACTCATTATTGCGTACTACACACGCTATCGAGAAAGGTCTCGATTGCGTGTAATGCAAGGCAAGTCAAGGATGCGTATTGTGCAAGATACTTTTGGTGTAGCGTACAACACAAGACATTAATGAAATTAAAAATAATATTTTTCATAAAATCTCGGGGTGTTACAATTGTAGGGAGGTGTAAGAAGAAATAAAATGAAAACACTCATTTAAGAATACCACATCTTATTCAGGGAACATCTTTTGGTTTTCACCAAAATACTTACTAGGATGGATATATGTTCAAAACCGGGATATAGGATTTTGTTAAGGTAGTATCAATGTTATATGGGCATTTATTTTCGGAAAAAATGTCATTAGAAGTGTGAAAAGGTGAGGAGAGTGGGTGGCCATTTATATATGGGGGCGAGGACACACATGGAATTTTTGAAAATAAAAAATTATAACCACATTTTTATCATTTAAAAACCTCCAAAATTGATAATTATAGACCTTTAGAGTTCCTAAGGTTGAAATATATCCATTAAATGTGTTTTTTACAAGTTATTATGTCATTTTTAACGCTTAACTTTTTAGTTTAACCCCTAGTAAATCAGTTTTTACCTTAATCATGGTAATTAATTATTACAGTTTTTATTATTAGTAATGGTAAACAACTAAGTTGAAATTATAATATATTATAAATTATTCGGATTCCAAATATGGAATGTATTTTTCAAAATTCAATTCATATATTTGGAATAATCCAATTTAAAATTATACCTATAGACATGACAAAAAGTGTGTTAACAAAGAGAAAATTCTCATAAGTATAGAAGGTTTTAGTATCTAAATACAATTTAAAATTGATTAAATTGACCTAAATTATATTTTTTATAATATAATTGAACAATTTTTACTTTAAGACTAATTTATAATATAATTTTACTTTTTAAATAATTTAAATGAAAAGGAAGCTCTAAAAAAATTAGTATTTTTCATTATTCATTGAAAAGTTAAAATTTTCAGAAAAATACAAAAAATAAAGATAAGATAATTTTATATGATGATTATAAAATATAATTTCATTTTAAAAAATTATTTTTAGGAAATTTTCAAAAATTAATTTTACCAAAAGTGTATAAGAACTAGCGAAATTGTTTTCTTTGAAAACAAATATATAGTTTTTCAGAAAACATTTCTTTTTCTTTCAAATGATTATAATTTTATTTCTAATAATTGGATATCCCTTTAAATTATTTCATAAATATATAAACTATATATTTATTATAATTTATTTAGTACTAGTTATACCCTCCAAATTAACAGCTTCGTTATAATGCTCATTTTTTAATAATATTTTAATTTTATATTTTCATTTAAACCTAGTGTTGTGTGAATCACAATCTATAAAATAGATTGAGTTTAATTAAAAGAAAATAAATCATGTAATCTCAAGTCATTTCAAATAATTATTTTTCAATGCATCATTATTTTGTTTTATTTTGGTTTTGTGTGTGAAATAATCTACTAAAATCATTAGGTATTATATAAAAATATATATAGTAAAATATTATGGTGTTACATTATCACCTTAAAATAAATTGTTTCTTAACAATTTTAATTATAAAAAAATATAATTTAATAACGAAATATAAAATAGATACATGACTCATGATATAATTTATAGATAGCTATCAAAATTAAAAACATGAAAAAATATTTTTCCCTAAGAAAAATCTAAATATAATATTTAATTTTTCCTTAAAATTTTGAGCTAAGAATCTATCATATTTCAGTTTCAAGACCCAATTTATACAATTTATTTCTAAAGGGATTTATAATCATCCTTCTATTGATATAGTATCATAGGCTGATATAAAATGGGATCTCCATTTTCCAAAACAATATTCTAAGTATAGAGAACTAGTCCATTTCCAAAATCACACTAAATTTATCTAATGGAAGGATTAAATGAGGATCATATAGAACATTATGATATCCTTAAACATAAGATATAACAGTCATACTATAAGATTTTTTATTAATTATTTATCATCAATTCATTAAGGAGATTATTTTTTCCCTTAGTAAACATTCTATGTTCAAAGTAATGGGTTGAATGAGATACAATTATAGTAGTAAAAGTTATTTAGTGGATATTAGTTTTCCTCACTCCACATCATTTCTAGAACTCACATCAGAAGTTATGGTTGTTTAAGATTTTCCTTGATCCATTATAATTGTATGTTATAAATTTATATCATTCTTATTAGCCCATGGATATGGGAATTGACTTGGAAAATGGTTAAGTTCCCCATATTTATGACATTAAACTGTTAGTTATACATCAAGGAGGGATATTTTTTCCTTTCACTATGTCCACTGAGCTCTTTATTTTCCCCGTCAATTAATTTCTCAATTCCCTCAATTACCACAGATAAAACATCTAGTTACTTTAAGAAATTCCCCAAGGTTCCTCTTCACATATTTTTTACCCTAAGGAGATTAAATTATCTTTCTTTAAAATTATTCATCACATGAACTTCCATGATACATAACACTTAAATTATTTGGTGTATTTTGAAAGTAAAAAATGTTCACATTGTTAACAATAATTCTTGATATATTTTTTTGGTATAATCACAAAACATATCACACAAAATATTATATTGTAAGGTTTCTTATATGGAAAATCAACACTTTTTCCATGGAATGCATTGTAAACGTAGTTTTTTTGAGCTTCAACCACTACAAAAACCAAATGTGGCTATTGTGAGTGTTGATCAATTAACATCATAAGAAAATTAGCATTAATAATATCATGAAAAACCAAATCTTTAAATTTCTTACTCTTTGTAGTCATCATATTAGCATTCAATTAATCCAAAATCACTCTCAATTAAATTGAGGTTTCTTATAGTAAGGTTATATCATAGTCCATGACCTAAATCCATAATTAAATACTTAATAATTCCTTGTAAATATAATTTCATAAGTCAAATAATAACCACTATGAGTTTCATCCTATGTGTACAGTTTTCCTCTGTTGTGCACCAGGTTTCAACTGAGTTAATGACCAATAAACCCCTTACATGGTTATTATCCATAGTTACATCTATTAAATATTTTAAATCTACATTTAGTGTCTAGGGAGATATGTCATTTCTTGGAAAACTTCAAAATCTAAACTTTCAAAAATGTATAGGGTGTTATCATGTACATAATAATAACTCTTATACATATCCATTGAGTTTTTTACAAAATATTTTTATCCTTAGTTCCCAAAATAAGGATACTAACCCTAAAAAATAACTAAACACTCCTTTGATACAAACAATGGACAACAGTGACTCATTTCCCTGAGTTGGATACTAAAAAATGTGTATTTTTTCAATTTTATTATCATAAAAATTATTTCTTACTAAATAAAGTGACTCAATATATATATAACTATAAAATAAAATTTAAATAATGAGTCAATACACTCACAATAACTTTTTAGAGATATAATTTTAAAGATTTAAAAATTCTATAACAAAAAACAAATTCTAATTCTAAAATAGCACTACAAAAACTATTTAATTCCTATTTTATACTTACTCCATATAATCCTTTCTTTATAACAACTACAACATGTTTCTCATCCCTATTAGAAACATTTTTTGAAAATTTGGGGTGAGAAAAAAAATTAATTTGTATGGTCTTTAGAAATAGAAACTTATTAAAATAATTGAATACACATTGTAAAAAATATCATCAAAATAGAATACATTAAATTCAAAAAAAATACTTTTTTAAGCATAAAAACTAACCTTTTACTTAAATAAAATGGATTTTATAAATCCAATTTTAATAAATTTATTTGATAAAAGTTGACATTATGAAAACGACATTGAAAAAAATCCTTTGAAATTTAATAAATTATGAAAATAATACTTTCACTTTAGAAAAATTTCATAAAAATATCATATAAATATATCCAGTAATATTCAGTAAAACACTTCACAAGCCTGGACAAAACTATGTTGAAACCGGGATCAATAAAGTCTATCTAATTTATACTAGTCACTTTTTGGAAATATTACTTTTAGGTTTTGGTTAACTCCTCATTCATCATCATTTTAACAATGTATAAGTTCCATATTTTAATAAAAAAATTATAGATTTACTTTTTAAAAAATAAGACCAGATTTATAAAAAGGAAAGTAATGAGTCATGCTTAGTCAATGGAAGATATACAAGGATGTTTTTATGAAAAATCAATATTTTTAGGGAAATACTGATATGGTTTAGAAGTGAATAAAATTCATGAAAATAAATTTTAATAAACCATAAAGAAAAAATATTTATAAAACTAATAAGTAACACTGATAAATAACTTAATTTATAGACAAATAATAATTTAATTAAAAATATTTCCATCATGATAAATTATTTTTATAAAAGAAAACATGTCTAAAATACAATATTGTGATTGTATGATTTTGATATTAAACATTTTAAAATAAAATAATACATTTTGAAATAAGTTGAGACATATTAAATAACATATTTCAAAACATTTCATGGGAATTTTTTTGGAAAATCAATACAAATATAGAGAGTTTTTTTAAAATTTAAAATAAAATATTACATTTTTTATATCATTTTTCTCATACTTAAATTGATAATTTTTTTTGAATAGCTATTTAAAAACAAATACATATTTTCTAGAAAACTTAAAATATAAATTCTAAAAAAATATTTCACAAATAAATAAATCTTTGTATTTCTTAAAAAATGTTTTAGTTTTATTTTTTCCACATTAAATTCCCATTCAAGTATTTTTATTTCCTAAATATAAAAACAAATTTTTTTTGATGTAAAAATAATAAATAACATATTGAAAATTTTGAAGAATCAATTTTAGTTTAAACAATTATTCTTCTATTATACATCAAAATGTTGATAAAATATTAATTTTAATTAATTTGATTTTAAAACAAATATATAATTTTATTTGAAATTTTTTTTCTCCCTTATAAAAAAAACCCTAAAAATTAGAAATTATTTTTTGAAGTGTTACCTCACTTATATTGTTTTTGAAACTAAATAATAATATTATTTTAATTTAAAACATTTTTATCCCTGACATAAAATGAAATATTTTTAACTTGAAAAACAACATTGAAATTAATTAAAAACATGGATTGTTTTGTTTGAAAATAAAAAATAGAATGTTAAATTTTAAAACACAATTCCCCTTACACATAATTTCTTAAGTCCTTGAAATTAATTTTCTATACAATTTTATTTTTTAAAACATTTTTTTTCACTTACCTAGTGTTTCCAACATAACACCTAAATCATAGATTTTCTCACACAAAAAGGAAACAACTAAAACTTAATATTTGTATATTATCTCTCTTCATGACACCATAATATGGGTATGTTTTGATAAAATATACTTATAAGAGTGCCTTTAAAAAAGGAACCCCTTTATATATCTGATCTACCTATAGTGATTTTGATATATTTCAATACATAATAATTTTATAGTGTGGTTTGAAATTTGCAGTGGCCCTAAAAAAGTAATGGGTTTTCCTATTATTAATATTTAGGTATATTATGGAGGACCTTGATCATTTAATTCACCCAACCTCCCTAAAATATTCCCAGGTCTATTTATACAGTTTCACCTTGTGTGGTTCCCACAACACAAATTTTGAGTTTAGAAATATATATATATATATATAATGTTTTTTATAGAACACCTTGAAATAGTTGTAGGCAGTATGGAAAATGAATAATTATACACAATACTCACTTGTTTAGTATCTCCAAAACTACATCCCACTATATCACTATGATCATTCAATATATACATATATATAACATGTAAATATGCAATTATAGATTCATCTTAAGCGAAAGACAGTGGTATAACCAGTACCCTATAATTTCCTGATTATATTTGCATCTCATTAATTCAATGAGTTATACATCAATGAAAGATTATATATATATATAATAGTGGCTTTCTAGAGTTGTGATTCCATGGTATTAGGTTAAATGTGTGTAGGCAGAGGAAGAAGATGATGGTTTCATCATCATTTTTCAAAAGGTTTCATGTGAGTTTTAAAATACGATGAACAATGGAATGCATAGGAAATCCCACATTGAACATTATTTTGTTCGTAAACACTTACATAATCATCGATGTGGGAACATACTCTTGATCATGGCACCAGAGTTGTCTCTCATACACACTCACCCACTAACTTCACTAGTGTGTTCCCACCTATGTGCAACCCTTATCATGTATGTACCTTATGTGCACCCATGTATGACCTATAGTTTCTCCTTACCACATATTACCCTTTCTTGAACAAACTATATAGTCTAGACCCCAATATTTTTTTCCATATTAAAAATTAATTATATTAAGTAAAAGTATATCTTATAATTTTATAAATTAAAATCTTATTACCTAATTTTTGAAACTCTATTATCTATAAATTACTAATCTAATATAATTATAATTAACAATATAATTATAATTTTATCTAAATATTTACTATTAATATATATTTATATATATATATACATATATTATAAATCTATCATCAAATAAATTTTTTGAAACTAATAATTTAATTATATAATTTTAATTCAACATATTTATATGAAATTCTTAATTTCAAAAGTTTTTTTATCTTAATTTCATAGATAGAAATATAATTTTAAAAATATATTATATAATTATAACTTTAGTAATTAAAATTATCATATCTCATTACAATTTTATAATTATTATGAATATTTATAATTCCACAAATTTTATAAAATCAATTTTAATGAGTTTCATTATTTTTATTACAATTTACATTTGTTATTATCTATTTTTAACAATTAAATTATTTAAAACTAATATTTCATGAGTTATAATTTTTTATTACTCTTTCTAATCATTATATGACTACTGTAAATTATAATTATTAATAAATATGTTCATTTAGAATTAGTATATACTTATAAAATTTATATTTCTCCAAAAAAATTATATAATTTTGTGAAATTAATGTAATATTATAAATATGATGCCACTATTAATGATATTTTTTAAATTTTGTTAATATAACCCACTTATAAATATATTTAAACAATATTATAATATTAATATTTCTAAATTTTATATTAAAATATATATTAAATACTATCATTGAATATCATGTAATTATAAATTAGTAATAATTAATTTAATACCCATAATATCATAATTAACTGACTTGATAACATCTCATTAAATAAATTCCGATATGATTTAAATAATATATCATTAAATGAAAATATATATAGTATAGTTTCATGAAAAGTATTTTCTGAATGATAATATAAATAAAAATTAGTGTATTGGTTAATTTAAATTGATTTTGTCCATACATATTTTTCAACATAATTACCTTATTAAATTATATTATATATATATATATATATTTGTTTCAATTTAATATTTAATATACCATAATAAATATTATATTATCAATTTTATTTATATTCACTGTGATTTATTGAAACATGTAAAATAATTTAATTTTATTGAAAATATATTTTATTAACATATTAACCATAAGATAATTTTAGATGTGGTTAAAATATAAGTTTTATAATTCGATCTAAATAAATATAATTTTTATGTTCAATAGAAAAATATGCTAAAAATAAAAGTTAATTTATGTAAATAAATAGATTATTATTTCCCTTTAGACCCGAATTTAATGAGGGCATTTTTTAAAAAATAATGATGTTTTTTAAAATCTATTTGTGGTTTGATGGTAGTGGTACATGTTATGAAATTAGAAATAGGGAATATCCCTTAAATTGGGTTTACTTAAATGGGGGTATTGTGAAGAGAACTCAAAACTAGTATTATCTCCATACATGAAAAGAAATGTTAACTAGTTTATATGTGAAGAACATATATACATAATATGGATGAAACACATGGGATAATGATAGAATGAAAAAAGGGAAATGAAAGAGAACACATTAATCAAATATAATGAGGATGGTTTAGACGAAATTTTTTTATGTTTTAAAATTTCATTGTTAAAATTAAATATCATAGAAAAGGATAATAAACATTATTTTTAGTTAATAATAATAGAAATAAAAATTTCACCTGATATAAAACATTATTAGGATTCAAATAATTAAACATGGAATTTCCAAGACAGAAAATTATAGAAAAAAGGGGAAATTGTCCTTTAAACGTATAAGAATTATTCTTTACAATGATATAATTTTTAGGTTGAAATTAGTCAAGTTAAAATCATAAAATTTAAAAAATCATTTTCATTACAGATAAATAGAAATGACAATTAAAAAATTATTAGGGTGGAAGCAACCAATCGTAAAAGTTTAAAGTTCAAGATGAAACATAATAACTTAAGAAAGTTTGTTTGAGTTAACCAATAACCTTTTGACATCATAGTGTTTAAAAATGAAAAATAAATAAAAGTTTGAACATGAGAAACATTTTTAAATATCTCATATTTTATAAAATTTATTAAAATAAAAAATTCATGTACAATATATAAAACACCTAAAGATACAAGTGGTGAATAATATTTATATCTCAATGAAACAAAATTGTGATCCATATATCCTTACATTAGTTAATGATTCATTATTTTTATATAACCAATGTCCTGGGTAATAAAATAAAACTTATTATGAAATTCATTTAAATCATTATTCCTCTATATTTTTTATTTTATGGTCAATCTATTACCATATGATATTAATTTACCAAATAGATTGTTTTTTATCTTGGCTACTTGATATGGTTGGATCAATTTTTCTAAAACATCCTCCATATATTGATCATGGTAAAGTGTTGAAAAATATATTTATAATCAATAAAATTTTATATTTTTATATTTTTTATTATTCTATTGGAATAAAATACGTACAGTTCTATTGGTTTCCAAAATGGACATAAATTAAGAAAATTTCCCTGAAATGTTCACTTAATGTTTTAAAATTTACTATAAACATTTATATGTTGTATTAATTATAGATTGAAAAATATTATCATAAAATAATATTTATAGTGTTATAAATATCTTTTTTATACATGAAATACATTTTTAACACCATCCATTCAAGGAAGTAAGAGGAAACTATTGTTCTGTGGAGGTTGTAGTCTGCACTTGTGCAAATGACGCTTTCAATTTCCAAAGAATGAGAGGGGTTATAAAAATTAATCTAAATTATCATTTTAGAATATTATTTTTTTATTATATTTCATTAAATGAATCTCTATTACCATACATGTAATTAGTATATGAAAAATATATTTTTTTCATTCATAGTGGAAGTAGTGTGAAAAAACACATAGAAACGTTTTCATTTCATGAATAGTTTTGTAGGGAGGTATAAGAGTGATATTCCATTAGTAAAATAACATTTATTATATTAAGAAAATTTATTTAACATACATTTATAGATAGATAGTTTTTTATAGGGTATATGATGATTATTAATAGAAGACCAAATATTAATAATAAATCACATTAAGAGATTGTACTTTATCCAGATATTCTTCCTAGAAATGAATATACTAGGCTATCATTTAGGGAACTAGAGATTATGTATGTGAATGATACATATACTCTAGGTAAATTGGGTATAATTTCATGAATAAAAAATACTTATAGAGGTCATGAAGGGGTTCTGATAGGCCATTTCTCTAAATTGTGGGAAATGGGGTATTCGTAAATACTCAGTACATCTCAATGATTCCATGAATCTATTTATGGTTCAATGGACCCCAAAGTAGACCATAATTTAGTGTTTAATGGTGTGGGTATATAAATACTCCACCATTCATTTAAAAAATATTATACATGTTTTGATTCATTTACAATCATCTTATTAGACTTTACTGATTTGGTTTTTACCTTGATTACAAAATTTTAACCATGTAATTAACGTGTTACTAAAAATATAAGATAACCATTCATATTAATTTTTTATTTTATAAACAAAAATTTAGCCTCTATTTAATCCATTTCATCTCCTAAATATGACATAATTAAAATTTTAATTAAATTATGTCATATATAGAAAAAATAACTTTTATAGAAAAGTGATGTTTTAACCATTAAGTGTTCTTAATCTTATATAAAATTAACAATATGTTAAATGAGTGATAATATATTTATGCACGTATATATCTTAAAATAATAACAGATTCATTATATAAAATACAAAATTTATTTTATTTTAATAAAAAACAAAATATTAATAAAAAAGTTATTTGAAATTAACCATTTCACTATTATCATGGTTATTAGTTTTAATATTAGTAACCATGCTTCAATTTAAGTTATTGACCTAGAACCAACTATGAGTGTTTTAGAGTTAATATATATATATATATTCAAATAAGTGTATATTAATTAAAATTTATTATAAAATACTATTCATTGGTATATATTAAATTAATGTAATAATGTCCCAGAGTATCTATCACAATGAAAAGGTTATATGAGTTCCTTATAATGATGAGAACCTTGAAATTATATGATATTATTTTTTAATACAGTTATATAGTTAGATATAATTCTATAATATGACAAATAGAATGTTAACTTTCATGGGTGAGTACTCATAAGCATAAGAGATTTTAGCTTCTAAAGTTTGCACTTTGTAATATCTAAGATGATAGATTACAATAATGGACCTACCTAAAATAAATATTCATGTTTATGTGTCTTTTAATATTCCTATTTGAATGTTTTTTTAATGGTCCATAGACATTAATATTATAATTAATTAATTTCATGACTCACACACTTAGATTTATTATCAAAAGTAGTTATGGCATATTTTCACGAGAAGTTGGGTATATTGGGTGCACCATGAACCACATGTTTATAATGAATAAATAAAGAAATGACAAATCCCTTCCATATTTATGGATATTATTATCTCATAACTTAGGTTGAAATGTAACAATCCTATTAAATTTCATGTATAGAGAGTAATAATGAGTTTATTTTGATATTAAAGAAATGTTAATCAAGAATACAGTTTGATGTCATGGGTGTCAAACATTCTTGATGAGATATCATGATAAAAGGATTATATTACAAAAATTAATCATATGTGCTTGTAAAAATTGTGAAATTAACTTCATTATCTTGAGTTCCATGAACTGTTGTGAGATAGTAATTTTGGATGTTAGGATATCCCAATTAAATCCAATGAGAAAGAAGCATAGTGAGTTATAAAATATTTATTTCTGTTGATCAAAATTAAATTATATTTGAATTTATTTTTTAGAATATATGTTATTCTCAAGACTGAGGAATGACTTCATTCAGGATTGATTTATCATATAAATTAAATAAATATTTATTCACAAGTTAATTTTTTAATTATGTAGATATATATTATTTAATTAAAAGTTTGGGATGGAAGCCTCATTTTATTATTAAAGCAATGAAAATACCACTTTTGACTGGGTATAGGGAGACCGGTTACATAGCCTGAAGGCCCAGGGGTATGAAAGCCCATTTTTTGGCCAGCAGGACCCTTCAGTGAACAGTACTGTTATAGTACCTGAGCTACTATAGTACCTGCTACAGTATCGTATGTGCTACAGTACCTCTGCCACTATAGTGTCACTGCCACTGCTATAATACCACTTGGGTACATGCTCATTGGCTAAATTATTTAATTATTTATTAAATGAATAAATATTTATTCAGGTATTTTATAAATATTGAGGAGCACTAGTGTCTTGTAGATAAATATTAATCTTTATACTAGTAAAATAATATTTATCATTTTATGAGTTATCATACACCGTGAGAAAATATTATTATTGTTGTTGTTGTTGTTACATAGAATGAGATCATATAAGGTTTATTAAAATATTAAATGTCCATTGTGAAATTAAATAATATTTTAAGCCTAACCTTATCTCTATAAATTAACTATTATGTCTATTATGCAGTGTTTAATTGATTTAATGATTCATTGTGTCAAACGATTTCTATATCTCTCTCTTAGGAATGAATAATGTTTTAGAGATTCTCTTTCCTATTCTATCACCTCAAGAATGAGTTTGCAAGGAAAATACTTTACGACTAAAGGAATCATCATAGAAATCAAGAATAAAAAACTATTGGATCAATCCCTTACACAAGAATGTATATATCCATCATCTTTATTCAAACATAATGAGATAAAGTGTGGCTCACCACCTGATGAATTATACACTAGGATCCTGCAACAGAAACATTGTTTTAGAAAAAAAATTCTTATATGATCAATATCTTCATTGATGAAAGATCTCAATATCAAGGTATTCCTTATTCTGATCTATTTAAATTAATTACAATTTTAATGTGAATAGATCATCCTTGGTTCTAGTGATATTATTTTTAATATTCTTTAGAAAAATTTCATTTTTCATGACTTTTAAATCTTGTAAAACATTAAAATGATCCATCAAATTTGATACTTACTAATCTGGTATTAGCTCTCATAATCATTTCCATTGCACCCTGAACCAACAAGTGGTATCAAAGGGAAAAATTAAAAATTATAATTGTTTATTTTATTTTTTATCATTACACATTTAAAATTTAAATTTCATTTCATGTTTTATTCACTCTTCATCTGATCGTTGATATATCTTCTTCATCCTCTTTGTTTCATTCTTACATAACTAATATCAGTTAATAATTTATGAATATCAAATATGAAGAACCAATATGAAGGTTTCAATAACTCTATTCAGATATCATAGGGTTACACGGTGTGTATTCCATTATCACACAATGTATATCCTTTTTCATCGCACTCAGACACCCGTGCGGACTCTAGGTCATCATGTAATGAATACACACTGTAGGTATTTAATTCAAAATGTTTTAACTAGCCTAGGGTGCACAAGTATTTTCTAGACTACACGCCATGTAGATTCCAACACATTATGTATCCCACTTGGTTTGATGGTGTAAAACACAGGTAAAGACATGTCATGTAATTCATACACTATGTATATTTAATATACGATGCAAATAGGATGGAATCCATTTAACTTGGATTACACTCTTTTTATCCTTTTTACATGTCGTGTACTTTATTAAAGTTCCCAAGAAATGGACGTTGAGTGTAACGACCCAAACATTTATATAATATCTTTCCCTAAAAAAATATGTTTTACTATGTCATAATAAATAAAACTATATAAGTATAATTGGAATTTAACCATTGAGTTTTGACTATTATATTACCATTAGTTAATATGAATATTTGAAACCATAATAATTTTAACCATTATAATTATTATTTATAAATAGAAATGATAATGGATAATTAATGCAAAAAAGAAGAGTCAGTGGCCTTTTCTAGTAGAATCGTGCCATATAAAGCACATTTTTAAAAGCTTGGGAAGGAGTTAGCGTCACTAGGCTTTACTCTAGACCAAGCCCAATCCAAGCTTCAACATGTTAAACTTGAATAAAATCGCATATAGAAAAAGTTCAAGTTGATAGAAATCACCACCCGAGGAATGTTGTCTGAGCCACCCCAAGATCCTATCACCATTGCACACCTTACTCTTAGGTCATATACTGGTGGTTTAAGGGGTTATGTAATGAGGTGTTAGTTAATTTGTGTAATCCCTTTTTGTAAAAAAAAATTTATTTCATCATTTCCATTTTAATAATAATTTTTTCTTAATAAGATATATGTTTAATTGATACAAATTTGATAAATTGATTTTACATTTAAAACTGTACTTTTCTAATATTTCTTAAACTTTGAGAATTTTTATTGTCAAATAAATATAATTTTTGAATTTTAAATTTCAAATTTAATTTAGGATGAATTTTTTGTATTTTTAAAATAATTTTTATATTATTGATGAATATTGAAAAAAATATTATTTTAAAATAATTTTTATACTTTAAAAAATTGATACTGTGAAATGATTTTCAAAAAATGAACATGCACGGTTGTTATCAGTATGAAATTTAGAGTTTGATAAGATAAACCTAATTTTTAGTGAATAGTAACTTATGAATAGTAATATTACCCTTATGAATAGTAATATTACTAATGGAATAATAACCTCGCCTAAGGAAGTATAAATATTGTAACGACCCAAAAATTTTTTAATGAAAATTCCTCTTGGTCTATTTAAATGTATTATTATGGTTATGTAAAAATTATGCACTTATTTGGTTCTATGTTTTGGATTTTAAAATAATGTTAATAATTATGACCATTTCTCATATATCTGTTGAATAGTGATCACATGATTAGTATAAATATAAGGTTTTAACAAATCCAATTTACTCAGACAAAGGAAGTGATGGACTCATCCAGTAGACTTGCCCCATACGAAGCTCATTTGTCGGAACACAGAAATGAAGTGCTGTCATTGGACTTCTCCCTTGACCAAGCCCAAGCCAAGCTTGAATACGTTAAGCTTGAGCAGAACCACCTATGGGAGAAGTAGATGTTGATAGAGATTACCACTCGAGTGATGTTATTCGAGCCACCCCAAGAGTCTGTCACCATCGTGCACCTTACCCTAAGGCCTTATGTGGGTGTTTTAAGGGGTTATGTAACAAGACCCTAGTACTACGATTATATACATTATTCTTATATAGAGAATATGCATTCTTTTTATTATTTTTACTTTGCAAATAGTATTTTTAGTTAATATTAAAATAAGAAATATATTTTGATGAATTAGTGTATTTTTGAATTAAATAACATTTTAAAAATATTATTATTATTAAATTAATTTTTATTAAAAATAATTGATCGTATATATTTATAAATGAAATTGTAATTTTTATTAAAGTGTGAAAACTGTTTTTGTCAAAAACCCATGAATTTTCGATAAATGTTGGTTTTTATTTTAGAAGTAAAAAATCACATATTTAGAAAAATATTTAGATAAAATGAATATAATTTTTGGAATCAGGATGTGAAAATTATCCAATGGTGAATTTTTCATAATAATCTGAGGCAATCAAATTTTTGGGTAAAAATTAAATACTGTTTAAATATATAATGTGTTTTATGACATCATAATGACCCAATAATGATGTAATAAAATACTATAAACATTATTTTCATCCAATATATGTCTTACCATTAAAATAATGTGATTTTGGGTTTGTATGATTTATTTTACAAATATTTAGTGGACCCTTCAAGGATTATAAAACATTTTGTCTTTTTAAATTGTTTCCTTGAGAGTGTGACTCACCTCCACCTAAGAAAGCCTATTATTTTAAGATGTTCGGCCATTTTCCTTATAAAATATTTTTTCCACTCCCCTTTGGAAAAAACCATAGTCCGGTTTGTGGTTTTGATTAGTTTAATGTGTGGTGTCCCAAACCTAAATAATAAAAAATTCCCTCTTCTTTCCTATATAAACCCACCCAAGATCCCACTTACTCTTAACTAAATTCATTTATAGTTCATCCAACCTTGTCCCTACTCTCTATATAATCCTTACAAGGTGCCCCAAGATCCCAAGAAGTCTCTCTCAATCCCCTCTCAATCCTTTGGGATCACACTTCCAAGTAAGGGATTCCTTCCTTTCTCATTTTAGCAGTGTTTCTTAATATTGTTATGTCATTTTATTTTCAATTATAAATGTTGGGGTATGATGTATAACCTTTCCTATACTACCCTCTTTATGTTTTAATTATGTGATACCCCTTTCTATCTCATTAATTCCTTCCATGTACACCCGTTACTATGCCGAAATTCTGTAAGGATTTTCTCTCTCCTCATTTACATTCAAGCAATTATTTTGTATCATGAATCTAAATTCAATTAAATATATTTGGTAATGTATCTATATGACCCCCATTAATTTACATTTCATATAAATATTATGATACACGCCTTTCTCTCTCATCAACCATTTTTATGAATTCTTACGTCACGTCGTTATGCTGCTGAAATTGCACTGATTTTCCAAGCCTATGTCATTGTGTAGTGAATACCATTCTTATTTATCTATCATGGGTATTCAACTTTATGCTCATTTACTTATTGATTATAAAGATTCATATATGTATTACATATCCCTTTACCATGGAATAAATAATGATGATTGATCCCATATTGTATGATCCATGTGGCACACTTATGTATGAAATGAAATGTTTAAGAAGGATGCTCCCTAATAGCGCTCTAATGAATTGGGTAAAGTATAGTACCATGATACATCATGTGAAATGAGTGTTGACTCATTCTAATTCAAGTGCAATGAGGTTATACTATTGCTTCATTTGAAATGAGGTTTTACTTATGATTCATGTGCAATGACCTTGGATCATGCTAATATAATGTTAAATGTTGTTTCCACATCTCCATGTTGTGTTTATCATTTTTTATCATGCCTTGATGTTTATGTTTCTCTTGCTCTCCATTGAAATTACTATTGAAAAACATGTATTGTAATCTTAATTTTATTCTTTGTTTACTCCCTTATTGGGCTTTATATCTCACCCTTTTCTTATTCATGTCCTCAGGTTATCCCATGCAATGCTAAGTACGAGGGAATGTAGTGGTCATGTAAAGGAAGTTTTCAATAAGATGTTGTGTTTTATGTTTTAAGTTGTTATGTAATGTTCCTAATCCCCCAAGAAATTAGACCTCTCTATCTTCTATGTTGTATCAAGTGAAGGTTTTATGTAAAAAAATTATGTTAAGTGTGTAACAAAATAAGGGTTGTCATAAATATAATTTATGCATCTTGAATAGTAATATGATATAATAGTATAGGGTATAACTATTTTAGGAATTATTAGTTAAGTATTAGTATTTTCTTTGAGTAAATATTTATTTTAATTAAAAATTAAATTTATCATATTTATAAAATTATTTTCATAAATTTTATTTCATTTTTGAATTCAGAACATCAATATTAGGTTAGGGTGAATTTATGATATTTTTATAAAATGTTTTGTTTTTCATTGAATAGTAAAAATAATGTTTTTGAGTTTTTGATTTGTTTAATGAAATCATAATGATATAATATTTAATTTAAAATTATGGTCGACTCATGTGGATTAAAATATGATATGTGGTGTCCCAAGTGGCTAAAACCATGGGAAAATACCATGGGCAAGCCTGTGGTTTTTCAAACACCACCGATGAGGTGTTCTCAGAAATTAATAAAAAACACCCTCTCTTTTACTATAAATACCAATACATTCCTTCGTTTCCATTCATTCCAAAATCATCCCCCTATAATATCTAATGGTATTACCTCCCAAGGAGTCCTCTTAAGGTGTCTTCATTCCCTCAAGGTCTCGATATTAGAGTTTTAGAAGTTAGTCTTCAAGGTAAGGGAATTCCCAACTTCTCTTTTCCTTTCAACTTATATTTTATGTTTTATGTATTTAAAAGTTCCATACCATGTTCTTATTTCCATTTTATTATGTCCCTATAGTATATTATGTTTCTTTTATGAATGGGTTACCCCTTTAACCTCTCTTTTTAATGTTTTATAAAACTATGTTTCATACCTGTTGTGTTGTAGAATTTTTATCTCAAAATCTATCCTTTTTCTCAAGAAATTATTTCATTTTCTTTATGTGAATTCCCAAACCTCTTTTATATACAGGGTTATTCATCAATAAATAAAAATGATTTATTTGATTTTGTAATTTACACACATAAAACCCTCATTCCCTTTCCATGACTTATAAATGGCATAATGATCATGTTTTTAAGCACTTTTTAAAACACTATGATTTTGATATTAAACCCATTTATTTTATTCTCTTTGGGTTATTTATGAAATTTTTGATTATTATATATGTGGATCACATGAAAATAAATACATATTAATGGTGTGCCTTGATATATCTCTATTGAATTTGGTAAATAAATTCATCTCTAGAGATGATAAGTTTTATGACACCTTACTGAATAACCTTGGTAATTTATATGACATCGATGGAGCTTGGTGATATGATTAAGAATGTATAAATTAAATGTTGTAGCCATATTATCAATATATGATTAAAGTTATTATTTTCATTATATGTCTATTTTTCATGCCTTTATGATATTTCCTCAAGTTCATATTGTATTCTCTCAAGCTCACATGTAAACTCTTTTCCTTATTTTCCCTTATTGGGCCTTATGCTCACCCTTTCCTTATATGTATGTCACTATCTTATTAGATGCAGTAATTGTACTTAGGATAAAATTTCAATAATCCTTTCAAGTGTATTAAAATAATGTTTTATGTTTTCATGTATTCGTGCATTATGTACCTTATTTCCAAGAAACTAAACTTTGAAGATCCTCTGTTTGTAAAATGTAATGAAATGTTACGTAATAAAAATGTAGGATTCCATAGTTGGTATAAAAGTATATTTTAGTTATTTTTGAAAATTATGATATTAAAATTATAGGAATATCCATATATAAAATTTTAAATATAGGAAAACATAATTTTATTTTGTTGAAATATTAAGTAAGTGGTTTTTGAACAAATAAGTCTATGTCTAGATACGAACAAGTGGATGTGGATCTAGCGTATATGTATCTAGGGGTAAAATCTGAAAACATCATTTTGAGCTAGGCTCGAATGGGAAACGGTTCATGATAATGTGTCTTGTTGAACTTCTATTTTTACAGTCCTAGGTGATATATTTGGTTAATCACAATATTTTTAAAAATAATTATAAAGGATTTATAGAGAAATGTAATTATTGTTTAAGCATGAAGTTTTAAGTCATAAAAATTATTTATAGATAAAATATTTTCAAATGAAATATATTTCTCTCTAAGGTTTTATTATTTTTTAAAATGGTGGGAAATAGGAGGAACTATGCAAATGGTGACCACAACGGACCATGTGTTGACGACCCTCTAATGGAAGATGAAATGGAAACTTTCATGATAATGATGAATCAACTAACTCAATTTATGGTAAACAACTTGAATCGAGATGATATCCTAATTTCTCCATGAAGCGAATAAATTTATATGGATTCCTTTAAGCTTCAATGATTACCAATGTTTAGTGGATCTACTGACCCATTGATTGTTGAACAATGGATCAGCTCTATAGAAAAGATCTTTTCTGTACTCCATTGTTCAGAAGAAGAGAATGTCACCCTGGCTATTTACAACATGGAGAGATAAGCTGATCAATTTTGGGAAATGATTAAAAACATGAGGCCAAGAGGGTAGATTTAATCTATAGAGTGGGAAGAGTTCATAGGGATATTATTCAATAATTATTTTCATCATTTGATGAGAATGAAAATGGGGAAGGAATTTCTTGAGCTAAAGTAGAAGGAAAACAAATCTCTTGGAAGTTATGAGATGAACTTCACAAGTCTTTCCCCTTACACCTCAAGATTTTTCATGGATTCATATGGTATGGTTCATAGATTCTTTGGTGTAATAAGACATCCTATGTTGAATAATCTATCCAACTGAGACTATGATAGCTATGGGGAGATCTTTTGGAGGGATGTAAAAGTCAAACTGGATTTCAGTGAGATGCAGTAGTCTCCCAAATCCAATGAAAATAAGAGATCAATGGAGCCATGCTTAGGGAGGATCTTTGATCAAAGAAGAGGATTAAAGCAAGTGAAACTTCCCACATGTAATAAATATGGGAAGAATCATTCGTGGAACTTCCTTATCTAGAGAGGGAAGTGTTTAAAGTATGGAAGAGATGTCCATATCGCTCAGAATTGTCGTAGTGAGGTGAAGCCTCAACTTAACAACACTAAAGACAAAGGTAAAATGGTTTATCCCTACCTAAATTCTAATGCTTAAAGTGTGGATAGCTTGGGAACTTTTCCAATCACTGTCCAAATTTGAAGGTCAAAATTATGTGGTGGAAGGTACTATTATTTTTCTCTCAAATCTAGAAATTATTATTTTTATTCTAGTTATATGAATTTTTTTATTTCCTCCAAGTTTGAAAAGAATATAGAATCAATCCCAGAAATTATAAAATTAGATTTATCTGTCAAGACTCCTGTTGGTATTATCAAAGCATCAATAGTGTTTAGAAACTCTAGTATTTACTTTAGTGAGAAAAATATTATCACAAATCAAGTAGTCATTCCCATGTTGGAATTCAAAATTATACTAGGGATGGACTGGCTCTCAATGTATAATGATAAAATCAAATGTAAAAGCAATGAAATATTAATAGTATTGAAATGAAAACCTATAGTTATCTTCCAAGAATCTATTTCCCGACCATATCTTTTTCTAGAAGAACCTCCTATAGATTTTTTTATGGAATTTATTAGGGAAGATGAAGAAGGAAATGAGAGTATAAGGATAAAAAATGTCCCCATCATCCAAGAATACATTGATGAATTTTCTAAGAAGTTACAAGGACCTACCCTAGAAAGAGAGTTAGAGTTATCCATTTAACTCTTACCAAGATCTCATCTAATATCAAAGACCCCATATAGTATGTAAAATGTGGAGATGGAGGAATTAATGAAACAACTCCAAGATCTTTTGGATAAGGGGTTTATCGGACTGAGTGTGTCTCCTTTAAGGGAACCAATTATTTTTGTAAACAAGAAGGATATATCATTGAGGAAATGAATTGATTATAGAGAACCGAAAGGGATCACAGTGAATAAGAAATACTCTCTTCCAAGAATTAATGACTTATTTGACCAGCTTCATGGGGATCAATTCTTCTCTAAGATTTATCTTAGATATGGTAATCATAAATTGACAGTGAAGGAAGAAGATATTATAAAAACTACCTTCTGATCAAGATATGGTCATTATGAGTTTGTTTTTATTCCCTTTGGCTTGAAAATTTCACCCACTATTTTTATAGATTTGATGAATAGAGTCTTTAAGGACTACCTTGATAATTTTTTGGTTGTTTTTATTGATGATATTATGATATATTCTAAAGGTCATGGGGAGCATGGGGATCATCTAAGGGTTATTTTTCAAAATATACAAAAGGAAAGGATTTTTGGAAAGTTCATAAAGTATGATTTTTGGTTACAACAAGATTATTTTTGGGGAACATTGTAACCAATGAAGGAATCTTAGTTGACCCTATGAAGAAAAACGTTATAGAGGAGTGGCCTTATCCTAAAATAGTAACTGATATTCATAGTTTCTTTAGTTTAGAAGGATACTATATGAGGTTTATGAAAAAACTTTTCATGACTTTCTAATCCAGTAACAAAGTTAACTCGAAAAGGGGTCAAGTTCATCTAGAAAAAGGAGTGTTAGGAAATATTCCAAGAGCTGAATGAGAGATTGGTTACTATACCCATGTTAACTCTACCCTAAATCATAGACAGATTCGTTATTTTTAGTGATGCATCTCTAAAAGGGCTTGGGTGTGTCTTCATGTAAAATAAAAAAGTCATTACTTATGCATCTCTACAGTTGAAGCCTCATGATTAGGATTATCCTATGTTATCAGGAGATGTATTTGATTGTTTTTACTATGAAGATGTAGAGGCACTATCTTTATATAGAGAAATGTGATATATACAAAGACCATCAATGTTTGAAGTATATTTTCACACAAAATGAATTGAACATAAAACAGAGGAGATGGTTGGAACTTCTTAAAGACTATGATTGTTCAATTAATTATCACCCTAGAAGAGAAAAAAGTCATTGATGAATTAAGTATAAAAGACCCTATTGTTCTATAAATGATGAGGATTCAAGGAGATCCCTTGATCAAAGAACTAGTAAAACTAGACATGGGAATTTTATGGGAAGGGATATCATCAACCCTATCCCAAATAATTTCTCAACCGTCATTACTAGAGAATATGAAGAACACTTAAAATGAAGATCCTTTGTTATAAAAAACGGTTGATGGTATGATGAATGGGAAGTTTCCTATGTTCAATATTGATCAATAAGGTGTACTAAAATTTCATACAAGGCTATGTGTTTCATTTATTCTGGAAATAAAGTATCTGATAGATGAAGTTCGAAGCTCTAATTTTTCTATACATCCTATAATAACTAAAATGTATAGGGACCTTAGTGGTCATTATAGTTAGGATAACATGAAAATGTAGATTTCCGACTATACTAAAAGGTGCTTGATATATTTGCAAGTGAAGGAAAATTGATACCTTCCTAATGGGGTATTACAACAACTATCCATACCAGCATGGAAGTTGGACAATATCACTATGGACATTGTCAATGGTTTCCTGAATACTTCCAAAGGATACAATATGATATGGTTTATAGTGGACCGTCTCACCAAGACTGTCCATTTATCTCTATTCGGGAAGATTTATCCCTTTATAAACATTCCAGGATTTGTGTGAATAAAATAGTAAGGCTGTATAGAGTTCCACTTTCTATCATATTTGATCATGATCCAAGGTTCACATAAAAATTCTAGAGAAAATTCTTCACCATGCTCTGTGTACCAAATTGAATTTCAATACGTCCTATCACCCCCAAACTGATAGTCAATCTGAAAGGACTATTTAAACACTTGAGGACATTCTAAGAACATGATCAATGGAATTTAAAGGTGTATGGGATCAACATCTCCCATTAGTTGAGTTCTCTTACAACAATAGCTTCCACTCGAGCATTCAAATATAACCCTATGAATATCTATATGGGAAGCGATTTAGAACACCAACTTTTGGTGATAAAGCTATTTAGAGAAAGCTTCATGGGCCGGATCTTGTGCAAGAGATGATAGAAAAGGTTCATTCCATCCAGCAACACAATAAGGCTTCTCAGAGCCAGCAGAAGAGATATTTTGACAACCATTAAAGGGACAAGGAGTTTGATGTTAGTGAAAAGCTGTAACGCCCCGACCCCAGTTATCCAGAGTCGGTGCATTATTACATAACATTGGCATGATCACAAGAAAGATCAAATATCGAAGGACCGATTGGTTTAGTAGCCTTGGAAATACTAGATACATTCATAAAGTTTTACATTACATCAAAATAAACATCTTGTCTTCATATCCCCTCAAACTATCCCTACAGGTCATTCATAAATTACTTCTTCAGAATCCTAGGAAAAATAAAACATTGAAAGGGGTGAGCTCAGATGCTCAGTAAGGATAACATTATAGCAGAAGCTTTCATAGATAAGTATAAACACTTAAGGTAGTTTATAACTAAAACAAAAGCCTTTTAAACTTGAACTTTAGAATAAAATGGCAAAGATAAAACAAAATAATGCCATTTACTTACTCACATGGATATTCTACTAGTCGAATTATCTCATGAAATATCAATAACAACTTTCATAATGATGGAATGCATAATGCCAGACTATCATAACCACATAGCCAAGGCCTTGTACCAAGACTACAAATAAGATTTTGCCAAGGCCTTGTGCCAAGACACTAGTTTGTCTCATTAGACCTACCGATGCATCGAGGAGCTATAGCGGGATCCACCCGTCACTTATTAAGTCCAATGCATTCCTCATATGAATAGGTTTAAACATAACATAAACATTCGTATTAAAACTAGTATACGAAATGTCAATACTTTAACCACAAACCATGAATGGTATAAAAAATAGCACATCCACAGTCAAACATAACTCATTCGATACAATATGGAAGATTGTATTGTATCACAATAACCTCAATCAAGAATATTGAAGGATATTGAAATAGATGAAAATAATCATCAAAACTATTTGAGAGAAATATCCCCCTTTTTTATTGAAATCATTTAAAAGTAACAGTATTTGTCAAGAAGCCATTTAAAAATAGATTTTTGAATCAAAGTGTCCCATACCACTTTGAAACTTTTTAAAAGGAGTTTTAATTTTAAAACATAAATGTCCATATAAATAAATCCTTAAAACCATTTTTAAAACGTGGACATTAATGAACAAGATTTAGATGAATAAATCTTTAAAACATTTAAAAATGGTATTTTAGTTAGATATTATAACCAAAATAGAGACACTTGAATAAAAATAATTGAGGTAATCAAAAAATGTTAATATCATGAGAATAAATTAATTCATGATATAATATTTCAAAGTACATTATATACACCACATAAAAGTGATTTGGTGTATAACAACAAATAAGTCTAAATGGAATGTAAATTGAGATGAAATCTCTCATAAAGGCCATATCCTTAGATGAAGGATAAATCAACGACATAGTTATGTGTGAAAAATATAAATACACTAAATATGAGTGGATATTTAGTGTAAAAAAATCAAAGGACATTCACACATATTCTTGTAAAAACAACACCAATGAATTGGATGTTTATCTCAACAAATCGAGATTGAGTAAAAATTACTCTTATAAAGTTCATACTGATGACCTGATAATTTATCAATGGATTGATTATGTGTATCAAAAATATATACTAAGAAAGGGTAGTGGAATTTATGACATAATCAAATGAATAGAGATTCTACACATAATCTTGGAGTAAAATAATCATTGAATTATCCATAAAGCCGAATGAGTGGAAATTAAAATTTCAAATTCCCCTATCGATTAGGTAACATATGAAACATACACCCATGAAGGAAGGATCATACAATGATGATGTAAATACCCATAAATTAAATTATATTACACAATTAATACAATCATGGGCAGTACACATACACCACATGCAATAAATAAGTGGTGAACAATGGAATTCTCACGAAACTAAGAGTGAGATAAGAAACGCCTTACTTTGTAATTTTTCCTTGGTCGATGGTAGGTTAAACTCCTGTATAATGGTGAAATAATTGTTATTGAATTATACATGAATAATTGACATTACTATGATATCATATATGATCTTTTAACATTGATTTGTTAATAATATCTTAGTATTATCGTCATTTTGGGTGTTAACGGGTTCATTTTACTTTATATTCTTTGTTATGTGAGCCATATTTGTTGTTAATGGGATGTATATTATTCACATCCAGAATTATATAAAGTCCTTAAACATTATTTTTAATCATCAAATGAGAATTATACTTGAATAGATATGATGGAGAATGAATCTAATCACGTTCGTGGAGACGGTAGTCCGTACGTACGCACGAGCGACAATATCATTCTTTTGATATTAAAATAATATATAATTGGATGGTATATCATATATACAGAATAATTATCATGTTATATTTATTATTTACATGAATTAAACATCATTATTATACCCATCCAAATAATAATTTAATGAATAACAATTACACCACGACGTGCAGACGGTAAGTCGTACGTACGCACGTATGGTGACATGTTATTCAAAGGGTGGATAGAATACTGAATATGGTTGTACCATATTTATAATAATATCACAGTATATAAAAGATACTGGAGTTATTATTTTAGAATGGTAATAACAAATAAAGAAGAAGTGGAAGAAGAAAGGAACTTGAAATGGGGTGGTGAAAACATTATCTCTTCTTCGGGTTCTTCCTTTTGATTTGATCAAAAGGGCTCTTTATGTTGACTTTCTGATAAAACTAAGGCCACTATGTTGTTTTTAGAGAAGTTGAGAGAGTATTTGTTCAGGGGTTGGCCGAACCAAAAGTCTTTGAAGGTGTGAAGAAATGAGAAGGAGGAGTGCCCTTTTATAAGAGGGGTGAGGGGCACCTTTGGAAAAGCTAGAAATATTAATTTATAATAAATTAATATCCAGTTTCTAATGTCTCCAAAGTGTATTATTTAAAGCTTAAGGTGGGGATGGGTTGAAAACCACTCAACCAATAGAATGTAGACTTTTTTGGGTCATTATATTAACCTTATCTTTAAGTATTAACTCTTAGTTAATTAGCTTCACTTTTACAATGTCTCTTTGTATGTTTATATTATATGGTTAATAAACTTACTATATACATCCAAGAGACCCCCAAGTGGTCCATTAATGATACACCTATCGTGATATAAGTCTCTTGGACTAACCTTATATTTTTAGGAATTTAATATCAATTAATAATATAATATTTGTTTTAAAAACTCTTTTATGTCAATTTTGACACAATTCAAAAATTGATTTTTGTAAAAATTATAACAGAATGATTACTTAGAACAAAGTTAATTAAATCAATCCTAACATGTCCTATTATACTATAAAATTAGTTTAATTCATAAAAAGTCTCAAATTATATTTATTTGGGTATTTATAATATTAATTATCTTAATTGTTCACTATTATGGTAATTACTGCATAATCATTGTGTCATAAATAAACTAAATTATATAATGTCTAAAAATTATAAATAAATTACCATTATGTAGGAAATATTTTATCTTTCTAATTAATATTTATAGTCGAAAATACAACATATATAACCCTATGTAACAATTGTTTTTCTAAAAGATATATGCTTGTGTCATTTTTGTATTCATTTTAATTTAATTAAAATAAAGTGTCATTATCACTTACAAGTGGATCAATGGGGTCCCAAAATCGACACAAAGATGCCCATGGTCGACCATGTATCAACCAATTGGGTTAATACACGTTTTAGTGTAATTTAGTATTATTATAATATAATTTTTTTAACCCTTGTTTACCGGATTTACCCTTTAACCATGGTAAATAAAATATTTATCGACGTAATTATCCAAAATGTCTAAAACTAAAAGTTACCTATTTACACAATTTGAACATCCTGATTCCAAATATGGAATCCATTTTTCCAAATTCAAAACATATAAGTGGAAGAAATTAATTTAAAATTAATTCCCGTTGTTGAAACAAAAAGTTTGTTTTTAAGAGATAATAACTATCAAATGATTGGCACTTGTTTATGTCTGGTTTAAATGTGAAATTATGTTCAATGACCCACATTGTATTACAAGGTAAAAATATATTTTAAATATAATTCAAAACCACTCAAATTCATAATTTATCACTATTAATTATTTCGATTAAAAAAGTTGTTTTTAATTAAAATTTAGTAATTTTTTTTACTATTCATCAAAATATAAAAGTTATCAGAAAAGTACCAAAATTTCACCCTAGGATAATTTCGTTATTATGAATCCAAAAATGAAGTCTATTTTACCAAATTAAAAACATAAAAGTTTCATTTATTAATTTAAAATTGATTCCTGCTTTCGAAACCAAAAGGCGTATTTTTAAGAAATAGTAACTATCAAAAGTTTGACACTTGTTTATGTCCAATTTCAAGGTGAAATTACTTAAAATGACTATCATTGGATTAAATAGTAAAAATATAATCTATTTATACTTCCAAACCAATAAAATTTATAATTTAACAATATAAATTATTTTGATTAAAAAGGTTGTTTTCAGTTAAAATTTAGTAATTTTTCACTATTCACCCAAATATCAAAGTTATCAGAAAGACACCAAAACATTATTGATACTAAATTATTATGTCCTGATTCTAAATAATAATTTCATTTAGTCAAATTTAATATATAAAAGTTTCAAATATTGGTTTTAAAAAGGCTTCGCCATTAAATGGAAGTAAAATTTCATTTTTTTCAAAAATACTTCTTTTATCTGAAAAAAATGAATTTGTTCATAAATAATGTCTTAGAAACTCATAATATGGATTAAAATTATAAGTATAATATAATATTTAAAATTTAGTTAATACTATTCATAACCTCTTTTAAACGGCTAGTTTGGTAAGTCGTGGTGTACATGAACTCAGTGTTGCGTACAACACACGCTATTGTATTATTCAAAGAGAAGTGTACCATGGAAGATTGGGGTGTTACATTTACCCCTCCTTCAATAAATTTCATCCTCACAATTTTAAAAATTGGGCTTGAGAATATAATGGATAGTCCCACATCAGAAAAAGAGTCAATAAAACTATTACTTTAAAAGAAAAAAAGAGAGGTATAAAGGTCACCCAAGATAACCCATACTAGGATTCCAGGTAGGAAAACATGGAGATGGATGATAAACTAAGTGTCAAGTTCTGATGGAGAGGGATAGAAATCATGATCAGGAGAAAGTTAAAAATAATAAAACCACAAACTTGTGTTGGGACAAACGATCATTAATCTCCTAGTAGGAAAAGTAAACGTACAAAATTTTTTGTTTTATGTTACATTACTTAAGGATGAGGAATTCATTTATGATATTGACTAAGAATATAAAGATATATACTTACTTTTTAAGTAGAGTTTCATTCTTTAATAAATTTCAACCACTAACTCATTTTTTTTAAACGATGAGTATTCAAGAAGACTTGGTCACACTGGAAGAGCTAGAATAAACTTCTATAGAATCACATGATCCATGCAGGATAAACTATATATTTACATTGTCTTTATAGATTAATCAAAACCAAAATAGTCAGTAAAAGATCTAATGATCCCCCAAAAGGATATTCCTTGAGAGAAATAAACACTAATATTAATTTCTAAAATTAAACCAACAATACCCCAAAGTTAAATAAATACCATTCAATAATCAATTGTCCTTAAAATCTTTAAATATAATCCAAACTAATATTGAAACCCAAAACATAGAATAATTTTTTTATGTAGTCTCCCATGTTAAATTGTATCTATAAATGACATCAAATACTCTTAAAGTCACATACTTAAAAGTAATTAACCTCATCACATATTCTCTATTATAGGTTAATCATTTCCATAAATAACCCAAATAAATATAAATCCACAATAAAAATGTAGATAAAAATCTACCATTACTCCACAAATGAAACCCCATAGTATTCTATTTTCCTTGGGCATATAGTGTTCCCAAAAAAGTGAACATCTTCCAAAATAACATTTATCACTTAATCACCAAATCATTTTCTTATACCAAGGGTATTCATTTGAAAGGACATAAGAACCCAAATCAACTTATTATTGATCAATAAAATCATTTAACTAAAAATAATTAGTCACACTATCCAGGGACTTCATGTAGTCTAGTGGTAGGCAATAAATCCCAATCGCACTTTGGTTGTGGGTTCGATTCCCACAGATTTGTCCGATGCGACGGGTTGTCACGCGGTGTGCATGTTTTCCTTTTCAAGAACTATGTTTTATAACATTACCAAAATGAGATAAATTCCTAAAAATAACCATAACATAATTTAACCACAAATCATATCTCATACCTTGAATTTTCATCCCACATTATAATAACTTATAATTCTCTCAAACCTCAATGATCATATAAAATCAAATGGATATTTATACCTATATCCACAAGAGAAGAGATAATTCTTCCTCAAATATCATTCTCACATGGCAAACTGCGGGGTTACAAATACAATAGAAAATTATTCCAAATTTAACCCATCAACAAGGAGCACTAATACTTTTTAAACATTTCCCCAACCATTTATTTCCACATAGCTTCTTCTTTGACCAAGAAAATATCCTATAGAATAGGGCATCCACTCGGGTAATGGCCAGGTCCCCTACGTTTACGGAAAATGACTGTAAATGGAATCTTGGGACCATTTTTATCTTCTTCCATAGTACTCTTCATTTTTCTTCGGCAATTCTTCACTTTATGTCCTTCCTTCCCACACGTAAAGAATTTCTTGCTCCCATTGAGACACTTTCATGGGTGTCTCCTACCACATTTCTTGCATGATGGAAATTGAGGGTTCTTTTCTCCATGGTCTCCATTACTGGAGCTCTTATCATTCATCACCTTTCTCTTCCTTGTTGAGTCCGGGAGTTGGTTAATATATATGTTGTTGATCATATTTTTGGAAAATGGATTTGGCATAAAGACGATATCTTTTACGCCTATCAACATTCCATTTTGTTGCTCATTGCCACCACCGTTCCCACCTTGTACATCATTCTCAAAGTCACTATGACTTCCTTGGAATCTAGACATTGACTAAAACCAAAAATCATTGTGTGAGTAACAGTAGTCATAAAATCATTTAGAGATTAACATGTCACCATATTCTCAATTTGAAACACATTAGGATTAACTAAGGTCATTTACTCTCATCTTATCTATATATTACTTTAAATCGGTTTGTAAAGAAAATGTAAATTATCCTAAGCATATCCCCCGGGAGTGTCGTAACCAAGAGTGCAGAAAGGCCCGTTGTCGTGCACCAGTTCCCATTCGAGTCCAGCTCAAAGCGGTGTTTTCAGGTTTTACTCCTAGGTACATCTGTGCCAGAACCGCATCTACCTGCTCGTATCCAGACAAGGATGTATTGCTCGAAAAACTCCCAAAATCTCAACGATACCAAAATTCTAGGAAGTTATTCTATACTAATCCTCAAAGTTCATCTTAGGTCTACATGCTCTAATCAGAGTTTATCTAAATATAGCTTCCAATGTTTGTACTAAACTTCCTCTGATTCCAACTGTAACGCCCCGACCCCAGTTACCCAGAGTCGGTGCATTATTACATAACATTGGCATGATCACAAGAAATATCAAATCTCAAAAGACCGATTGGTTTAATATCCTTGGAAATACTAGATACATTCATAAATTTTTACATTACATCAAAAAAAACATCCTGTCTTCATATCCCCTCATACTATCCCAACAGGTCATTCATAAATTACTTCTTCATAATCCTGGGAAAAATAAAACATTGAAAGGGGTGAGCTCAGATGCTCAGTAAGGATAACATTATAGCAGAATCTTTTATAGATAATCATAAACACTTAAGGTAGTTTATAACTAAAACAAAAGCCTTTTAAACATGAACTTCAGCATAAAATGGAAAAGATAAAATAAAATAATGCCATTTAATTACTCACATGGATATTCTGCTAGTCTAATGATCTCATGAAATATCAATAACCACTTTTATAATGATGGAATGCATAATGCAAGACTATCATAACCACATAGCCAAGGCCTCGTGCCAAGACTACAAATAAGATTTTGCCAATGCCTTCTGCCAAGACGCTGGTTTGTCTCATGAGACCTACTGATGCATCGAGGAGCTATAGCGGGCTCCACCCGTCACTTATTAAGTCCAATAAATTCTTCATATGAACAGGTTTAAACATAACATAAACATTCGTATTAAAACTAGCATAGGAAATGTCAATACTTTAACCACAAACCATGAATGGTATAAAAAATAGAACATCCACAGTCAAACATAACTCATTCGATACAATATGGAAGATTGTATTGTATCACAATAACCTCAATCAAGAATATTGAAGGATATTGACATAGATGAAAATAATCATTAAAACTATTTGAGAGAAATATCCCCCTTTTTCTTGAAATCATTTAAAAGTCACACTATTTGTCATGAATCCATTTAAAAATAGATTTTTGAATCAAAGTGTCTCATACCACTTTGAAACTTTTTAAAAGGATTTTTAATTTTAAAACATTAATGTCCATATAAATAAATCCTTAAAACCATTTTTAAAACATGGACATTAATGAGCAAGATTTATATGAATAAGTCTTTAAAACATTTAAAAATGGTATTTTAGTTAGAGATTCTAACCAAAAGAGAGACACTTAAATACAAATAATTGAGGTAATCAAAACTTGGTAATATCATGAGAATAAAGTAATTCATGATATACTATGTCAAAATACGTTATATACAGCACATAAAAGTGATTTGGTGTATAACAACAAAGAAGTCTCAATGGAATGTAAATTGAGATGAAATCTCTCATAAAGGCCATATCCTTAGATGAAGGATAAATCAATGACATAGTTATGTGTGAAAAATATAAATACACTAAATATGAGTGGATATTCAGTGTAAAACAATCAAAGGACACTCACACATATTCTTGTAAAACAACACCAATGAATTGGATGTTTATCTCAACAAATCGAGATTGAGTAAAAATTACTCTTATAAAGTTCATACCAATGACCTGATAATTTATCAATGGAGTGATTATGTGTATCAAAAGTATATCCATAGAAAGTGTAGTGTAATTTATGACATAATCAAATGAATAGAGATTCTACACATAATCTTGGCGTAAAATAATCAATGAAGTATGCGTAAAGCTGAATAAGTGGAAATTGAAATTTCAAATTCCCTTATCGATTAGGTAACTTATGAAACATACACCTATGAAAGAAGGATCATACAATTATGATTTAAATACCCATAAATTAAAGTATATTACACAATTAATACTATCATGGGCAGTACACATACACCACATGCAATAAATAAGTGGTGAACAATGGAATTCTCACGAAACTAAGAGTGAGATAAGAAACCCCTTACTTTGTACTTTTTCCTAGGTCGACGGTAGGTTAACCTCCTGTATAATGGTGAAATAATTGTTATTGAATTATACATGAATAATTTACATTAATATTATATCATATATGATCTTTTAACATTGATTTGTTAATAATATCTTAGAATTGTCGTCATTTCGGGTGTTAATGGGTTCATTTTACTTTATATTCTTTGTTATGTGACCCATATTTGTTATTAATGGGATGTATATTATTCATATCCAGAATTATATCAAGTCCTTAAACATTATTTTTAGTCATCAAATGATAATTATACTTGAATAGATACGATGGAGAATGAATCTCATCACGTTCGTGGAGACGGTAGTCCATACATACGCATGAGCGACAATATCATTCTTTTGATATAAAAATAATATATAATTGGATGTTATATTATATATAAAGAATAATTATCATGTAATATTTATTATTTAGATGAATTACACATCATTATTATACCCATCCAAATAATTATTTAATGAATAACAATTACACCACGACGTGGAGACGGTAAGCCGTACATACGCACGTATGGTGACATGTTATTCAAAGGGTGGATAGAATACTGAATATGGTTGTACCATATTTATAATAACATCACAGTATATATAAGATACTGGATTTATTATTTTAGAATGGTAATAACAAAGAAAGAAGAAGTGGAAGAAGAAAGGAACTTGAAAAGGGGTGGTGAAAACATTACCTCTTCTTCGGGTTCTTCCTTTTGATTTGATCAAAAGGGCTCATTAGGTTGGCTTTCTGATCAAACTAAGGCCTATAGGTTTTTTTTAGGGAAGTTGAGAAAGTATTTGGGCAGGGGTTGGCCGAACCAAAAGGCTTTGAAGGAGTGAATAAATGATAAGGAGGTGTGCCCTTTTATAAGAGGGGTGAGGGGCACCTTTGGAAAAGCTAGAAATATTAATTTATAATAAATTCATATTCGGTTTATAATGTCTCCAAAGTGAATTATTTAAAGTTTAAGGTGGTTATGGGTCTAAAACCACTCAACCAATAGAATTTAGACAGGTTTGAGTCATTATATTAACCTTATATTTAAGTATTAACTCTTAGTTAATTAGTTTCACTTTTACAATGTCTCTTTGTATTTTTATATTATATGGTTAATAAACTTACTATATACATCCAAGAGACCCCAAAGTGGTCCACTAATTATAAAAATATAATGATATAAGTCTCTTGTCTGACCCTTAGATTTTTAGGAATTTAATATCAATTAATAATATAATATTTGTTTTAAAAACTCTTTTATGTCAATTTTGACACTATTCAAAAATTGATTTTTGTAAAACTCATAACAGAATGATTACTTTGAAAAACGTTAATTAAATCAATCCTATCATGTAATATTATACTATAAAATTAGTTTCATTCATAAAAAGTCTCAAATTATATTTATTTGGGAATTTATAATATTAATTATCTTAATTTTTCACTATTATGGTAATTACTGCATCATCATTGTGTCATAAATAAACTAAATTATTTAATGTCTAAAAATTATAAATAAAATATAATTATGTAGGAAATATTTTTATCTTTATAATTAATATTTATAGTCTAATATACAACAAATATAACCCTATGTAAAAATTGTTTTGCTAAAGGATATATGCTTGTGTCATTTTTGTATTCATATTAATTTAATTAAAATAAAGTGTCATTATCACTTACAAGTGGATCAATGAGGCAAAAAATCGACCCAAAGATTCCCATGGTCGACCATGTATCAACCAATAGGGTTAAGACACGTTTTAGGGTAATTTAGTCTTATTATAATATTATTTTTTTAACCCTTGTTTACCGGATTTACCCTTTAACCATGGTAAATAAAATATTTTCCGAAGTAATTATCCAAAATTTCTAAAGATAAAAGTTACCTATTTACACAATTTGAACATCCTGATTCAAGATATGGAATCCATTTTTCCAAATTCAAAACACAGAAGTGGAAGAAATTAATTTAAAATTAATTCCCGTTGTTGAAACAAAAAGCTTGTTTTTAAGAGATAATAACTATCAAAAGATTGACACTTGTTTATGTCTGGTTTAAATGTGAAATTATGTTCAATGACCCACATTGTATTAAATGGTAAAAATATATTTTAAATATAATTTAAAACCACTCAAATTCATAATTTATCACTATTAATTATTTCGATTAAAAAAGTTGTTTTTAATTAAAATTTAGTAATTTTTTACTATTTATCAAAATATAAAAGTTGTCCAAAAAGTATCAAAATTTCACCCAAGGCTAATTTAGTTATTCCAAATCCAAAAATAAAGTCTATTTTACCAAATTCAAAACATAAAAGTTTCATTTATTAATTTAAAATTGATTCCTTCTTTCGATACAAAAAAGGCGTATTTTTAATAAATAATAACTATCAAAAGTTTGACACTTGTTTATGTCCAATTTCAAGGTGAAATTACTTCAAATGACCATAATTGGATTAAATAGTAAAAATATAATCTATTTTTACTTACAAACCATTAAAATGTATAATTTATCAATATAAATTATTTTGATTTAAAAAGTTGTTTTCAGTTAAAATTTAGTAATTTTTCACTATTCACCCAAATATGAAAGTTATCAGAAAGACACCAAAACATTATTGATACTAAATTATTATATCCTGATTCTAAAGAAGAATTTCATTTAGTCAAATTGAATATATAAAAGTTTCAAATATTGGTTTTAAAAAGGCTTCGCCCTTAAAAGGCGGTAAAATTTCATTTTTTGAAAAATACTTCTTTTATCTGAAAAAAAATGAATTTGTTCATAAAGCATGTCTTAGAAACTCATAATATGGATTAAAATTATAAGGATAATATAATTTTTAAAATTTAGTTAATACTATTCATAACCTCTTTTGAACGGCTAGTTTGGTAAGTCGTGGTGTACTTGAACTCAGTGTTGCGTACAACACACGCTATTGTATTATTCAAAGAGAAGTGTACCGTGGATGATTTGGGTGTTACATTCACCCCTCCTTCAATAAATTTCATCATAGAAATTTTAAAAATTGGTCTTGAGAATATAATGGAAAGTCCCACTTCGGAAAAAGAGTCAATAAAACAATTACTTAAGAAGAAAAAAAGTGAGGTATAAAGGTCACCCAAGATAACCCATACTAGGATTCCAGGTAGGAAAACATGGATATGGATGATAAACTAAGTGTCAAGTTCTGATGGAGAAGGATAGAAATCATGATCAGGAGAAATTTAAAAATAAGAAAACCACAAACTTGTGTTGGGACAAACGATCATTAATCTCCTAGTAGGAAAAGTAAACAGACAACATTTTTTGTTTTAAGTTACATTACATAAGGATGAGGAATTAATTTATGATATTGACTAAGAATATAAAGATATATACTTAATTTTTAAGTAGATTTTCATTCTTTAATAAATTTCCACCACTAACTCATTTTTTTTAAACGATGAGTATTCAAGAAGACTTAGTCACACTGGAAGAGCTAGAATAAACTTCTATAGAATCACATGATCCATGCAGGATAAACTATATATTTACATTGTCTTTAGAGATTAAACCAAAATGGTTAGTACAAGATCTAATGATCCCCCAAAATGATATTCCTTGAGAGAAATAAACACTAATCTTAATTTCTAAAATTAAACCAACAATACCCCAATCATAAATAAATACCATTCAATAATCAATTGTCCTTAAAATCCTTCAATATAATCCAAACTAATATTGAAACCCAAAACATAGAATAATTTGATTATGTAGTCTCCCATGTTAAATTGTTTCTCCAAATGACATCAAATACTCTTAAAGTCACATACTTAAAAGTAATTAACCTCATCACATATTCTCTATTATAGGTTAATCATTTCCATAAATAACCCAAATCACTATAAATCCACAATAAAAACGTAGATAAAAATCTACCAATACTCCACAAATGAAACCCCATAGTATTCTATTTTCCTTGGGCATATAGTGTTCCCAACAAAGCGAACATCTTCCAAAATAACATTTATCACTTAATCACCAAATCATTTTCCTATACCAAGGGTATTCATTTGAAAAGACATGAGAACCCAAATCAACTTATTATTGATCAATAAAATCATTCAACTAAAAATAATTAGTCACACTATCCAGGGAATTCATGTAGTCTAGTGGTAGGTGATAAATCCCAATCACACTTTGGTTGTGGGTTCGATTCCCACATCTTTATCCGACACGACGGGTTGTTACGTGGTCTGCGTGTTGTCCTTTTCAAAAACTATGTTTTATAACATTACCAAAATGAGATAAATTCCTCTAAATAACCATAACATAATTTAACCACAAATATTATCTCATACCTTGCATTTTCATCCCAAATTATAATAACTTATAATTCTCTCAAACCCCAATGATAATATAAAACCAAATGGATATTTATACCTATATCCACAAGAGAAGAGATAATTCTTCCTCAAATATCATTATCACATGGAAAACTGCGGGGTTACAAATACAAGAGAAAATTATTCCAAATTAAACCCATCAACATGGAGCACTAATACTTTTTAAACATTTCTCCAACCATTTATTTCCACATAGCTTATTCTTTGACCAAGAAAATATCCTATAGAATAGGGCATTCACTTGGGTAATGGCCAGGTCCCCTACATTTACGACAAATGACTGTAAATGGACTCTTGGGACTATTTTTATCTTCTTCCATAGTACTCTTCATTTTTCTTCATCAATTCTTCACTATATGTCCTTCCTTCCCACACGTAAAGCATTTCTTGGTCCCATTGAGACACTTTACCGGGTGTCTCCTACCACATTTCTTTCATGATGGAAATTGAGGGTTCTTTTCTCCATGGTCTCCATTACTGGAGCTCTTATCATTCATCAACTTTCTCTTCCTTGTTGAGTCTGGGAGTTGGTTAATATATATGTTGTTGATCATATTTTTGGATAACTGATTTGGCATAAAGACGATATCTTTTACGCCTATCAAAATTCCATTTTGTTGCTCATTGCCACCACTGTTCCCACCTTGTACATCATTCTCAAAGTCACTATAACTTCCTTGGAATCTAGCCATTGACTAAAACCAAAAAGCATTGTGTGAGTAACAGTAGTCATAAAATCATTTAGAGATTAACATGTCACCATATTCTCAATTTGAAACAGATTAGGATTAACCAAGGTCATTTACTCTCATCTTATATATATATTACTTAAAATCGGTTTGTAAAGAAAATGTAAATTATCCTAAGCATATCCCCTGGGAGTGTCATAACCAAGAGTGTAGCAAGGCCTATTGTCGTGCACCAGTTCCCGTTCGAGTCTAGCTCAAAGAGGTTTTTTCGGTTTTTACTCCTAGGTACATCTGTTCTAGAGCCGCCTCTACCTTCTCGTATCCAGACAGGGATGTATTGCTCGGAAAACTCACAAAATCTCTATAATACCAAAATTCTAGGAAGTTATTCTATACTAATCCTCAAAGTTCATCTTAGGTCTACATGCTCTAATCAGAGTTTATCTAAATCTTGCTTCTAAGGTTTGTACTAACCTTCCTCTGATACCAACTATAACGCCCCGACCCCAGTTACCCAGAGTCAGTTCATTATTACATAACATTGTCATGATCACAAGAAAGATCAAATCTCGAAATACCGATTGGTTTAATAGCCTTGGACATACTAGATACATTCATAAATTTTTACATTACATCAAAAAAAAACATCTTCTCTTCATATCCCCTCATACTATCCTTACAGGTCATTCATAAATTACTTTTCATAATCCTAGGAAAAATAAAACATTGAAAGGGGTGAGCTCAGATTCTCAGTAAGGATAACATTATAGTAGAAGCTTTCATAGATAAGCATAAACACTTAAGGCAGTTTATAACTAAAACAAAAGCCTTTTAAACTTGAACTTCAGCATAAAATGGCAAAGATAAAATAAAATAATTCCATTTACTTACTCACATGGATATTCTACTAGTATAATGATCTCATGCAATATCAATAACCACTTTCATAATGATGGAATGCATAATGCCAGACTATCATAACCACATGCCAAGGCCTCGTGCCAAGACTATAAATAAGATTTTGCCAAGGCCTTGTGCCAAGACACTAGTTTGTCTCATGAGACATACCGATGCATCTAGGAGCTATAGTGGGCTCCACCCGTCACTTATTAAGTCCAATTCATTCCTCATATGAACAGGTTTAAACATAACATAAACATTCGTATTAAAACTGGCATACGAAATGTCAATACTTTAACCACAAACCATGAATGGTATAAAAAATATCACATCCACAGTCAAACATAACTCATTCGATACAATATGGAAGATTGTATTGTATCAAAATAACCTCAATCAAGAATATTGAAGGATATTGACATAGATGAAAATAATCATCAAAACTATTTGATAGAAATATCCCCCTTTTCTTGAAATCATTTAAAAGTCACACTATTTGTCAAGAATCCATTTAAAAATAGATTTTTGAATCAAAGTGTCCCATACCACTTTGAAACTTTTTAAAATGAGTTTTAATTTTAAAACATTAATGTCCATATAAATAAATCCTTAAAAAGATTTTTAAAACATGGACATTAATGAGCAAGATTTAGATGAATAAGCCTTTAAAACATTTAAAAATGGTATTTTAGATAGAGATTATAACCAAAAGAGAGACACTTGAATACAAATAATTGAAGTAATAAAAACTTGGTAATATCATGAGAATAAATGAATTCATGATATAATATGTCAAAGTACATTATATACACCACATAAAAGTGATTTGGTGTATAACAACAAAGAAGTCTCAATGGAATGTAAATTGCGATGAAATCTCTCATAAAGGCCATATCCTTAGATGAAGGATAAATCAAAGACATAGTTATGTGTGATAAATATAAATACACTAAATATGAGTGGATATTCAGTGTAAAATAATCAAAGGAAATTCACACATATTCTTGGGAAAACAACACCAATGAATTGGATGTTTATCTCAACAAATCGAGATTGAGTAAAAATTACTCTTATAAAGTTCATACCGATGACCTGATAATTTATAAATGGAGTGATTATGTGTATCAAAATTATATCCATAGAAAGGTTAGTGGAATTTATTACATAATCCAATGAATAGAGATTCTACACATAATCTGGGAGTAAAATAATCAGTGAAGTATGCGTAAAGCTGAATGAGTGGAAATTGAAATTTCAAATTCCCTTATCGATTAGGTAACTTATGAAACATACACCCATGAAAGAAGGATCATATAATGATGATGTAAATACCCATAAATTAAAGTATATTACACAATTAATACAATCATGGGAAGTACACATACCCCACATGCAATAAATAAGTGGTGAATAATGGAATTCTCACGAAACTAAGAGTGAGATAAGAAACCCCTTACTTTGTACTTTTTCCTTGGTCGACGGTAGGTTAACCTCATGTATAATGGTGAAATAATTTTTATTGAATTATACAAGAATAATTTACATTAATATGACATCATATATGATCTTTTAACATTTATTTGTTAATAATATCTTAGAATTATCGTCATTTCGGGTGTTAATGGGTTCATTTTACTTTATATTCTTTGTTATGAGACCCATATTTGTTATTAATGGGATGTATATTATTCATATACAGAATGATATCAAGTCCTTAAACATTATTTTTAATCATCAAATTAGAATTACACTTGAATAGATATGATGGAGAATGAATCTCATCACGTTCTTGGAGACGGTAGTCCGTACGTACGCACGAGCGACAATATCATTCTTTTGATATTAAAATAATATATAATTGGATTGTATATCATATATAAAGAATAATTATCATGTTATATTTATTATTTAAATGAATTAAACATCATTATTATACACATCCAAATAATAATTTAATTAATAACAAATACACCACGACGTGGAGACGGTAAGCCGTACGTACGCACATATGGTGACATGTTATTCAAACGGTGGATAGAATAATGAATATGGTTGTACCATATTTATAATAAAATCACAGTATTTATAAGATACTGGTGTCATTATTTTATAATGGTAATAACAAATAAAGAATAAGTGGACGAAGAAAGGAACTTGAAAGGGGGTGGTGAAAACATTACCTCTTCTTCGGGTTATTCCTTTTGATTTGATCAAAAGGGATCCTTAGGTTGGATTTATGATCAAACTAAGGATTCTAGGTTGTTTTGAAAAAATTTGATAGAGTATTTGGGCAGGGGTTGGCAAAACCAAAAGGCATTGAAGGTGTGATGAAATGAGAAGGAGGAGTGCCCTTTTATAAGAGGGGTGAGGGGCACCTTTGGAAAAGCTAGAAATATTAATTTAAAATAAATTCATATTCAGTTTCTAATGTCTCCAAAGTAGATTATTTAAAAGTTAAGGTGGGTATGGGTCTAAAACCACTCAACCAATAGAATATATACAGGTTTGGGTCATTATATTAACCTTATCTTTAAGTATTAACTCTTAGTTAATTAGTTTCACTTTTACAATGTCTCTTTGTATTTTTATATTATATGGTTAATAAACCTTCTATATACAACCAAACGACCCCCAAGTGGTCCATTAATGATACACCTATCTTGATATAAGTCTCTTGGACGAACCTTAGATTTTTAGGAATTTAATATCAATTAATAATATAATATTTGTTTTAAAAACACTTTTATGTCAATTTTGACACTATTCAAAAATTGATTTTTGTAAAAATCATAACAGAATGATTACTTCGAACAGATTTAATTAAATCAATCCTAACATGTAATATTATACTATAAAATTAGTTTAATTCATAAAAAGTCTCAAATTATATTTATTTGGGTATTTATAATATTAGTTATCTTAATTTTTCACTATTATGGTAATTACTGCATCATCATTGTGTCGTAAATAAACTACATTATTTAATGTCTAAAAATTATAAATAAAATATAATTATGTAGGAAATCATTTTATATTTCTAATAAATATTTATAGTCTAAAATCCAACATATATAACTCTATGTAACAGTTATTTTTCTAAACGATATATGCTTGTGTCATTTTTGTATTCATTTTAATTTAATTAAAATAAAGTGTCATTATCACTTACAAGTGGATCAATGGGGTCCCAAAATCGACCCAAAGATGCCCATGGTCGACCATGTATCACCCAATAGGGTTAAGACACGTTTTAGTGTAATTTATTATTATTATAATATTATTTGTTTAACCCTTGTTTATCGGATTTATCCTTTAACCATGGTAAATAAAATATTTACCGAAGTAATTGTCCAAAATGTCTAAAAATAAAAGTTACCTATTTACACAATTTGAACATCATGATTCAAAATATGGAATCAATTTTTCCAAATTCAAAACACAGAATTGGCAGAAATTAATTTAAATTTAATTCTCGTTGTTAAAACAAAAAGCGTGTTTTTAAGAGATAATAACTATCAAAAGATTGACACTTGTTTATGTCTGGTTTAAATGTGAAATTATTTTCAATGACCCACATTGTATTATATGGTAAAAATATATTTTAAATATAATTTAGAACCACTCAAATTAATAATTTATCTCTATTAATTATTTCAATTAAAAAAGTTGTTTTTAATTAAAATTTATTAATTTTTTTACTATTCATCAAAATATAAAAGTTGTCCGAAAAGAACCAAAATTTCACCCTAGGATAATTTAGTTATTCCAAATCCAAAAATGAATTCTATTTTACCAAATTCAAAACATAAAAGTTTAATTTATTAATTTAAAATTGATTCCTGCTTTTGAAACCAAAAGACGTATTTTTAAGAAATAATAACTATCAAAAGTTTGACACTTTTTTATGTCCAATTTAAAGGTGAAATTACTTAAAATGACTGTCATTGGATTAAATAATAAAAATATAATCTATTTATACTTCAAAACTATTAAAATGTATAATTTGACAATACAAATTATTTTGATTAAAAAATTTGTTTTCAGTTAAAATTTAGTAATTTATCACTATTCACCCAAATATGAAATTTATCAGAAAGACACCAAAACATTATTGATACTAAATTCTTATGTCCTGATTCTAAAGAAGAATTTCATTTTGTCAAATTTAATATATAAAAGTTTCAAATATTGGTTTTAAAAAGGCTTCGCCATTAAAAGGCGGTAAAATTTCATTTTTTGAAAAATACTTCTTTTATCTGAAAAAAATGAATTTGTTCATAAATCATGTCTTAGAAACTAATAATAGGGATTAAAATTATAAGGATAATATAATATTTAAAATTTATTTAATACTATTCATAACCTCTTTTGAACGGCTAGTTTGGTAAGTCGTGGTGTACTTGAACTCAGTGTTGCATACAACACACGCTATTGTATTTTTCAAAGAGAAGTGTAACATGGGAGATTGGGGTGTTACAAAAGCTCCTCCTTTGAATTTATCCATGGAAGAGAGTCATGTGGTTTGGAAATAAATGGAAGCTTTTCCCTAGGTACATTGGTCCCAATGAAAACCTTGATCACATAGGAGCAGTGGCATATCGGCTTAAACTTCCTCCAAATCTTTCTCAACTTCCTGATGTATTCCACATATCCCTCTTGAGGAAGTACATACATGACCCTTAACAAGTACTAAATCTTGAGGTGGTATAATTGGAACATGACCACTCTTACGAGGAGTAGCTGGTGGAGATCTTGGATCGTAGAGACAAGTTTTTATGCAACATGACTACCCACCTTGTTAAAGTGTTGTGGAGGAAAAAAATATGAATAATCCACATGGGAGATAGAGGAGACAATGAGGTAGAAGTAACCACACCTTTTCTATTATAAGGGTACAAGTTGAAATTTTAGGGGAAACATTCTTAAGGGGGAAGAATGTAACAACCTGAACTTTTGAATAACATATTTTTTCTTGAAAAAAGTATGTTTTACTATGTCATAATAAATAAAACAATATAAGTATAATAAAAATTTAACCATTGAGTTTTTATTTTTATATGATCATTGGTTAATATGAATATTTTAAACCATAATAATTTTTAACGTTATAATTATTGTTTATAAATATAAATGATAATGGATAATTAATTCAGAAGGAAGAGTCGGTGGCCTCTACTAGTAGAATTGCGCCATACAAATCCCATTTTTCAGAGCCCGTGAAGGAGGTAGAGTCACTGGGACTTTCTCTAGACCAAGCCCTAGCCGATATTCAACATGTTAAGATTGAACGAAATTGCCTATAGGATAATTTCAAGTTGATAGAAATCACCACTCGGGTAATATTTTCTAAGCCACCCCAAGATTATATCACTAATAAATGATGATCAAATAATTCCACATAACTAATCACTTGAGCTTGAAACTTATCCATGGATATCATAAATAATCAAATGGTCATTAATAAAAAAAATATCATAATTATGGAATGCATAATTCTTGACATCATAAACATCCCATAAAGTCCTCATGCTAATACATCTTACATAAATGGGTAATTCCACAGGAAAATACATGAACTATTTTTTCTCATGAGACCTACTGATGCATGGAGAGACTATAGCAGGACCCACCCATCACTTAATAATTTCAATGCCTTCCTATTATGAAAGGGGATAAAAATAATCATTGTAAAAAATCATATTTAAAAACTATTATAATAAATGTTAATAATTTACACAATCAATAAACATAATCATAATACATACTAAGTAATATGGTGAATCATATAAAAATAGTACATACCTAGTCAAACTAATCATAAACCATCTGGATAGATTTATTTTTGGAATCTCTACAATATATCCTCGATGATTCATAAGTCAAATTATGGTGGTTTTCAGTGATGAATAAAAATACCATAAAAATTTAATTAAAACTTTCTAAAGGAAAATAGAATTTCTCACTATAAAAATCACTTTTAAAAGCTAAAAAATTTCATGAATTTTATGAAAAAAAATGACTATGAGAGAAATCCTTGAAATATTTAATGAAATCATCAAATTAATGATTCATCATGGAATATGTTAATTCTATAAATTTTATCAAAAAAACATTCTATTCTCACTGGTGTAACAAGGTCAGAAAGAACCTCTTTCAGAAACTAGAAAGAATATTCCTTTAAAATATTTTTTTTAAAAATAAAACATATGTAGAATTTTGAAAACAATCTTAAAAATATTTTTATAAAACATGGATAAGGGAGAAAAATGATTTATAACATAAGAGATAAGTAAAGTAAGTATTTCTTAAAAACATTCCCTTGGTCATTTTCAGTATAAGTGTAAAATGGTAATATTACATAATATTTTCATGAATAACTAGAGGATATTAAAATATATTGGGTTTATGATATAAATATCAATCAATTACCCCCAAAAAATATGTAAACATAAACAATATCAATTAATGATGAGATTGGGAAATACACCATTACCAATTTGATAAGATTTGAATCACAATCCCCATGGAGGAGATAAAATTATATGGATATGTATATACATTAATTTTAATGATAATAATCTTAAAATACATTCATTTTTTGTATATAAACCACACAAAATAAATAATTAGTGAATAAATAATGTGTCCAATATAAATAAAAGTGAGATGAAAATCCCTTAAATATGGTATGATTTCCAATATACATGTGAAAACATCTATACTAATTAATAAGTATTTATCATATATATATTAAATAACCAAAAACATATATATAATAACATTTATGATTTACTTATAAATTTTTATCACCCATTTGTTAACAATTATTTATTAAAATTTTCATTCTTGGTGATAACTGTGTCATTTTTCATGTATGTTTTGGTTTGGATGTTTCGGTCCTTGTACATTGATCCTTGTTCCATAATCTACAAAAATTTTGATATGATATAATTATCATATATATTAATTTTATAAGTATTTATAATAGTCCATAAATTTTATAGATTGAAAAATGAGTTACACTGTTTATGGAGACAGTAAGTTAATTAATATTTCATATTTAAAAAATATTTATTATATCATATATATAATATTTATTCATTAAATATATAATTATTACCATCCATTTCAAAATAATATGAAAAAATAATGACATCATGTTGTGTAGGTAGGTAGCCCACATGTATGCCCAAGCGACGGTATAGTTCTCTAACAAGTTAGAAGGTAAGAAGAAATATGTGATATTATAATTATAGATGTAAAATTATTCATAAATATCATATATATATATATAAACATTATATCCATCAATATATTCATCCTTGGGAGACCATGATGGAAAACTAATTACATCGGCTCAAAAAGTTGTAGTCCTCCATACAAACAATCGACGATTTTATTTCACATTTGATAGAAGAGGTAATGGATATAAGTTATGAAATTAACATAATAATATATAATTAAATGGAAGATACTAGTGTTATTATTTTATAACTATGAGAGTATATTTTAATGGGATAGAGGAAGAAATAATATGAAGATGTGTGGTACAGAACTATGCCTCTTCTTTAGGGAAATTGTTTAGGTATATAAACAAATCCTTCCTAGAGTGGTTTTATAATCAAACCAAGGACCCTAGATCACGAGGAGGGATTTCTGAAATTTATTTGGTCAGGTAATTACTAATCCATGGTTCATGGGATCTGTGAGTAAGAGATGATAGGGGGTTTCCTTTTTTAAGTGGGTTGAAGGACATAGTTGGAATTTTTGAAAAGAATAAATTATCCTCATGTTCATCACATTACATAAGTTTCAAAAATGGATCATTATTGAACCTTAAATTATATAAACACTAAATATGTACCTAAAATATGAATTATTCAAGTGTTTAGGATATTTTAACCCTTATATTCTCAGTTTAACCCTCAAAAACCCCATTTTAACCTTAAACACAATAATTAATTTTTATTATTTTCACAATTCTTTAAGATAAAAAATTAAGATAAAATTATTATATAATATAAATTATTCTGATTTAAAATATTTAATCCATTTTAAAAAATTCAATTCATAGAATTGGAAGAATTTAATTAAAAATTAATCTTGTTAACATAATGAAAAAAAGGTTTACCAACATAAAAGTTTCATAAGTATAAAAGGTTATTATATTAAAATTGAACATACAATTAGTTAAAATGAAATAAATTTAATTAATAATAATTTAAAATAACTTATTTTACTTTTTAAAATAATTTAAAAAATGGAACTTGTAAATTTTTTAAACAAAAAGGTTGTTTCAAATAAAAATCAGTATTTCCATTATTCAATGAAAAATTAAATATTTAGAAAATTATAAAAAATTTACTCTAAGAAAATTTTAAGTAGTAAATTTTAAAAATTAATTTCATTTTTAAAATGAAATTTATAATTTTTTAAAAAATAATTATTAACAAAAAAATCCAAAATGTGATGAAACCACTTTTATAAAAATGTTGTTTTTTAGAAGAAAAAAAGCTTTTTCTTTAAAATGTTTTTTTATTTATAATCAATTAATAACTGATAAATTTATTTATAAATGTACAAACCAAATAATTTTCTAAATTTATTTATTTATATTCATATTTACTAATTTAATGGAAAGGTTATAACAGTACACTATTTTATGGTTATTTTAGACTTGGCATTTTGTGCATCGCAAGCTATCAAATAGATTAAATTTATTTTAAAGGAAATATATTATAAAGTACTAGGTTGTTATATTCTTCCATACATTAAAAAATTTCATCATTGAAATTTATTTAATTTCATGTTGTGAAATTATTTAGGTGCTTCATCATCATAACTACCTCATGTTCCCATATTTCCTCTTCTATGTTATGATTTATCCAAACTATAATTACCATCTGAGTCATGAAATTCCGCAAAAATTATTCTATAGTGTCCAGAATCTTGATAGAATATTAATAGTATGATAAATCATATTTAAAATCTATTTCTTCAAAAGTCATCACTAGTGTTGTGTCTAACATATACTTCTTTAATAATTATATGTGTAATACATCATGTACTTTAGAGAGACATGGTGGTATTTCCAAATAGTATGAAAAAATATAATTATTTCTAGGATTTCAAAAGGACTGACGTACTTGGGTATCTATTTCCATTCAATACCAAAACTTATAACACCTTTCCATGGAGATACTTTCAAGAAAATGTGATCACCCTTTTGAAATTCCAAATATTTCCTCTAGTTGTTGTGATTGATCTTTTTTCTATATTGATATTCTTTGATATGGGTTTTAATAGACTTTACCTTTTCTATTTTCTCCTCCACAAGTTTTGGACCTACAGGATTCCTTTCTCCAACTTCATCCAAACAAGTTGGAGTATGACATATCCTTCCATATAGTGGTTTATATGACTCCATTTAAATACTTGAATAGATTCCATTGATATAATATAACTCTAAATACATATCCATAATTTTGATGTAAACCTTGCATCATAATTATATACAATCGAAATAGGTTCTCCATTAAGTATTAAATCATTATTATAAGTAATTCTAATGTGCTCAAGATGTAGATCTTCTCTTATGGAGAGGAAATGGAAATATTTTGTTAGGTGATAAAAAATAACACATATTTTTTCATTCTTTCTAGGATTATTTGGAAATATAGTGAAAAATTACATTGAAGTTTCATCCCATTTCAATATAAGAATAGGTAGAGGTTTCAAGACTCCTCTAGGATGGTGTCTCATATCCTTCAACAATTTAAAAACCAAATATCTCGACACATAAGCATAAAGTTCCCACTTCATATTATCCCACCAAAAATGTTACTTTAAATTATTATACATAATCATGCTACTAGGGTGTATAGATAGAATCATCATATGATAATCACTGAAAAAATTCCTTTTGACCTCAGGTATTGATGGTATACATTTCCTCTTTTCAGATTTCAAAATTCCATCTACAAATATGAAGTCTATAAATTTTCCATTATTCACATATTTAATTTTCTTTTAAAAATAATCATCATAAAGTTGATAACATGTTATATTTTATAATAAATATGATTTGGAAATAATTGGAAAAAAGAGTGTTTTTTCCTCTAATTTAATAATTTTCAGATCCATCGTTAGTAAATCCATAAACATTGGATCCCTATCAATCCTCATTCTAGTCATGACTCCATGATATTTTCAGATTAATCGATATATTACCTTATTTTCCTCCCCTTCATAGTATTGTATTTAACAATTATAGTCCTTGAGTATCCCGATTCATCGTTTTTCCCTTATGTTGAGCACTTTCTGTGAATATATTTATTTCAAACTTTTATGATCCGCACACACATCACATTGTTTACTATAGAGATAATGTCTCCATATCTTGAAAGAAAATATTGTAGCTTCTAAATCATTATTATTGGTTTCATAGTTTTATTAATGAATCATTAACTTCCCTGATGAATAGGAAAATAAAATTATCATTCTTTATAGGGACACAACCAATTACATTCATTAATGAATCATTATATGTTTCAAACACATCATTTTATAATGGTAGAGTCAAAATTAGACCATTAAAAAATATCCTATTCAATTATTCACAACATTATTCATGTTTATTTTTACATATGATCTTAACCAATTCTTAGTAATCTTGGTTAACGGGTTAGCCAATTGGGAAATATTTTAAAGAAATCACCCATAGTTACATATCAAACCAATAAAACTACATACATCGGTTATGTTATTTGGTGTAGGTCATTCATAGGTTGAATTTTTCTTCATTGGATAAAATGAGATTAATTATTTAGAGAATATATAACCAAGAAAATAAATATTTTGAATCTATAATTCATACATGATAAATTTTCCATATAACTCTTTTCTTAGGGGAGTCTCAAGAATGATCTTATAGTTATTCTCATATTCCCCACACCTCTTAGAGTACACTAAGATATCATTAAGAAATACCAAAAAATAATTATCAATATATTCCATGAATACTCTTTTCGTTAGATCCATGAAGAAATAGGGTGAATTAGTCAATCCAATTTGAATTATTATACACTCGTAATGTTTATACCTCATAAGAAATATTTTATTTGTAATATCTTCATTCATTACAAACAATTATGATACCCATAATGAAGATAAATATTTGAAAAATATTTATCTCCAAGAAGTTGATCAAATAAGTCAACAATACAAGGCAGGGGATACTTTTTATTCATTATAATAACATTCATTCCCCTATAATCAACACACAGCCTCATGGGTCCATTTTTATTCTTAAATAAAATAAATGTGTCTCCCCAAGTTGAAACCCTAGTGCATATAAATCACTTATCACACAACTCCTATAGTTTTTTCTTCAACTCAAATAATTCCATAGTAGTCATTATATATGGAATCATTTATATTGGTCTTTCATAAAAATATTAAATTAATACAAAACTCAAATTCACACTCTAGTGAAGGTCTAGGTAATTCCCCAAGAAATACATCAATATATTCCTATACAATGGGTACATCCTCGATTGTCATATTACCACTTTCATTCATATATTTTTCTACTCTATTAACTTAATAATGACATTAATAATATCTACTAGGGTGGATCTTATCATGACTCATATCATAAAATCTCTCCTTTAAATATAAGAAACTATATATCTTTATCTTGTATAATAATTTCATTCTCTTTGCAATAATTTTTTTCACCATAATTTATAATTTGGTTCATTCTAGGGATTATATCAAAATAAACCATAGGTATTATAATGAAGTTAGTAAATAACGTAAATTTTTGTATCATAATTGGAACTAACGAACACATCTTTTTTGTAGTGAAACTTCCACTAGGATTCTTGATGGATAACTCACTTGTTAAAGTGATAGTAAATTATATAATTTTCTTAGAATACATAGAATATATAAATGAGTGATCAGACCTATAATCAAATAAATAATTAGATAAACATGAAGATATAATTAAAGTACCTACCACTAAGTCATTTGGGATATCAACTTCAACTATATTGATCTCATAATCAGGTACATACTTCACATAGTGTCCTATATCCTTAAAATTTAATAATTCCATATAGTAATTTTCTTTCTTTCCATGAAAATCAAAATCATGGTGGAATTTTCCTCTAATCTTGTAACAAACAACCATTCCCAACAAGTATGTTATATTATGTTTCATTACACATTTATTACAAGATATAAAATCCACTCTTCCCTTCTTCCATTTTTCCATGTTTCCTTTTCTAGATTTATTGTCTTAACTTTTCTTATATTCCATTAATTAGAATATATAAATATTATATAATTTTTTATCTGCTTTGATAGAACATTATACTATATTCGTGCATCATGATAATTTTTGGGAGAGTAGCTATCTTCGAAGGATTTTCTTAATGGAATCAAAGAAATAGTTGATCATGCACTTTGGATTATGTACATGGTCTATAAAAATCCATGATGAACTTGTAGAATTAGATTCATAATTAGTGACATTTTCATTTACATTTTATCTTATACTTAGGAATTTTCTCTCTATATCCTCTTATTACTTGTGAAGAAAATAATTTCACAAGAATATTTCCTTAGAATATTTCCACTCCATATTTTTATTTCTTATTTATCCATAGTTTTTTTAATCAATCACTATCATTTGTCTTCATCCTTTAATAGAGGATAAAATTCCATGAAAACCTTATCTCTTTCATTACTTAAAAAAGGTAGAAATAACTTCTCTATGGAACTTATTAATTTCTCAGAAATAAATGGACTGGCAGTCCCATTAAATGATGGATGTTTCTCACACATGAGGTGGTATAAAATTATTTCATCATGTTGTAGATCATTAGGATTATCCATGAAAGAAAGATTAATGTTCGTAACTTGTTTTAACTACCCTAATATATTTATAATTTGATCAGCACTAGCTAAATATCCAACTCCAACTCCAATATATTTCCTAGGAAGGAAATACCTATATAGATCACATGTATTGATATGGTTTTTATTCCTTATTCTTATTTCCATTTCTAAACAATGGGATACACTATATTAGATCATAAGATTATGAAACATAATGCATAATCCCAAAACTATTGAAACACATTATATAAATTGAAAAAATTATCCATAGAAAATATCATAATCATAAACATGGTTTCTTTGGGAATTTTTTCCAAATCATAAAAATATTTTCAATCCCCTCATAATTATTTTAAATAAAATGTGAATTAATCCATGAAAATACCCTAAGAGTGAAAAAACTAGTGGGAAGAATTGCATGTTTACATACATCAGGTGATGATCAAGTCAAAGACCAATACACCCTTTCCATAGTTATTACCCCTGGGAACATATTTGGTAGAGTAACATCCAATTTTAGTATCTATATGGGGATATATTTCTAGGAAATTTACATAATATCCACATTACTATAAAATTTGGATGTTATCATATACATAATCTTATCCTCAAAGTCTGTCATAATGATATACTCCTTAATAAATGTTTTCATAAATCTTGATCGAAATGTTTTTACTAAAAAACCTATGTTACCAACTATAAATATAATAACCCCAATGTCCAATATTCAGTGGTTACTTTTATCATTTCTACTAGATACATGGAATTTGTACCTAAAAGACTAAATTGTTTAATAGACATGGAAAACTAGATACATACTTGAATCTCATATAAAAATTGAAATAATAAAATAAAACATTTACTATTATTTTAGAATACTATTATAATCTTTTTCATATCCCATCATATCAATCATAATAAACTTCATGGAATCAAGTGCAAAGGAAACACAAGAAATGGGTGAGATCATATTCTTAGTAAGGGTATGGATATAGTAGAAGCTACCCTGAATACATAGTAAAAATCACCATAGAAATAAAAATAACAAAAAACACATTCCCTTTAATAAATAACTTGATAATAAATAATAATATGGTAGGAATAAATGAATATAAAATATTTCCATATAAATAATCACATGAACGTAAAACTTATCCATAGATATCATAATTGATAAAATAATCGCATGGGAATCAATAAATAATATTCTAAAGAGGTGATTCATAATTATGGATAACATAAACATACCTTAAATTCCTCATGACAATATATCACAAATAAAGGGGTAAAACATCAGCCAAATACCCAAACTAGTTTGCCTCATGATACCTATTGAAGCTTTGAGGGGACATTGTGGGCCCCACTAACCACATACTAATTCTAATAAACGTTTCTTATTAACAGGTCGAAACATAATCAACATAAACATTTTTATTGAAAAACTAGCTATGGAATATTAATATGTTTCCCAATCAATTAAAATAATCATAAACCATCCAATGTAAAATGGAGAATAATATCAAAATAGTGCATCTACAGTAAAAATAATTATAAAAACTCTAGATAAATTATATGGATGGTATCATTACAACATATCCTCATTTTTTCATAATTAAAATAAGTTTTATTGTTATTTATGAATATAAATACTATAAAAATGTCATTAAAAACATTCTTGAAGAAAATACCCTTTTCACTTTAAATATCACATTTAAAAAAATAAAAATTTCCAAAATATTATGAAAAACATTTTATTTGAATTGAATCATGGAAAATTTTAATTTATGATTCAATTAAATGAGTTTTCATGATGATGGTAATTTTTTACATGCCGTTAAAAATATATTCCATTCTCACTATGGTAAAAAGGTAAAAAAAAGTACCTCATTCAAAAAATGACATGAAGATTACATTCAAACTATTTTTCTAATTAAAACATGGATGAAAATATATTTAATAAATACTTTGAAGGATGTTGAAAAAATTATTGAAAATATTTTTAGAAAACATGGATATGGGAGAAAATTGATTTTTGATCGAAGAGAAATATAAAGTTAGATTTATTAAAAACATTTTATCTATCATTTTAAGTACCATAGGATGGGAAATGGTTCTAGTAATTTAAATTTTCCAGAATACTTTTTGGTGAATAAAATATATATTTTTTAAGGTAGAAATTTAAAACAATCCCCCCATGAGTGAAAAAAATATAAAAAATCTCAATTAATGATGATATTGTGAAATAAACCCTTACCACTTTGGTAACTTTTGAATCATCATCCCTATGGAAGAAAAAAACATATATGGATATGTATGTAGCATATTTTTCAGGATAGTAATCATAGAAGTAATTCATGGAAATTATATACATCATATAAAATAAAAAATGTTCTATAAAGCATGTGTCCCACAGAAATAGAAGTTAGATGAAAATATCTTGCCTCAGTTCTGATTTTCATCATACATTTCGAAAAATCATTTATAATTAATAAATTTATTATAAATATATTACATAATAATAACCATAAATATCATAAAATATATTATTTACCTATAAATTTTTATCACAATTTTATTATCAATTAATTATTAAAATTACTATTTCAGGTGATAATTGCATCATCTTGAGTGTATGTTTTGGTTTGGTAGTTTCGGTTATTATACGTTATCATGGTTCCATAATCTCTATAATTTTCAACATGAAAAAATATAATATATTTTAAATATATTAGTTTTTATAATATTCCATAAATTTATAGATAGATAAATTATTTTCACCTTTCATCAAGATAATATGTCGTATGAACGCATGAACGTTGTTTTCATTTTTTAACGAATGGAAAAAATTAAATGTAAGTAATAATTTATATTTTAAAAAATAATTATTATATTTTATATATATAATATATTCATTAAATATATCCTTATTAACTTTAATGTAAATATAATATGAAAAAATGATTCACAATGCTTCTGGAAAGCGGTAGTCCACACGAATTCACGAGTGACATTATGTTTTTCTAATTTATCGGAAGGTAATAAAGTACAGGTGATATTGTAATTCCAAAATTAAAATTATATAATAAATATCATATATATAATTTACATCCACCATTATATCCATCCATGAGAGATGGTGATGGGAAACAAATTAGATCTATTCATGAGGCGGTAGTCTTCCGTACACATGATTCATGGTTTTATTTACCATTTGATAGAAAAGGAGATGGATATAGGTTATTAAATTAATATAATAACTTATAATAATATTTATTATACTATAGTAATTATTTTATCATATTAGTATATGTTTTTAATGGGATAGATAAATAAATAAAATAAAGATGCATGATTAAGAACTATATCTCTTCTTTAAAGAAACTCATTAGGTTTATACCTAAATCCATCCTATAATGTTTTAATGATCTATCTAAGGATTGTATTACATGAGGAGGTATTTAAAAATATAATTTGTGAAATTAATTTATGATTAAAATGGGATTTTATGTGTGAATAGTAGAAGAGAGAGGGTGTCCTTTTATAAGTGGGCGGGACACACTCGGAATTATTCAAAAGAATAAATTATAACCACATATTTAACATACCATAAGGCTCCAAAATGGATCATTATATAACTTTATATGATATATGATCTAAATTTTTCCATAAAATTTTAATTAGATAAGTTTGTATTTAATTTTAATCCTTATTTTCCTAGTTCAACCCATGGTAACCTCGTTTAAACCCAAAATATTGTAATTAATGTTTACTATTTTTACTATTCATTATGCCCAAAAATTAATTAGAAATTATTATATAATATTAATTATTATTATTCCAAATATTGAATCCATTTTTCTTAATTCAATTCAAATAATTTGATGAATTTAAATTCAAATTAAACCCATAGATGAGACAAAATAATAGTTTTCCAAAGGAAATATTTTCATAAGAATAAAATGTTTTAATATAAAAATTATACATATAATGGATTAAAATTACCTAAATTGGATTAATAATAATATTAAACTAATTATAATTTTAAAATAAGTAAAAAACAATTTGTATATTTTAAATTATTTAAACAAAAAAGTTAGTTTTCCCTAAAAACAGTATTTTTCGCTCTTCATCAAAAAATTAATCTTTTCAAAGAATTATAAGATACTAACACTAAGATAAGTTTTACATGATTTTTTAAAAAATAAAATTAATTTTTTCTATTAAATTTTCTAAAATTGGTAAAAAATAATTTTAACATAAGTTAACAAAACATGATGAAACCACTTTTAGAAAACAAATATTTTACCAGAAAAAACATTTATTTTTTATTATGAAAGGTTTTTATTTTTATTTATAATAAATTGATACCCAATACATTTTTTTATAAATTTTTAAACCATATAAGTTTCTAAATTTATCTTTTCTTATTAATAACATCAATTTAACAACTATGGTATAACGATATGATATTTTACAGTTCTTTTAAACTTGAGGTTATGTATATCACAAGATAATGAAGAGATTGAATTTATTTAAGTATATATATATATATCTCAAAAAATATATGGGTGTTACAAAATTTCATTTACATAATATTTCATATGATTATATTTTATACAATAAGAACCATACTAAGTAGTCTGTATAGGTGCTCACCGAGTTTCTTCTAATTACAAAGCTATGTACTAATTTTATTAAATTTTAAAGAGAATTTAATAACTTATTTTATTTAAAATCAATTTGGATGGGAATATACATTATAATTGAATAAAATAAGATAAAATTAATTAATTTATAAATAATATAATTACTCATATTAAATCGTTCACATTTTATCTTATCAAATAACTAGTTTAAGTAAATGAAATATAGATTTTTTAAATGTGTAGTCGTTACATGTATATGATAGATCTTGAACTTTGACCGGAGTTATGTATCTGTTAGTTTTATTTATTTTAATTTTATTTCTCGGGTATGAAATTATTTATTATTAAATTAAATAAGATATCATATGTTTCATCCCTCTCTCCTTTATTATGCAGGACAAGTGTGTCCAATGTTGTTTTATATAATTCCCTTTAACCAATATTCTGGTTCCCATCACCTACCTATGCATTATAAAACATAAATAATAAAAGTAGTTTCATAAGGTGTACAAATTAGAATAAAGGATGTGCTGAGGTGGAGACGGTTCATGATAAAACCAGGATAAAACTAACATGAGTGATACATAGGAAGATAGGGGGAATGTTGCATGTAATGTCATGGCTGAAATAAGGTGTTTTCTCCTAGGTTCATAGGATGATTTATTTTCTGCACAATTATTCAACCATTATATAATCTCATGATCATTTTATTTATCTATTTATTTTATTTATATCTTATGCATGATTTTTTTATGGATACAAGACCATGATCTCAAAAAATAAACGAGCTAATATGCAATGATGAAATTAAAATGACTTGATTATATGTAAATGTTTTATCATAAAATTATAAATAACTTAAGTAAAATACACTTAATAATAACATGTTATTTAAATGATAAAACTTGAAATATTTAGTAATAGTAAATATAATACATAAAATTAATCTTAATAAAAAATAATCCTTATATTTCTTGATTAGGAATGAAACTATAATACTAAGTGTTTGACGAACCCTAAATGGGACACTTATTTTTATCAGGTAGTTATTAGGAATGTTTTGGATTGAATTAACCATTTTACATCAAGAGGGTTATCCCTTGATAAAATTGGTGTAACTTGGAAGACGTTAATGAGGAAACTCTAATAAGGGTTTCTAGATTTGGTATTCCAGTCAATAGATCAAGGAACTATATTCCCATGTTTTACAATGACCTACCTACCTAAATATCATTGAGTAATTGACCAAGATCATTCTTGAGTTCTAATAAGTGGTATATGGATCCTTGGAACAAGAATATTCATAACACTAAACATTTTGAGTCTAATTGTGAGGATTTTTGAGTCTTGATAAAATACTGGTGGACATAATAAAATTAAAAAATTCTTATCTCTAAATTGAATTGAAAAATGAGTGAAGTACTAAAGATATTAAATTTTAATATTATAGAATAATTAAAAACTCATCAACCACATTATACCATTGACAAATTCAAGAGAATAACCATATTATAACTAGAAATAAATTCTTGTAATGGTTTAGATTATAATGGGTGGTATTGCACCGTGATAGAAATTTTTATGTGCTAGATTCCCCACTACCTGATTTTTCAAATAAGGAATCTAGGGATGAGGAGTTCGTTGTCTATGATGAATACCTTAGATATGCAGTTGATGTTCTTTTTTTAATGTTTTCATAAATGTTTAATTAACCCATGAAGTCATATAAATACATGGATTCCTATATCATTATCTAATATCTATGAGTTATTTATCATGAGATATCAATATAGGAATGGTTATAGATATACAAGAAAATATTTTAGAGAAAAAATGGATAATGTTTTCCAGTTGGGAATCACATAATCAATCTAATTGTAAATATTGAGCACCTAGAGGTTCTTGGGATTAAGGTATCTGAGGAAATATTCACTAATATTATTATTTAATCACTAACTAATATATTCTATACTTTTTTTTTAATTTCAATATGAGAAACATATAGAAGTACCTCTATGAACTTCTCACTCTAGTTCAGCAAGTTTGAGAAGGATATGAATCACTAAAGACCCTATATCCTTATGTTGAATGAATGGAAAGGCCAAGTGAAGAGATTTAATCCTTAAAATTCTTTGCAACTCCCTTAAAATATGATACTAATCAAGGGATAATAAAGGTAACATGTTGAAATCTATTTTACATATGGTAAGAGGGGTCATTGGAAGAAAATTTGTACCAATGAAAATAAAAACAAGGAAGCTTTCAGTTTTTTTAGTGTAATTTATCTAAATAGATAAATTTGATATTAAATTGAGCATGTGATGTTTACATATTTATTAAAATAGAGGAAATATAAAGATTCCATAATATTTCCCAAGGTGACGTAGATCTATAAGTAGTTAACAAAGTTATTCATACTGATATAGCTATTGGAGACTACCACCACACATTTTTTATGAGAATGATCTTGGTTTCAAAATATTTTTATTATGGGCATTCACTCACCAAAAAATTATATCTATATCTAAACACAATACATATGGATTTATTTTCAAATAAAGTAATAAATGTTTTTTTAATGAAAACATATGTATGGTAAGGAATATTTGAATAACTGTATTTATGTGCTCGATTACATGAACTAATTTATGAAAATCGATAACAAAACTACATATCATGACTTAGGGCACACCCTGTTATGCCATCACTAGCTATTTTATATAAAAAAATGTGTATAACCAAATTACACCAAGATATATATTTAGATTTATTTGAACTAAAACCACTTGTTGTATGTTACACATGTTGACAAGGAAAAATGAATAAATACCCATTTAGTGGAAAAGGTGAAAGGGAGAAGGGGATTATTGAATTATTTCATCTCGATGTGTGTATATTATTTCTAGTTGAAGGAATAAGTGGGTATTCACACTTAATATATTTTATTGATGCTTTTAGTAGATATAGATATTTCAACTTTATGAGTTATAAGTTGGATTCTTTTAAGAAATTCAAAGAAAACAAGATTGAAGTCGAGGTCAAGCAAGGTAATATGATTATGAATATTTCCTTAGACTATGGTGGGGAATATCTTAATCAATAATTCATTGATTATTTAAAAGATTTTAGGATTATATCTCAACTCAAACCTCCTTATACACCTCAATAGTATATATTAATTGAAATGAGGAATGGAAAATTGTTATACATGGTGATACCAATTATGAGAAATGTGAGTCTTTCATTACCCTTATAGGGATACATGTTATAAAAAATATCACATATACTAAAACAAGTGTAACTAATGAAAAATATATATTCCATATGATATTTGGAAGGGAAGTAAATATTTGTTGTCAAATTTTCATGTGGGGTTATAAAGAATATTTTAAGGCCACCTCAAGTAATAGATTTTCACCTTGAGGAAGAAAATATACCTTTATATAATACCAGATAAAAAAAGTGATATTATATATATGACCCCTTATAAAAAAGGAAATTGTGGCTATAAATTCTATATTTCTTGAGTAGGAGTACATCTCTAAAAGACATAGTGGTACTGAGATAGATATTGATGAAGTATAGGCTCAGGGTACATATGAGTTGGTACGTAAACAGATTCCATAAATCCCCATAGAAGAGGAAGTTTTGAAGACACATGTACTACATAAAATTATAAGAAAGGATTGATAACTTGAATTATATGGTTTTTTAGTCACTAAATTTGGTGAGTCATTAATATTTTATAATAAAGATCTTATAATGTATAAGGAATCAATAGGTGGCACATAAGTTTCCAAATAGAAAAAATATATCATTTTTGAAATGGATTTTGATTATCAAAACAAATTATAGATTTTATAAGATCCTCTTATTGATGTATATCCCATTTTTTGTAAATCAGTATATTATAAGAAATGATACATTGATGAGAAAATTAGTATTTTTAAGGCACAACTAGTTACAAAGGGGTTCAAAAAACACCATGTAATAAACTATGAATAATCACTTTTTTATTTATATATCGAAATCCATCATAAATCCTCTTTCTAAATCAGCTTACCATGACTATCGGATTTGGGTGATGAATAAAAATAAGTCTTAATTTAATGGGATATTTCAGTAAGATTTATGTATGACACAACCTAATGTTTTTGTGACTCTAAAATATGGAAATTTTAGATATTCATTTATATATTAAAGAAACAATCCAGGTCATGAACCATTTGGTTTGATAAATTTATAACATAAATTGATTTCATAAATAATGAATGTGAGGCTTGTGTCTATACATGATTTAGAGGGATTTGATTCGTTATCTTAATAGTTTATATCGATTACATAATACTTATTATAAATAAAATACATGTATTACAATCTATCATAGTCTAGTTGAACACATCCTTCTTTATGAAGTACTTAGGCAAAGAAGAATAAATTATTTGGATCAGATTTTATTATGATTGATTCAAGAGACTCCTTGGTCTATGTCAGTGTACATATATTAAAAAAATACAGAAAAGATTCAGTATGGAACTATCAAAGAGGGGATGGTTGCCAGTGTCTCATGACATTCATCATTCAATGAAAAAATTTCCTTAGACACACTATAAAGGATATTGGATGGAAATTATTACATGAACATTAGTGATTGATTCATTATTTAATATTATTCTATATAATAGGATAGATTTCACATGTTACTGAATAATGCTAGAAAGATATCAAGTTGACCCGGGTGACCTCCATTAGATGGTAGTCAAGACTGTCCTTAAGTATCTGAAGAAAATTTAGCATATCTTCATGGTCTATAGAGTATATAAGGATTTATTTATTCTAGAATATGTATATTATAGTTTTCAAACATATCAATATGATATAAAATCAAATTTGGGATACATATTCACTCTCAATGGAGGTATTATGGGTTAGAAGATATCCAAGAAGACTGTGGTCGCATATTCTATATTATAATCTAAGTATATTCAATCTTCTGAGGTAGGTAATAAATGTTTTTGGATACAAACCTTCATCCAAGGGGTATATGTGATTGTTAGTAGTAAGGATCCTACATAGTATATTTTGATGATACTAGAATAGTGGCCCTAGATATGGATTCTATATCACATCAATGGATGAAACCCATAATTCAAAAATATCATCTCTTGATGGATTTTTTCCAGATATGTGAAGTTGAAGTGATTAGAGTCTCAATAGAAGACAATATGGTAGACCCCTTTACTGAATCCTTAACTTAGTAAAAACATTATCCTCATGTGAGATCTAGTGGACTGAAATTCGTTATCTGTTTTATCTAGTATAAGGGGGAGTATGTTGGAGTTGGTGTCCTAGATTCATCTGGGTGAACATTGGATTAAATATATATATTATAAGATGTGAATATTAATTAAATTATATTATTATATATTTTTCATTTTTCTCCATTTCATTAATGTACTAAAATCCTAATGTATCTTTCACATTGAAAAGGTTATCAAAGTTCCCTGATATGATAAGAAATTTGAAATTCAATGAAAATATTTTTAAATATGGTTCTAGAGTTAGATAATATTATATGATGGGACACATGTAATATTGAAAATATAGTGAAAGTAATCATATGAAAGTGATACTTTATCTCATGTTGTTCACTATTAGTAATCTCTATGATGGGAGATTATGAGAACAGACGAACCTTTAGGAATTCAACATGTTTTTGTTTCATAAAATATTCATATATATGAGTGTTGTAATGGTAATTAAACATTAATATTGTTATTAAAGTATGTCATGACTCAAAAACAAATTATTTACATACCATAACTAGGATTTCATATGTTCATGGAATATAGAGTTCATTGGGTGAATAACGAATGATATGTGATTAATGAATAAGTCGAGAAATGATTTTTTCCCTTCAATATTAATTAATATTGATATCTTGACCCTTCAATTGAAATGGATCCATTGGATTAAATTCTCTATCCAGGGTGTAATAATGATTTTATTGAAGATAGTAAAATAAATACACATCAATAATATTGGTTGATGACATGGGTGTGAAACCTACTTGATGAGATATCATGACAAAGGGATTATATAACACTATAAGGGATCATTTTTGGTTATTTATGTTGTGACATTAACTTATTTATATTAGGTTCCTAGACACATTTCTATATTATCATCTTAGATATTATGAATTCTTTCTTAATTCAAATGAGTGTAGTACATAGGGCCATACACTAATTATTTCTGTTGATCTCAATAAAATTCTATTTGTATTAAATTTTTGAAATAAATTTTATTCTCCAAACTAAGGAATAATTATATTATGGATTTATTAACATCATAAATTAAATAAATATATATTCTCATGGTAATTTTTTAATTACATAGATATGTAATATTTATTTATTGTATACATGAATGAATATTTATTTGAGTATCTGATAAATATTAAGTAGGATTAGAATTCCAAGATTTCTTTGGGTGATCAATATTAATTTGGATGCAAGTAAAAAACTATTTATCAATTCACCAGTTAGAACATTCCATAATAAAATATTAATAATAATATCACTACATAGAATGTGGTTATATGAGGTTTAATATTTTACTTAATGTTCATTTTGTAATTAATTAATATTTTAACCCTAATCTTATCTCTAAAAATATATGAATGTATTTATTATATAGATTTTGATAGAGATAGTGTATCATTGTGAAAATGAAATTTATTTATCTCTTTGAAAACTAAATAATTCTCAATATATTCTCCTTCCTCCTCCATCATCTCAAGAATAATTTTGCATGGATGATTCTTCAAGACTGAATGTCATCACATTGATCATGATGAACACCGTAAATTAATAGATCTTCCATTATAGCACCAAAAAATCCATTAGTATTTTTCATAGATCATATGAGTATGTTTGGATCACCTCTAGATGGATTCTATACTAGGATATTACAAGAGAAATGATGTTTAATAGAAAATGGATTTTTGGATGATCAATAACTTAACGATGAAAAATATCAACATTGAGGTATTATCCCTTCTGATTTATTTATGTTAATTATGAATTTAATGTGAAAATATATATCTTTTTTATAGAGACCCTATTTTTCATTATTATATGGATAAATTTTATTTTTCGTTATGTTTATATCTTGTACAATATATGAATGATCCATTGAATCCAACAATTAAAAAGTCAAGATTAGCTTTGATAAGCACTTCCACTACTCCTAGAATAATAAAATTTTATTAATAAATGTTAAATGGGTATTATTAAATAATATAAACATATTGATCTAAAATATTAAATCTATTTTTTTAGATTTCACTTTTATAAGTGATGAAAAGTAATTTTTATCATAGGCGAATAAAAATCTTTTGAGTAAAATATTATTTCAATATCCCAAACGATAAACATGGGATTTATAAATACAATAAAGTATTTATAAATGATTTATATTATTTAAGAAAATATATTTTTTATATTTAAATGGATTCAAAAATACTTAATTCATTCTTGTATTGTGAAGATATCATAAAAGTGATGTTTTTTGCAAAATCAGTCTTTTTATTATTTACCTAAAAATAAATTATTTTTTAAAAATAATAAAAAATTATCCTAAGATAATATTTTTATGATGAATCAAAAAATTAATTCATTTTTTCAAATTAAAATTTTATAATTTTATAATTTAAATTTTAAATAAAAACAAAAAATATTTTGAGAAAAAAGTTTATAGGAAAATAACTTTTCAAATTACTAACCATTGTGATTCTTATTTTCTATAATTTTCTAATAAAATATGAATTAATCAATTATTAATATCAAAATACATATAATTCATTTATATTTATATATTATATATAATATATTTATTTTCATAAAATGAATCACAAAAAAAGATAATTTTAGAAGAAAAAAATACTTTTTTAAGCATAATAAGATCTTATTAGTTATTTGGATACAATAATTAAAAAAATGATCATTATACATAAGTGTATTTATAACTTAATGGATGCATTATAATAGTTATATAATTTTTCATCATTTGTTTTTTTAATCAATTTATTGAACACATTAGGTTTTAAAGGGAAATGTAATTTAAAATCTCATTGTTTAACATTCTCCCCCTTAAATAAATTTCATATTCACAAATTTAATTTTTAAATACTAATGAAAATATATACGGGTATCTAAATTATATATGTGACTCACGATATAATTTCTAGATATATTTCAACCCTTAAGCCTTTGGAAACATATTATTCTTTAGAATATGATTATACCAAGTATTGAGTTCTTTTTTCCCAACTATTTTTTCTAAAATATTGTCAATATTCAGTATCAAGATCCATATTATATAATTTTTTTCAAAAGGTTGTTCAAAATAATCTATTCATTGACATACTATCATGGGTTAATATGGAATGTGATTTCCTTATTACAAACAATAATTTTTCTTCTAAGAAGATAAAATATTATTTCCCAAAATTATATTAAATTTTTATAAAGGATATTACGACATTAATGAATCATAATCCCTCAAACCTTGAAAAAGAATCATATTACATGGATACTATAATGATACCACCGGGTATTTTTATTTCAAAAGCTAATAGTTAGGGAAAATATACATGACATAAGGCATCCAAAAATCTTGTGTGATAAATAAATTTACCTAGCACCACATAATTATCAATATCAAATACAATAGTATACATTTTATATTATATAATTCTTTTCTAAAGGTTTTACATATTCCATGACTCATAAATGTAATTTGATTGAAAAAATAATATCCACTGAGTGTATAAAACCAAGTATAGAGTTAGACAGCTATTTTTCACAATGTTACAATTGAGTTAATAACTGATACATTTATTTTCGGTTTACTACCTTAAGGTAAATTTATTTTAAATCCTATATCTAATTATAGTAAATAGATATAGATTTTATTTCCAATAAAACAATGATATCTCAATTTTACAAAAAATTCAAGATTTTTTCCTATACTTATACATTTATGTTAGACATATTTCTAGGGGTTTCTTGATGTTCTCTAATCCTAATCCCAAAAAATAAGTATTCTAATCCTAAAAAATAACTAAACACTCCTTTGATACCAAATATAATATCCAAATATAAATAAAACATTCACTACTAGAAAACTAGGCTATAGTAATAGTTTTAAACCATGGCTATAGAAACCAAAAAATATAGATATAGGTAATAGCCATAGTTTACCGGGTTGTGTCTGATGTTGGCATGTATATTAGACAATACCTATAGTGGCAGTTCAAGACCCTGGGAATAGGTATGCTTCCACGGTTTACAACTTTCATAGTAGAAACTACCACGTATACTTTAAGTCGCAGTTATGAACAATAGAAATAAGCCTATAGCCATAGTTTAAAACTTTTTAAATAGGTCTATATCCATGGTTCAAAACCATGTCTATAGGATCTAAATTAAAGATAAAAAATGGAACCATGTAACCTTTTAAACCCATATAGATAACACTATATCTACACAGTTTCAAACAAATCCACTGTTTACTCAGAAGATCTATATGAACATGTTATAGATATTGATATCAATATTAAAGACTAAATCTTCATTCAATTGGAATATGAATCGAACAAAGATATTGTCTACCATAATTTTATGCCCACAAAAGATACTCTTGTGTGGGAATCAGAAAGACTTGGTACTTAAACAGTCAAACCTTGGATACTACCCTCTAGGTCAATTCTCATTTAGAGAGTGTTGAAGTAAATACTACCCAAAAATAATATTATTATGAAATATAGGATTGGGATTTAATCAATTTTCATTAGTTTTATGGATAGAAAAGACACTACATGTCAATTATTTTTTCACTCCTCATTTTTAAGGTCAATTTGGGGAATTTTCTACAACATGTATGAAGTGGAGTACTTCCCTGATGATTCACTTACCAGCCTACTGGATGTCTACAATAATAAAGGGGCATCTCCTCAACTATAGAATATTTTTATAAATATTGTTTCAGAAGCATGGTATTTAATTTGGTAGATCTAAAACAGAAAATAGATATGAGGGGTGTGCTATTGATCTTAATATAGTAATGAAGAACCTTCTCTTAATGGCCTTATTGGTTTCTTATATAAACTATAGTCCTACAGGAAATTATGTTATGGAGTTCATGGACATTGATAGTTTGGGTATCCATGGAAACTATAAGAATTATAATAGATTTATTTTTATTATTTGGAAATTCCCTATAATTGGTTAGATCAAAATAAACATGGATGACACTTCGAAAGGGAATCTGGTTCCCTCGGGAAATAGAGTTATTTTTAAAAAATTCAAGTCATGGATTTATCTCTTACTTCACCAAGGATTGTTAGGTGGTGGTGGATTATGAAGAAAATATGGAGGGAGTTATCGTAGAGATTAAAATATCCCATCACAGTAGTTGGAATGAGATTTCGCTGGAACTATAATATTCCTAGTATATGCTATATCAGCTTAGGAAACCTTCTCCTTCTTGGATACTTTAGGTGATGTGGGAGGACTATATGCTCTATTATCCACAAGTTGATTTTTTATGTCTCATATTTTTTTGGGAAGGTAATGTGGATGATGACATTCTTTCCAACCTTATTTTTGGGTCAGGAATTATAATTGATTCTTGAATACTTTAGAGTATATTGAGGAGCATTTATTCCTTGACATTTGTTAATCTTTATTTATTTTATTTAATTTTGAGCCCTGTATTTTTCTAAATGGAATATCTGAATTTTATTATTATTATTTTAATTAAGACTAAGGCAGTTTCTTAAAAAATGACTTGAGGAGAAACCCATGTTCTAGGAAACAAAATCTACTAGATTAAGAAGAAACCCATGTTTTGATTTTTTGACCTAACCAAAAACAATTCATAAACCCATGTTTGGATTACAATGAACCTAAATCATAACTTCATTATATAATACTTTGTGTATATAGTTTCAAACAAATCCCAATAAAAACGGCACAGTGAACCCAGAATCTCCAATAAAATTCAATCTGTAAACATGTAACCAAGAATCCTAGAAATTTCGAAACATGATACCTACAAAACTATAATACCTAAAAAACATTGAATCAATCATACCTAAAAAACCAATCATGCATACCTAAAAAACCTGCTTTCCAGTAATCAATCAATCTACATACCATCCAATCAAAATACCAAAAAACATAGAAACATTTGAATATTTATACCTTCCAACCTTTATGGAAACTTTTAAAAAATCAATCTACATACCTTTATTAGTTTAAAATAATTATGTGAACATGTAATAATATAACCTAAAAACATTGAAATCTATAAACACATAAACCTTTTAATCTCCATCATGAATACCTAAAAACCATAATACCTTCATCCTGTAAACCTAGCAGCAACTAAAATTCACAAACCTACAACCAAAAAACCAGAAAATTAGTCATATGTAAACTTATAATGCACAAACTATCAACTTATAACATCCAAAACTGCTAGATTACAATCCTTAAAACCGTCCAACATATAAACCCACAACTAGAAAACTTAAAAAAATGAAAAAATTCAAATAAAAAACTATAAAAAAATTATTTTCGCCTGAATATAAAAAAAACAAGACCTATGAATATGAAAACATGAAACATCTATCCCCAACACCAGAACCCCCCTCCCCCCTGCACCATCACCCCCAACCGCCTACACCAGCCCCCCTACACTAGCACCCCCCCTCCCCCCCCCCCTCACCATCCCCCCACTCTCCCCCTTCATCATCCCCCTCCCACCAACACCAACCCCCCCACCCCCCCCCCACCCCCACACACACACACTTATAGTAGGTAAGTAAAAACTCTCAACCTTCAACATCTTACCAAACATAAGTAAAAATTCAAGATCCATCCATGAAGGAACTATAGAGATAAATGGTGGAGTACCGAGGTAATCAAAAATCTAATTTAACAACCCATGGTTATAATCTTAAGGAGTTAAAAAGCTAATATGGACAAATCCTTTTTATTTTAAATACATGGATAAATCAAGGTTTGGGTAAACACTTATCTTAACCAATTATTAACCCAAAAAAGAAACATATTTGTTATTTTTATAATAATTGGTAGGGGGTATAGGGTAGTGTGGATTAACCTCTAGAAGAAAAACCTAAGACTAAATAGCTAATGAAATATGAATAAGACCCTATGGAGAAACAATTATATACACCATTTGAGATAAATAGTAAAGAATGACAAAAGCAAATATAAGATAAATGAGCTACCTCAACCATTACCACCCTTACCGTCAAGGATTCTTCCATAGAATAATGTTAATAAAGTGGACCTATATAAAGAAGTGTTTTTCACATTCAATAAGGTGGAAATAAATATTCCCATACTAGAATAAATCAATCGGATTCATGGGTATGTAAAATTTCTCAAAGAGAAATGTACTAATAGGAGAAGGTAGTGTAGAGATGAAAGGATAATATTTGGTGGGAATTTTTCTACCTTCATCACTCTATGGTTTCCTATAAAATTTTAATATATAGGTACTTTCATTATTCCCTACACTATAAAAAATATGAAATTTACCAATGCTTCAAATGATTTGGATGAAACAATTAATAGCATGCGTCACTCAATCAATTCTTCCGTATAATTGGGAGAGATAATACTAACCTAAGTTGTGGTATAGTTATCCAATCAAGATATAATCAATCATGTGGGAGTGTTAGAAGATATCCTGGAAGGAGAGAAGGGGTTGTTGTTTCCTACTAATTTATCCATCCTGGACATGGAGGAAGAAAGTGGGACTACTCATTCACCTATCATACTAGGGATTTCGTTCTTTAAAATTTTGAGGACCATTATAAATGTACATATAGGGACTCTTTATAAGTAATTTATTAAATGCAATATAAACATCAACATATACGACACCATGAAATTTCTTTAAGAGGGGATATATTTTTTAACTATTTACTACCCTAAAAACCATTCCTATTTAGATGAGTTCACTTATATTTTAGATGAAATTATGAATTTGGGAGCAGATTTAATATTAAGAAAACCTTCATATGACACTATTATTGAAAAATAATTGAATCTTGAACAAAACTTATATAATTACTAATTTTTAGATGATTTAGATGAATTCTTTTTTCATTATCAAGATTATTCAATTAAATCTATCATTTTATCTTCTTCTATGCACATGCTGGAAACAAATTTGAGTGAATCTCAATTGACATCGTCACTAGAACAACCAACCAATCTATAATTAAAATAGTTTCCATCAAATATGGAATAATCCTATGTATTGGATGATAAAAAAAATATATGTGATGGTTTCAAATAACTTGGAAGTTAATCATGAGAAAAAACTTCTTAAGAATTTTCAAACAAAATTCTATGGTCATAGGCTGGACACTAGGGGATATTATTCAAATTAATACATCTATTTTCATGAATCATATCTTTCTTAAGAGTGATTAAAAACCAATGAGGTATCTTTATAGAAGTATAAAACCAATATTAATAGAAATTGTTAAAAAGAATATGATAAAAACTATTGTGATCTGGAATCCTTTAGCCAATATTAGGCTCTTGTTGGGTGATCCACATCCATTTTATACCAAAAAAATCAAAAAAACATTATTAGGAATCAATGTTATAGTTTACATGTAAAAAAGACACATCGTGATCATCTGGATGGAAGGGCATTTGAGGATAATATAAAGCACCATAAAAAATATATAATAGTTACTGGGAAATAAAAAAATAGAAAACAGTGAATTTTAAGAGTTGGTTTCCTACAACCAACCGGTTTTACTTTAATTACATGGATATTTAATGTATTATTACATATTGTTCATTTTTCTGCATGACTATGATGTAATAATATCCTAGGGTATTTCTTGAGTTGATAAGTTCATGATAGTCCCCTGTTATGATGAGAACCTTGAAATTCTATAACAATATTCTTAAATATAGTTCTACAGTTGGATGACATACTATGATGGGACACATAGCATTCATATCGTTAGGTGTGAGTACTTGAAAGCAGATGAAACTTCTTCTCATGAAGTTCTCACTTGGTAATATCCAAGATATGAGATTATGAGAACAGACCCGCTAGTAGGAATTCTGCATATTTTTGTGTCATCAGATATTTATATATGTGAGCGTCTTTAATGATCCTTAGACTATAATATTATCATTAATATGTGTCACGACTCGCTCACTTTGATTTACTAACGAGAACCGTCACACAAGTAGTTGGTAGGATGTAGGGAGCGTTGGGTGCATCACGAGTGGCATGTTATTGATGGATAAGTCGAGGAAGGATTTATACCTTCCATTTATGGAAGCTGATATCTTATCCCTTTGATTGAAATAGAAGCATTGTGTGAAATTCCATGGACATGGTTTAACAATGAGTTTATTTCAGGTAGTCAAAGAATGACGTATCAAGAATAAAAGTTGTTGAAACTATCATGAAACCTTCTTGATGAGATATTGCGATAAAGGGATTATATTACATAGTAAGCGTTCATATGTGGATGTTGTTATTGAAACTTTATATACTTTTTTCATGGGTTCCTTGACCCATTTCTAGACAGTACTCTTCGACTTTAGGCAAGCCCACCTAATGCCAATGAGAAAGAATCCTAGAGGGTCACACACTAAGTGTTTTTGTGGTCCCATTTAAATTCTATTTGACTTTAATTAATGAAATAAATATTATTCTAAATATTGTGGAATAATTTTATTCAAGTTAAGATGATCACAAAAATTAAATAAAATATATTTATTTATTTTATTGAACATTTAATAAATATTTATTTACAAGTTTGTAAATAAAAAATTTATTTAAGAGAATAAATTATTTATTTATTTATTTGGGTGTTCAATAAATGTAAGTGGATTTCCAGTGGACTAAGGCCGATCCAGTAGTAAAATAATTATTTGAAAGATGGTAAATAATTATTTTTTATCAAAAGATAAAATAATAATGACACTACTATTATTTTGTTATGTGGAATTTTATTCATAATTCCGTTTTGTGCAAGTTGGAACACCATAAATAATGACGTGGTATTGTTATTATGATCATAGGTTTTCTCTAAATTCATGAATGTATTTAATTTTTGTTATGCAACTAAATATTTTAACTGAAGTTCCACGCATATAAATATGAAAGTACGTCTATTGTTTCATAGCGAACACACTGCACGCTTGGAGAATTGAGAATTGTTGAGCTAAACAATTTCTCTTTAGAATCATCTTCCCTCCCCTCTCAAGAATGAGAGACATTCTTCAAGGTTAAAGAGCAAGAAATCAAGAATTACTGACACAAGACACTCACTTCATCGCACTAGAACCTAGAGAATGAGTGGTTTCAATCGGAGGCCATCGGAGCACGTGTGGATCACCGCTAGAGGGATTCGAGTTTGTATCCTCACAAGCGCAACGAGATTATCTGGATGCGTCATTTCGAATGATCAACATCATCAATGAATAAAATAACGAAGATCCAGATATTCTTTTCTTTATAAAGTTAATTAAATTAATTATAAACATGATGTGAAAGATCCTCTCTAAAGGTTTCGGGCCTCTTTATTATTTATCAAAATATTTGATTATATTCTGTGGAGATTGGCGTTCATCATCATATTGATCCCAGAATAATCATTGATCATGGTAAAAATCAAATTTGGATGTCATCTAAACCATGCTTCCGCTGTTCCTGAAATTTTCAAGTGGTATCAGAGGGGTTACATCATAGTTTATAATTATTTAAATATTTCGTTGATGACTTATGCATTTAATAATTTAGTTGTTTCATTTCATGTTAATCGTTCTACAAATCTGAATCTCGAGATCTATTCATCCTCTTTCATTTATCGTTCACCTTACAGAAATGATCTTTTATTTTAATTTTGATTAAAATAAAATAAAGGATCTCATCCGGAGGTGCAAAAGCTTCCTGGCCGTACAACACCAGAACACATGGCATATATTCAGCAGTACACGACGTGTACTCAAGATTCAATGCATTGGACCTGTCCACCAAACCAAGTCGTGTGTTGGAGTCTTTATAAGTCTTAAATGACTCTGTGTGTTGACCAGGAATAGGTGTCACACTGTTTCTGGATTACACATTGTGTGGCCCAAATGGACACAACATGTAGTCCCTTCGGGTTAGGGTTGGACCGTGTACCCCGTACACGACTAGCCTATCTAGAGACCATCTAATGAGGAACTACAAGACATGTGGCCAACTGAACATGTCGTGTACTCTGAAAACTTATGAAGTACACTCACACGTTTTTTCCCTAGGCATGTACTTCGGATGGATGGTGAACAATAGTACACGCCATGTAATTGGAACTACATGTCCTGTACTAATCAAAATTATGAAGATTTATTAAAATTTATTATTATATTATACAAACCCTTGATACATGTACCATCGTGCGAGCATAAAGCTGAGTCACAACACCTGATAGGTTTCTTATATATGGGTGTTTAATTTAACATCTGTGTAATGTTCATTTCTACTCATTGGGTAGTTATGAATAGGAATTCACCGGGTTTCCTCCAAGGTACAAGTTACATACAAAGATAATTTTAAATGAATTTATTTGATTAAAATTATTATCGATGAGAATCTCAAGGAAATTCAGAAAATTATTTAAGATAAAAGGATTGATTAATTAAATATTATAATTAATTTAATCGAGCATGATTTATCTTATACAAGAACGATTAAAGATTTGAATTCTAGTTTTATTTATGCATAAATATCGTTGCATGTATAGACGATCATGAGATAGACCAAGACCTTTGTATGTGGATGGTTTCTTTTAATTTATTTATTTGAAATAAATTTGTTGGCCTGTGAGCCTTCTCCTCATTAATATGTAGGAGCTATGTGCCTACGGTTTTTATTACATAAAACCCACTTTTACCCCTCACCTACATGTGAGTTAAAAAAGGGAATATGTAATGGATGGAACTCCCAAACTATTAGAGGTGGTTCAAGCTGGAGTTGAGATGAAACTAATCCTAGGAGATACAGAGGTGGACAGGTGGAAGCTGTAAAGACGAACCCAAATGGTTCAAGGTGTTATTCCCCTAGGACAGAGTTTGTTTATCAACCGATAGATAAAATAACCATTAGAAATTCTCATGATCATGCCATTTACTTTATTTTATTTCTGTCATTTGAATAGTTTATCATTATGGATGTTTTGTTACGATCACAAAATTAATGAATTAAACAAGCATGGAAGATGGAACTAAAATAAACTAGACTTATGCGTAAATATTATCAAGACATGGTAAATAACTTAAGCAAATTCTACTTAATATTAACAAAAATGTGATAATAACAAGTTCATGCATAAGTGATAAAAATCCCTTAAATTAAATATTATGTCAGACCAAGCCTCTCGTTACTTGATTAGGGGAAAAACTCAATAAAACTATGTGTTTGACCAACCTTTTTGGGACACTTACTTTTACATAGGAATCCCCTATGAAAGGTTTTGGTTTGACTTAACCATATTACATCAAGAGGGGTATCCCTTGCTATACTTGGTGTAATATTGGAGGCAAGATTTGAGGATATCCAAATTCATGATTTTAGGATTGGGGAGTCCCCTCAACAGATCAAGGAGGTGAAAGCTCATAGTTTGAAAACACCTGTCTACCTAAATACCTTCTAATAGCTTGAACAACCATTGTTGTGGTTATGTAAAGGGGAATATAGATCATTTCCACTAGAATGTCATGGAAATTGAACATTCCAAGTTCACTGGTGAGGGCCATTAGGACTTGATAAAATAGTGTGAGACTTAATAAAATTTATTATTTCTCATAAAATGTAATCAAGAAAGTACTAATGATCTTCTCTTTTAAATTTAGAATATAAATGACAAGTTATTCAACCACACTATCCCTGTGATTAATTCTGTATAAATAAAACATCCTCACCAACAGTAACATCCAAGAATGGTTTAGATTCCTTTGGGTTATCCTATGCCATGAATGGAAGTCTAACATGTTGGAGTCAGTATTACCTGATCTGCCTGCCAAGGAGGAAAATGATGAGGATTTTCGGGTCTATGAGAAACATATGAACAATTCTCTCAACGTTCAATGTTTGATGTTATCATCAATGTGTAGTGAGATCATGAAGTCTTATGAAAACAGGGATGCTTATAGCATGCTTGAGCACCTTTGTGGTCTTTACCAGAAGAGATAAAGACAGGAAAGGTTTGAAATCTCTAAGGCACTCTTTCAGAGTGAGCTTGGAGAAGGTTCCCCAAATGGGCCTCATGTAGTCAAGAGCATTGGCTACATTGAGCACCTGGAGGTTCTAGGGTTTAAACTCCCTACAAAACTGGGCACTGATCTCATTCTCACATCACTCCCTCAGAGATTCTCTAACATTGTTGTCAATTTCAATATGAAAAACATTGAGAAGTCTCTACCTGATCTTCTTATCTTCATTATCTAGGTGGAAAATGATATGAATCTCAAAAATCCTTTTGTACTTATGGTGAAAAATAGGAAAGGAAGGTGAAGATATTTAAGCCCAAAGCTTCATCACAGCCTTCCAAGAAAAGGAAGATCAAAGGGCAGGTAAGGGAATGGGAGGCTATTTGTTTTTCATGTGGCAAGAAGGTCCACTGTAAGAAGAAATCAACCCTTCCTAAGAAGCAAGGGGAAGCTTCAGGTGCAGTTGTTATCAAATGTAATCTATCTATTTCTAGAAATTGGGTATTAGATACAGCTTGTGGTGCTCACATATGTATCCAAATACAAGAACCAAGTTGATTTGGGAAGATTGATCGAGGGGAGGTAGATATAACCAACAGAGCCAAACTTTCTCTTGTAGCTATTGGGGACTACCACATCACGTTGCCAACTGGGATGATCTTGGTGATAAAGGGTTATTTTTATGTGCCTTCTATAACCAAAATAAAAATTTCTGTATCCAGACTAGATATAAATGGATTTGTTTTCAATTTTGGAAATGAATGTTGCTTATTTTATAAAGATAGTAATTGTTTTGGTAGGTAACATTTATACAATGTTCTTTATGTGTTGGATTACACAAAACAAGTAATGTAAATTGATGACAAAGGACTTCACATGACTCATACCACACCCAAATTTGGCATCAGCGGCTAGGTCATGTAAATAAGAAACAATTGAAAAAGTTACATCAATATGGATATTGGGATTCTATTGAAATAAAACCACTTGTCCTATGTCATGCATGTTTATAAGAAAAAATGACCAAAGCCCCATTTGGTGGGAAAGGTGAAAGGGAAAAAGAGCTTCTTGAATTGGTTCATACCAATGTGTGTGGACTATTTCTAGTTGAAGTAAGGGGTGGGTACTCATACTTCATAACTTTTACTTATGATTTTAGTATATATGGATATATCTACCTAATGAGGTATAAGTCAGATTCCTTTGATATTTTCAAGGAATACAAGAATTAATTCAAGAACCAGCTTGGTAGGAAGATTAAGAAACTCCACTCAGACTGAGGTGGGGAATGCCTTAATAAGGACTTCATTGACTACTTATGAGAGTTTGGGATCATATCCTAACTCACTCTTCCTTACACACCTCAATGTAATGGTGTAAGCGAAAGGAGGAACTGCACCATGTTGGACATGGTGAGATCAATGATGATTCATGCAAGTCTTCCATTATTATTTTGGGGGTATGTTTTAGAAATAGAGGCACACATACTAAAACAAGTACCAACTAAATTGATATATGGTATTCCATACAAGTTCTGAAGTGGAAGAGAAGCAATGTTATCGAATTTACATGTGTGCGGTAGCGAAGTGTTTGTTATGACCTCTTCAGGTAGCAAACTCGCACCCCGAGGCACAAAGTGGACCTCTATAAGATGCCCCAAAGAAACAAGGGGATATTACTTACACAACCCCTCAGAGAATAATGTTAGAGTGAGAAGACATGCCACATTACTTGAGAGGGATCACATTTACAAAAGAGATAGTGGAAGAAATATATACTTCAATAAAGTTGAGGCTCAAGGTACACAAGATTTGGTACAGGAACAGATTTCACAAAGCCCCGTGGAAGAATAATCTATTCCAGAGAAACTAGTACTACGTTGGAGTAAAATATAGGTTAGAGAACTAGAAAGGTATGATTTTTTAGTTAATAAGGATGGTGAGTAATTATTATTTGATAATAATGATCCTCTAACCTATAAGGAAGCATTAAGTGGCATAGACGTTGCCAAGTGGAAAGAAACCATGAATTCTGAAATGGGTTCCATGTACCAAAACCAAGTCTGAATTTTTATAGATTATCCAGTAGATGTAAATAATGTTGGTTGAAAAGGGGTATTCAAGAAGAAAATGGAAATCGATGGACAATTTAGTACTTATAAGGCCTGACTGATTGAAAAAAGGTTTAAACAACATCAAGAAATTGACTACAATGAAACCTTCTCACCAGTTGCAATGCTGGAATCCATCAGAATTATACTTTCCATTGCGTCTTACCATGACTATGATATTTGGAAAATGGATATCAAAATAGCATTCCTTAACATGACCCTTCAAGAAGATGTCTACAAGACACAACCTGAAGGGTGTGTGACTCCAAAGGATTCCAATAAGGAATGAAAGTTGCAGAAATCCATTTATGGATTAAAGAAAGCATCTAGGTCATGAAACATTCATTTTCATGAATCCATAAAAAAATTTGTTTTTATCAAGAATGAATGTGAGCCTTTTGTCTACAAACGGTTTAATGGGAGTGTAGTTGTTTTCTTAATAGTATATGTTGATGACATATTACTTATTGGAAATGAGATACCAGTCTTACAGTCTGTTATGGAATGGTTGAATCAATTCTTCTCCATGAAGGACTTGGGAAAGGCATCATATATTCTTAAGATAAAGATCCATTGTGATAGATCCAATATATTTCTGGGCCTAAGTCAAAGTACATACATTGATAAGATACTGAAGAGATTCTGTGTGGAATAATCCAAGCAGGGATTGTTTCCAGTGTCACATGGCATTCATATTTCAAAAGCAATGTGACCTCAGACACATGAGGAGATAAATACAATGTCAAGAGATCCATATGCATCATCGATTGGGTTATTCATGTATGTCATGCTATGTAGTAGGTATAATGTCGTCTATGCATTGAGTGTGGTAGGCAGATATCAAGATGACCCAGGTGACCGCCATTGAATGGCAGTCAAGACTATCCTAAAGTATCTGAGGCATACTAAGGATATGTTCATGGTTTTTGGAGGAGATGAGTAACTAGTCATCAAAGGATATTAAAATTCTAGTTTCTAGACTAATAAATATGACATGAAGTCACAAAAGGGATACATGTTCACTTTGAATGGAGGTGCAGTGAGCTGGAAGAGCTCAAAGAAGAGTGTGGTCGTAGATTCTATAGCAGAGTCTGAGTATATTTCAGCTTCTGAGGTAGCTAAAGAAGTAGTTTGGATGCGAAGCTTCATCTAGGAGATAGATGGGATACCTAGTAGTAAATATCACATCACACTGTACTGTGATAATACTACAGCATTGTCTCTCGCAAAATAGATAAGGTCACATCAGCAGATGAATCACATACTTCGTAAGTATCATCTCTTGAGGGATTTTTCTCAGAGAGTAGAAGATATAGTGAGTAGTATTTCCACAAAATACAATGTGGTAGACCCCTTTACTAAATCCTTGACTCAGCAGAAACATTATCATCATGTGATGTCTATCAAACAGAAAGGCATAGGCAGTTGGCTCTTGTCCAAGTGGGAGTTTGTAAGAGTTGGTGTCCTAAAACCAACTGGTTTTACTTTAATTACATTGATATTTAATGTATTATTATATATTGTTCATTTTTCTACATGACTATGATGTAATAATGTCCTAGAGTATTTTTTCAATTGATAAGGTCATGAAAGTTCTCTGCTATGATGAGAACCTTGAAATGTTATAACAATATTCTTAAATATAGTTCTACAGTTGGATGACATACTATGATGGGACACATAGCATACAGACCATCAGGTGAAAGTACTCATAAGCATATTTAACTTCCTTTCATGAATTTTGCACTTTTTAATCTCCAAGATAGAAGATTATGAGAACAGACCCACTAGTAGGAATTGTGCATGTTTCAGTGTCATCAGATATTTCTATTTGTGAGCATGTTTAATGATCCTTAGACTTTAATATTATCATTAATACGTGTCGTGAATTGCCTACTTTGATTTACTGATGAAAGCCATCATGCAGGCAGTTGGCAGGAAGAAGGTACGTTGGGTGCATCACGAGTGGCATGTTATTAATGGATAAATCGAGGAAGGATTTGTCTCTTCTATTTATAGAAGATGATATCTCGGCCCTTTTATTGAAATAGAACCATCTCGCGAAATTCCATGTCCATGGTGTAACAATGAGTTTATTTCACGTAGTCAAAGAATGACGTATCAAGCATAAAAGTTGATGACACTATCATGAAACCTTCTTGATGAGATATTGAGACAAAGGGATTCTATTACATAGTGAGTATTTCTTTGTGGATGTCTTTGTTTCGAGTTTATATTCTTTCTCTTGGGTACCTTGACTCGTTACTAGATAGTACTCTTTGACTTTAGGCAAGCCCAACTAATGCCATTGCGAAAGAATCCTAGAGGGTCAAATACTAAGTATATTTTGTGGTCTCAGTTAAATTCTATTTGAATTTAATTAAGGAAATAAGTATTATTCTCATGACTGTGGAATAATTTTATTCAAGTTAAGATGATCACATAAATTAAATAAAATATATTTATTTATTTTATTGAACATTTAATAAAATATTTATTTACTAGTTTGTAAATAAAATATTTATTTAAGAGAATAAATTATTTATTTATTTATATGGGTGTTAGATAAATGGAAGTGAAGTTCGAGCAGACCAAGGCTGGTTCGGTAGTAAAATAATTATTTGTAAGATGGTAAATAATTATTAGTTGGCACAAGTTAAAATAATAATGACGCTGCTATTATTTTTCGACGCTGAATTTTATTCATAATTCTATTTTGCAAAATTTGACGCACCATAAATAATGATGTCATATTATTATTATGATAATATTTTTTTTCTAAGTTCATGAATGTATTTAATTGTTGTTATGCAATTAAATATAGTAACTGAAGTTCCATGCATATAAATATACAAGTACGTCTATTATGTCATAGCGAACACACCGCACGCTTGGTGAATTGAGAATTGTTGAGCTAAACAATTTCTCTCTTGAATCCTTTTCCAGCCCCTCTTAGGAACGAGAGACGTTCTTCAAGGACGAATAACAAGTGATCAAGAATGGCTGACAAAAGACACTCTCTTCGTCATGCTAGCACCCAGATAATGAGTGATGTCGATCGGAGGCAATCAGAGCATGTGTGGATCACTAATAGAGGGATTCTAGTTTGGATCCTCACAAGTGCAATGAGATAATCAAGAAGGGTAATTCTGAATGATCAACATCATCAACGAATAAAATATTGAATATCCAAGTATACTATTCTTTATGAAATTAATTAAATTAATTATAAACATGATGTGAAAGATCCTCTCTAAAGGTTTTGGGCCACTTTCTTTTTTATCTAAATCATTGATTATATTCTGTGGAGACTAGCATTCATCGTCATATTGATCCCAGAATAATCATTGATCACGGTAAAAATGAAAGTTGGGTGTCATCCCAACCATGCTTCCGCTGCGCCCGGAACCTTCATGAAGAAAGTAATAAATGAATATCATAATTTACATTGTTCAATAAAATTGAAAAATGTTCATGGGATAGAGGCATTGAGGTTCAAATATAAGTACATACAAGTAAACAAGTTCAAATTATAAGTACATACCAGACAAAACCAAAATATTGAAAGTGTTACACTCCAACCATTCTCAAAAAATAGTGAAAGTGTTTCACTCAATCATTCATATTTGCTTGAAATATCTAGCTTAAAATCATATTTTAAAAATTCAAGCTACAAGAAGATTGGAAAAAAATTATTTCAGTCAAATATAAAATATTGGAAATCCCCATGCATCAATTAAAAAATTATAAATTTCACAAAGTTTCACAAACTACCCAGCTTATTATCCTCTAAATCAAATGTCATATATTTCAGCATGTACGTAATGGTTCTATGGAACTTGATTCATCTGTCATGGGTGTCCATCAGAAGAAGAAAAACTGAATATTTCACTTAATTATAGTGACCAGCTTTTTAATGATATTAAAGATCTGAACATTTATGTTTTTTTTTCAGGTTTTACATCAAAAAGAAACATCCATGAAGTAGGATTATACTGAAGTGACCGCCATGGTATGTCTGTTGTTTGAAACATATATAAGACTTTCTATTTTTTTCCTATTGTGAACTTTTTCTTCTTTCATTAGTTTTAGAATCATGTAAATTTATAATTCCACCCATACAGTGTTGTTATTGGTATCTAAAAATTCTATCACTTTGCTTTTCCATTTTCTTTTTGTTCACAAAGTTTTGTTTACGAGTATTTAGAATTATTTTTCTATTTTATTATTTGTTTGTTGAAATATTCTAAACTACGTTATGTTTCATTGAATTTGATTTGTATTATAGGTATTAGTGAAGTTTCTATGTTTGTTTTTATGAATTTATATCATAAAATTTGGTAGAATATGAGCATCATATTCATGGATTAATATCTTATCTGCTTTTATTCTGTTTTGATCTTCTCCTCAGATTGATCATAAGGGTAGAGTCTTCTGTTATTCATTTTAGCATTCTTATGATATATTAAATATATGATAAAATCTTAATTTTTTGTTAATATGTAAAAAAAGTACTATTTTTCTAGTTGATAAAATAGGAATGCAATGATCTATATAAATATGATGTTATCACGGTTAACTCTCCAACTGAAACACCATGAATTTCAGTCACCCAACTAAGGAATCTCATTTAGTACATTCTCATATCATATATAGGGTATACACATAGGGTAGAGAAATTAAATATCATTTATTTTTGTTATATGACATGAAGTTCCATGGAAATACATGCCTTATTAGTCTACAGGTTCAGTAGAGATTCATTAGGGGTTTTGTATGTGATATTATGAGTAGTTCTCATGTTTTTATGGGTTTGACAAGAACTAAAGGCATGGTTAGGTGGGTAATTAAGATGATATTCATATTGGGTTAGTGTGTTCTCTTTGTGGAAGCTGTTAGATATGGGATGATGGTTGGGTGGCACAACTAGATCTATTTTCCATAAATTGGCTTGAAGGGAGACTAGGTTTTTTTACATATTGGTTCTCATATATAGAATCTTTGTAATTCATTTTATATTTCACTCATAAAAAATATTAATGCAAACTAAAATCTCATAAAAAAAATATTATAATCGAAAATCCAAGTATTATCATAAAAGTAACAATTAAAAGTTCATTGCAGGCAGAGGTTAACACTGGTGGTTAGTGAGTAGGTGTGTTGAAGGTATCTCATAGGTTTTTTTTGATAGGTGGATTGATTATCTTTGAGAATTTCATGGATTATAGTAGGGGAGGCACTTATATTTGATATCCCATGACCTAAAACAGCATTAACTAATTTAAAATATAATAACTAAAAGATAACTAACTAAACAGAAATATAAATTGAAAGACATCTTTTAGAATGAGTTTTTAATGTAGAAGTAAATGATAGATAAAATAAATTATATTACATACAATTAGTAACAATTTTCACTCTTGCAAGAAGATCATCATTCTTACACTTGTGATTAGAAGCAATTCATCCTCAATTATAAATTGAAATCAAGAAAAAGATACACATATAATACAATAGGTATATTTTATATGAATTAATACTAGTAATATAAAATATAGAAAAACCTCAAGTTTAAAATATAATATTAATATGAATAATTTTCTTCCATCTCCTCCTACCCCCTACCTCAAAAATAAAAAAAAAAGTAAAAAACATATAAAGATTTCATTAATGAGCCTTGAAAAATAGATTTCATCAACTAACCTCCTTTAGTTATTTAGTTTTATAAATTGCCTCATAATTCAATTTCATAAATTATTCTTGGAAGCTAAATTGGGAAAAAACATAAACAATATGAACCTACATAAATCGGATTAAATAATTTTAGTTTAAGAAAAATAAAATCAGAATTTGTTAACAAGAATTGACAAATAAACTCTTTCCCATAAATTGGTTGTGGATTATATACTTACCTAGAGACTGAAAAATTAACTCTTTACCATCAAGTGCTGTTGTAACACCCCAAGTATCCATGTTATGTTTTCCTTTTAATAATGTAATATCTTGCATTGTACGCAACTTGGAGTTTTAACACACAATGACCAATCAAACTAGTCGTTATAAATAGTAATACCCAATATTTGAAATTTTATAAATTTTATTTTTCAAAATGGACTTCATTTTTTGATTCATAATATCAAAAATAGCTTAGGATGATTTTTTTTGTATTTTTCTGAAAACTTTTAATTTTTGATGAATAGTGAAAAACACAATGTTATTGGTTAAAATAGACTTTTTATTTAAATAATTAGTTATTTTATTTAATCTTATATTAGATAAAAATAAACACATAACACCTATAAATGTTCAATGTAATTAATTAGAGTCATTTTATAATAATATTAGATATATAAAATTTTATTGAACCTTTTACCGTCTTTTACCCACCTTCTAGGCGCATTTGAAAATTTTCATTAAATGTAACTTTACTAATTCTGTAAATTGAATTTCAAAAATCTAAGAGACATGGCTGATATCAGTAAGTAAAATTCGGTTCAATAAGATGAAAATAATTTTTGCTGAATAGTAACTTTTGACTTTTATTTACCACAGTTAAAAGTAAATAGGGTAATTAAAAGAAAAAAACGATATTATAATTACCCTAACACATTTCCTAATTCTATTGGATAAATGTATTTCGACCAAAATCAACCTTAGGAATAAAATATGATCCTTTTGGTCTACTTTTATTAGATTAGGAAATTTATTATTATTTTATTTATAAAGAGTTAAAAGTTTTAAATTCAAAGTTTAATAACTAAACCATTTTTAATATAGGGTTATACATAAGATAAATTAGACTATAAATTTAAAATTTAAAATCTAATAATATTTCCTACATAATGGTATTTTATTTATAACTTTTATACATTAAATAATTAAATTTATTTATGACACAATTATGATGCCATAATTACCTTATTAATGAAAGATTAAAATAAATAATATTATAAATATCCAAATAAATATAAATTGAGACTTATGATGAATTCTAATAATTTTTTAGGTTAATATGACGTGTTATGGTTGATTAGAATTTTTTTCAAAGTTGTAAAGTTGTTATGAATTTCCCAAAAACAAAATACCAAATAGTGTCAAAATTAACATAAATGAGTTTTTAAAAGAAATACTATATGGGGATCCTCTGATTGGTGGTGTGTCTCTCTTGGTCATGGATTCTTTCATTGTATTTTTACTTCGAATGCTTGCAAAATACAAGTGTGGAGCACTGGGTCATTGGCTCTAAAGCCTGGATGGCTTCACCTTCATGAATGGTCTCTCGACTTCAATGCCTCGTGTGCAAGAAATGCCTTTTCTCTGGTTTGGGTTCGTTTACTTGGACTTAATTGGATCCTTTAGCATCCAAATATTCTTCATGACATTGGTATGGTGATTGGAACTCTTATTCGTCTTGACAAGGAAACTGAAGTGGTTCATTTTGGACTTTTTTCCAGAATTCTTATAGAGATTGATCTGAGATCCACCTTGATTGATAAGGTAACACTCTCCACTACCACTAATAATATTTATATTGATGTTGAATATGAAAGTAAGCCTCATTTCTGTATTGAATGTATGGTCGTTGGAAACTCTTTGTAGTTATGTCGGAAGAAGATCTCATGTGAGAGATGTGGTATGAAGGTTCATTCCGCTACTCTCTGTAGAAGGAATCTCAAGAGAAAGTGTGTGGCTTTGTCAAAGTCTCTTGTTCATAATGATGATGTTCTCGACAAAGTAGTTTCCACTAAGGCTGATATGGTGAGAAAGTCTTCCCCTCAGGTGTCGAGTTTGAAAGACAAAGGTCTCATGGTTCATAAGTCCCCGATGCAAACTACTAGTGGTCCCTCTTCTTTTGCTAAGGAGATCACATCCAATGCTCCTACTGAATTGGTTGAGATTGGAAAAGCTGCTAGCCTCCCTACTGATGTGTATCCTAATCATTTTGACCCTCCATTTCAAAACATGAATTTTAGTCCTGGTGTATTATTTCTCTATGATGGGATTTTTGAGTCGAATCATGTGTTGGATCACATTGGGACTCCTGAACTTGTTGATTTCCATAAAGAAATCCAGAATCTTTTGAATTCCTCTACGATATCTAAAAAGTGGGGTGACATCTCTAAGGCCGAAGGGGTGGAAGCGAATAGTGGTGATCCTATATCTTTTAAGGATTCCCTCTTTTCTTGAAAAGGGAAGATAGATTATTGTATGGACCTCACTCCTTCCCCCTCAAAGAGAAGGTCGAGGAAGGACTATTATAACACACCTCACATTGTGTCTACCTGTTCTTCTAAACTACCAGGCAAGTTCAATTCTGATATTCTTAAGATTCTCAATTAGGGTAAGTTTCAATCTGACACGGAAACTATGGATGACTCTTATTATGGGAATTACATGTCTTATTATGACCTTTAACTTTTTTCAGGAATGAGGGGGAAAATCACTTTGTTTGACCTCGCCCGTCTCTTTGTGTACTTTTTTATTTTATTTTAATAAATGGTCAGAAGCTTAGCTTATTGGCAGAATTGATGGGTAATATTCCTAAAAATATAAGGTTCAGCCAAAGAACTTATATAAGGTTATATATATCAATAATGAACCAATTTGGGTTCTCCTGGCTTTTTATAGAAATTTTATTGACCATTTATTACAATAATACAAGAATACATCGTAAAGTTAAACTATTTAACTAAGAGTTAAATCTAAAATATAAGGTTAATATGGTAACCTAAACCTATCTAAAACCTATTGGTTGAGATTTTTTCAACCCAACCCCACCATATCCTCTAAATAAATCATTTTAAATCCATTATAAACCTATTATGATTGTATAATAAAATAATATTTCAAGATTTTCCTAAAGTGACACTCACCTATCTAATAAAAGAGTACTTCCCCTTATCTCAAAATCAAACCTCCAAAGCCATTTGGATTGGCCAACCCATACTCAAAACTACCCTCACTTATACCTATAGGCCTTACTTTAATCAAAAATCCAACCTAAGGATCCCTTTTGATCAAATCAAAATGAAACACCTGAAGAAGAGGTAATAATTTCACCACCTTTTTCAAAGTTTTTTTCTTATTCCACTTCCTATTTCATTGTTTTTTCCATTACAAAATAATAACTCTAGTAACTTATACATACTATGATGTTATTATAATTATTTTACAACCATATTCATTATTCTATCGATCCTATGAATGACAAGTCACCATACGTGAGTACGTATGGCATACCGTCTCCACGTCGTGGTGTAATTTGTTATTCAAACACTTCGTTATTTGGATGGGTATAATAATGAGTATAATTGATTTAAATAATAAATATAACATGTTAATAATTTTTAATATATGATATACCATCCAATTACATACAATTTCACCATCAATAGAATGATATTGTTGCTCGTGCATACGTACAGATTGTCGTCTCCACGAACACGATGAAATTCATTCCCCCTCATAACCATTCAAGAATAATTTTCATTTTAAGATTAAAAATAATGTTTAAGAACTTAATATAATTATGGATTTGAATCAAATACATCCTATCCATAACAAAAATGGCTTACGTAACCAATCATATAAAGGAAAACAAGTCAATTAACCCCCAAAATGATGATACTACTGAAATATTATTAACAAAGAAATATTAGAAGATCATATATGATATCATATTTATGTATGTGTTTTTTTTATAATTTAATAACAATGATTTAACTATTATACATGATTTTAACGTACCCTCGATCAATAAAAAGTACAAGGTGAGGGTTGACTCTACAATCTCTTCATTTTCCAAGGTTGTTTATACATGAGTATCTACTGGGACCTCTTTATCATCCACATCCGTGTTTCTTAAAAATGCATTTAAAAACATTTTTACTATTTCCTAGACTATGGGTTAAAGTAATTTTTACACTTTCTTTACTTTTTATAAGATTTTTATAAAGTAATGTTTCTGTCATTTTCCAAACAAGGTCTTTTATGACCATTTCGATAAAATTAAGGAACAAATGTTTTTTAAATTATGTGGAGGGTGTGGCTATTTTCCACCATTAAAACACCTTAGAAGATTCCCTTACAAGCTTATAAGAATTTTTTCAAAATAAATGTTTTCTTTTATAATTACTAGACTTTTATATGATTTCAAAATAGAAAGATTTATTTCTCTCAAAAAAAATCATTTCATCTATGTTAACATCCTTTGATGGATTTTAAATTTGTTTGAAGTTGATTTATTATGATAAAATATTCCATATTATATTTAGGGTTTTGTGATATGTTTGAATTTGGATGTTTTATTTTTATACCATTCATGGTTTATGGTTAAAGTATTAACATTTCCTATGCAAGTTTTAATATGAATGTTTATGTTATGTTTCAACCTTTTCATATGACGAATGCATTGGAATTAGTAAGTGACGGGTATAGCCTTCTATAGCTCCTCGATGCATCGGTAGGTCTCATGATACAAACTAGTGTCTTGGAAAAAGGCCTTGAAAAAATATTATTTGGAGTCTTGGCACAAGGCCTTGACTATGTGGTTATGGTGTCTAGCATTATGCATTCCATCATTATGAAATTGGCTATTGATATTACATATGATTATTAGACTAGTGGAATATCCATGTGAATAAGTAAATGGAATTATTTTATTTATCTTTTCCATATTATGCTGAAGTTTATCTTTAAAATACTTTTGTTTTAGTCTTATACATTTCCTTAATTGTTTATTATTATTTATTAAAGTTTCCCCTATATTGTTATCCTTACTGAGCACCTGAGCTCACCCCTTTCTATGTTTTATTTTTCCAAGGATGTGAAGAATTATATTATGACTGACCTCTAGGAATAGTCTATGGAAGATTAATGTGTTAAAAGGAGACACAATATTTTTGATTTTCATTTCATAATGTAATGTAAAACTTATGTTTGTATCTATTACTTTCAAGGCTACAAAACTGATCAGTATTTTGGGATTTGACCCCTTGTGATCATGCCAATGTTATGTAATAATGCACCAACTCTTGGTAACTAGGGTCTGGGCGATATAGTTGGTATCAGAGTGAGTTTAGTACAATCCTTGGAAACTAGATTTAGAAAAACTCTGATTAGAGAACATTACCCTAAGATAGACATTGAGAATTAGTATAGGATAACTTCATAGAATTTTGGTAATATAGAGGTTTTGTGAGTTTTACCATAAATACATCCCTATTTGGATATAAGCAAGTAGAGGTGGCTCTGACACAAATGTACCTATGAGTGAAAACTCCGACAAGGAGTTTCAAGATTGACCTAAGGTATCATGTTTCAAGACCACGGGCCTTGTTGCACTCTTGGTTACGACACTCACAGAGGATATCCTTAGGATAATTCACATTTTCTTTACAAACCATTATGAAGGATTTATGAGTATATACCTCTAAAAGATTTTTTTTTAAATATTATGTATTATTTCCATAAACTTTTCAATTTATGTTAAGTGTTTTACAAGTTTTGAATTTTGTATTGTTATTCATAAACTAATCTATTGTATGCCATTGTTTAGAAATAGTGCCTAGTGGAAGGAATGAAAACCATATCAATGCATGTAATCCATGTAGGGATTTCCATCCTACTCAATATAATTATAGTGGAGATGGTGATGCAACTGGTGATGATCATCTTATCACCATACTGGGATAACTCACTCAGGTTATGAAAAATAACCTTACCCATATGGAGAAACCTGATCCACAACACAGAGGATCAATGTTAGACCACTTCATGAGGAAACAACCACCAAGATTAAATGGGAATAAAAATCCATTTGTATATGAGAAATGGATAAGTTTCTTAGAGAAAATATTTCATGCTTTGGGGAGTAGCAAAAGGGAAAAAGTTGCCATGGCAATTTATCGCCTCACGGGAGATGTAGATCAATGGTGTTCATTAATTCAAAACACAAAGGAGGATGAAGAAGTATAAAATATGGAATGGATGGAGTTTAAAGATATTTTATTAGAAAAATACTTTCCTCGTGACCCTCGAGCGGATATGGAAAGACATTATTTGAGTTTGAGGCAAACAGAGGATGAGAATGTCGCAAAATATGAGACTAACTTTACAAGGTTAGTAAGGAATGTAGAAGATTATATACATAACCAAAGGAGTATTATTGATCAATTATTTGATGGGTTAAAATCATTTCTCCATCGAACATTAGTCTCACAATATTTCTCATCATACAAAGATATTTTCTCATGTGCTATCAAGACAGAAAAGGAATTCTCTAAGTCTTACAACATTAAAGAAAAGCAAGAAAAGAAGAGATCTACTGAACACTCTGGAAATGGAAATAAGTGGAAGAAGGGAAAATTTTAATTTCCATCCTGTAGTAAATGTGGGGAGAAACACATCGGTACTTGCCTGAAAAGAATGGGAGTCTGTTACAAGAGTGTTGAAAAAGGCCATCAAACACGTGATTGCAAGGGAAAGAAAGAGGTTGTCAATTTTGAATTCTACAATTGTAGATAAATGAGGCATTATACAAATGAATATCCTAATCTCAAAGTAAAATTACCTCAGAAAAGTACAAGGGAGAAAGGACAAGCTTATGAAATCACTACTGTTGAGGTTGAAGCTCCGAAAGACGTGGTGGAAGTTAATTTAATGGTTTCCTCAAGTTTAGCTAATGTTTTATTTGATTCTGGATCATCGCATTGTTTGTATCTTCCCATTTTTTTAATAAAATTAAATATTTCCAATTTGATTTAATAGAGGATTTGTCAGTCAAAACTATTCAGGGAAGTATCATTGCAACAAATTTTTATGAATTAATCCTTATTAGGGCATATAAATGTTCTTTATCTACTGATCTCATCGTCATACCCATGATTTAATTTGATATAATCCTCAGTATGGATTGGATTTTGGACCATGATGCGAAACTTTATTATAAGAAGAAGGAGGTTACAATTTTTGATGATGATAAAGAGTACCTTAACTTTAGAGAAGATACATCACCACCTAATTCTTATCTATATCCACCCCAATAGCTCTACTAAATTCAATTATTGGGGAGGAAGAGATTGAAATAACTATAGGTGAGGAAAATAGTGTTCAAATAGAGGATATACCTATTTTTCAAGAATATGTTGATGTATTTCTAGAGGTTTTACCTGGACATCCTCCAGAACGATAAATTGAGTTTTCTATTAATTTAATTCCTGGTTCAAGACCTATATCGAAGACCCATTATAGAATACCCACTGTTGAATTAGTGGAACTAAATAAACAACAAGAGGAATTGAGTAATAAAGTATTTATTCACCCTAATTTTTCTCCAGGGGGAGCCCCTATTCTTTTTGTTAAAAAGAAATATGGATCCATTAGGTTATGCATTTACTATAGGTATATCAAGGCTATAAAAATAAAGAACAGGTATCCCCTACCTTGCATTGATGATTTATTTGATCAAATTCATGGAGATCAATATTTTTCAAGGATTAAACTTCGATTTGGATATCATCAGTTGTGTGTGAAGAAAAAAGAAATTATGAAAACAGCATTTAAAACCATGTACGGGCATTACAATTTTACAGTAATGCCTTTTGGACTAGCTAATGCACCCTCTATTTTCATGGATCTAATTAATAGAGTTTTCAAGGAATACATTGATGAATTTGTAGTTGTATTTATTGATGATATATTGGTATACTCAAAAATCTATGAATATCATGAATATCACTTGTGCACTATTCTAAAAACCCTCATAAGAAATGAATTATATAGGAGGTTTAAAAAGTGTGAATTTTGTCTTCAATAAATTTCTTTTCTGGGCTATATTGTCTCTAAGGATAGAATCTACATTGATCCTTCTAATACAAGAGCAATACAATAATTTCCAGCACTGATGAGTATAGATTAGGTATGCAATTTTATTGGTTTAGCAGGTTATTATCGTCATTTAATCCATAATTTTTCCCCATTGGAAAACCCATTAACAAAGCTCACATGTTAAGGGGTTAAATTTGTTTGTATAAAAGAGTTTGAAGAATCTTTGAAGAACTGAAGATATGATTATTCAATGCTCCTATCTTGACTCTACCATTGGGGAATGAGGGGTTCGTTATTTATAGTGATGATTCAAAGAAAGAACTTGGTTGTGTCCTTATGCAGAATGATAGAGTTTTTACCTATGCATCACGACAGCTAAAAATTCATGATATTGAGTTAGAAGTGGTAATATTTTCTTTGAAGATATGGAGACACTATCTCTATGGTGAAAAATGTGAGATATATACTGATCACAAGAGTTTGAAGTATATTTTCTCACAAAAATAACTCAACATGAGGCAAAGGAGATGGCTCAAACTACTCAAGGATTATTACTGCACTATACACTACCACCTGGGGAAGGAAAATATGGTGGAAGATGCTTCGAGCAGAAAGGATCATGGAGTTTTGAACAAGATTAGAGTTTAAAGGGACCCTATGTTGATAGATCTAGTAAATATGGATATGGGAATAATCATGGAAGGTGAAACATCAATACTTTTTCAAATAGTTGCCAAACCATCTTTACTAGAAAGGATAAAAAGTTCTCAGAATGATGATGGGTAGTTTCAAAAGAAAATTAATGTTGTGAATGATGGGAGGTATATTTACTTCATATGTGAAGATGGAATTTTAAAATTTGGGAAAATACTTAGTGTTCCTGATATACCTGATCTAAAAAGGGAATTATCAAATGATTTTCATAGCTCCAATTTCTCTATACACCCTAGTAGCACTAAGATGTATTGAGATTTGAAGGAACAATTTTGGTGGGACAACATGAAGAGATGGATTGTTGATTATTTGTCAAGATGTATGCTTTGTCAGCAAATGAAATTTGTAAGACAACATCCTTGAGGAGTCGTGAAACCTCTTCCCATACATGAGTGGAAATGGGATGATATTACAATGGACTTTGTCTGGGGACAATCAAAGACTCCTAGAATGAATGATTCAATATGGGTCATTATTGATCGTCTTACCAATTCAGAACATTTTCTTTCTATAAGAGAAGATTTACCACTGGAACGGTTAGCAAGACTATATATTAATGATGTTGTAAGACTTCATAGAGTACCCCTATCAATTGTTTCTGATCATGATCTCTGTTTTACATCAAGATTCTGGATAAATCTTCAGAAGGCCTTGGATACTGAACTTTGTTTGAGCACTACCAACCACCCTCAAACTAATTGACAATCATAACATACTATTCAAACCTTATAATACATGTTGATATCTTTCTAACTTGACTTTAAAGGTATGTGGGATCAATATTTACCTCTGGTAGAATTTTCCTATAACAATAGCTTCCATTCAAGTATTCAGATGGAACCATATGAAGCGTTATATGGAAAGAGATGTCACACACCAACTTGTTGGGATGATGTTGGTGAAATAAAACTTGTACGCCCAGAACTTGTTGAGTAAATAATGGAAAAGGTGAAGGTTATCCAAACTCGCATCAAATCAACTCAAAGTAGGAAAAAGAGCTATTTCGATAATCGAGGGAAAGATTTGGAATTTCAAGTAGGAGAACATATTTTCTTGAAGGTATATCTATGGAAGGGTGTTATAAGATTCAGTAAGAAGGGAAATTAAGTCCTAGGTACATCAGAAAATTCAAATTTTTGAACGAATTGGAGTTGTAGCTTATCATTTGGTAATGCCTCCAAGTCTCTCCAAAGTTCATGATGTGTTCCACGTATTACTATTGAGAAAATACATGCCTGACCCAATGCATGTAATCACCTATGAAGAAGTAGAACTGGAAACCAACATGTCTTATTGCGAAGAGCCTATCAGAATTCTTGATATCAGAGAACAATTGTTGAAAAACTGGACAACTCATCTGGTGAAAGTTCTATGGAAAATCATAAGATGGAAGAGTCAATGTGGGAACTCGGGGAACTTATGATGAAAATCCACACAAATATTTTTATGCAGTAATATTCTAGAAATTTTGAGGAAGAAATTATTTCAAGGATGGGAGAATGTAACACCCCAAGCTTCTATAGTATGTTTCCCTTTGAATAATGCAATAGCTTTTGTTGTACACAACTTAGAGTTTTAACACACCACGACCAATAAAACTATCCATTATGAATAGTAATACCCACTTTTTGAAATTTTATAAATTTTAATTTTTAAAATGGACTTAATTTTTAAATTTTTAATATCAAAAATAGCTTATGGTGAATTTTGGGTATTTTTCTGAAAACATTGAATTTTTGATGAATAGTGAAAAACACTGCGTTACTGGTTAAAAATGACTTTTTATTTAAATAATTAGTTATTTTATTTAAATTTATATTAGTTAAAAATAGATACATAATACCTATAAATGTTAAATGTAATTAATTATAGTCATTTTATAATAATATTAGATATGTAAAATTTTATTGATCTTTTTACCGTCTTTTACCAACCTTCTAGGCGCTTTTACAAATTTGCATTAAACCTAATTTTAATGCTTCTATGAATTGAATTTCAAAACTCCAAGAGACATGGTTTATATTATTAAGTAAAATGTGGTTCAATAAGATGAAAATATTTTTTTGGTGAATAGTAACTTTTGACTTTTATTTACCATAGTTAAAAGTAAATACTTTAATTAAAGGTAAAAATGATATTATAATTACCTCAACACATGTCCTAATTCTATTGTATAAGTGTATTTCAACCAAAATCAACCTTATGAATAATATATGATCCTTTTGGTTCACTTGGATTAGATTATGACATTTATTATTATTTTATTTAAAAAAGAGTTAAAAGTATTAAATTCAAAGTTTAATAACTAAACCATTTTTAATATAAGGTTATACATAAGATCAATTCGACTATAAATATTCATTATAAATATAAAAATATTTCATACCTAAATTTATTTTATTTATTATTTTTAGAAATTAAATAATTAAATTTATTGATGACACAATGACGATGCAGTAATTACCTTATTAATGAAAAATTAAAATAATTTTCATTATAAATATCCAAATAAATGTAAATTGATACTTAAGATGAATTACACTAATTTTATAGGTTAATATGACATGTTAGGGTTGATTAAATTAATTTTTTTTCGAATTTATAAAGTTTTTAGGACTTTCACAAAAACAAAATACCAAATAGTGTTAAAATTGACATATATGGGTTTTTAAAACAAATACTATGTTATTAATTGATATAATATTCCTAAAAACATAATTTTTGGCCAAAGGACTTATATAAGGGTATATGTATCAATAATTAACCACTTGGGGTTCTCTTGTCTTTTTATAGTAAGTTTATTAACCATTTATTATAATAATACAAGAATACATGGTAAAAGTTAAACTATTTAAATAAGATCTATATCTAAAAGATAAGGTTAATATGGTGACCTAAACCTATCTAAAACCTTTTAGTTGAGAATTTTTTTACCAATACCCACCTTATCCTCTAAATAAATCATTTTGGGTCAATTATAAACCGAATATTATTGTATAATAAAATAATATTTCAAGCTTTTCCTAAAGTGACCATAACCTCTCTTATAAAAGGGTACTTCCCCTTCTCTTAAAATCACACCTCCAATTCCATTTGTCTTGGCCAAAACCTACTCATATATCCTCCCAAATACTCTCAATTCTACCTATAGGCCTTAATTTGATCTGAAATCCAACCTAAGAAGCTCTTTTGATCAACTCAAAAGGAAACACCCGAAGAAGAGGTAATAATTTCACCACCTTTTTCAAAGTTATTTTCTTCTTCCACTTCCTATTTCTTTGTTGTTTCCACACAAAAATAATAAATCCAGTACCTTATATATATTTTTTGTTATTATAATTATGGTAAAACCATATTCATTATTCTATCCATCCTATGAATGACAAGTCACCATACGTTTGTATGTATGGATTACCGTCTCCACGTTGTGGTGTAGTTTGTTATTCAAACACTTCATTAAATGGATGGGAATAATAATGAGTATAAATGATGTATATAATAAATATAAAATGTTAAGTATTATGTATATATTATATACCATCCAATTACATATTATTTCACTATCAATAGAATGATATTGTTTCTCGTGCGTACGTACGGTTTGTCATCTCCACGAACGCGATGAAATGAATTCCCCATCATAATCATTCAAGAATAATTTTCATTTTATGATTAAAAAAATGTTTAAGAATTTAATATCATTCTTTATATGAATCAAATGCATCCTATCCCTAAAAAACATGGCTTACGTAACCAAGCATATAAAGAAAAACAAATCAGTTGACACCTGAAATGATGATACTACTGAAATATTATTAACAAATAAATATTAGAAGATCATATATGATATCATATGTATGTATGTGGTTCTTTTATAATTTCATAAAAATGATTTAACTATTATACAGTAGGTTAATGTACCCTCGATCAAGGAAAATTACAAGGTAAGGGTCAATTCTATAATCTCTTCATTATCTGATGTTGTTTATACGCGAGTATCTACTGGGACCTCTTTATCATCCACATCCGAGTTTCTTAAAAATTTATTTCAAAACATTTTTTCTATTTACTAGATTATGGTTTAAAGTCATTTATACCCTTTTTTACTTTTTAAAAGATTTTTATAAAGGAATATTTCTGTTGTTTTCTAAACAAGGTCCTTTACGACCTTTTTGACAAAATTAAGGAAAGAATGTTTTTAACTTATATGGTGGGTGTGGCTATTTTCCGTCATTATAACACCTTTTAATCTCCCCTTACAATCTTAGAAGAATATTTTCAAAATAAATTTTTTCTTTTATAATTACAAGACTTTTAAATGTTTTCAAAATAGAAATAGATATTTCTCTCAACCAGTTTTGATTTCATCTATGTCAACATCCTTTGATGGATTTTACACATGTTTGAAGTTGATTTATTATGATACAATATTATATATTGTATTTAAGGTTTTGTGATATGTTTGACTGTGGATGTGTTAATTTTATACCATTCATGGTTTGTAGTTAAAGTATTAACATTCCGTATTCTAGTTTTAATACGAATGTTTATGTTATGTTTCAACCTTTTCAATTGAGGAATGCATTGGACATACTAAGTGATGGGCGGAGCCCTCTATAGCTCCTCGATGCATCGGTAGGTATCATGAGACAAACTAGTGTCTTAGAACAAGGACTTGAAAAAATATTATTTGTAGTCTTGGAACTAGGTCTTGACTATGTGGTTATGATGTCTGGCATTATGCATTCCATCATTATAAAATTGTCTATTGATATTACATGTGATTATTCAACTAGTAGAATATCCATGTGAATAAATAAATGGAATTATTTGGTTTATCTTTTCCATATTATACTGAAGTTTAAGTTTAAAAGGCTTGTATTTTATTTCTATACATTGCATTAAATTTTTATACTTATTTATGAATGCTTCTGCTATATTGTTATCCTTACTGAGAACCTGAGATCACCCCTTTCTATATTTTATTTTTTCCAGGATGCGAAGAAGTGTATTATGACTAACCTGCAGGGATAGTCTTAGGGATATGAATGTGTTAAAAAGAGACACAATGTTTTTGTGTTTCATTTCATAATGTAATGTAAAACTTATGTTTGTATCTTGTACTTACAAGGATAATAAACTAATCGGCCTTTCGGGATTTGATCCCTTGTGATCATACAAATGTTAGGTAATAATGCACTGACTCTGGGTAACTAGGGTTGGGGTGTTACAGGAGATGCCTCATGCATGGATACAAATATTTGGAAGTAGTTCATATCTATTATTTCATTATTCTATATAATGTGTAACACCAAAATTCATTATCATAATTCCACACATATATATGGGAAAAGTGAATAATGTAACACTATTTTTAGTACTCAAATATTGAGTTTTAAAAGATCCAATCAGCCCAGAAAAATAGTGAACAAACTACCACATAAATGAAACTAAGGGGAAAAATATGTTATTTCATTATAGATAAAATAATAGTGGTCAAATATTACTAATAAAATAAAAATGGTAGTGGTTAAAGTCTATATAATATCAATTAGAATTAAAACTATGCAAGTGCACTTGAAAGATTAAGAAATATGTTGTTGTATTTTCATTGAACATTACCATGTTTATGCATTCTATAAAAAGTGGTTCATGTCATATCTAAACTTTCATAAGGCATATGTTTATAAACTAGAATCATAACTACCATATAAAATTATGTGTTGTAATTTTTTCATGTTTTAAAAAATTTTCAAACACCTTAAAAAGGACATCAAAGCTGGGTTAATGATCATGGATTAAAAGGATAAGGTGACATGTATAGTGGAGTTCAAAAAAATTACTATAATTATTGATATTAAGAATATTTATATACATATTGAATGTATGCATGTTTTGTTTTATTCAAACTCTCTAAAATATCATAGGAAGGAGTAGAAAAACAAACCTCATAAAAGACAATTATAGTTGTGTAAAGGAAATTTAACAATGAAAAAAATGTTTTTATTATAGTATTCATGTTGGTATCAAAATTAGTATTTGAATAAAAATAAGAAAATGTATAAGGATATATATCTGTTAGTTATGTATTTAAGTCATGATTCAGTAGCACTGCTTGATCCACCATCATGCCACATCAATAAATTGGTTCAAATCCATGGTTCAATCCCTTTACACAGATTTAGAGACCAGTGTTTCCCAAGTGTTGTATTTGGTCATCCCTCACTAGTAACATGATCCAATTTGGAGAAATATCCAACATACGTGATTTTGGTTCTATTCTTCTTAAATCATCAATGATCCTTAGTAGTGTCTCTCATATCCCATGATCTTAGCCAAGTGCAGTGCCTATCTAAATCTACCATGCCAACCATTAACAAGAGAGTATCTTCACTTTTGTTCACAAACATATCAATATTGAAGCCTAAACATTCAATTTCCATTGAAAAACCTTCACAAGAACAAACCATGTTTTCCAAAATCACATTAAGACATACCAACACTCTTACACACCATCGGTTCCTAGAGAACCTGATCCAAGCTTCCTCCTTCTAACCTTCTGCATCCACTTTAGCTCTATAGGTTGATGCAACACAAATAAAGCTTCCTAATAACAACTCATTGAGACTTGTATGATATAGATCAACATGTATCTATATTCTTAATAGTCCAAACACTACTCAAATCCCCTTTAAATCATCATATCCTTGAATTCATTCACTAGTTGTTTGATGAAAATCCTCAATGAACAAGTACCAACTTGTCTATGTTTTTTCTCAGTCTATCTTAAAAATTGGTTCTGTCCTCAATCCCTTATCTCCAAATCCCACTAGTTTGACCCATTTAAATTCTAAAATGATCTCAATCCACTATACTAACACACAAAGTCCAATTTAATATCTCCCACCTATTTACAAACATACCACTTCATCAATTTTTCTTTCATTGCAAAGCACCAAACCAAAGCTATAACTTACTTATTGATGAATAGAGGTTAATAACATAGGAACTTCCATACCAATAAATCAATGTAGAGTAATAATACATGTTATAGATTATTCTTGGAATTATTTTGTTTTATTATATTATGAGGGATTATACTTATAATTTATTAGGGAATTATTACTTATCAAATTTAGATGAAATTAATTATTCATGAGAGTTATATAATATATAAAAGGGATAATTTTAAAATATTTTATTATAATTTCTCAACTCTCTACCCCCAAATATCCCACCATGCAAAAAATTAATGTAAATGGATAATTAATTTGTAACTGTATGATTTATATGCCAACCTAGTAGTACTATATTAAAACTAAACTCACTAATCCTATGAGTTAAGAAATTATTGAAGTACCTATATAGGAATACATCAACAATAACCCCATTCGTTTGGGTTCCTTTTCTTAATTGTGTGAACTCAAAACCCTATATCACTATTGATTTAGTTTACCAAATAAAAATGTCACATGTGCCTACTATAATCATTTTCCTTAGTAAATACCTGATCTGAAACCACTCAAATATTACTCAACTTCATTGGGACCCTGCTCATGATATCTTTCTCTCTTCTAAATTCAAGATCTTATAGGAAAGGGATCAATGATTAGAACCAAGAGTAAAAACACACAAATATGTGATCTCTTACACTAATGACCAAGAGTATTTTTCACTTGTTGGGAGAAATATATTACATTTTAAAATGATGTTTTATTTACCATAATAACATGAAATTTCTGGTCTACTTGGTGTTTTTAAGAGGTGAGTATTTTAAATGTTTATAAAATCAATGACAATAAACAAACATCAAATGGTAGAAAACATACTATTGTGGTAGTAATGAAACTTTTGGATGGCACATTTGGATGGAATAAAGAATGATCATAGACACATGAAACATATGTCAAATCTCCTGGTGATATAATGAGTCTTGTTCTAAAATAGAATAGGTTAACATTTTATAAGAGATTGAGGAACTTCAATACGTGAATAGTAGATAATGTACATGCATTTGGTTGGTAAAATTCATTCAATTATTTTTAAATATGATATTTATGTGAAATTATGTGATAAAGTACCATCATTTGTGGAAAATCACTTCAAGATAATGATTATGGACACATTAGACATATATAAGAGAATCTAAAATACTAAAAAATCAACCCAAGAAGTAGAAACTGAGCAGACACAAAATACTAATCACAAAAACATTAACATGGAGAAAAAGTTATTTATTTCGGCTAGTGAGAAATTTCAAAGAAAAATGATGATATTACATGTCATGAAAGTGGCAGGATATTTTCAATCTTATGTCTAGTGTTTTTCCTATAAAAAACAATGTTTAAGGGAGTTAATGGGTTTTTTTTCTACAACAAACTGATAAAAAAATGATTTACCAAAATGTGAATAATATTTCAATCACATTAGAATTTTGATGATATATAAAAATATAAATGGTGATGGTTCTATTATAGACTAAATAATTAAAATTAGGCTACGTTTGAAAAAAATTATTGGAAAGTGTTATGGATTCTCCATCACATAGGAAATGGATAATTATAAAGAACATACAATCATGGATACCTGAAAAATAATAGTTAAGCAAGGAAATGTATTGAGACAATAACATATACACTCACTTGAATATATACATGCTAGGATTAATTATAGTAGCTTATCAAAAACACGCCTACTTGAACATATAAATAACATAAAAATAATATTTTTGCCAGAAAATATATACCTAATTGCATTGATCGTTTCACTTTATCAAGAACATACATGTTTGAATATATAAATAACATAAAATAGTTTTTTAGAAACTGTTAACACATGAACAAAATTAATTAAACTATTCAGAAAAGTCTAAAAAATATTGAAATAATTATAAATTTAGAACAAACAATAAGAAAAATGAAATATAACCAAGCCATACATATGACATGGTCTAAGCATGTATAAAAAATGTAAGTGTAATTAGTTTATAGTAGAAGATGAGATTGGGGAAGAGAAATTAATAAATATAATTCATTTTTAGTGGCATATTAGGGGGAAAAACAAAAATACTGACCATGTTAACTATAATATCCTAAAAACACATTTTGAAAGAACCCTAGCTAGTTATGCAGATACAATTCAATAGAAGGGTATGAGTATTACAACTCTACTCTTTATTACACACTTAAACATGATTTATTAAATAAAATTTCACATAGAAAAATATAAGGATTGAGAGGTATAATATCTTGGGAAATTAGGAACATTACATAACAACTTAGAAAATAAAACCCAACATCTTTATTGAAAACTTCTTTTACATGACCACAACATTCCTTCATACATAGCATTGCATTGGATAACCTGAGGACATGCATAAGAAAAGGGTGAGCTATAAAGCCTACTAAGAGACTAAACAAGTAATAAAATTAAGAATATAGTACATTTTAGGAAATAGGCATATCAATGGAGCATAATAGAAACATGAACATAAGGAATGATATATCATGAATATTATAACATGGAAATGTGGCATTAGTATTTAACATGATATTAGCATGATCCAAGGATTATTGCACATGGAGCATGAGTAAACCCTAATTTAACTTGAATTAGAATGAGTAAACTCTCATTTAACTTGACGTATCATGATACTAATCTTTACCCAATGCATTGGAGCGCTATCAGGATGAACCCTTATTAATCATTTCATTTCATGCACAAGTGTGCCACATGGATCATACAACATGGATTCATTAAACATCATTATTTATTCCAAGACAAAGGAGTGTATAATTAATATATGAAACTCTATAATCAATAATTAAATGTCCATGAAGGTGAATACCCTTAATAGAGAAATGGGCATGGTATTCACTACATAATGACTTTGTCTTGGAAAATCGCGATGCAATTTCAGCAGCATCTCGGTGTGACATAAGAATTCATAAAAATGGTTGTAGAGAGAAAAATGGGTATCACGTCATATTTAAATTTAGTGGAAAATAATTTGGTCATATAGATACATGTCCTAACATATTTAATAGAATTTATATGGGTAATACAATAGAATTTATTGAATGTAAATGAGAAGAGAGAAATTCCTTACAGAATTTTTGCATGGTAACAGGTGTACATGGGAGGAATTAATGAGAGATAAATGGTTATATCATCATTAAAACATAATTAGGGAAGTATAGTGGAGGTGAGAAATCATACCCCAATATTTTTAACTGAAAAAACAAAGGTATAGAAACATAAAGAAACTTAGACAAAATGAGAAAGGAAGAAATCCCTTACTTGGAAGTGTGATCCAAAGAATTGGGAGAGGATTCAGAGAGACTTAATGGGATATTGGGGTTCCTTGGGAGAATACTAGAGTGAGTAGGTCAGAGAAGGGATGTTCTCCAAGGGTTTTTAGTTAAGAGAAGTCAGAGCTTGGGTGTGTTTATATAGGAAAAGAGATGGAATTCTTTATTATTTAGGTATTGGACACCACACATTAAACTAAGAAAAACCACAACCCAACCCATGGTTTTTTTTCCAATGGGAAGTGGAAAACATTAATTTCTATGTCCAATGGTAGAACTTATTAAAATATTAGGATAGCTTATGTGGAGTGAGCCACACTCTCAAGTAAATCATTTTAAAATTTTAAAATGTTTATTTGTCTTGGAGGGTTCACTAAAGCTTTGTAAAATAAATCAAACAAACCTAAAATCACATTATTTTAAAGCTAAAACATATATTTTCTGATAATACTATTTATATTATTTTATAACATCACTATTGAGTTATTATGATGTCTTAAAATACATTATATATTTAAATGATATTTATTTTTACCGAAAAATTCTATTGTATCAGAAAATTATGAAAAATTAACTGTTAGAAAATTTTGACGCCCTAATTCCAAAAGAAAGTATTCATTTTATCTAAATATTTTTCTAAATATTTTCATTTTCAATTTTAAAATATAAATCGACATTTATTGAAAATTCATGGGTTTTAACAAAAATAGTTTTCAAACCATATTAAAAATTACAATTGTATTCATAAAAATTATACGATCCTTTATATTTAATAAAAATTTATTTAGTAATAATAATATTTTATGAAAATATTATTTGATTCCAAAAATGCAGTAATTCATCAAAATAGATTTCTTAATTGAAAATTAACTAAAAATATTATTTTTTCTTTAAAAACTATTTACAAGGATACAATAATAAAATGAATGTATATTCTTTATTCTATAAAAAATAATGAACATAATCATAGTGATAGGGTCTTGTTGCATAACCCCTTATAACACCGGCATATGACCTAAGGGTAAGGTGTGCGATGGTTATAGACTCTTGGGGTGGCTCGGATAACATCACTCGGGTGGTAATCTCTACCAACTTCAACTTCTCCTGTAGGCGGTTCTGTTCGATCTTAACGTGTTGTAGCTCATCTTGGGCTTGGTCAAGAGCGATGCCCAGTGATTCCACCTCCTTTCCGAGCACCAAAAAATGAGCTTCGTAGGAGTAATTCTACTAGATGAGGTCACCACTTCCTTTGTCTCAGTAAATTGGATTTGTTAAAGACCTATATTTACACTAATCATGTAATCAATGTTCAAAGACTATATTAAAAATGATAAAAATTATTAACGGTATTTTAAAATCCAAAAACATAAAACAAAGGAATTATATATTTTATATAACCATTTTGTTGGAGTTGGTGGCCTAGAACCAACTACTTTGTACTTTATTAATTTAATAAATACCTTATCACATCTTGATTGTTCTTCTGCGTGATAATGAATGTGATAATGTCCTAAGGATAGTTATTGCATTAAAGGGTCATAGAAGATCCCTACTATGATGATAACCCAAAGGTTCCATAACATTGTTTTTGAATATATGTTCTATGGCCGGATAATGTTATTTTAGGGACACAAACAATATAGGCCATTAGGGTCAAGGACTCATAAAACATGGAGGTACCTTCTCATGGTGTGCACCCTTGGTAATATCCAGGATGATATTATGAGAATGAGACCCACCAGTAGGAAATCCACATTTCATAGTGTCACTGGATGTTTCTATCGGAGGATGTGTGTATTGGTCCTTAGACTTTAAGATTATTATTAATGGGTATTACAACTAGTGAACATAGATTTATTGACTAAAACTATGATGAAACATTGTTCACAGTGAGGTAGGATACGTTGGGTGTGTCACGAGTGATACTATATTAATAGATAATGTGAGAAATTATTTTTCCATTATGTTCCGTAATGTAAGTAGATATCTCAGGCCCTTTTATGGAATTGATATAGCCTAAATAAATCAATTTCCATGGTGAGTAATGGGAAAGTTCAATTCTAGAAAGTCAAAGAAAGAATAATCGATCACATGGGTTGATAGAACTAGCATTCAACCCGCTTGATTCGAGATAATGAGGTAAAGGGATTACATTACACGGTAAGCGTTCATAGGAGGTGACACGTCATTTCGGTGTTAACTTCTTTCTCTATGGGTGCCTTGGTGTGTTGCTAGACGCTAACCTTGGAATTTATGCAAGCTTCACTTAAATTCCACTGAGATAGAGGACTATAGGGTCACACACTAAGTGTTTCCAAGTATCTCAGTTAAATATTAATTTAACAAGTTAAATAAATATTATTCCCGATTATGGTTTAATAATTATTTAAGGATGTCTGATCGCATTTATTTCATCACTAGTTATTCAAGAGAATATATTTCGGGAGAAATAATATATTTATTAGCAAGTAATGTAGTGATATTTATTTTTGAAATAAATAACCACTATTCAAGGTCTAATAAATGTGGTGGAGGAAATAAAGAAAAATTGAAAAGTAAAAGTACACGCCGTGTATATTAAATATGCACACCGTGTATTTTTTTCTAGGAATTTATGATAAATAATAATATTTATTTAATTAAATAATATTAGGTTTAATTCGTTGGGTGAATGTCAAGTAATAATAATATTCAACTGTTATTATTAGACATGGGGTATTGCTAAGAATTAAATGAAATGAATAAATGCTTTCAGGTAATTAATTCATTTTATTATTATATGTAATTAAAAATCCCAATTATATATTTCTCATTAACCTAGACATTTTTTAGTGGTTGTGCACAATAGATTTGGAAAACCTCTCAAGCCAAGAGAGAATTCCTTTTCCACCAATAATGCTCTCTAGCTATGAGAGAGAGATCTACCTCCACCAGATCAAGGCGATCAAAGGCAGACATCACAAGAAAAGGCTCTTCCATTCTAGCTTTCAAAGATCCATTCGGTGATTTCCAAAGATACGTGGAGCATGTGTGGATAACTTCTAGAGGAATCCTACACTTGGATTCTACGATGCAACGACGGATCACATAGTATCGTGACCAGAAACATCAACAAAGAAAGAATTCCATCAAGGTAATTCTTGTCAATTAATTAAATTAATTATAACCAATATATGATGATCTTATCTATGGTTCCGGGACTCCCATCTTTATTTTTGGTTCTTTGTTCTATTCTGAATATCCAGCGTTTTATTATCGTGATGGATCTCAGATGGATCTTTGTTAATGCTAAAATTAAAGTTGGGTACACCCACCAACAAATTTCCGCTATGCCCAGAACCTACAAGTGGTATCATAGGGGTCATATCCTTGATTATAATTATTTATTTTTTTGTTGTTGATTTATGCATTTAATAATTTAGTTGTTTCAATTCTAGTTAATCATTCTTTAAAATATGAATCTTGAGATCTATTCCTCCTCTCTAATTTCTCGTTCACCTCACTGAAACGAATTTTTCTTTTAATTTTGATTAAAATAAAATAGAGGATCTCATCCAGAGGTTCCAAATGTTCCTGGCCATACAACAATAGAATACATAGTGTGTATTCAGAAGTTCACGTCGTGTAGTCTAGGTCCAATGCATCGGACTTGTCTGCCAAATCAGCCCATGTAAATGGATCCTTTTTAAGTCATAAATGACACCGTGTGTTGACCAGGAATAGGTGGCACACAGTTTCCGGATGGCATGCCATGTGGTCCATTGAACACGGAGTGTAGTCCCTATGGGTTAGGATTGGACCATGTACCGAGTACACAACTTGCCTGGCCAAAAGCCGTGTAACACGGACACTACACGGCGTGTGTCCCACTGAACACACTGTGTACTCCGAAAATTTCCGAAGTACATCTACATGCCATGTCCCCAGGCATGTACTTAGGATGGATGGTGAAGAAAAGTACACATCGTGTAGTCATAACTACACGATGTGTACTCGTCCAAATTATGCAGATTTATTAAAATTTATTATTATATTATACAAACCCTTGAGACGTGTACCATAGTACAGGAATAAATCTGAGGCACAACACGTGATAGGTGTTTTATATATATGTGTTTAATTTAACATCTGCGTAATTTTCATTTCTACTCATTGGGTAGTTATGAAAGTGAATTCACCAGGTTGCCTCCAAGGTATAAGTTACGTACAAAGATAATTTTAAATGAATTTATTTGTTTAAAATTATGATGGAAGAAAATCTCAAGGAAATTCAGAAAAAAGGTTTAAGATAAAAGGATTTATTAACTAAAAATAATTAATTGATTCGAGCATGATTTATCTTAAACAATAATGATTGAATAATTAAATGATAGTTTTATTTATGCATAAATATCGTTTCATGTATGGATGATCATGAGCTAGACCAAGACCTTTGTATGTAAATGGTTTCTTTTAATTTATTTATTTAAATTAAATTTGTTGGCCCGTGAGCCTTCTCCTCATTAATATGTAGGGCCTACGCACCCATGGTTTCTTTTATGTAAAAACCCTTTTACCCCTCACCTGTGTGTGAGATAAATGCATATTTAATGGATGGAGCTCTCAAGCTAGTGGAGGAAGCTCAAGTCAGGATCCAAGGTAAAACCAATCCAAGGAGATACAAAGGTGGACAGGTGGAAATGTGTAAACACGAACTCGAAAGGTTCAAGGTGTTTCTCCCCTAGGTATTGGGTTAGTTTATCAACCACTATATAAATTAACCAATAGAAAAAGCTAATGATCATAATATTTATTTTATTTCTATCAGTTTCATGGTTTATTTATTGTGGATGTGTTTTCAGGATCACAAAATTAATTAATTAAACAATCATTCAAGATGGAACTAAAATAAGACCGTATAATGCATAAAATATTATCTTATACATGGTTAATCACTTAAGTATATCACAATTAATATTAACAAGAATTTAATTGAAGATAAATAAATTTAAAATTTACATATAAGGATGAAATACCCCAAAGAAATATTAAGTCGGTATAGTTAAAAGTGATTGACCAACCCTAGTTGGGGTGCTTTCAATTATTGGGGAATTCTAATTCAAGGTTTTGGGTTGAATTGACTTGGTTTTCATCAAGGGTTGACTGAAAAAGTAGGAATTGGTGTGACCAAGAGGAAAAGGTTGAGGAAATCCAAAAATAAAAGGATTTCAGGATTGGGGAGTCCACTCAGGGGATCAAGGAGCTGCGAGTTAATGCAATTGGCATTTAGAATGCCTACCTAAAAACCTTCAAGTTACTTGACCAACCCTAGTTGGGGTAATACGATGGGTAATATAGATCCTCTCGCCTGGAATATTTAAGAAAAATAATATTCTGAAGTCAATGGTGAGGGCTATTGGATTTTGATAAAATAGTGGGAGACTAATAAGTATTAATTTATTTATTTGTATTAGTTTTATCATAATAAACTACTAAACATTTGATCATCTTAATTTTTAGAAAAAGGAAAGAAAAAATGACTTCAAACACATCATTTCAAACCATACTCAAGAAGTAAAACCTTCTCACAGACTACAATTTCAAAGAGTGGCAGAGGCGTTTACGCATCATCCTTCACCATGAGAGGAAATTGTATGTGTTGGAAGAGCCTATTCCAGTTGTGCCTGGAAAAGAGGCCAGCTATGTAGAACTATCTCTCTATATAAAACACATGGATGATAACACAGATTTCTAGTGTTTCATGCAGTCATCCATGTCTAATGAGCTCTTTAAGCAACATGAAAACATGGACGTGTATAGCATGATGTCTCACCTTAAGGGTCTCTATTAAGAGAAGGCGAGACATGAGAGACATGAGATCTCCAATTCTTTGTTTACAAATAATCTAGGAGATTATACGCTAGCTGGGCCTCATGTAGTCAAGCTCATTGGCTACATTGAATTCCTGGACATCTTAGGGCTTAATTTCCCAGATGAGTTGTGTACAGATCTCATCATATCATCACTGTCCAAGACCTTCTCTAGCTTTATTTTCAACTACAACATGAGAAAAAATGAGAAGAGTCTATCAGAACTTATGACCTTAATTATACATGTAGATAAAGACATGAGGTGTGACAAACACACAGTCCTAATAGTGAATAAGAAAAGGAAGGACAAGGCAAAGGGGACAAAGACTTATAAATAGTCTAAATCCCCCAAGCGTCGTCCCTCCAAGAAGGGGAAGATCAAGAGGCAGGGTAAGGAATGGGAGGCGGTATGTTTTTCATGTGTTAAGAAAGGCCATTGGAAGAGGAATTTCACCCAAAAGTGTGGGGATGCTAAATTTTCATTCGTTATCAAGTGTAATATTTCCATTTCTACACATTGGGTATTTGATACATCTTGTGGGGGTCACATCTGTATTCAAATACAGGAACCAAGTAGATTTAGAAAGATTGATAGAGGAGAGGTGGATCTTTGAGCTGTCAATGGCACGAGGTTGGCTACATTATCCATTGGTGATTACCACCTCTCATTTCCAATTGGGATGATTTTGGTTTTACATAACTGTTATTATGTACCTAGTGTTACCAATAACATAATTTATGTATCTTGTTTGGATATAGATGGATTTATTTTCAGGTTTAGAAATAAGGGTTGTCTCTTTTGTAAGAACAACATATGTTATGGTATGGAACATTTAAATAATGGTTTGTATGTATTAAATTATGAAAACCAAGTGTTGTCAATCGATAACGAAGCAGAATCACATGACTCATACATCACCCAGTTGTGGCATCACGGTCTTAATCATGTAAATGAGAAGCGCTTGACAAAGCTCTTCCAATATGGCTATTTAGACTCTACTAAGATAAAACCATTTGATAGATGCCACGCTTATTTATAGGGTAAAATGAGAAAAGTCTCCTTTTGGTGGATAGGGTGAAAGGGCCACAAAGCTTCTAGGATTGGTGCACACAAATGTGTGTGGACCATTTCCAGTAGAAGCAAGAGGTGGATGTTCATACTTCATTAATTTTACTGATTATTTGAGTAGATATGTCTATGTCTACTTAATGAGGTATAAGTCAGAATACTTAGAGAAATTTAATGAATTCAAGAATGAATTAGAGAATCATCTTGGTAAGAAGATAAATAAGCCTTAATAAGATCGAGGTGGAGAATATCTGAACCAAGAGTTCATCGATCTTCTACAGGAGTCTAGGATTCTATCTCATCTCACTCCTCCATATACACCATATTTAAATGGTTTTAGTCAAAGGAGGAACCTCACCTTGTTAGAAATGGTCAGGTCGATGATGAATCATGAAGATCTTATATTATTCTTTTGGGGATATGCATTACAAACTGCAGCATACACATTAAACCGAGTACCAACTAAATTGGAAAATGGAATTCCCTCTGAGTTATGGAATGGAAAGAAACCCATTTTTTCGCACACACGTGTATGGGGATGTGAGGCATTTGTTAAGGCCTTATCAAGAAACAATCTAAAACCTCGGGGCACAAAGTGTATCTTTATAGGATATCATAAGGAAATAAAATGATATTACCTATATAACCCTTTAGACAAGAAAGTAGTTGTCAGTAGATGATCCATCTTTCTTGAGAGGGAGAACATCCTCAAAAAGGATAGTGGGAGCAAGATTAAGTTCGACGAAGTTGATGCTCAAGATACACAAGAGTTGGTAAAGGAACAAGTTCCATAGGTCCCCGTAGAAGAGGTTCCAGAAACAAAAGTACTGTGTAGGAGCTCAAGAGAGGTAAGGGAACCAGAGAGATTTGGTTTCCTAGTCACCGAGGATGGTGAATCATTATTTTTGGACAATGATGAACCTCTCTCCTATAAAGAAGCAATAGAAAGCTCAGAAGCTACAAGATGGCTAGAAGCTATGAATTCTGAGAAGGATTCCATGTATCAGAACCAAGTATGGGTTCTGTTCGATGAGCTAGTTGATGTAAAGACTTTTGGATGAAAATGGGTATTCAAGAGAAAACTAAACATGGAAGGTCAAGTTAACACCTATAAATAAAGTCTAGTGGCTAAAGGATTCATACAACGTTAAGGAATTGACTATGATGAAACCTTCTCGCCATTTTCCATTTTTAAATACATTAGAATCATACTTTCCATAACATTTTACCATAACTACGAGATTTGGAAAATGGATGTCAAAACAGAATTCCTTAATTTAGAAATTCAGGTTAATTTCTATATGACACAACCAGAGGGGTTTGTGACACAAGGTGAAGTCAAATGGGTTTTCAAGTTGCAGAAATCCATTTATGTATTAAAGAAATAATCCAGGCCATGGAACATTCGATTTGATGAATCCATAAAGGAATTTGGTTTCATTTATAATGAATGGGATCCATGTGTTTATAAGTGGTTTAATGGGATTGCGATTGTTATCCTAGTAGTATATGTTGATGACATATTGCTTATTGGAAACAATGTACCAGTCTTATAGTCAGTTAAGGACTGGTTGAACAAGTGTTTCTCCATGAAGGACATAGGTGAAGCAGCCTACATTCTAGGGATCAAGGTCATTCGTGATAGATCCAAGGGACTTCTTCGATTAAGTCAGGGTACACATATTGAGTAGATACTAAAGATATTTAGTATGGAACAGTCCAAGAGGGGATTGGTTCCAGTGTCACATGGCCTACATATTTATATGAAAATGTGTCCTCAGACACAACAAGAGAAAGATAAAATGAGTAAGATCACATATGCTTGGGCTATAGGATATATCATGTATGCCATGTTATGTACCTGGATTGATGTTCCCTATGCACTGAGCATGGTAGGCAGATATCAAGCAGATCCAGGAGAACAGCATTCAACTGCTGTTAAGACTATCCTTAAGTATCTAAGAAGAACTAAGGATATGTCCCTGGTGTATGGAGGAGACGAGGATCTTGTCATCAGAGGGTATGTTGATGATGGTTTTTAGAAAAATCAGAATGATCTGAAGTCATAATATGGATATGTTTTTTGTCTCAATGGAGGATCTATGAGCTAGAAGAGTTCAAAGAAGCCATTTGTCTCCGATTCTACAGTGGATTCCAAATATATAGTGGCTTCTGATGCATCCATGGAATCTTTCTAGATTTTGAACTTTTTCCGAGATCTTGATGTGGTACCTAGTAGTAAAGATCCTATCACATTGTATTGTGATAATACTGCAGCGGTGGATCTTACAAAAGAACCAAGGTCACATCAATGAACAAAGCACATACTCCAGAAGTATCACCTCTGGAGGGATTTCTATCAAAGGGGTGATGTTACAGTGAGAAGAGTGTCCATGGAAGAGGATGTGGTGGACCCCATGACTAAAGGCCTATCTCAGCAGAAGCATGAATATCATGTGAGAGCTAGCGGGTTAAAAGTTGTTAGTAGTTGGCTCTAGTCCAAGTGGGAGTCGGTTGGAGTTGGTGTCCTAGAACTAACTAATTTGCACTTTATTAATTTAATAAATACCTTATCACATATTGATTGTTCTTCTACATGACAATTCAAGTGATAATGTCCTAAGGATAGCTGTTTCATTAAAGGGTCGTAGCGGATCCCTGCTATGATGAGAACCCAGAAGTGCCATAACACTGTTCTTGAATATATTTTTTATAAATGGATGATGTTATTTGAGGGACAAATATAATACATTCCATTAGGGGTGAGGACTCATAAAACATTGAGTCACCTTCTCATGGTGTGCTCCTTTGGTAATATCTAGGAGAATATTATGAGAACAAGACCTGCCAGTATGAAATCCACATTTCATAGTGTCATTGGATGTTCCTATCTACGGATGTGTATATTGGTCCTTAGACTTTAAAATTATTATTAATGGGTATTATAACTCACGCACTTATATGTATTGACGAAAACTGTGACGACCCACTGTTCTCAGTGAGGTAGGATACGTTGGGTGCGTCATGAGTGATACTACATTAATAGATAATGCGAGAAAGGATTTGTCCCTTCTCTTCCATAATGAAAGTAGATATATCAATCCCTTTGATGTAATTGATATAGCCTAAATAAATCTATTTCCATGGTGAGAAATGGTCAAATTCAATTCTGGAAAGTCAAAGAAAGAATAATCGGGCACATGGGTTGATGGCACTACCATGCAACCCGCTTGATTCGAGATATCGAGGCAAAGGTATTACATTACACAGTAAGTATTCATAGGAGGGGACACGTCATTTTGGCATTAACTTCTTTCTCTATGGGTTCCTTGGCATGTTTCTAGATGTTAACATTGGACTTTAGGTAGGCTTCGATTAATGCCACTGAGAAAGAGGCCTAGAGGGTCACACACAAAGTGTGTCCAAGTATCTTAGTTAAATATTAATTTAACATGTTAAATAATGATTATTCTTGATTGTGGTTTAATAATTATTTAAGGATTCCTGATCACATTTAGTTTGACACTAGTTATTAGAGAGAATATATTGTGGGAAAAATAATATATTTATTAGCGAGTGATCCAGGGATATTTATTTTAGAAATAAATAGCCATTATTCAAGGTCTAATAAATGAGTTTTAAGAAATAAAGAAAATTGGAAAAATAAAAGTACGCGCCATGTATATTAAATATACACACCGTGTATTTTTTCTATGAATTTATGAGAAATAATATTATTTATTTAATTAAATAATATTAGGTGTAATTCGCTGGGTGCATGTCATGTAATAATAATATTCAACTGTTATTATTAGACATGGGGTATTGTTAAGAATTAAATGAAATGAATAAATTATTTTAGGAAATTAATTCATTTTATTATTTTATCCAATTAAAAATCCCAACTATATACTTCTCATTAGCCTAGCCGTTTTTTAGTGGTTGTGTACAACAGATTTGGAAAATCTCTCAAGCCAAGAGAGAATTCCTTTTCCACCAAGAACACTCTCAAGCTATGAGTGAGAGATCCACCCCCACCGGATAAATGCGATCGAAGGCGTACATCGCAAGCGAAGGATCTTCCGCGCTAGCACCTAGAGAACCCTTCGATGATGTCTAGAGATACGTGGAACACAGTTGGATCATAACTATAGGAAGCCTACACTTGGATTCTATGATGCAATGAGGGATCACATCAGATCATGACCGGAAACATCAATGAATAAAGAATTACATCAAGGTAATTATTGTCAATTAATTAAATTAACTATTACCAACATATGATGATCCTATATATGGTTTCAAGACTCCTCTATTTCTATTTTATTCTTTGTTCTATTCTGAAGATTCAATGTTTTATTATCATGACAGATCTTAGATTGATCATTGTTAACGATAAAATTAAAGTTGGGTACACCCACCAATGCTCTTCTACTGCGCCCGGAACCTAAACATTTTACATAATAATACATTTAATTATATCAAGAGGAATATTCATTTTTAAAAGTCTGGGTTGTTACAATATTCCCTCCCTTATGAAATTTCACCCTCGAAATTTCCTTTTACCACAATAAAATAGATACGGTTAACTCTGCTTCATTACTTCCTCTAATTCTGATGTTACCTCTTCAAACATGTGGTTTCTCCACAACACCTTGAAGAGGGGCATTGTCTTATTTCCTAGAAATTTTCCCATACGATATAAGGTCTTTATCAGCTTCTCTTCATAGAAGAGTTCATTCCTCAATGGTTCCACCTCTTGATTGAGTACATGCGATGGTTCAAGTATGTACTTCCTCAAGAGTGATACATGGAATACATCATGTACCTTAGATAGGTTTGGTGGGAGTGATAGTCGATAGGGCATTGCTCCAATGCAATCAAGGATGTCAAAAGGGCCAATGTACCTTGTAATAAGCTTTCCCATATTCCCAAATATCATAACCCTCTTCCACGGTGATATGTAGAGGAATACCATGTCTCTGACATCAAACTCTAGGTCTCGTCGACGATTATCATCATAACTCTTTTTTTACTCTAATCAGCTTTAATGTGTTTATTGATGGTCTTAGCCTTCTCCACCATTCATTTGACCATTTCTGGACCAAGGAGTTTTCACTCCCCAACTTATCCCAACATGTCGGTGTTCTGCACCTCTTCCCATAATGGGCTTCATAAGGATCCATTTTGATGCTTGAGTAGAAACTATTATTTTAATTAAACTCAACCAGAGGAAGATGTTGATCCCATACTCCTTTGAAGTCCGTTGATCATGATCTCAGCATGTCCTCAAGTGTTTAGATAGTCCGCTCAGATTGGCCATCAGTTTGAGGATGATAAGTCATACTGAAGTTCAGCTCAGTTTTCAGAGCATGTTGAAGACTCTTTCAAAACATAGAGGCGAATCTTGTATCTCGATCGGATACAATAGATAGTGGTACTACAATAAGCCATACCACTTCTCTAATATATATCTATTCTAGTTGATCTAATGAGAAATACTCTTGAATTGAAATGAGTTGTGCATTATTTGTAAGACAATCCACAACAACCAAGATAACATTGTTTCCTTTGGATGTCTTCAGAAGTCTGGTGACAAATTCCATGGTGATGTTCTCCCATTTCCAAGTTTTTATGGGTAAGTTTCATTATCCCCCTATACTTCTACCTCTCAGCCTTCACTTTCTAACATACCAGGAACTTTGATGTATACATAGTGATCTCCTTCTTTATGTCATCCCACCAATAATATTATCATAGATCTCAATACATCTTTTTTTCTGGGTGAATGGAGAAATTCAAACTATGTGCATCATCCAAAATTTCTTTCTTTAACTATGAATTTGATGGAACACATATTCTTGACCCAAATCTCACAATTCCTTCTTCATTAACATTGAACTCTAAGTATTTCCCTTTTCTGATAGTTTCCATTTTCTTCTGAATTTCCACATCATCCTTTTGAGCATCCTTTTACCTTTACAAAAGAGACGGTTGAGCAATCAATTGTGAAAGGATTTATGATGTTACCTTCTTTATGATTCCCATGTACAAAATCATCAAATTTAATAATATTAGATCATTTTTAATTCTCATAAATGATAGAATCTTTGGGTCCTTTAAACTTAGAGCATATGCCACCTTGTTCACTTTCCTAGGGTGGTAATGGATTGAGCAGTCGTAGTCTTTGATCAGCTCTAACCATCTTAGTTGGAACATATTAAACTCTTTCTATGTGAATATATACTTGAGGATTTTTTATCTACATATATTTCACACTTCTCTCCAAAGTGGTAATGCCACCAAATTTTCAAAGAGAATATTACTAAAGCCAACTCCAGATCATGCGTGGGATAGTTTTTCCCCTGAACTTTCAATTGTCTTGAAGCATAGGCAATGATTTTTTCATTTTTCATCAACACATAGCCTAGACTGTTCTTTAAAGCATCACTAAATACCATAAAAAGTTCTCCACTTGTGGGTAGTGAGAGCACGGGTACAGTGATAATTATTCATTTCAACTCCTTGAAACTCTCGTCGCATTCATCACTCCTAGAAAACTTTACTCCCTTCTAAGGTATCTTGGTAAGAGGGTTGGACAATCATGATAAATATCTCACAAATCGACAATATTATCCAACTAACCCCAAGAAGCTATCGATATCCGTTACCGATGTTGGCCTCGACCATCCCTCAATTGCAGCTGTCTTGGAGGGATCCACAGATATCACATTGCTTGTGATGATATGACCAAAGAATGAGACCTCCTTCAACCAGAACTCACACTTGTTGTACTTTTCATAGAAATTATCCTTTCTAAAGGTCTCTAGTACAGTGCTTAGATGCTCCTCGTGGTCCTTTTTGGTTTTGGAGTATATTAGAATATCACCTATAAATACTAGAAAACATTTGTCATGGTAATATCTAAATACTCGATTCATCATATCCATAAATATTTCTAGAGAATTAGTGATTCCAAAAGGCATTACTATGAATTCATAGTGCTCATACCTTGTACAAAAAGAAATCTTGGGGATATATTCCTTCTTCACACTTACTTGATAATATCCTGACTGCAGATCCACCTTGGATAAGTATTGTGCTCTATGTATCTGATTGAACAAGTCATCAATTCAGGGCAGAGGATACTTATTATTTATTGTGATTTTTTTTAGTTCATTATAATCAATATAAAGGTGCATTGACCTATACTTATTCTTGAAGAAGAGGACTGGTGCACACCATGGTGAAGCACTTGGGAGTATAAACCCTTTATTCAGATTCTCTTGTAGTTGTTTCTTAAACTCCTCAAGCTCCACAATAGCCAATCTATATGGAGTCTTGGATATTGGTAACTCTCCAGGTATAAGATCAGTTGAAAATTCAGCATCACTTCTAGGAAGAAGACCTCGCAATTCCTCGAGAAACACTTCAGCGAATTACCTCACAATAGGCATGTCTTCAAGTATGGTTTCTTCCTTAGACTCAATCGTCTGAGAAAGATATTCATTCTCATAGGGTAGTAATATCCACTCTTGAAATGATGGTGCTAAGGAAGATTCATCCTCCTCCTTACACTTGTACAGAATTGGGGGTCGATTCTCTATATGGAGAGTGATTTCCCTCTCAAGGAAATTTATGTTGGCTCTATATAGGTAAAGACAATCCATGCCAATAATTGCATCAAATTCCACTATAGGGAGTATGATGAGGTTCTCCGGGAAGTTCGATCCACAAATTATGACAGGGGAGGAGTTATATTCTTGTGATGCAATGATTTCCCTATTTTCCATTCTCACTGACATCATTACATCCATGATTTGTGGTGATGTTGGGATTATTCTACTAACCTTTCAGGATATAAAATTATTCGTTGAACTAGAATCAAAAAGTGTGTTTTCTATTCTTGAATGAATAACTAGCGTACCTGTCACCACTTTATTGTCGGGGTTTTCTTCAGTGGTAGTGATGGAAAAAGTTCACCCTTGATTCCTTGGAGTTTGTTGGTTGCCTCTAAAAACCCTTGGATTAGGGCACTAGTTTGAAAAGTGCATTGATTACTTGTAGTTGAAGCAATGAAAAATGAATTGAGGGTCGAATGGAGAGTTCCTATCCTCTGTCGCAACTGCGGTTTTTTCTTTTCGATAGGTAATGGATAGATTCACTTCTCTTCCACACCTAAATCATTTCCTCATCCCCTTCAGGAAAATTCTTGGGTGCTTTTTTCTACACCTTTGGAAAGTGGGGTGCTGGATTTTCTTAACACTATTGGATTTATCCATCAGACTGCCAGAATTAAATTACACCTTATGCTTCTTATCCCCAGGATACCTCTAAGATTCTTCGATCTCCATTTCTACCTTGAGGGCTCATTGGAAAATTTTCTCATATCTCTTGAATTCACAGATCTCTAGGGATTTCCTTAGGCTAGGTTTTAGCCCACCAAATAGGTGCTTAACCTTACTATTGGTCAGAGTGGACACTCAAGAGAGGGGCATGAATTGAGTTCCAATTAAAATTTCTGTTAAAAACTATTAGGATTAAAAATCCCCCAAATATAAACAGCCTATTTAATTAAAGCAACAGAGATATAAGTGATTTATTGTTCAACATATTTCTCAAGAGGTTGATTATTCCTCAGTTGAATCAGTGTGAATACTGATTCAACTTTTCAAACAAGTTTACTAAATTAATCACATATACACACTAACCAAAACTAACTATCAGAGTAATTATAAAACAGATTTCTGTCCTAGAAAATATAACCAGTAGATAAATGTAAAATAGAGTACTTGAAGGATAAGCACAATAATTTAAACAAGAGGTTCAGTCTTAAGTCAAGATCTAATCCTCTCCACTTAGTTATCACCTGCCACCAAGTAGTTTATAATAAAAATGATGCACAGCTTGTATCGGGCTTTACAATAGTTTTCACAAATTGTCCAGGTTTTGCAACCTCTACCATAGTTCTGCATGGGAAAATAAACTACCAATCCACACTAAGCTTCTTCCATAGTTATGTGTGGGAAAAAATGTAAAGAGAGTTTGGTATGGGGATTTTTCAGGATCCCCCTAGTTCCATCATAAGAGACAGTGTGTGTAAAATAGACACACTGCTCAAAAATGTAAAATACTAAACATAGTAGAGATAAAGATGTTAAAAAAGAGTTTGGAGTGCTCTATGTGTTGGTATATCAGCTCTGGACTCCTTGGAATGAAGTAAATGAAGTTGTGGTCCTTCTCTGCAAGTTGCCTATAAAACAGAGTATTGAAAATTCCAGGTTCTAGCTTCCAGGTGTAAAGATGATCGGCTTCTTGGGTTCGCAGCTCTTGGTAGCACACCACCACAACTTTTAGTATGTTCTTCCAACAGATCTTCATGGAGTTCCAGGATCTTTAGAAAAATGAGCGCTTGAGTGTTCTTCTTCTCATTACTTGAAATGTCGGGTACTGGGTGTATATATGTTTCTTCTTTTCTTTATGTCTCTATTTATATCCTTATTCTAGTTCAGATTTTTCTTATTTGATTTAGTAGGGGCCAACAAGAGGAATGATCCCCCATGTGTGGTCTTCCTTATACCTCGTACGATTTCCAAATATGCCTGAAAATATCATTAAATAATGTCAGGTGCCTTAAATTGTCAAACATGACCATTATGATAATATTAAGAAAATTGGTAAAGTAAAGAATAGGTTATCATTATAATGGTAGAAGATGCATGTCACATGGTAGACTTCAACATTCAGCTCTTCAACTGTGGTCTTCATCGGTAGGCTCAATAGTATATCTTCAACGATAGGCTTTAGTAAGTAAGCTTCTAATAATAGCTCTGTAACAGCAGACTAATTCAATAGTGACATTTTTCAGCAGTAGACTTTCTCAACAGTTAACTTCATCAACAGTGGATTTTGTCTATCAGTAGACTTCTACTAATGGTATACTTTAACAAAAGTGGACTTTATTAATAGTATGAGTTGTCTAGCAGTAGCCTTCTACTAACGGTAGAAATGTCCAGCGGTAGACTTAAACTGTGAAGCTCTTAACAAATGTCTTGAGAAAGAGTCTGAAAGTGGACTTCTAATAGAATCCTTGTCCCAACAGTGACCTATAACGGTGACTCTTTGTTTGTAAGATTTTATAAGTATATCAACAGTAGACTTGTAACAGGGACCTTGTACCGGTATCTTCCAACGGTGACTATAGATCTTCAACAGTGACCTTTTAGCAACAGTGACCTAGAGCAACAGTGAGCTATAACAGGGACCTTTAATGGTAGGCTCTTACCAGCAGCCTTTAACAGTGTACTTATACTTAGAGAAATGTAAACTGAACACTTGATTTATAAAATCCATGAGATTGAAAAAAAATATAGATTTATGCAAGATAAACATTATGATGACAGATTAAAGAAGATTTCAAAATGACTAATACTTTATAACCATAGAATTAAACATGATTTGGGATTATCAAAATAGGTGAGTCCAACAATCTCCCACTTTTTGATAATCACAAATTATTCCATTTAATTTTAGGATAATTAGCAGATCATCATAGGTAAATTAATTTAAGAAGGAAGGTGTAATATATAAGCATACAGTAGCCTGAAATCACAAGATCACACAGGATCAAACAACATTAGCATAGAACAACCTTATTAGCATAGAATTTCTCCCCCTTTGTGATTAGAAAAAAGTAACACGAAAAGAGATAATAGAGAATGCTTTGTATTAATGGAAGTGAATTACATGACCCAAAAATAATACACAGTCCCTATCAAAAGACACAAACTAACTCAATCCTCATCAACCTCAGGCAAGTATTCTTTTCCTTTTGAATAAGAAGACGGAGGATGAGCTGGTGGATTAGCAGGTTTGGGAATGGTTGTAGGAATGACTGGATGGGCAGCAACAGAAGCTCATGTGTTCCTGTAGTGGGTATCTCTCTGAGGTATCATTGGAGTAAGGCTTCGGATGGCCTCAATAGGAGTCATCATGGAAGAAACACTAGGTTGGGATGCAAGTAAGGCAGAAGGGACTATGATAGGGGTACAGTCCACATGGAGAAAGGGTAGAATAAGGTTTCTGAAGTCCATAATAATGCTTCCTCCTCTTTCCATATCCGTGATGAAATCATCCTTGTTATCCATAAATTTCTCTAAGGCTGGAGTCAACTAGCCCAGCCGAGTGACTTGTTCCTTGAAGGCTCTGGTGACTGGTGGAATCTAGAGGTTTTCCAACAAAATCTTTAAATGAGCATCCATATGATGCTTGTAGTAAATCCTTTTATAATAAAAATCAGTCTAATCCTTCATAATCTTCTGCTCCTGGGTAGCCTCTCTCATGAAGTCACTAACTACTTCTAAACATCTTTGGTAGTGGTGATAATATGAGTCACATATTGAGAGTCAGGTACACTGACACCAGATAGCTTTGATAACTCTTCACTAACCACTATCCTGAATGCTGACAAGTCCACAGGTGGTGCAGTGGAGGTTGAAGTAGACGTAGAAGAAACAAAAGGTGTTATTGTGAAAGCAACAGTTTCCTTAAAAGACATGGTCAACCCACTAATGAGCTTCTTCACATCATCATCATAGCCCTTCACATGAGCTGTCATGGATTCCATAATGCTTTCAAACACTAAAACCATCTATTGCACCACATTTCTGATATAGTGAATCTCTTTGTCTGATTATCCCCTAGAATCCATTAGAGAAGTCAGGCTCACCACTAACTGTCTTAGAAGTTCCACAAACTGAGACACATCCTTGAGTTGATTCTAGCATTGAGATACTTCTTGGGAAAAATTTTCTTGAATGGAAGACTGAACTCTAGCCATCTCAGAGGCAGTCAGCTCTTGAATCAATTCCATTGCCTTTTCCATTTCAGAGGCCCTGTTATCAAACATCTAGTGTAGATCTATTTTTAGTGATTGCAGATCATCCTTAGTGACGAAGTTCCCAGGAAAGATAACCACTGGAGGCACTGCAGCAGGTTCTGAAATAGTAGGTGCAGGGTGTCTTCTATTTGGAATATCACAATCAGAATCATCATAATCCATCCCAATTACCAAGTATCCAGGGTCTTCTGACCATTTCTCAATGTCATGAAGGATAGATACAGATCCTCTTTCAACAATATTATCCCCCTCACTTGGAGATTTCTCCTGAGTAGTCTCCTCTGCTAGTTCTTCTCTAGTTCCCCAACCTCCTCTTCAACTCTAGCAGATTCAACCTCTGTCTGATCCATTGGTTCACTAGGGGGTGAGTCACAGCCTCTACTGAGTCATCAATGACCTCTATTTCAATGGAAGTAGATGTCACTTCTTCTTCTTGGTCAGACATTGTCCTGTCTATATTACCTATCAGAGGGCTCAAACTGAGCTTATATTCTTCACTTTCCTCATCATTAGCTTCAGCAACAGCAGCCTCCTTTCCTTCATCTTTATCACCAACCTCCTTTGCCTCATGATCAGTATGATCTAACTCAGTAGCCTCATCCTCTTCAAAGGTTTCCCTGGAAGTAGTTTGAGATTCTTCCTATTCACTACTCTCAGTATCATTGTTCCTTAGAACAGTCTCTCTTCTTGGATGTTGTTTTGGAGGGCTAGGTTCTCCAAAAGATGTTGTCCTTACAGGACTGGCAGGTAAATCAGGGACACTCCCATCATTAATAGGGGTGTCTTCACTTTCAGATTCCACAACTCCTTCAATTTCCTCCTCATCATCTGAATAAGCTGGTTCTGGCTCATCAGGATTCAGTCCAAGATCTCTCTTGTCTTTTGGCCATGATGGGTGAGTAGCAGGGTTAAACTTTTCATACACTTTTCCTTCATCATTCACCCATGCCTTCTTCCAGGGATTCCATCAAATTTTCATGTATTTTCAAATAACCTTAGAGATAAAAACATTATTCTACGCCAATATCATCTCCTCTTTATTTCCAGCCACACCCTTTACCTTTAGCATTACAAATATTACCTTGGCATAGAATAGGGCATTAGACTTTGATCTTTCTTTATTCATATCCTCCAATTGTGCCATCAGCAACCTATATTGGTTGATCTTCTCCCCATGCTTCAGAAAGTACATTATGAATATGTCCTGATACTTTAGCACTTAAAAATCCCCTCTCCTTGGACTAATCACATGCTGAATGAACTTAAATAATAGCATGTATTCTCCATTAATCTCAGCTGCAATGATCTTCCTCGATTTTCCATTCCCTGTCAGCTCTTCCAGAGCATTTTTATACCCAAAAATCTCACTGTCTGGAGGATCCAATCTAGAATAATATTCATAAACTTCATCATGAGGGACTCTCAAATAGGCAGCCCACTCAGCAGACGGAAATCTAACTTCATTGGCATTGACTCTAGATACCAGTTTGTTCACAACATCTTCCTTATCAAACTTGAGAAATTCATAAAATTCTTTCACCAGATTTGGGTAGTATGGACCATTGTTTTTGGAAATACAGTTGGTCTATCCTTGGGCTTCTAGTGCTTCTAGCACTAATGAATTTCTCGACAACAACCATTCTTCACTCAGCTTCTTCTCAGCCACTATTTCTCTCTCTTTCAGATGCAGGTTGACATGTCCCGTCAGGGTATTACTGGTGCCACTAGACTCATATCAAGTCCTATTTGGCCTTGGTTAATCCTCATTGACAGTAGTGGGTCTCTTGAGTCGTGCCATGTAGGTTCAAAGCGGTTTATATGTTTAGAAAAGAGTTAGGGTTTTGGGATTTTGAGAGCTAAGGTTCGAGATTGAGGAAGAAATTAGATTGAGATATGTTCGTAGCTTTAGTTTTATCATTTAGGGATTAAAAAGTAAATAAAACAGGAATAATGAATAGGAATATAATGGTTCGGATTCTTAAAAAACAAAATCGATAAAGACAAACAATGAGGTACCCAATGGTGAGGTTCCTAACAGTGAGGTTCAACGGTGAGGTTCAACGGTGAGGTTCCAACGGTGAGGTTCCAACGGTGAGGTTCCAACGGTGAGGTTCCAACAATGAGGTTCAACGGTGACGTTCCAATGGTGATATTCAACGGTAAGGTTACAATGGTGAGGTTCAACGGTGAGGTTTGAATGGTGAGGTTTAACGATGAGTTTCCAACTGTGAGGTTCAATGATGAGGTTCCCTATACTGAAATTAATCATACCTAACTCATGTTTGATGTAAGTTAACCTCTCTGAATTCAAAGGATTTGTGAATATATTAGCCAATTGATGTTCAGTGCCAATGAATTCAAGAGTGATATCACCTTTTTGATAATGATCCCTCAAAAAAGTGATGTCTCACATCAATATGCTTTGTCCTAGCATGAGATACTGAATTTTTGTAAATGTTAATAGCACTTGTATTGTCACACTTTATAAAGACATGTTTGAACTGATATACATAATCTTGTAAAGTGTATTTCATCCATAGAATTTGAGCACAAAAACTACCAACAGCTATATATTCATCTTCGGTAGTAGATAATGCAACAGAATTCTATTTCTTACTACACCATGATACTAGTGACTTTCCCAAAATGTGACATTTCCCAGAGTTTCTTTTTCTATCTAACTTGAAACCGGAAAAATCAGCATCAGAATAACTCAACAAATCAAATGATTGTCCTTTTGGATAAAATAATCCTAAGTTGGGAGTATATTTGAGATATTTGAAAATACTTTTTATAGCAATTAAATGAGACTCTTTTGGATTGGCTTGAAAGTGATAAGACATACATACAGTGAACATAATGTCAGGTCTACTAGCTGTAAGATAGAGTAGACTCCCTATCATACCTCTGTAGTTGGTTTGATCCACTAGTTCTCCAGCTTCATCATCATCCAACTTACAAGTGGTACTCGTAGGTGTGTCACTACCTTTATTACCATCCATAGAAAAAAACATTTTAAAATATCCTTAATATATTTATTTTGATTCAAAACAATACCATCTTTGTTTTGAAAGATCTGAAATCCAAGGGAAAATATGAGTTCTCCCATTAAACTCAATTCAAACTCATTTTACATCATTTTTTAAAAATCAATACATAAATAATTTTTAGAAGATCCAAAAATAATATCATCCACATAAATTTGTATTATCAAAACATCTTTGGAAATTCTTTTAATAAAAAGAGTAGGATCAGTTATCCCTTTGGTAGAACCTTTTGAAATAAGAAAAGAGCTGAGCCTATCATACCATGCTCTTAGAGCTTGTTTTAAACCATATAAATCTTTAGAAAGTTTAAAAACACGATTTAAAAAATGGGTATTTGTAAAACCAGGGGGTTGTTCAACAAACACATCCTCAACTATATACCCATTTAGAAAATCACTTTTAACATCCATTTGATAAAGTTTAAAATTTAGATGAGCTACATAAGAAAGTAGTATCCTAGTGGCTTCTAATCTAGCTATAGGTGCAATGGTCTCCTCATAGTCTAGTCCTTCTTGACTATATCCTTGTGCAACTAACATAGCTTTATTTCTAACTATATTTCCAGACTCATCAACTTTGTTCCTAAACATCTATTTAGTTCCTATTGTCAAAGTGTCCATAGGTGTTTCCAGTAATTCCGAGACTTTGTTTCTTTCGAACTGATTTAATTCTTCTTGCATAGCCATTACCCAAAATTCATCATTGATAGCATCATTAATATTTTTGGGTTCAAGCAGTGAAAGAAAATCTTGATGTTCAACCTGGTTTCTTATAGAATCTCTTGTTTGTGTTCCTATATTTAAATCACCTACAACATCATCTAGAGGATGATTCTTAAGAGTCCTAATGCTTATAGGAAGGGTTGAACTAGATTCCTCATTGTTGTCTGTTGGTTCAGAATCAACAGGTGCAGTTTCTGTAAAAATTCCAAAGCTGGACACTTTCACAGGGGATTCACTATCTTTATCATTAAGGTCCAGAATTGACTTATCTTTCTCAAGATGTTCAAGAGAGGTTTTAGGCTCATGAGGATCAATCTCATTGAATTTTACATGAACTGATTATTCCACACTTTGGTTTTCTTATTGAACACTCTATAGGCTTTACTTGAGATAAAGTAACCCAGGAAAATTCCTTCATCACTTTTGAGAGAAAATTTCTCAAGATTATCTTTACTGTTAAGAACAAAGAATTTGAAACCAAAAACTATAAAGTAATTAACCTTAGGCTTTCTATTGTTCCAAATCTCATAAGGGGTCTTCTTTAGAACAAGTCTAATTAAAACTCTATTGATGATATAACAAGATGTATTTACAACTTCAACCCAAAAATAGATCGGTAAATCATACTCATTGAGAATTGATCTAGTAATTTTTTGAAGGTTCTTATTGCTTCTCTCGACAACTCCATTTTGTTGAGGTGTTCTAGGAGCATAGAAATTGTGACTATAGCCATTGTGTGAGAAAAAAGATTCAAACTCATGATTTTCAAATTCACGGACATGATCACTTCTTAAGGTACAAATTCTAAGTCCACTAAGATTTTCTACAGAGTTGGAATACTTAACAAAGTAGGAACAGGCTTCACTTTTGTGAGCGAGGAAGTATACCCAAGTATAACTAGAAAATTCATCTACAAGAACATAAACATAGTGCTTCCCATTTAAACTTGAAACTCTTGATGGTCTAAAAAAATCCATGTGAACCAACTCAAGTGGTTGAGAAGTTGAGACTTCTTTCTTTGGTTTGAAAGAAACTTTGTGTTGTTTCCCTTTTGACGGGGATTAAAGACTTTGTCAGTTGGGAATTCAAGTTTTGGTAGGTCTCTAACTAAGTTCTTCTTAGTCAGTTTTCTAAGTTAATGAATGTTGAAATGTCCTAATCTTCTGTTCCACAAAAAAGACTCTTTATAAAAATCATTTAAGCAAGAAACATTTTGTTTGGCCAAGGAATTTAAATCTACAGCATATACATTCTCATTTCTATATACAGTGAAAACTAAATCGTTTTTTGAATTAAAAACATTACATGAATCATTTTTAAATTTAGCATTAAATCCATCATCACATAACTGAGATATTCTAGGTAAATTGTACTTTAATCCATCATCAAAAAGTACTTTATAAATTAATATTGTATCAAGGTTTCCAATATGGCCTAAGCCGATGATTTTTCCTTTTTCATTATCACCAAAGGTGACATGCCCTCCATTAACTTTAATCAGACTCTTGAAGCAAGAATAGTATCCTATCCTATGTCTTGAACATCTATTGTCCAAGTACCATAAGGTCTTACAAGAACTCTTTAAACAATTTCCCTGCAAAACAGATCAAACATGGGGTAATTTTGGTACCCAGATCTTCTTGGGTCCAGAGAGGTTAGCAAGTAAAACTTTGGGAATCCAAATTTTCATTATAGGTTTTCTAAAATCAAAAAACATATTTTGAGACATAAATACTTTGTTATGTCCTTTAGAAAATTGTTTCTCAAAAGATGGTCTTGAACTAGAACTAGCAGTGAACTGTCCAGATTTTGGAACAAATTTTGTTTTGCTAATTTGTCTCTGTCCGGGCTGATATACTAGACCAGTTTTATACTTTGGAGCAATCTATTTTCCTAGAAACTATGTCAAGGTATCCCTACTAGTTGTTAACTTCTCAAAATCCTTTCTTAATTATTCATTAAATAATTTTAACTCTGTATTTTCCTTTAGCAGCTTAGCTAATTTCTCTTTTTCTATATCCAGATTTGACTTGTAATTTGCATTTAAAGAATGATATCTTTTTAATGACTTATATTTTTCCTTGAGTGTATTAAAAGTATCATCAAGAATTTCTCAATATTCAAATAATTTTTCTTTATTCATATCTTCATCATTATGATATTCACTTTTATAATAAGTATTATGAACAGCGGAATTAAGTGTTACCTCAGATGTCTCTATCATAAATCATAGATTTTCATGTTTGTTCTGTTCTGAGTCTAAAGCATCAAATCCACTCGAGGTGTCTTCTGAAGCACTCCAAGTTGCTTTCATATCCTTTTTATAACATTTTCCCTTTTCATCATATTTCTTCTTAAATTTTAGCTTGGGGCAGTCAGCCTTCACATGACCTTTTCGTTTACATTCATAGCATACTATTTCACTTGTATTATCATTCCACTTCCTTTCTTTCTTCTATTTTCCTTTATGATCATACATTCCTTTGAAGTTTGACTTCCTAGAGAATTTATTATTTCGGTAGAACCTTTTGAATCTTCAGGAAATTTGTGCCATCTCCTCATCACTGTCTTAATTTGACTCTTCACTTGTAGAACTGTCTATAGGTACTTGAACTTTTTCTTTATCTTTTCTCTTTGAGGTAGAAGTCGTGAATGATACTGACTTCTTTCTTGGGTTTTCTTCTATTTCTTGATTCACCTTAAGCTCTTCTTCATACATCATTAGTTTTCCAATTATGTTCTTTATTGGTATCTTGCTGATGTCACAAGATTCTCGGATAGACACAAAAGTGCCTCTACATCTATTAGGTAAGCATCTAAGAAGCCTCATGATTTGATCATTGATGTCCACTAGTTTCCCAAGCAGACTCATGGTATTTACTATCTCATTAAACCTGAGATAAATTTCAGAGATAGGTTCATCAGGCTTCATCTTAAAATTATCATATTTAATAGTATATGTATTTAATCTCATTTCTTTAACATTGGTTGTCCCTTCATGAGAGACAACCAAGTTATCCCAAATTTCACAATCAGTCTTACAGGTAGATATTCTATTGAATTCTTCATCACCCAAAGCATAGTATAAATCATTCATTGCTTTACAATTATTATTATAAGTATCTTTAGTTACTTGAGACCATGTATCCCTAGGAGTAGCTAGTAATGCATGTTGTTCTTCGATTGTGTCCCAAATTTCAGGTCCTAAGCTTTCAAGATACATTTTCATTTTCATTTTCCACTGACCGTAGTTATTTCCATTAATGAAAGGTGGTCTATTAGTAGCAACACCCTCAACTCGGTTATCCATATAAAATTAAAAGGTTAAAGAACTGAAAATTTAGATATAACGGAAATTTTGAGATCTTTAAGATACAATTAAAATCACAGTTGAAAGGAAATTTAAAATCTTGAAAAACTAGTAAAATTAATAGTCCCTCTAATACCAAATGTTGGTCGGAGTGGACACTCAAGAGAGGGGTGAATTGAGTTCCAATTAAAATTTCTATTAAAAACTTTAGGATTAAAAATCCCCCAAATAAAAAATAGCCCAGTTAATTAAAACAGTATATATATAAGGTATTTATTGTTCAACAGTTTTCTCAAGAGGTTGATTAGTCCTCAGTTGAATTAGTGTGAATACTGATTCAACTTTTGAAACAAGTTTACTAAATTAATCACATATATACACTAACCAAAACTAACTATCAGAGTAATTATAAAATAGATTTCTATCCTTGAAAATATAAGCATCATATAAATGTAAAATAGAGTACTTGAAGGATAAGAACAACAATTTAAATAAGACGTTCAGTCTTAAGACAAGACCTAATCCTCTCCACTTGTTCATCACCAGTCACCAAGCAGTTTATATTAAAAATGATATACAGCCTATATCGGGCTTTACAACAGTTTTCACAAATTGTTCAGGTTTTTCAACCTCTACCACAGTTCTGAATGGGAAAATAAACTACCAAGCCACACTAGGATTCTTCCATATTTATGCATGGGAAAAATGTAAATAGAGTTTAGTATGGGGATTTTTCAAGATCCCCCCAGTTCAAGCATAAGAGATAGTGTGTGTAAAACAGACACACTACTCACAAATGAAAAATACTAAACACAGTAGCGCTAAAGATGTTAGAAAAGAGTTTTGAGTGCTCTATGTGTTGGCAGATCAGCTCTGGACTCCTTGGAATGAAGGAAATTAAGTTCCGGTCCTTCTCTGTAAGTTGCCTCTAAAACAGAGTATCGCAACTTCCAGGTTCTAGCTTCCATGTGTAAAGATGATCAGCTTCTTGGGTTAGCAGCTCTTGGTAGCACACCACCATAGATTTTAGTATGTTCTTCTAATAGATCTTTGTGGAGTTCCAGGATCTCCAGAAAAATGAGTGCTTGAGTGTTCTTCTTATTGTTACTTGAAATGTAGGGTACTGGGTGTATATAGGTTTCTTCTTTTCTGTATGTCTCTATTTATATCCTTATTCTAGTTCAGATTTTTCTTATTTGATTAAGAAGGGGCTGACAAGAGGAATTATCCGCCCATGTTTGGTCTTCCTCATACCTCGTACGGTCTCCTGATATTCCTGCAAATATCATTAAATAATTTTAGGTGCATTAAATTGTCAAACATGATTGTTATGAAAATATTAAGACAATTGGTAAAGTAAAGAATATGTTATCATCAGACTGGTAGCATATGCATGTCACATGGTATACTTCAACAGTAATCTCTTCAACTGTTGTCTTCATTGGTAGGATCAATAGTAGATATTCAATGGTAGGCTTTAGTCAGTAATCTTCTAACAGTAGCTCTGTAACAGCAGACTAATTCAATAGTGACTTTTTCCAGGGGTAGACTGTCTCAATAGTTAACTTCATCAATGGTGGAGTTTTTCTATTAGTAGACTTCTACTAACGGTAGACTTGAACAACAGTGGAATTTATCAATAGTAGAAGTTGTCTAGCAGTAGCCTTCTACTAACTGTAGACATGTCTAGTGGTAGACTTAAACTGTGAAGCTCTTAACAGAAGTCTTGAGAAAGAGTCTGGAAGTGGACTTCGAACAGAAGCCTTGTCCCAACAGTGACCTGTAATGGTGACTCTTTTTTTGTAAGCTTTGATAATCATATCAATAGTAGACTTGTAACAGTGACCTTGTACTGGTATCTTCTAGCAGTGACTGTAGATCTTCAACAGTGACCTTTTAGCAATAGTGACCTAGAGTAACACTGAGCTATAACGGTGACCTTGAATGGTAGGCTCTTACCAACAGCCTTTAAGAGTGAACTTATACTTAGAGAAATGTAAACTGAACACTTGATTTTGAAAAGCCATGAGATTGAAAAAAATATATATTTATGCAAGATAAAAATTATGAAGACATATTAAATAATATTTCAAAATGACTAATACATTATAACCATAGAATTAAACATGATTTGGGATTATCAAAATAGGTGAGTCCAACACTTACATTCAGGGGTAACGAAAAAGCTGTTGGCATATCATGCAAGCCTTGTGATGTTTTCCGTGTACGCTCCAATAGATTCATCATCTTTTTTCTTGAGTGTAAGGAAGTCCCTTTCCATCTTAGGTTGGAGGGTGCATGGAAAATATTTATCGAAAAACATTTTCCAGAAATACTTCCATTTCAATGCCTCGATCTCATCATCGGGCTTCATATTTTTTTACCAATGTCCGCTATTGATCAACTTCATCCTTGATATGATAAGTATCCAGAAGAACCTTCTCTTATTCAGAACATTGAATGATGGATAAAATATTTTCAATGGAGTTGATCCACTGTTTGGCGATTGAGGGATCAGATGATCCATTAAAAGTAGGAGGTCTTTGTCTCATGAATATCTCGATTTCAACTTTTTATTTCTTAGGGGGGGGGGGGTTTAATGTTCTTATTGACCCATGTTTATATTAAAAACTTGAGTTAACTGAGAAAGTATCATGGCAAAGTTTTCGATTCCTACTCCCATAAGATTGGGCATCTCATTAGAACAGTTGTCACATTGATCTTCGCATCGGTTGTTAGCCTGAGTCCTCCTATTACCGGCCATTGGCTGGAATAAAAGTCAATTTATGGGTAACACATAAAGGTTAATCCAAAGACAAAAATGGATGACTTGTGAATTACTTTTATTTCCTTAACATATGAATTTATAGGCTTTAATCTATATTATCCATGATATACTTCCCAATATATATTCTTAGGGGAATTTTTTTATTCACTTAATAATGGTTCATACTAATCTTTTGAATTTACAAAAGCATAACCCCCAGAAGTTTCGTAACCAAGAGTGCAGTAAGTCCCATTTCCGTGCACCAGTTCTCATTTGATTCTAGTTCAAAGAGGTGTTTTCAGATTTTACCCTAGATACATATGTGCCAGATCCACCTCTACCTACTTGTATCCATACAGGTATGTATTTTCTTGAAAACCCACTTAATCAAAACTCACCAAAATTTAGGGATGTTTTTATTATACTTAGTCTTATCCCTAAGGCTTTCACAAGGGTTTTATAATCCTAATCCCAAAAAATAACTAAACTTATCCTCTGATACCAACTATAACAACTCTTCTCTTTATTACACACTTAAACATGATTTATTAAATAAACATGTACTTAATAAAACTTTGAGGATCGATAGGTCTAGTATCTTGGGAAATTATGAACATTACATAACAACTTAGAACATAAAACCCAAAATCTTTCTTGAAAAATTATTTTACATGACCACAACACTCCTTCATACTTAGAATTGTATGGGATAACCTGAGGAAATGCATAAGAAAAGGGTGAACTATAAAGCCAATTAAGGGAGTAAAAAAGGTATAAAAGGAAGAATATAGTACATGTTAGGCAACAGGCATATCAATGGAGCACAAGATAAACATGAACATAATGTATGGTATAGCATGATTATCATAACATGGAAATGTGGTATCAACATTTGACATGATATTAGCATGATCTAAGGATAATTGCACATGGAGAATGATTAAACCCTCATTTAACTTGAATGATCATGAGTAAGCCCTCATTGCACTTGATGTATCATGTTATTAATCTTTACCCAATGCATTGGAGCCCTATCAGGTCGCACCCTTATTAATCATTTCATTTCATGCACAAGTGTGCCACATAGATCATACAACATGGATTCAATAAACATAGTCATTTATTCCATGATAAAGGAATGTTGAATTCAAACATAAAACTCTATAATCAATAAGTAAATGTGAATGAAGGTGAATACCCTTGATAGAGAAATGGGCATGGTATTCACTACTCAATGACTTTGGCTTGGTAAATCGCGGTGCAATTTTGGTAGCATAACTGTGTGACATAAGAATTCATAAAAATAGTTTATGAGAGAGAAAGGGGTATATAATAATATGGACATGAAATGGATATTAAGGGGTTCATATAAATACATTTCCCAACATATGTAATGGAATTTAGATTCATAATACAAAATAATTTTTTGAATGTAAATGAGAAGAGAGAAATTCCTTACAAAATTTCAGTATGGTAATAGGTGTACATGGGAGGCATTAATGAGAGAGAAAAGGGTATATCATAATTCAAAGATAAGGGGTAAAGTATAGTAGAGGTTAAAAATCATACCCCAACATTTTCAATTTAAAATACAAAGGTAAAGAAATATAAAGAAACTTGGATAAAATGAGAAAAGAAGAAATCCCTCACTTGGAAGTGTGATCCAAAGGCTTGGGAGAGGCTTGAGAGAAGCTTCTTGGGAGCTTGGGGCACCTTGGAAGGATACTAGGGAGTGGAGTTCAAAGTAGGGTCGTTCTCCAAGGGTTTTTAGTGAAGTTAAGTGAGATCTTGGGTGGTTTTATATAGGAAAAAGAGGGAATTCTTTATTATTTAGGTTTTAGACACCACACATTAAACTAATCAAAAACACAAACCAAATCATAATTTTTCCCATGGTTTTTTTCCAAATGGGAGTGTAAAACATTTATTTATAAGGAAAATTTCCTAACTTATTAAAATATTAGGCTTTCTTATGTGGAGGTGAATCACACTCTCAAGGAAATCATTTTAAAATGTTAAAATGTTTTATATGTCTTGGAGGGTCCACTAATGATTTGTAAATTAAATCAAAGAAACATAAAATCATGTTGTTTTAAAGGTAAACCATATATTGTTCAAAAATCCCATTTATATTATTTTATCACATCACTATTGAGTCATTATGATGTCATAAAAAACATTATATATTTAAACGGTATTTAATTTTTACCCAAAAATTAGAATGTCTTTGAAAATTATGAAAAATTAACCATTGGAAAAATTTTATGTCCTGATTCCAAAAACAAAATTAATTTTATCTAAATAATTTTCTAAATATGTAAATTTTAACTTTTAAAATAAAAACAGACATTTATTGAAAATTCATGGGTTTTGACAAAAACAGTTTTCAGACCTTAATAAAAATTACAATTTTATTCATAAAAATTATACGATGATTTATATTTAATAAAAATTAAATTAGTAATAATAATATTTTATTAAAATATTATTTAATTCCAAAAATACATTAATTTTTGAAAATATATTTCTTAATTTAATATTAACTAAAAATACTATTTGTTCTTTAAAAAATATTTAGAAAGTAACAATAATAAAATGAATGTATATTCTTTATTCTAAACAAAAATAATGCACAAAATCATAGTTCTAGGGTCTTGTTACACAATCCATTATAACACCCGCATATGACCTAAGGGTATGGTGTGTGATGGTGATAAACTCTTGGGGTGGCTTGGATAATATCGCTTGGGTAAGAATCTCTATCAACTTCCACTTCTCCTATAGGTGGTTCTATTCGAGATTAATGTGTTGAAGCTCGGCTTGATCTTGTTCAAGAGTGAATCCAAGTGATACCACCTCCTTTCTAAGCTCTGAAAAATGGGCTTCTTATGGATAAATTCTACTATATGAGGTCATTGCTTCCTTTTTCTGAGTAAATTGGAATTGTTAAAGCCCTATATTTATACTAATCATGTGATCACTATTCAATGGATATATTATGAATGGTAAAAATTCATAATGGTATTTTTAAATACAAAAACATAAAACCAAGGAATTTCTTATTTTACATAACCATTTTTCATAATAAGATATTTAATTAGATCAAGAGGAATTTTCATTAATGAAAGTTTGGGTCGTTACAATTAGGTAGAGGTTTTTCATGAAAATAGTCAAAGGGAGGATTTACCTAGTGTCTATGAATGGGGTCAGTGATAAATCACATGATAAAGTGGATCTCCAAGGTAGGGATGGATTCGAGTGAGAAATCACGGATGCGGGTTGGCCACATAAGAGGAGAAGATCCCATGGGGGTGGGGTAGCTGCATCTAAGGAGGACTGTAGAAGGTGGTGTGGATGCATTAGAGTGGTGGTTATATACATCATATGAGGAGGGTTTCAATGAGGTAGGGGGCATCAGGACCATGTCAGTAGGGAGGTGGGGAGGTCTTGTTGGCTGGGAAGTGGGTTGGCAGCATCGAAGCTGCGTCTGTAAGGAGGCGTCAGAGCCGAAGGGGGGGAGGAATTGTGATGGGAGGAGGAGGGGGGGAGGGGGGGATGAGGAATAGCGAAAGATGAAGAGGAATAATCACCAAGGGAGAGGGTTTTTAGGAGGGAGAGGGTTTTTAGGAGGGAGAGGAAAGTACCAATGGTCGATTAAAACTTCGAAAAACTATTTCCATGTGTAACCCTTTTCCCATGGCTACATGAATTCTAAAGACATGGTTTTAATACAAATATGGATATATCTCATCCTATAGCCATAGATCATTTAAAGTGTGGATATAGATCCATTTTTGTATTTCATTTTTCTAGTAGTGATTATTTTATATAATTACTAACAGTTAAACATTACACTTCCCAATAATCTCACACAATTTAGAGAAGCATTCAGTTTGTTGTCTTTGTGTGAAAGTTGTATTGGCTTTATATTTTACAAAACCTAAAAAAATATCTCCATAATTTGACTTTTATAAACCTATTTCTATAATTACCTTAAGTTATACTTATCTTCATAACCTAGTGAATAGATACATAAAAAAGTGGTGAGGTCAAACACTCAATAAATGAATAAATGTCAACATGTCATCAAGGGTTAGATCATAAGAATATGAGAAAACATGAGTACAGAGAAAATTATTATTAAAATAAACATGGAACAATAAGTGTTTTGCATAAATTATAAACGATAGACATGTACTATAAAAAACGCGTACCATGATATAATAGAGTGATATAATCATAAAAATAATACAAAAATAAATTATATATTAAGATCATAGAATCATAAATATGTGGCTATAAAAAAGAAAGAAATCATAAGAAAAATTCAATGATAGACAGCAATACAACATAACATAGTGTGCTAAGGCTAACTTTCTATGCACCATATTTATGGCTCACCACCAATAAAACATAACATAGTGACCTTAGGTTAAACATTTGTACACCATATGTGGTATCACATTGAATGAAAAAATTATCCAATGCATTACTATCATAGAAAACCCTTTTTATTCATAACCTGCACAGCCATATGTGTACCACATTAGGAAAATTAACCATACATAAAACATAATTGTGATAAAACCCATGATAAATAAGTGAGATTCATAATATTATCTCAAAGAACATATGAAGAATATTTTGTAAATATCCCTAATAAATAAGTATTTAAATAATTTTGGATGTTAATATTTTAAATAATGAATTGTGGGTCTTCAACATAGAGTTATAGTGCAAAATATATTCATGGTATTAATCAAGGAGAATTTTTAATAATAATGAACCCCATGGTTGATGTTTTCAAAATATAAAAAGGACATTTTAAGGAAATAGATATATTATTATTTCTCTTTATACTAGAATTTGAACTAGAATATTTTTCATTAAAATATTGTGGTTTTGAAAATATCTTCATGTTAAAATATTTTAATTCAGATAATAAATGTCATGAAATATGATATAAGGAAGTTTTCTAAAATTAGTTTTATATAAAATTTTTAATTATTTAGATAAATCCAAACATAAATTATCCCCAACAAAGGATGTCATGACCCATCCCCTGGGGTCCGTTTCATGACTACCCCAAGCCCACCTTCCATAGGCCATGGGCTGGAGACTAGCACTATAGGCGTAATTCTCTAAAACTGGGAAGTCATTGCCTTTATAACCTGTAAGCGCACACAACAGAGCACACAGTTGGATACAAAACACTAAGTAAACTGTATAACCAAAGAGTGCTGAAAAGAAAAAGGGGCCAGAAATACAAGCCCAACTGTAAATTACAAGGAACTGGAAGTACAAGTACAACTGTAGATAGGAAAAATAGTTTTAGGGTCATCCTATGGGATTCCTACCTTAAGGGTAGGTACAGATATCCTCTTTATCACTCCATGTTCATCAGTCTCCCCTGCATACCGACTCATCATAAGGTCCACCTTCAGGTACCATCCAGTCCTGGTAATCTCAGCCTCAATCAGTGTTGTTCGTCATCTGCATCCAACACAACAAGGTGCAGAAATAGCCCGTGCAGGGGTGACTATAACGATACTCAGTAGGTACCCCGAGACCCTCAAGGTCTCACAAAATCCAACAAGGATAAACCACAAAGTATGAAATCAATATATAACCCCACTTAGGTATATGACCATACATATACCTAAGTTATCAAGTAATCTATCTCAATCATGAGGAAAACACAAAAGTTACTGACTCGGCTCAACCAGGATTTTATTCTAGGGGTAGTAACATTTTTAACCCTTGGTTGCTGGAGAACTCCTCCTTTATCGGGTACAGTGGGTCTGCCTCCAAAACCAGGCGCTTCCCACTAACCTTGGATTGCTGAGGTACTCCTCTTGTTGAGTACCATGGGTCTGCTGCATCACATAGAGGTGCTCCACACCATGGGTCTGCCGCCACAACTAGGCACTCCCCCTCATAGCCTACAGAGGTACTCCTCCTGTCGAGTACCATTGGTCTGCCACCACAACTAGGAACTCCTTCGCTGTGGGTCTGCAGCCCCAACCAGGTGCTCCCCACTGGGCTAGTCAAGTCACTCTGAGTCAAATGGTCAGCAGTCATCAAGTCTAAGCCAGCTACTAGGTTCCCGCACAAATGCTCACTCATCATTGGAAGGATCCACTCCATGAGCTACTAGTTGATACACCAACTATCACAAAGTCCAATGAAGAGTTATTTCAAAGGTCAACCACGTCATAGGGGCTAACCCAAAATAATACAAGCCCAAGATATGATGGACATGGTTACCAAGCCATTTCCCAAAAAGTACACGGCATATAGAAAAGGGGAACATGTCGTGTCTTTAGACCTCAGGTATTGCTCGTATACAACGGCCCATGTCATAAGGAAGGTCATGTAAAAAAGTAAGTAAATGGCATGTGGTATGGTTACATCCCGTGTTTATAGACCTCGGGTACTGCCCGTGTACAATGACCCGTGTCGTAAGGCTGGCTATATAGAAAAGTAATTACACGGCCTGGGGTATGGTTACATGCCGTTTCCAAGAAAATGGGGTCGGATCCCTGTACGCTGGCCATGTGCTTGTATATGGCCTCAACCCCTATTCGCCAACCTGTGTAACTGATACACAGGGTAGCCCATGTCATTGGCCTTGCATGGCCGTGTGGTGGAGTACATGCCCATGTATCCTCGTGATACACATCGAGTCTCGCAAAGACACCTATTCCAAGTTGTGTAGAGAGTACATGACATGTCTCTAGGCCATGTGATATGCATATCACACCCAAAACCCTAGTCGTAGTATGCCCGTACTATACGGCGTGTTCTTCGGTAGTATACTCCGTGTATTCTGGAATTTTCCAGAAATGACGCTTCTCACCAGCGCACCTCTTGTGATCCTCTTTCTTCATTCTAACTGTCCATTCGCCATGAAACTTCAGATTTTAGGTCATCCCGAAGTCCCAAAGTCATCTCTGGTGTTTTCAGGCCTCTTATCGGCTCCGAAAACACATTTTGATCCACCCAAATGAAGAACAGTTGAGAACGGTATTTCTCTATCTGGTCTGATTCTTCGACCGCTATCGCCGTCGCACCTCCTCTAGGTCATCGTGATGTTGGGTCTTCAATCCAGGATCGTTTAATCGCAAAATGAAGCCGCAATTATCTGTTGTTTTTTTCCCAAGAAGAACGCGAAGAACACACCACATAAGAAGTACGACAGAGAAATCGGGCCGTGTTAGTTTGGCCTGGTCCCTCCACATTAGTTCGATAGAAAGCGGATCAAGAGGAAAAATAATAACGTTGATCAAATCAAACACACCCCTACCTTTGTTATTTGATTTTCAATGGAGTCGTATGGAAGAAGATAGAGTTGTCGTCGTTCGTCGCATCCCCCACACACTTCCAATCCCGATCTCGTGCATCGGTTCGTTGATGATGATGAGGAGGGAAGGTTGGTCATCAAATACGTCCCATGTTAGTTTCTTCCGCAAGGTGTTTCCGAGGAAGAAGTCGAAGAGGATCCTTGCTTGAATTTATCATTGAAAGAATGCGTTGTTCATTCTTAGTTGGAGAAACTAGTTCTTCGTTGGAGAAACTAGTTCTTCATTAGAGAAACTATTTCTTCTTTGGACAAACTAGTTCTTCATTGGCGAGATCTTTTCTCTCAAAATCTTCTTCCTCCTTTTCCAACAAAATAATAGGTGTCCAAGAATAATATATTATAAAATATATTAAGTCGTTGGCATAAAATTCAAAAAGGAAAATAAATCACTTGGTTGGCACATTTATGGCATGTGTTTTGGTACAATCAATGTGGAGGAGGTCAAAAGAATCTCCCTCATTTATGAGGGAGTTGAAAGGTTTCCCTCAATTAATTGGGGGGTTTATCCCCGGGTGGTCCCCACACCGTAACCTCTCATGGGAGGTTAGGTTTAGGTGGGCCCCACCAACATAACCTCTCATGGGAGGTTAAGGTGTGGTAGTCCCCACCTCCAACTACCACATGCATGGTTATAATAGTTAAAATAAAATAAAAAATGCGTTTATTTTATTTTTTTATTTCCTCGAAAAATCCGAAAACTATTTTCCACCCTCAACCAACTGTTGTTGTGGTGAAATTCTTCTTAAGAGAATACCAGCACTGCGAGTTCAACGATGCCCTCAAATTTCAATTCCAAGCACTAGTTCAAAAGTTAGAAAAAACTAGCTCCTACATTTACTAAACGAACCGGAATAAAACTTCAGAAACTTATTCCGGACACACCGGGCCTCGGAATCATACACCGTCAATTTTCACGGTCTTTTAAAATTCCAATTTATTTTTTTAAAAAAATTATATAGAAATTATGGGTCTTTACATTCTCCCCACCTCAGGATTTACATCTCCGTAATTCACAACTCAAACTAGGTAAACAAGTGGGGGTACTGGGCACGCATTTGAGCCTCCCGCTCCCACATGCTCTCTTGGAGGTTCCTGTGTGGCTAGTGAACGTGCATCAGAGGTATCGACCATCCATGAAGGACCCACTCCTGTTGATCCTCAATCTCTACTGAAACCTCCATAGAAGTTTCCATATCGTCAACATCCAGTTCTCCATGGTCGATGATGTGAGAAGGGTCGTGCACGTATCTCCTCAGTTGGGATACGTGGAATATGTCGTGCACCTGGTGCAACTGAGGTGGAAGAGCTTAGTGGTATTCCACCTCACCAACTCTACTGAGGACATGGAAAGGTCCGATGAATCTCAGAGATAACTTTTCTCCTCGTCCAAATCTCCACAAACCTCGTTGAGGTGAGACCCGTAGAAAGACGTGGTCACCATCCTCGAACTCCAGAGGTCTCAATCTTCTATCGACATATGACTTCTGCCTGCTCTGTGCAGTCTTCATCCACTCCTGGATGATCTGCACCTTCTCTGCGGTATCTCGTACCATATCTGGTCCCACGAGTGCTGACTCCCCTGGGTATATCCAGCATAAAGGTGATCTCCAAGGTCATCCATACAATGCCTCAAAAGGTTCCATCCCTATGGTAAAGTGATAGATGTTGTTGTATGAAAACTCCACCAAAGGTAAGTGATCCTCCCAGCTGCAACTGAAGTCGAGGACACAAGCATGGATCATGTCCTCGAGGGTCTGGATGGTCTGCTCAGTCTGACCATCTGTCTGAGGATGGAAGGCGGTGCTCAAACGAATCTGTGTCCCAGAATCCTCCTTCAACCCCTTCCATAGTCGGGAAGTTAAACGTGTGTCATGATAGGAGACAATCATCGAAGGTATCCCATGTAGCCGCACAATCTCTTATACATAGAGGAATCCCATGCTCTCTACTAAACCCTGCTCTCTGGTTGGTAGGAAGTGGGCTGACTTGGTGAGTCGGTCAATGATCACCCAAATCGAGTCATGTCCCCTGGATATACGTGGAAGAAATTTCACGATGTCCATGGGTATCCCATCCCACTTCCACTCTATGACCTCTAAAGGCTAAATCAATCTTGTTGGTACCTGGTGCTCCGCCTTCACTTGCTGACAAGTGAGTCACCGAGAAACAAACTCTACGACTACTTTCTTCATTCTTGGATACTAGTGATGTTGTCAGATATCACGGTACATCTTCACCACTCGTGGATGTACCGCTAGAGGGGATGTGTGGAACTCCCTCATCACTTCCTTCTGAATTGACACTGGTACCATGGTACGTCCTCTTAAGAGGATGGCGTGCTCCCCACCTTCATAAAATCCATTAGGTTCCTGCCCTATGGATATCTGAGCACGTTGTGTCTCGTAGTTAGCATCCCCATGTTGCGCCTCCCTGACTCACTGAAGAATTGGAGGAGTGATTGTAAGAGACTGAAGGAAGGATGCTTCATCTCTATCCACAAAGGATATTTGTAAAGTAGCCAGCTGCTCTGTCGCCTCACCTAGTAGGTGTATACTAGATCTTCTACTGAGTGCATCTGCAACAATGTTCCCCTTCCCAAGAGTATAGACTATCTCGAAGTCATAACCCTGAAGGAACTCAATCCAACATTGTTGTCTCAGGTTCAGGTCCTTATGAGAGAAGATATACCTGAGACTCTTGTGATCAGAGTACACGGTAAAATTCTCACCCATCAGATAGTGTCGCCACATCTTCAAGGTGAAGACCACTGCTGCTAACTCTAAATCATGGTTAGTGTAGTTTTTCTCATGTTTTCTCAGCTATCGAGAGCCATAAGCGGTCACTGCTTGCTTCTACATCAGGACACATATGAGTCTGGTCCCTGATGCGTTGTAGTAGACTACATACCCTACGCCTTCCTCTGGAAGCCTTAAGATGGCGGCACTAGTCAAACTCTGCCTCAGCTCCTAAAAGCTCTGTTGGCATCTCTCCGACCACACAAAAGGTTTCCCCTTCTTTGTCAAGGCTGATAATGGTGCTATAACTCTGGAGAAATATGGCATGAATCTCCGGTAGTATCCATCCAAACCCAAGAAACTCCATACCTCCATCACACTTCTGGGTGGCTCCCAAGAAAGTACCACCTCAATCTTCACCGGATCTACTGCAACTCTAGCCTACGAGATGACATGTCTGAGAAATTGAGCCTCTCGGATCCAGAACTGGCACTTTGAGAGATTACCATAAAGCTGGTACTCTCGAAGTGTGTCCAGTACTACCTACAAATGATAGGCATGCTCCGCCTCAGTATTCTAGTAGATCAAAATGTCATCGATGAAGACTACTATAAAGTGATCAAGGTACAGCTGAAAGATCATGTTCATGAGTCTCATGAACACTGCTGGAGCGTTGGTTACACTGAATAGCATAACCAAGAACTTTTAGTGGCCATACCAACATTTGAAGGTCGTCTTCTACACATCCTCATCTCGAACTCTGAGCTGGTGATAGCCTGATCTGAGGTATATCTTCAAGAACCACCATGCTCCCTTCAACTGATCAAAGAGGTCGTCAACCCTCGCGAGTGGGTACTTGTTCTTCACAGTCACTTGGTTCAGGCACCGATAGTCAACAAAAAGCCTCAATCTCCCATCCACGTTCTTGGAAAACGGAATTGGGGATGCTCAGGGAGAAACACTGGGTTGGATGAATCCCCTTCCCTGTGAGTCCTCCAGCTATACCCACAGCTCACGAAGATCTGCGGGAGCCATCCAATATGCTGGTGTAGATATCAGTGTCGTCCCGGGGTACAAGTCAATGTAAAAGTCTGCCTCTCTGTGAGTAGGTAGACCTGAGATGTCATCATGGAGAAAATCCATGTACTAGTCCACCACTATAGGATAGCTCAGACTCCCCACATTGATCGCTCCGAGGGTAAGGCAAGCCAACTGATGAATGATCGGCTGCACTCTCCTCCGAGTAAGTCCATCCTGTACTGAAAAGGCTCCCTTCTCATCAGTGAAGGTGAACCTAGTCCCATCTATGTGAACACACTACACTTTGAGCCTAATACAGTCAATATGAGCATGGCCTATAGATAACCATTCCATACCCAAGATTACGTCATAAGGCCTTGATGCCACTACTAAGAGATCCCAGCCGAAGCTCTCCCCTCCGAGAGTAAGCTCGCACTGCCGACACCAATTATTAATTATCGTATCTGCTCCTGTAAGAGTATCTAGCCATAAGGATCGAGCCAACAGCTCCATCATAATCTCTGAGCTCTGAACGAGGGCAGTGGAGATGAAAGAGTGATTGGCACCCGTGTCTATAAGTACTGCAGCTAAGGTGGAGTAGACACAGATCGTACCTCGAATCATCTTTAGAGAGCCATGATCATATGCCTCAGCTACCTAGAGCAGAGCTCTCCCCTGTCCACCTACTCCCTGTGGTCAGGTTGGACCTCCTATTGGTGGTGGCAGTAATATCTCGAATCGTCACCCACCGCCACTGCTTGACTAGCTCTTCTACCACGTCCACCTGCGCCCTGCGGACTGCCTCGATCGAATCTTTGTCTCTACCTGGGTAGTCCTTTGACCACCTACTGATCATCCAAACAGCGGGTCAGACAGTCACAAGGCATGTGACCCTACCCGCCACATGAGTAACATTGTCTGCTCGTGGCATGTTTGTCTCCTTTTTGGGTGCCTTGCACAACCGATCCTGAGTCATGCGGTCGTGCACCTGTAGGTCTGGTCCTCTTGGACCTCTGTGACATCTATCTGCTTCCAGCTACAGAATACTCTGCTATGTGTCTACTGGTGGTGGATCTCGCTACTGGAGACTGCTCAGTAAGGAAACTCTCCACTAAGAGGGCTCTCTCTAACACCCCCTCCTGCATTGGGATTCTAAGTGAGATCACTAAAGCCCTGATCTCTCGCCTGAGTCCTTGCTCGAAGGTCCAAGCCCTAAAGAATGGGTCTCGCACCATATCAGTGGATTAGTGTGAGAGGTCTATGAACCTCACTGTGTACTAAGCTATAGTCATACTTCCCTGATGCAGATGAATTAGCTCCTATATACGCACTGCGCGAAGAGTCGTTGGGATAAACTCTACCTGAAACATGCTCTTGAAGTCTATCCAGAGAAGCGTCATCTCATCATGAACCTAGAGCATCAAGCTCCACCATCTTCCCGCTACTACCTGTGGAAGGCTGGCAGAAAGTATCACCATGAGGTCTGCTGGTGTCCCTACCAGTCGGAAAACTCTCACCACAGCCTCCATCCAATCCTCAGTTGCCTTTGGGTCCATCTCTCCCCTGAACCCAGGTGGCCTCTGGCACTGGAACTCATGAAATGTGCTCAAGAGGCGTGCTTCATATGCTGCTGGGGCTAGTGGCATCGGTGGCCCAACGGGTAAAGGTACTGCTGGTGCCTCTGCTGGAAAAGGGCCCTACACCGAGGCCTCGTCTCTCAGTGGGCTATCTATGCATACAACTCTCAGGACTCTAGCTGGTCGTCCACGTGGAGGCATCCAGAAAAGAAATAGATGCGACATGGTCAAAAGTTATACCTGGTGAGCTAACCTGGTTGAGATGACTTAAAGAAAACCTTTGAAAACACACACCCAAATAGTGTTTTTGTGTACTGAGTAGAAAATCATAAGTCAGGGTCCTGGTGTATGGATACGTCAGCTGCCGCACCAACACTGGACTCCCCGAACTGAAATCCACACTCACTCCACATAACATTATTTCTTCACATAAATAAATATCAGAGTCCTAAGTTTTGTGGTAGAACCGACTCCTCTGATACTAATTTGTCACAACCTGTCCCCTGGGGCCCGTGCTGTGACTACCCCAAGCCCGCCTTCCATAGGTCAGGGGCTGGCGACTAGCACCAAAGGCGTAATTCCCTAAAACTGGGAAGGCATTGCCTTTATAACCTATAAATGCACACAACAGAGCACACAGTTGGATACAAAACACTAGGTAAACTATATGACCAAAGAGTGCTGAAAAGAAAAGGGGGCTGGAAATACAAGCCCAACTGTAAAGTACAAGGAACTGGAAGTACACGTACAACTGAAGAAAGGAAAAAACAGTTGTTTGGTCATCCTTCAGGATTCCTACTTGAAGGGTAGGTACAGATAGACTCCTCATCACTCCACGTCTGTCAGTCTCCTCTGTGTACCAACTCGTCGTAAGGTCCACCTCTAGGTACCGTCCAGTCCTGGTACTCTCAGCCTCAATCAGCATTGTACGTCATCTGCTTCCAACACAACAAGGTTCGGGTATAGCCCGTGCAGGGGTGAGTATAAAGATACTCAATAGGGACCCCAAGACCCTCAATGTCTCACAAAATCCAACAAGGATAAACCACAAAGTAAGAAATCAATAGATAAAACCACTTAGGTATATGCCCATACATATACCTAAGTTATCAAGTAATCCATCTCAATCATGAGGAAAACAAAAAATTTACTCACTCAGTTAAACCAAGATTATATTCTAGGGGGGTAGTAACATTTCGAATTGTCGGCTACTGGATAAATCCTCCTCTATTGAGTAAAGTGGGTCTTCCGCCACAACCAGGTGTTTCCCACTAACCTTGGACTGATGAGGTACTCCTCCTACTGATTATCGTGGGTCTACTGTATCACAAAGAGGCGCACTACACTATGGGGTTGCTGCTACAACCAGGAGCTCTCCCTCATATCCTGTAGAGGTACTCCTCCTGTCGAGTACCATGGGTCTTCCGCCACAACCAGGCACTCCTCTACCGTGGGTCTTCCGCCACAACCGGGCTCTCCGCACTGGGCTTGTTGAGTCACTCCAAGTCAAATAGTAATCAGTCAACAATTCTCAGGTAGCTACTTGGTTCTCGCACAAATGCTCGCTCGTCACTGGAAGGATCCGCTCTACGAGCTACTGGTCGATACTCCAACTATCACGAAGTCCCCGGAAGAAGTATCTCAAAGGTCCGTGACGTTATAGGGGCTAATCCAAAATAATACATGCACAAGATATGGTGGACATGGTGACCAAGCCTTTTTCCAAAAAGTACACGGTGTGTAGAAAAGGGGAACACGCCGTGTCTTCAGACCTCGGGTATTGCTCGTGTACAATGGCTCGGGTCGTAAGGCTAATCATGTAGAAAAGTAAGTATACGGTGTGTGGTATGGTTACACACCGTGTCTACAGACCTCGGGTACTTCCCATGTACAATGGCCTGTGTCGTAAGGCTGGTCATATATAAAAGTAAGTACATGGCGTGTGGTATGGTTACACGCCGTGTCCAAGGAACTGGGGGCGGCTCCGTGAATGATGGCCATGTGCTCGTACACAGCCTCAGCCCCTGTTCGCCAACCTGTGTAACTGATAGATGGGGTAGCCCATGTCACTGGCCTTGCATGACCTTGTGGTGGAGTACATGCCTATGTACTTCACCCCGTGTCCCTGTATCCATATGATATACGCCGAGTATCGCGAAGCAGCCTCTGTCAAGATGTGTAGAGAGTACTTGTCATGTCTCTAGGCCATGTGATACATGTCTGACACCCAAAACCCTAGTCACAGTATGCCCATACTACACGGCATGTTCTTCGGAAGTACACGCCGTGTATTCTAGAATTTTCCAGAAATGACGCTTCTCTCCAACACACCTCTCGTGATGCCCTTTATTTTTTCAGACGGTCCATTCGCCATGATACTTTATACTCTAGGTCACCTTGATGTCCCAAAGTCATCTTTGGTGTTTTCAAGCCTCCGATCGGCTCCAAAAACACGTTTTGATCCACCTACATGAAGAACGGCCGAGAACGGTATTTCTTGATCCAGTCTGATCTGTCAACCGCTATCATCGCCACACCTCTTCTAGGTCTTCATGATGTTGGGTCTTCAATCTGGGATCTTTGCATCACAAAACAAATCTGCAACGATCCTTTGTTCATTTCCCAAGAAGAACGCGAAGAACACACCACATAAGAAGTACGGTGGAGAAATCGGGCCATGTTAGTTTGGCCCAGTCCCTCCGCATTAGTTCAATAGCAAGCGGATCAAGAGGAAAATGAATAACATTGATCAAATCAAACACACCCCTACCTTTGTTCGTTTTTTTCAACGAAGTCGCGAGGAAGAAGACGGAGTTGTCTTCATTTCTTGTGTATGCCGAACACTTCCAATCTTGAGCTCATGCATCAATTCATTGATGAAGATGAGGAGGGAAGGTCGGTCGTCAAAGACATCCCACATTGGTTTCTTCCTCAAGGTGTTTCTGAGGAAGAATTCGAAGATGCTCATTTTTTTCATTCTTTATTAGAAGAACACGTTCTTCATTCTTTGTTGGATAAACTAGTTCTTCGTTGGAGGAACTAGTTCTTCGTTGGAGAAACTAGTTCTTCGTTGGCGAGAGCTTTTCTCTCAAAAGATCCTTCCTCATTTTCCAAAAAAAGAATAGGTATCCAATAATAATAGATTACAAAATCTATTAATTTGTTGGCATAAAATTCAGAAAAGACAATAAATCACTTGGTTGGCACATTTATGGCATGTGCATTGGCACAATCAAGGTGGAGGAGCTCAAAAGGCTCTCCCTCATTTATGAGGGAGTTGAGAGGTTTCCCTCAATTAATTGGGGGGTTTAGCCCCAGGTGGTCCCCACACTGTAACCTCTCGTGGTAGGTTAGGTTTGGGTGGGCCCTATGACCATAACCTCTCATGGGAGGTTAAGGTGTGGTGGTCCCCACCCCCAACTACCACATGGGTGGTTAAAATTGATAAAATAAAATAAAACATGTGTTTATTTTATTTTATTATTTCCACGAAAAACCCAAAAACTATCTTCCACCCTCAACCAACTATCATTGAGGTGAAAGTCTTCTTAAGCGAATACCGGAAATGCGAGTTCAACGGTGCCCTCAGATTTCAATTCCAAGCACCGATTCAAAAGTTAGAAAAAACCTGCTTGTACGTTTACTGAACGTACCTGAACAAAACTTCAGAAATTTATTCTAGGCACACTAGGCCTCGGAATCACGCGCCGTCAATTTTCTCAGTCTCATAAAATTACCATTTATTTAAAAAAATTATATGGAAATTTCGGGCCTTTAAAGAGAAAGGAAAAGTAAAATAGGTATATGAAGCTTTTGATATTAGTAGAATCACTTTTCCAGAATGGACATAACTATGTAGATAGTGGGTTCAACTGATGTTTTAAAATGTAGATAACACGGGATCCAAGACCAAGGAATGTTTTCAGATTAAAAATGAAACACATTATTGAACAAATCTAGTCTTTTAGGATAAATTTTTTTTATAATTTTAAAAGATTGGAAGAAATAATTCCTTGATCATGAGATATTCCATCGATGAAAATTCAAATCATTTGCAACTGTTTCTATATATTTTTTCATTTTCAGATCTAGGTTTAGAATTACTGTATTAGTGACCCACACTTTCTCATTTGATATAAAAATAATTATGATGGATTTTAAGGTGCTAACATAGCATATTGACCATCTTTCAGTGTTTTATATGACTACTATGACGATTCCTTTTAACTTAAAGAATCATCATTGCACCGCCATTCTTGAAAATATAGTATAGGGAGTAGAATCTATCGATCTTGATAGAACAATTTTGTTCAAAATAAACCTAGACACAAGAGGGGGTGAATTGTTTCCTTTTAAAAAAACTTGAATAAATTAAATTAATCCCCATTTTTGATACATTTAAGTATTAATTTCTTCAATTAGATTGAGTATCAAAAAAATAAATAATAATAACACATACATTTTCATATCGGTTTGGGTCACAAAGACCCCTAAGTCCATTCCACCAATAATCTCTCCATAAGCATGGTGATTTTCACTAATATGTTCATTTTATTAGGGAAAACAACAACTTACTGGAAGAAAATGACACCTTATAACAAATCAAGTTCTTTTATATGTAACCATGATATACACATCTTAGTATGAGATGCTAAAACTCAACTAATGCTAAGTATAAGCATTCAAAACTTCAAATTAAAAAGTTAATGTGTAGAAGTTTAAGAAGCTCCATTACACAGTTATAACTACAAGTGAAAAATGAAAGAGTATTGTTTATGGAGTAGGTAGGTTATCAACAGATCTAAGAGAATTATTTTTTTATCTATTAAATGTGGTTCTAGAAAAGTTTCTTCCCTATGAAGAAGACTTGATGTGTAGAAGGGATCCTTCCTAATGTTTTACCTAGGGTCTCCTATTACTCTTGGTCAAATTCATATTTGTGATTTTGATGGTGTTGTGAATAAAATTATCAACAAATTTCTCAATTGGAAGAATTGTTTCCTATATTTTGTGGGTAGGATAACATTAATCAATAGTGTTTTAGCATCCATTACTATAAATGCTCACTCAGTTTTCAATGTTCCAAAGGGGGTTATTTCCTTGATTGATAGAGTTCTGGCTGGTTTTATTTGGAATGCACAGGCTGAAGGTAAACGGCACTAGTCCTCATGGGGCAGGCTGGCAAGGCATATTCAGGAGGGTGAAATCAATGTTTGAAGTTTGGCTAGGACTATTAAAGGAATGAATGTAAGGATCGCGTGGGAGGTTGTTGAGGGGTATATGATTTGGGGGAAGATTATGGTAGGAAATTTGGGAACTCATGGATCTAACTTTTGGTCCTCTATTCATGACATGATTCCATCTATCATGTAGTATTCTCATTGGATCATCAGAGATGGGAGTATTTATTTTTGGCATTTAAACTGGGTGGGTTTGATAATTGGGTTCCCAGGTTTCCCTACTGCTTTGATCTCCTTTAATAAGGCCAGTGGGTATCCTAGCTTTATTAATTGTATCTTGAATAAAGATAAAAGGAAGGTTTTTTATTTAATCGAATTTATTTTTGATCTGGATAAATGTGTGTTTTCATCCTCCAGTTCTGTGAATTTTCGGACTAAAGATTTCATCTGGGTCTTCCATCCTCAGGGGCAGCGGGATGACTGGAATAGTATGATATGGTGTGACCATGTCCTGACTATGTTTAAATTTCTTTTATGGAGGATTAGGAATAAATCCTTACTCATGGATGATAATGTAAATAGTATGAGTATTATCTTTTCATCTAAGTTTTATTGTTGCAGGATACATAAGGAGGAAAGTTATAATCACCTCTTCATTGAGAGTGATTGGGCCATGGGTGTTAGGGGTTTTTTTGGTGAATTCACTGGCTTCATGTCCATGGAGTGTCTGGATGTTTCATTTCTGGAAAAATAGTTTCACGGTATGAATGGCATGGGTCCAGAAAAAATAGCAAGAATGGTGATCCTTAATATTGGGTGTAGGTGTAACTGGTAGGCTAGAACCAAAGCTATATTTGAAGGATGTTCTTCATCATAGAGATCTGTTGTAATGAGGATAATATTTATTCTGATGGATTTGGTTAGTGGTATTAAAAACTGGAGTGATGCTCCTTCCCTTAGATTTTTATAGGTTAGTGCAACTGTGTTGTAGTGGTTGTCTTCGGTGGAAAGTGTCTATTTCTTTCATGGTGGAGGAAGACCAAGGTATGACTATCAAATGTTTTTTTATTTGAATCAAATTTAACGTGAGGGTGTTAATATGATTAGGGGAGATCATCTTGGTCTCCACTATTTTAGACCCCCTTAAGGTTGTTGTTTGTCCTTCCCAAGGCCTTTTTTGTTGTTGTTTTTTCCTAATAAAAATTCAATTGTTGATGATGACAAATGAAGGATCTTCTTCTTCAAAGAATAATATCTTCATGTTATTACATCTCTAAAGCAATCTACGTTGCAGAAAATCATTAAATAATACATCAATGAAATTATAACCTTTCAAATAAGTAGGAAAAACTCACAAAAATAGATTGTAACATGTATATCTCAAAATTATAAACCTAAAATCATCAACGAATGATTATAGAGAGATAGGATTTTATATTATCATAAGAAAAGAATAATTCTCATTTTCCATATATTATTGTAACTTTTTCCCTTATCACTTCTTGTAATGATCAAATATATTTTGAATAAATAAGAACATGGATCTAATCATGGTCAAGAATATTTATAAATATTACTAGATAAATTTTGATATATAAAATTTTAAATTAAATCGCAAATGAAAATAATAACTTCCCATTGAAAATATGAAATATTCAATCCACTATTTAAGATAATTTGGTTTGGTCTTTGAGTTAATTTTAGAAAAATATTTATTCTATAGAAACAAACATGAAAATCATAGGAAATATATTAAATTCAAATTCTATAGATTATTTATTTGACTTAGGGATTGTATTGCATATATAATTTTAAAGATTAAGTTACAAAACATACTATTAATTATAAATGTTTCAATAACCAACCATATGTAAGATACTTGAAGGTATACTTCTTCAAAATCATAATGTTCAACTTAAATTTAAGATAAAAAAATTAGCATTCCTTTTCAAAATTTATATTCCAAAACCTAACGATCTCTATAAACATAGGGTTTAGAACTATGATTATTGGCTCTATTGAAACATCCAAAATTCTTAGAAAACCATTAATAAAATTACTTATAGAAATCTAGATGAAATGAAATAAATATTTCAATAAATATAACCTTGAAATTAAATTAAATAAATATCATTAGTAAAACATGTGAGGTTATTTGTGAGCATCAAAATCAATGGGAAAACAAAAGAAATTATTTGATCAAAATTTATATACTCAAAAATATTCCCATTTAGATGATTCCAAAACCTATAATTAATATAAGAATATTTATTGAATGAAACATAAGTATATTTATTATATCAAATAGAATAATTTTTATTTTATCCCAATTTATTCTAGAATATATGAATTGGGATTATTAAAATAATAAATAATAATTGTTAATAGAAAATTTTTGTTTATCTAAATTTCTCCCCCTTTTTTTGAAATCAAAAATAATATAGATATATATATTACAGTGCATTTAATGTATCAAAAAACTCTTAGTGAATTTTATGTTTATCTAATAATAAATGCATCTTATAAAGTGAATAAGAGTTGGAACATAATATATATTAAATAAAAACAACTAAATATATAAAATTAAAAAAATAATTAATCATTCAAAATTTCAAAAAAAATTGTCTCATGGTTTTTAATACACTAAGTGATGGGATGAGATGATATTTTAGTCCTGGTCTCTTATAATTATGAGAATTATGTGGTAAATTAATCCTTTACCATATGATGCATTGATTTTAACTCTTCTATCAACAGCCTGATATTTTTATTCATTGACCTAGCATATTTATTCATCAATAACCATGATTCCTAAGACATATTTATCACTTCCACTACCATCACATTTATAAAATTTTGAATATTTGTTTCCGACATAAAATATCTATTAATTATTTTGTTTAGTTTATTGACCATATCTTTAACTCCTTACTCTTCCTAGGTTTACTTATAAATAATCTCTTTACGATTTTAAACTAAAATCTACATGGGAACACATTTAGATTAAAGTATTTGATGTTTTCCATCCATTATAGATAAACCATAAGAAATAATTTCCAATAATTTTAACACATCTACAGGTCTTTGACATGTGGATGTATATTTTCTCTCATGAATGAAACCTACTTTTATATACTCAACCTAGCAGACAAAGAATTATTTCATCTCCACAAAATATAATTTCAAAACAAATTTAATTTTATATTCCTGATATGATCAAACATATCTTCCTTAAAATCATAAAAATTTCTTCTTAGGATTGACCTAACTTTTGAAAATTTGATACTACACTTGGAGGGATTTAAATTCTATATGGGAAATAGAAAAATTTATCAAATATTCAATAGGGTCCCAAGAACACTCAATTTATTACTTCATTTTATCATCCCTATATCTTAAATAATTAATTTTTCATCCATAACTAGAGAAACATTTTGTGTATTCTCTTGAAAAATCAACTTGTAATGAATCTACCCCGGTAACCCATAGTTAGTGTCTTTACATTGGCCTGGATACAATGGGTAAAATCCCAAAGGACTAGTCAGATTAGTAGTTTTGGATAAACAGATACATACATAATACTTATTTTACATTGGGAATAAAAAATAAAAGATATTACAAAACAAAATAAAATTCTTAACATCCTTGAAAACTCATTTAAAGGATTCATCTTCATAACCTAGAGAAAGAAGAAAAAATAAGGGTCAAATCAAATGATTGGTATATGATAAGTATAGATGAAACCATGGAGAATAATTAAATAATAATTAACATGTAATGGTAAAAAACTAAACACACATTACATTTACATAGATTGATTGTATGAATAGATAGTTCATAATTAATATAGAAAGTTAAGTAACTAAAATTCATTCTATTTAATCAATAAACTGAGAATGAAATGAATCTAGAGATAATATCCTTATGAAAATATCCTAGATAATAATAACTAAAATCTTAATGAAGAAAAATATTAATTATTTGATTCCATGATATTAGGCATCATGATGCCTCTACCATCAATACCTTTCACAAGACGATTTAAATACTACATGTACAAACCCATTTAATTTGGCCAACTTAATTTTTCTTATAAGACCAACCAATGTATATAGGGGATATACTATACTAGTCCCCACCCATCACCGCAGGTCCAAATAATCCTCATATATTTAATAATCTATTTAATATATGAATCAATATTCCTTAACATCAAGTATCCATATTGAGTAAAGGATACAGATTTATCAATATTTCCCTAGTTAATCAAAAAAAATTCAAAGTAAACACCATATGTAAAAATTGTATAATATTTAAGAAATAATATTCTAAATCATTAAATATTATTTATATTTAATATAAATTTAATTTCCAATGAAAATTTATTAAAATAAATTGATTTTTTTTCAAGAGAAAGTCGACAATCACAATAAAAGTGATAATGATCAATAACTTTACCACTTGGTAATTTTCAAGTCAAATCTCCTTGTAGGAAATAATTCAAAGTAAAACTTAAAATACCATTAATTATGAATGAATCGTGAATTTACATGTGAAATGAGAAGTACATAATCCATGTAAATGTTAATTTCTATATAATAACAATTAAGTTACAATGAAATTTAAATTGTAATGAAATCCATTACATCATGCTTCCTTTTTAATGAATGTGATTTAATCTCCTAAATAGTGGTCTTAAAATTTTCAATAACTTAAAAAATAACCATATTAATATTTATAATAGAATATATTATCCTTCTATAAAATTTTGTCTGCTATTTGAAATAATCATTCATTATTTTCATTATTTCGGGTATTAATTGCCTCATTTTCTCATGTGTGTTTTTTCATTAATGATTAGGTTCCTTCAAACATTACACAGTTTAATAATATATAGAATAATAATAATGAAAAAATTATCATCAATTATAATTTTAAAACCAATCATGAAATATGGTTATAAAAAATGAAGTGTGTTGCAACCATGGAGACAGTAAGTCATTCATACACATGGGTAACGTTTCCTTTTTCCAGTGATCATTATAGAAAAAAAAAATATAATCATTCCAAAATTATAATAATATCATATATAATATATTATATGCCTATATATATCATCAATGTGGTGTGGTAATGAAAATAGTGTCGCATCACTACATGAAGGTGGTAGTCCACACGTACACGAATGATGTTTCATCTTTAAGTGAGTAAAAAAGGTAACAAAAATAAAATGATATATTATCTTTATATAATGATAAATATTTCATTAATATCATAATTATTTACTTTATATCATATATAATCATTAATATTATCCTTTCACCGTCCATGTGAAGCGTTAGTGAAAGATGAATCACATCACCTCGTGAGGTGGTAGACCGCCATACACACGGGCGACGTTATTATATCTCCTACGGAATATAAGGTATAAAAGATAAATATTATAGAATAACTCCATAGGTATAAATATTTTATTAGTATCATATATATACTTTATATCCATCATCAAACCTAATTGTGAATGGTGGTAATGAAAGAATGAATTCATCAATTTACGAGGTGGTAGTATGTCGTGCACTCAAACAATGATTTTGTAACCCTTTTGATAAATATAGAGATATTTTTAGGGAATTAACTTTTTCTAAAAAATCATATTATATGTAATATACTATGTATATTATATATTAATGGTTTAGTAAAAATTTAAGGAGGTGGAGAAATAAATAATGTAAAGGTGTTTGTTGTAGAACATTACTTCTTCTTCGGGTATCCTCCTTGGATTTTCACTAATTCCTTACTAGGTTGTATTTATATAAAAAATAAGGATGATAGGATGATAGGAGGGATTTTTGGAATTGATTTTTTTAGTTATTTTATGATCCAAATTGGTTTGAATTTGTAAATAAGATAGGAGAGTGAGTTCCCATTTATAGTTGAGGAGGAGTGGAATTTTTGTAAATACCAAAAATTATTCACTATTGGGAGATCTCCCTTACCTCATGTGGATCAAAAATTGATATTTAAATGGTTCTAGGTATGATATGGTACATTAACACCTATACCACACAATATAACACATGTTTTAATAATTTTGTTCCTTAACTTCTAAGTTTCCTTATTTTTTCCATTTTGGTTTTTCACTATGTTAACTAGCCATTTTAACCTAGGTAATTTATAATTTAATACTAAAATAAAATTATCCTTATTATGTAATTTTTACCCAAAAGTTATAAATATTATATCTAATTAAGAAAGTAAAAAACATATGTGTGTTGAAAATTAATTTTATCATAGGCACATGTAACGTGAAAAAACATCATTTTAACATTAACTACACTAACAAAGTGTCTAATAGTTAGGGATAAATACAGTCATTATGAAAGAAAATTTGGTCAATTAATGAAACATAGTTTATATTTATCAAAATCTATAAATCACTTATAAAAAAATTCATATTACTTAATAAAATATTATTTATTATAAAATAACATTATTTTCAATGATGACATTATTCACTTAATTTGAATTTAAAAATATCAATACAATAATGAAATTAGAATATATTATGTTCACACATTTTAAACATGGTATATTCATCTAAAAAATAATATATCACAATAATTCATTCAATTTAATTCACTTTTAATAATGTTATTATCTTTTATTTTATTTTATTTTTAACTAAATAATTACTTCTTTGGCATTTCTTAAGCATTTAAAGTACTTATTTCATCTCTAAATAAATTAAAATAAATTTTCATGAAATAAAAAACTTATTTATATTTAAAAATAATATTGACAACTAAAAATTTTCTCCCCTATCCCAAAGCTTTAAAGGAATGAAGGTACCTTATTTGTCTTTTTCTTCACTTAACTTATTATATGGGTCATATTCAAAGGAAAGTTCCTATAAATTTCCATATTTGAGAGACCTTGATGTAAAAGGTCTTAAAAACTTATAAAATAAAATTAATATTATATTTTAGGTCATTTTCAGTCGTATATTATTAGTTTAGCCCCATAGTAAACTCATTTTTACCTTAACCACAGTAATAAATTTTTTTACTGCATTCACTATTCATTTTGGAAAAAAATTAAGATTACAATATTAGACATTATAAATTATTCTGATTCCAAATATGGAATCGGTTTTTCCAAATTCTATTCACATAAGTGGTAAATTTTAATTTAAAATTAATCCCACATACATGGCGTGAAAGTGAGTTTCTAAAGTGAAAATGTTCAAAAAGATTACAAACTTTTTATATATAAATTCAATATGAAAACTATTCTAATGTCCTAAATTGGATTAATTCTAATAAAATTTAATTAGTTTTATATTAAAACCAACTAAAAATATAATTTAACATTATAAATTATTTAAAATAAATGACAATTTTCAATTAAAATTCAGTATTTTTCATTGTTCATCAAAAAGTTAAACTTTTAATAAAAATCCAAAAAACACTCTAAGGGAATTTTATATGATGATTTCAAAAATTAAGTTTATTTTTTAAAATAAATTTTCTAAAAGTGTTAAAAATTAATTTTAAATTAATTTCATAAATCATGACTAAAGCGTGTTTTGTTTAAACTAGGTGTTGTGTGCATTATAAGATGTTGAAGAAATTAAATTTATTATAAAATAAATATTTTATAATGTATTAGGGTGTAAAATTATCCCCACATTAAATAAATTACATCCTCACAATTTAAACATGAAATCAGTAATCAATGGTTTTACATTTGGAAATATCATTGTTGAAAAACCTGCATTGCAAAAAGGGATAAGAAAATATCCTCTTAATAAGAGAGGAAAGGGAAGTAAAAAAATACTTATGGAATAACACATTACAAGTATTATACATGAGATAAAATAAGTTATACATGATGATATGGACTTGGAAGAAAATATTAAATAATTATAGATAATGATTGAGGTCGTTGACCACAAGCAAGTGAATGATGAATGGAAAGTTAAGGGCCTCAAAATCATGAGTCTCTGATGATTTAAAATTGGAACGATATAGAGAAGATTATCATGGCCCCTACACAAGGATGACATGCACAAATCGAGAAATGGTCCAAATTTTAACAAATAAAAAGGATAAAATTATTTTTTCAAGATCCCTTTCCTATGGTTAAGGATTTAAATTATTATGTAAGGAAATATACTTAGTTGATATGTTTCTATTTCATAAGAACAATTTCAACCTTTAATTGTTCTTTGATCAATTTCTAATTCACCACTTACACCAAGAAAATAATATCTAAAATGAATTTTTTATTCTTAAATCACTAAAATCACTTTTAATGGATCGTAATATCCATAAATTAGTGAAAATTATTTCCATATATTTCAAACTATTTTCTGAAACCAATATGGTTAGCACAAGTTATCCAATATGCATAAATTTTCATATAGTGAAGCAATAAATTAATCTATAAAAAATTATACAAAGTTAAAATTTAACCATTTCATGGTTAACCTTATGAACCTTATAAAATATTATGATCCAAAACTTTTAAAATTAGGTCACTAAATTTACAAAATTAACTTATCATTAATCCCCCGGACAATATGAAGGATCTCTTAATCATCACATACCAAACAAGTGAATAACTTCATAATGTATTCTCTTGAAACATGTTAATAACCTAAATTAATATAAAAACTTATTGAAAACACGAATTATTCATTATTACTTATGTAAAATGTAGATTACTAGATATATTACAGAAATCCAAATACTCTGTAAACTTCATCAATGATGGTATAAACCACTTTGTCTAAAATTCATTAACCATTCCAAGGTAGTCAATACTATACAATTTACATTATCCAAATAAATCATATATTTATCCCAATATCATTATATCAATATCAAGAACATATTAAGGGTTATATGTTCCTCGATCATGTGTTTTCCAAGAATTTCAACTTTCCACTGAATCACTTTTCTTTCTACCATTCAATACGTGCTTTCAAATATTTTAAGAAATAGTATTGTAGTAAAATCCTTAAACATTTCATAATTCTTATAACCAAAATATCATCAGAAAAATAATTTTACAATATATTTATTAGTTCCAAATACATGAGAAAATTAATCATTCCACTTTGGTTGTATCAATATAATAAGCTTTACCATGATCTATTAACTTCTTCTAAAGTATATTCCCTTGATTCTTAGGGAATTCATTTTTGTATTCCCCCATCCCCTTATAGTTGATACACTAAGTAACAGTTTTTTACTTCTATCATTTGTATTCTTTTTCCTGGTGACCCTTTTCTCTATACTAATAACAAACTCCCAAACCCTAAAAGCATTTATCGGGTTGATTTTTTCCACTGTTATCCAACTAAGTAATTTAGGTTTCAATAAAAATATAAAATAAACTCTATAACCAAATTTTGGTTCTATAAATATGAAATTAGTCTCTAATTAATCCAATTAAATTTCTAAATATATAAAATTAATGTTTAAATAAATATATTAATATATATAAATATTTTTTTGTAGAAAAATGAGGTTTTGGACATTAAGTGTTCTAAATATTATATAACATTAATCACAATTAAATGGGTGATAATATATTTTTCTATATTTTCAAATATAATATCAAAATCATTATATAAAATATAAAAAATTAACTTATTTAATAAAAATTAGACAGCATTAATAGTTTAATTCTATGAAAATAACCATTTCACCATTATCATGGTCATTAATATTAATCATAGTAATCAAACTTTTATTAATAAAAATTTAAATTGGTCATTTAAATAATATGAAAATGTTGATAAAAAATGTGAAATCCATTTTTTCATATTTAATTTCAAGAATTTAGTAAATCTTGTTCTTAATATAAAAGAATCAAAAAAATTTAGAGTAAAATATTACATAAGTTCCCAAAATGATAAACATAAGTTTTATAAATACTATACACTATTTTTGAATTATAAATTTTTATTTATAAATATATCCCTTTCATAGATATCTTTTTCAAAATATTTTAATTCATTATTTTATTATGATAATTTCATAAATGTGATGGTTTTAGAAAAATCTGTATTTTTTATTATCCCCTAAAAATCAATTATTTTAGAAAATTTCCAAAAATTTATTCAATAATAATATTTTTATGCAAGATCAAAATATTTACTTAATTCTTGAAAACGCATATTCAAAAAATTTTGAATTTATCATTCAAATAAAATCAAAAAAATTAATAAAAACATTTTCTATTGGAAAATAATTTTTCAAAGTATTGACTATTCCAATTCATATTTCCTATCAATTAGTAAAAAAATATTTTTAATGTATTATTCAGATAAAAATAAATATTATTGATATCAAAAATATACCTTATTTAAAATATATTTATTTTATTAAAATAAAGAGCATAAATAGTTTATTTAAAAAAAGTTTCATTTTATAGAATAAAATATTCTTATTAGTTATCTATCTATATGGATTGAAAAAAAATGGTCTTTATTTATTAAAATATTTCATAAAGTGTTTACCTCTATTTATACCTTATAATATAACAGTTACATTATAAGGGTTATAATTTTTTTTGTGGTATTTTTTCGTTCGGTTCTATGTGTGAAGCAAGCTATTGAATGAAATGTGTTTTAATGGAAAATTTAGTTTAAATTATGTAGGTGTTACATCTAGTCTGTTTCTTATTGAATTTACCTTTTATCAAAGTTATTTCATCAACTTTTATTATTTATTTGTATAATAAGAGGATGTGGTGTGGTGTTCTTAGTGTGGAGTTTGACCAAAGTGGAATGAACCATGAAATTTCATAGTTTTCTTTAAAATTTTGTAATTTTAATTCATGTTTACGATAGTTTCTTGTTATTTCATATATTGTTTTTCTTCTATTTTTTGTGATTTTATTTTTTAAAAAATTTATTCCTAGTCTGTATCCCTTATGGTTTTTTCTTTTTTTTGGCGGGGGTTCAATTCACTACTAATTTCTTTTGGATTTTTATGGGTTTCTCAAATACATACCCACAAAATATATTTTCATAAATATGATATATATAACATTAAATATTTAATTAAATTTAATATTTAAAAGATTAATTGAAAAAATATTTATAAAATAATTAAAAAAATATTATTAATTAAAAAATTTATAATTATTATGAATTAAAAAATTAATAATTTTTATTAGGTAATATAAATTTAATAAAAAATTGGGCATAGTGAAAATTAATAAATTAGTTAATATCATAATATAGGTTAAAAATAAGATTAAAAATTCAAATGACCATAATTATTGAAATTGTATCTGTTTTGACTCCATGAACTTTGAAATCGAACATTATAAAATAGATCTACATTGTTTGGTATTAGATCAAAAAAGGCTTGTAATCCCTCTAAAACTGAGTTTTAACTTGTGATACCCTAATTCTCAAAGATTTGGAATTTCAGCTTTGTTTAAGAGGGACTTCTTTTATATTTTAGGGGTGACTAAATATATTTCCCAACCTTGTATTCATATAGATTTTATGGTGTTGAAATTTTTTTATTTTCCATATTGTAGTGTTGTTTATAAATATATATATATATATATATATATTCACATATATGTAAATAAAAAAATTTAATTGTATAAATATATATTTAAATATATTTTTATATAAAATGACTTTAAATATATAAACAATATGGAAATAAAATTTTATTTTAATATATTTGCATATTTTTAAAATATATTAACCATATTTTCATACATATTTCATGGATTTTATAGACAATAATTTCATATAAAATGTCTTTTTAATATATTTATATATTTTTTAAATATATAAACCATATTTTTAAAATATATAAACTTTATTTTCATATGGATTTTAAATATATATTTACATAATTTTTTAATATATAAACTATATAGATTGTATGGTGTTGAAATGTTATTTTTTTTCTATATTGTAGTGTTAGTTATAAATATAATATATATATATATATATATATTCATAAATTTATATATAAAAATTTTATTATATTAATAAATGTTTAGACATTTTTTCAAATAAAATATAATTTTAAAATATATAAACCAAATTTTTATATAAAATGTCTTTTTAATATATTTACATTTTTTCCTTCATGGTGAAACTCAGTGGTAACTTCCCCTATAGATCTTGGTGGGGTCTCAAGTTTGAACCCTACCAAGTAATTCATTGTATTTGTGTGTTGCATGATTTTATTTATAATGTATCCCCTTCATAGAGAATCAATGTATAAAAACCATATGGAAATAAGCATTTAGTATCCATTTTATTAAAAATAGAAAATTATCCATTTCATTTACCTATATATTTATTTCTATAAAATTATATATATAATTTTTCTATGCATGTATGTATATATATGCATGTTGTAACAAATACATATTAATATATATATATATATACATTCATATATATTGACACACATGAACAAATATACAAATACAAACACATACATGCATATAAAAATACCCACACATATATGTATACACACACACACACACACACACAGATATATATATATATATACATGTAGACACACACATATACATACATATATATAAACGCACAAATATTTTCCAAAAATATATATAAATATATCATTATATAATGTATTTAAGTATATTTATATTAATATATAAAAGTAAATATAAATATATATTAAAATATATATGTGCATAAGAACACACACACACACAGACATTTATATATATATATATATATGAATATATCATTATATAATAAGAAATTCATTTAGGCTAGTGGTAAGGGCATCAAGGAAAAGTGTGGTGAAAGAGTTTAAATCTCATCTATATCAAATTAAATGCAAATTTCTGGTGTGAGGTGTCCCTTGGTGGTGGGTTTTAGGTATTTGAGGCACATGGTGGGGGTTATTAGGAGGAACATTATGAATTTTATCAATTAAAGCTTATTTTATAAAATAAAATTATTTAAATATATTTTTAATTTTGTCTTCATCTCTAGAATCTATAACTGATTAAGTCATATTCATTCATACTAAAAACACACTAATAAAGACCTCACCTTTATCATCTCTTTTTATCACTTATAAATTGTTCCTTCATCTACAATTTTTGAGCACTAATAAAACCAACCATCTTTAAAAGGAAATGATAAAATTGATTTCATGCACTTTTAAAATTATAATCTATAGTATTAGAGATCACATACTAAAGAGGAACCATGTCCTGGAAACTGGATATAACCAAATCCTATGATAAAGTGGAATGGTAGGTCCTAAGAGCTGTGATGCTGAGAATGGGCTTTTTCACTAAATGGATAGATATTGTCATGCACTGCATATCAACCATCTCCTTTATAATCAAGGTCAATGGGGAGCTCACCAGAGGATTCGCCCCAACCCGAGGCATGCACCAGGGAGATCCCCTCTCCCCTTTTCTTTTCATCTTGGTGGCTGATGTTTTCTCTAACCTTATTTCTAGGGCTGTATCTGCTAAGTCTATTCATGGAGAAAAGGTTTGTCGTGAGATCCCACAAGTTTCACATCTCTTATTCACCGAAGACTACCTCATTTTCTCCAGAGAAACTATTAATGAATGTTGAGTGATCAGCCATGCGATCCAGAAATATGAGTGGGCATCTGGACAGTCTATCAATCACGGAAAATCGGCAATCTCCTTTAGTGCAGGGGTGCCTCCTGCCAGGAGAGATGAGCTTTATGCATCTTCTAGCATCCATATGGTCGATAAACACCAGAAGTATCTATGGTTCCCTATGGTGGTTGGCCGGTCCAAAAAAATAAATCTTTGCATATCTGGTGGATAGTATTGAGAAAAATATTCAAAGTTAGACCCCAAAAAGAATCTCCAAAGCTGGAAAAGGAACCCTCATTAAAGCTGTCATTTAGTCTATCCCCAGCTACTTTATGTCTATGTTTAAGCTCCCAGCATCCATCGTCAATCTGATCCATTCACATACTACCAACTTCTAGTGGGGGGGTATTATGGAAGGAATATACCCCACTTGTTGGCCTGGGAGAAACTCTGCAAACCCAAGTCAGAGGGAGGGATGGAATTCTGGAATCTTATTTTGTTCAATGATTCACAGTTGTCCAAGAAAGTATGGTGCCTTATTAACCGTACATCATCTCTCTGTGCGCAGGTACTTCGTGCCATGTACTTTCCCCACACGGACTTCCTTGGTTCCTCTCTTGGCCCTTGACCTAGCTTGTTCTGGAGAAGTATTTGGGGGACTCGAAATCTTCTGGAAAAAGGGATGGGCTGGAGGATTGGAAATGGATCATCTGTAAACATCTAGACTGATCCCTGAATTGCCGATAAGGATGGTATGCGGGCCACATCCCCTGCCCAACCAGGTCTTGAAGACACCACTGTCAACTACCACTTTTGAAACCATGGTCTGGGGTGGTGTATGGAAAAGATCCAAGAATGGTTTAATAAAAGAGACCAAAGAATTATTCTGATCATCCCCTAGGTCCCTGATGTAGGCCCCGACAATCTTTTCTGGACCAATGATATTTTAGGCGATTACACGGTGAGATCCGGGTACAGACTGGATCTTGGCATCCACTCTCTCGACCGTGATGAGGGACCATGGAAAGCACTTTGGATGCTCAACGTCCACCAAAAAAATCACCAATTCTGGTGGCAGGTGTTCACGAGCACCCTCCATACCATGATCCTTCTCGTTTATCGACATATGGCCAGTGCTGAGTCCTACCCTTTCTGCCCAAATATCCCAGAAACTCCTTGGCATGCCATCATTCATTACCCGAGAGCTAAGGAATTTTGGAATAAATGTGTCTTAGCTTCGGATGCTTCACTAGATATTTCCTCTAACCTCCCTGATCTTATGATATGTTGGTGTTCCTCTCTTTCATCGTCTAATGCTTGTTATCTTTGCACCCTGGCCTGGATCATTTGGGTTCAGCTTAATGATTCGGTTCTCCACCACATTTATAAACCTCTTGAATTCTGGTTTGAACGAGCCATTTCATAGATATAGGGATGGAAGGACCACAAAGGACACTTTATGCCAGGTGTTACCCCCTCTTTTCCCCCTCATTGGACCCCCCCCCCCACCAATGGAAGGGAGTATTAAGCTTAACATGGATGCTTATCTCCCCAAGGATGGGTCTGTTGCTTTCGGCCTCCTGGATTAAAATCATCTGGGGCAGATCATTGAAGCAAAATATGAATCACATCATGCCCACTAGGAACCTATAGTTGCTGAGGCTTCTACCATCCTTGCAGGTAGGAAGCTCGCTTTGGAACATGGATGGGCTGATATCATCATTGAGTCTGACTACCTTACTATAATCAATTCTATTAACCACAATGACGCTGAACTCCAGCCTTTTGGCTTTATCATTAGGAGAATACGCTCGCTTTTACAAGGCTTCTCTTACTGCACCTTCTCCTTTACCAAAAGGGAAGGAAACAATGCAGCCCATCAGTTGGCGGGCTCAGGCCCCTTAGATGTCAACCAGCTATGGCTGGACACTTTCCCTTCATGGATCTACTTATGTACGGCTGCTGATCTTCGTCATTAATATTATCTTTCCTTATTTTCAAAAAAATGAATAATTTTAAAAAGGTAATATTTTTAATTATAAAAATTTTATTACAATTGAATCGTAGAATAAAATAATTTAAATAAATATAAGGAAAAACCTTTTCAATAAGAAATAGGGATACAATTTCAACTCCATTAATCAATTTTTAATAATCATTGTTTAATAAGTATAGGTATGTGTTGTCAAATGTAGCCTAATTATGTAATATAATCTATATTGAAAACTAATTATATATGGTTATTACCTTTTATAGGAACCTAAAAAAATAGGCAATGTTTTTATTATTTTTTAAATTAACAATTGTACTTGAGTTTCTAAATAAAATTAATAATTTCCCTAAAATAATTTTTTTAATAATTTATGTCATCATAAATAAAAAAAATTATGTGTCATATAACAACACCATGGTATGCGTTTTAACATATTTTACTAGTCTACCATGATAACAAAGTAGGAAATTTTAAATTAAATAAAATTTAACATCAATATAGCCTTATTAATATCATTCCCATGTAGATGATATATTTACATGTTGAATCATTGTAAGAGTATTTATAAGAAAAGGATTAAAAAATTGAAATAATAATGAATACTCCATCACTGGTTCAAAAAGAGATTTCCATGTCAAAATTTTTACAATGGTTATGTAGTCAAATAATTGTGAGTAACATCATAAATATGATTTTGAAATTAATTATTATAAAAAATAATGAATATTAATTTCATCATCAATTATTAGTTAAAATGACATGAAATATATCATATATAAACCCTATTCATAATTATAATTGTTTAATGATGTTTGTTATTCTATGTAACTAAATCATATATTATATTGGATATCAGTTTTATATAAAATTGATGTCAAATATTCTATAAATTAAAAAAACCATGTGGTATATTTTAGATCTTTTTTCTAAAAAATTAATGATATCATATTTTTCATTATTTTCTATTATAATTTCACTGTTAAAATACTTCTTTACTATATTTTTCTTGGAAACTAATCAAAATTAATTAGATTCATTCCATTAATGTAATTAAATGGAAAATGTATTAACACCTGAATCTTAAGTAAAATTTTCCTTTTTGTATGTTCATGGATAAATCATATTGTTTTTATTTGATTCAAGTTTAAGGAATTCAACAAACAGACATGGATGAAGAATGGAAGAAGTTGGGTTAATGTTATATGTCTAATTCCAGTCTTTTAAGAATTCCTTAAAAATTTTAAATGTTCAAAAAGGAATTTATAGAGAATCTATACATACATAAGAAATTGAAAGCAACTTCATATGAATAATCTATATTTTATAAAGTTGAGTATGTTAAAAAGGTCTCGTGTAGAGTACCTATGAAGATTCATGAGAAACATCTAGTGGAAATGGGATCATATATGATTAAACAGAACCATTCCATCATTATATATGGATTTTTCCTTACTCAAGAAACTATTTTGTAGATTTTAGATAGAAAACATCCAGATCTAAATGCTATATAAGTTAAGTTCCCAATGGTGTTTGGTTGAATGTTTTTGTCAATTGGGTTTTTTTTATGAAGCTTATCAATGTATTTAATGTAATGGTTATGTATTGAGTGATGTTTTTAGTATCAACACATTACATAGAGATTTTCCATATTTCCCATAGGGTTTGGGTAAAGAGAAATAAGTAAGGAAACCATTGAAAATCAAAGTAACATCATATATAAGAATTGAGAGATAAACTAAAGGATTCCCAGAATACTTGGCTAATGAAATTAAAGTGGGTAGCCTATAACATAAGAAAATTTCTACACTAATCATCAAGTTTTTTTAGAGACATATCCTTTTGAGGATAGAAGCATAAGACATTATACATTACATATATTGTGTTGGTACCATTATAAAATAATTAAAATGATCAAAATTATATGATTGTAGAGCTAATCGTCACATTAAGACAAGGGAATATTCTTGGAGAAACTATGTATACAATAGTCACTACTGATATAGACAAACAAAATAATCTAGCTACTAAACCAATAATGGATAGTTTAGATTGTTTTAATGAGAAGGTAATTTTTTATAATAATATCTATCTTGTGTTGGAGAATCCATCCTTCGATGACCTTGTTTTTTTACTGAAATTAATGGCCAACACTCATGTTTAATGGATTATTTGAATTGAGATGACTCTAGGTGATTTGAATATAGGTCAACTTGAGTAGAAAGAATATTTCATTGAAATGCTAAAATTTATGTGTTTTATATAATGAAACCCATTATAAATTTTCTTGAAGGTGTTTGGAATTATTATATTAATTCATATAATTAATAAAAGGTGTTCTAAGATTATTTTAAGAGGTTTTAGAAGACCTTGAAATTTTTGATGTTGACCTGAACCTATTTATATAAATCTGTATTTCTTATGCTAGAGTTTCAAATAAGAATAATGAAATTTATCATACATGACATGTGTGTAAGAAAATAATTTTATGGCGAATAAATTTTCCAAGACTGTAAGATATTTTTGTTTAAATTAGATCCATTATAGAGGAGTTAAATAATGGACCAAGGGAATACATCTACATGAGCTATCCCATAAGATATTTTTCAGACATGTAATTAAATTAATTTTTGAATAAAATACCATGTAATAAAATTGTCTTTTAGTAGTCCCGTATATGTAAATTAAATTATTTTTAAGATAAGTGTCCAGTGCAAAAGTGAATTTATTTACACAAAATTCAAATGGCCTCTATATAAGTTAATTCAACTAAATGGATGAATTTTGAATAAATGTAAAATCTATATAATTTATGCATAAAATATTTCATAAAACATAATAGTATTGACTTAAATTTTTTTTTATCATTTTCTAAAGAAAAATAAAGTTTCTAGATTTTTTAATTTCTATATAATTTAAAATGGAATGATGATTGGGCCAATATTAAAATAAAAAAAGAAAAAATAAATAAACATGGTACATGAAAGAGAATATTGAGATGTTGATCTTCAAGGGTGATAAAAGTAATATCATTGTATGGAGTTATATTCACAACATCAAATATTCTAAAAGAAATTATTTTCAAGAATAATGTAGATAAATTTTTGTAAATGCTCGTATTTCACATCATTACTTAAATTTTGAGTCAATGTCATGAAGATGAATTTTTAATATGTTTATATTTATTTTTACTGATTCGAGCTAGGATTCGGAAAATAAATTTTAGATTATATGGACATATATTGAGTTCAAGAAGAAGATAATGCTGATCATACTAGAGGATAAAAGAAAAATAAAATTGGATAATGAGATGTATTAATTGAGGGTAATTTTGGAATACAAATGGATTTGAGAAAGAAGTAGATGGAAAATCATGAAAATCCACAAATGTATATTTTATTATATTAAATGTTTACTGGAGGATAAATTTTACCCTTCACAGTCCATTTTTGGAAATTGAAAGTTTATGGAACCAATTAATGTTGTCTCTTATGAACATGATGTAATTTCGTAGATTTTTAAAACTCTTTATTTGTGCTTTCCCATGGTTCAAATTTTTCTATAGGGTACTCAATGTATTTATCCTCCTTATAATATAATATTTTTCATTTAATTGCTTGACTAGATGTGTGAATATAAGTTTATTCATGTAGTCAGATGACTGTTTGTGTGGTTGTTTATTCGTTTATGTTATCAATATACACAATCGATAGTTTGTTAATGTTCTGTGGTTAGTCCATGTGGTCACTCCTTTTGTTTTTGTGGTCATCCATGTATATTGTGTATTCAATCCTTATAATCACTTTGAATGTTTTTCCCCAAAATTAGTTAAAAAATTTGTTTGTATAAATACACAATTATTTTAAAATGATGTAAAAACCTTTTTTAACCTAAAATAAGGATAAGTTTATTAGAAAAAATAATAATATAAAGAATAAATCAATAAAAATAATTTATATCTTTCAATTAAGTAATGTTAGAGCCTTTAAAATAATCATTTAAAATATAATCAAATCTTAATGTAATTAATTAATATTTAAAAGGAAATTTGATTTCATTTTTTAAATACCCAAGTGTTTCGTTTATTTTTTTTCTAAAAAGGAGAATTATTTATCCTCATTCAGTGTTATTTCTTTTACCTAGGTCCAGATTATCTTAAACCCTTGATCTTAGAGTCTGAAAAAATTCTACTGTCACCCTATCTTCTTCATGAAAGTTTTCTATCTAGTACACATCCATCTCCCTCCTCTGTTTTTGTGTAGTAAAATTATGAAATATTCTCACATGTTAGGGGATATGATTCTTCTCTTTTGTTTCCTTACTAGGTTTGATTTATTCATGCTTTATATTCTCTAGGTAAATCGATGTGATTAAACTTAATAAATATAAAAAAATTAATCGCATGAATGATTATTTAATATTCTGGGAAAGTTATCAATGAATAATTAGGTGATAAAAATTAATTCAGTATAATATTATTTAATTGTGTTACTGGTTCATGAATTGAAATAGTTATAATATCCTATGTTACAGATAAATATTATTATCCTCAAAATCTAGAATTAACATGTGGTGAATTTTTTTCATACTTGTTTCAATAATTTTAAAAATTATGTAAGAAATATAAAAAAATATAATTTCACCTAAAATACATAATAATTAATTTAGAGAATTAAATTTATGTTAATGAAGGGGATATGACATGCATCAGATTATTTTTAATTATTTTATGATTTTATTTGTTCTATGAGTCATGATATTAGTAATTTTAAATAATATAATTATCACATGTTGATGATAATTTTTATTTTATGTTATAGATATTATAAAAATGGTTTAGACATTGTGATATCTTGTGTTTTATGATTTTTCTATTATGCCTCTGGATATTCTAGATAATATGTTATCATTAATTTTATTTTGTTTTCGATGTGTAACATGACTTATATAATAGAAAATTGGTTAAAAATGTAAACTTGATAATTTCACATGATTAATGGAAGAGTATTCTAATTTAATTATTTATCTCCCTTGAGATGTAGTGAATATATAAATATTACTTTAATCATGTTTATGTTTATTTCTTAGTATGTTTAGAAACTACCAATTGGTATCTTTATAAAAAAACTACAAATAATAAACCTATTAGTTCTTGATTAGAATTAAAAAAAATTTCTGAAGAACATTGTTTGGGGATAAACAAGACATTTTTAATTTCTCCAAGGTTAAATGAACCAATTCTTTATTATGAATTTCAATTTTTTTGTATCAAAAATACATTGAATATATATGTATTATCAAGTATGATTGGATCCTTGTTGTTTATTGATGTTATTTATTGATAAATTATTTTTAAATGTTTTATGAGAAATGATATGGAGGCCCTAGGATATGGTTATAATCTATGAAAATGATGGATGTATAGATTATACTATGTGAAATGGTGTGGGAATGACATTGGTGTGGACTGTATGAGTTCAGAGTGGGGGTTTTTCATCGAAATATATTCATGATTTACAGTTTTAAATGGATGGATGTCAAGATACTATTTGATTGGGTTGAAATTACTTAAATTAGATTGAATCTATTCATGGGAAGTGAATCCAAAATGCAGTATCCTAGGGTGAGTCATAGAGTACCTGGATAATTTATGAAATGGTAAATAAATTAATAAGAGAATGGGATAGGTTCTTTGTGATTATATAATATGATTATATACTTTAGAATATAATATAATTAATTATGCAATAAATGATACTTGGTTTGTAAGGATTAAGGTATCAATATTGGATATGAATATGAAATGTTATTAATTAAATGTTATTGAATTAATTAACATGGAACTATAATGATTATATTATTATTCAGATCTAGTCATTAGTACTGGAAGCTATGTATTTTTGTGTTATGATAGATGTGGATGAGTCTAAGACTAGATAGTTTCCATTAATGTGCTTGTGTGAGATATATTTTTAATTTTATAATATCATATGCTTCATTTCCCATGTCAGTATGTCAAATTACACCCAAATGGATGGGGTTGTTTTCTTTAACATCCTATATGGAGAGGGAATGGATGAAATACTTCTCTCGCTCCCCCACTCTCCATTTTTATTTAGTTATTTATTGGCATATTCTGGGTTTAATGGTTTATGTTATGGGGTTCATTTCTACTCGGGATATGATTTCTCATAGATTTATTATGCATTTTGTATAGGTTGTAATGGATCAATGAACAATGCATAATTATATCTAATCTGGGTGGATGTAGATTCTTGTAGATGTATGTACATGGGATATGATAGATTGAGTTATATTCCATTTACATGGGTTTTAGTGGCTTCTGGGAATATACTTTCTTACTACTGTGGATGATGTATTTCATTCATTATAAAAAGAAAATTCCATATCCAGTTCTTAAAGACCTAATATATAATCTAATATAATTACCAAGTAATATAGGGAGGTCTAAAACCCTATACTTCCATGAAACCTAGTCCCTGATACCATTTTTCATGAACTAGTTGATGCATCCTCAAAATGAACGCTGAGTCAGCCTGCGACACACCTGAGGGTGGCATTGACCCCTTCAACCTGATGACATGTGTCGAAGGAATCGCATGCAATCATTGTGGAGTATTATTCCAAGTAAATAAGATTTAACTGAAACTAAATTTATTCATAAATTTTTGCATATCAAATCCATAAATTGGATGTCAATTCCAAGCCATAGAAACAAAAAACATATAAAAAATTAAGTAGATCAATGCATCAAGGACATAATACATAACCCTAAAAACTAATTATAAATAAATAATTATTTTGGTATAGGAAGAAAAACTAGAATAAAGAATGCTAACAAAGCCGATACAATTAATAAACACAACTAAAACCAAAAAAAACTCTATGTAATCCAACATAATCTCAAAGTGGCCTCTTTCTCGTCATATATCAATAAACCAGATCACTCCAATGTGATCCCAAAATGATACCTAAACCTGTAAATAAAACTCAGTATTGCCAATGTTGAGTGGAAAAAATAGAATCTGAGCATAGCTGATCTTAGTAGGGAATACCCAGAGATCCCATGTATTTCTTTTTCTAAAATAGAAAAATAATGCATCTTTGAAATACAACTAGAAAATGCGTGTTAGTTTTGGAGGAATACCAAACATGAACTTGTCAAAAAAATAATCATTAAAACCCAAAATATGTTTTTAATAAACATTTTAGAAACTTTTAAAATAAATCCATGTTCAAATATACCTCATAATGTCTAATTTTAAAATTTACTCATGCCCTTAGCAAAGAACCCCAACTTACCCACAAGGGTAATGTCAACCAATAGATAAAGAAAACAATGGAATTAGTAACATCATAGTAACATGGAGAATGTGGAGTATGACATAATGAAACTATAAGGAAATAGGGAAAAATTCCACGGAAAATAAATCATGGAATAATAAAAAATATGTGATCATGTGAATTTACTAATAATTCAGTTAGGAAACCCTATATGTACTCATGTTGGGACTATATTTTTATCTATAAATGAATTATTATGTCTATAAAAAACATTTTTCTCTCAACTAGCCTGACCATAGGAACTCCCCTCTGGTATATCCACACCATAGTGGATATAGTATTTCCAATTGGGACTAATTAGTAACCATGACTCCACCCACACCAAGACACCTCGGATCCCATGATAAGAATAATCATGGGTGGTGAGGTATCTCATTCTAAAAAGGTCTCAATCAAGAATAAACACAAGCTAATCAACATTTCATAGTCCAGCTCCCTACACCTTACCATGTAAAATTACTCATTATATTCAAGAGCTTCCATGTAGGTGAATTTTTTTGAAGAAAATGTTTAAATATTCTAAATAGGAATAAGAGTATAATTTTAGGAAGTCACATTTGTAAACCCATTTTAAGGACTACTTTGAAAATCAAAGACATTTTAGAAGACCCATGTTATAAAGAAGGCCTCCAATGATCTCCAAGATATATATATATATATATATATATATATATATCCATACATCTATATATGAATTAATATACATACATATATAGGTCCTTAATCACATTATTATATATATACGTACATTATATATATATGTTCATATGAATAACCAATGAGGCCAACATGAAAATATAAATCAATTAATTTAATAAAATAAGGGATTTGTCAAAGTAAACCCACCAAAACCCATATGGAATAGGAAACCATGACAAGAAACACTTCAATACCATATCCAAACCATATGAAAGTATTATAAATTCAAAACAAAAATTGAATAATTAAAATCCACAAAAAATCCCTTTTCTGTAATTTAATCGAGCATATTACATACATCTATTTCCTTTTAAAACGGTGAATTAAACCATTCACTATATTAATTTTTTTTAAAAACCACTCTATAAATTAAAATAAATCAATATTTTAGAGGAATCATATTTTTTATGATCAATCATATGTGGTGTTTGAATAAAAAGTGGAGGCACAAAATAACCTACCTCAATCCATGTCCATAGAGAATGAAACAATTGGAAATGGAAGAAAAATTCCTGAGACAATCATAAATAATTAAAACCATATCTTATAGTTAGGCCAAGATAGAACTGATCCAATGGAAAGAATGAAAAAACAAAAAGGAAGTAATAGAAGAGAAGGAAAGTTCTATACCATTTGAAGAACATCAATAATGGAGGGATAAAACCCTAAAAATTACAAGGTGGAGTAAGAATGGTGTTCCAAAGTGGGATCCTTAATACACCTAGGTAGAGTGGAGATAGTGTAGAGTTATTTGGGGTTTTAAAATTATGTGAGTTGATTAGTAATTTCATATTTTATAAGTTCTGGGTAAGTTATATGGTTCGGTCGCATGCTTTACCAAACTATAAACTAACCGTGTTCCCCTCACTATACACACACGATACTGACTTAGTTTTAATTCATGGTTAGTGAAACCATTCCAAACCATCTCAAATATCACTATCAAAAATTTCAGTCCTTTAGATAGTTTTTTGGAAAGTTAGTAGTAACTATTCCCCAACCAAGAATAAATATTATGACTTCATAATTTTAAAATTTTCATGTTGTATTGAATTGAAACTAATTGAAAAAACTAAATCTCAATAAATAAATAAGTTAATAAGGAATATAGAGGTATGGTGTGAAAATATTATTAGAAGACTTCATCTGATCATATAATTTTATTCATCATTATAAGACTTTATTATCCAAATGTAATTTTTTCATCCACATTTCTAATCGTATTAATTCTCTTATCATAAGCATTACTTATGATCATAATAATTTATTTATAATGTGAGGATTTACCATAGTAAATCACTATGAGAATTAATTCTAGTTATAATTCTTCACCATAAGAATTCAACATTATAAAACATAATTGTAATTATTTATATGAGTGTATGTCTTAAATATAATATTTTTCTAATTGAATGACTTCCATACATAGGAATTTTTTTAAAATTATAGTTTCTTGTGGACTTTATACTTATAATAAAGATTTAGTGCAATTATTTTATACATTTTATGACTTAAACATATGAATTCAATACATAAAAAATTCATAAATCTAAAATAAAATTTCATTAAAAAATGAAAGCATTAAAAAGATTGAGTAGTACACTTAAAGAAAAGTAATTAAAGACAAAATAGAGTTTATTTAATAATAAAAACTTTGGATAAAATCAGATACATGGGATCAACATTAATGTTTCCAATAGGTTGTCTTCTATATGTTTCATCCATAAGAATACATATTCAGATGGTTATACATGGTGGTGATTTTTTCTACTAGTTAGTTAGTTTGTTAAAGATGGATAAATTATTTTTCTTGGGAGATAATATCTTCAAATGGATAATGAATATGTTACTAAGGGTTTTAAAAATGTATCGCCACTCATCTTTTTAATTTGGTGGACCCCCACATTTTTTAGAGCTTGATGCTACCTGTTGAATGTCATATATTCTCCATAAAAGTGAGTTTAGGGCTACCAGTTTTTTTATACTATGATCATTAAGTTTTATTAATCTATGTGTCCTCCAAGTAATAAGTTATTATAAACACCTTTCTTATGATATAAATAATTATTTCACTATTTCTTTATAACACCAAAATATTTTATTATTTATTTTTTTCAAATAAATTTAATTTCATCGATACCTTGTGTTATATGAAACACTTATTTTTAATGAACAATAATATATTATATTTCTATAATCTAGCCATTAAATTCATGGGTATGAATAATATTAACAAAATTATGGAAATTATATGTTTTACACATGTGTAAAATAAATTAATTAGTTATAAATTAATTATAAAATAAAATAAAAAACATTTGAAATTAAAAGAAATATTTTTTAGAAGAACTTATTTTATGGGAGAAATGTTTTTTAACTTAATAAATTAATGTATTCACTATCGGTAGATTATTTTTATGAAATATATATATTATATATTCAATAAAGAAATTTATCAGTAATCTAATGTTTTTTAGGCTTGGGATAAGGATTACTCTAGTTTTACTGTTAAAATTATATTTTTCTAAATAGAGATTATATCTTGTCTTCTGCACATCCATTAAAATTATTTTATTCCACTTTTAAAAAATGTATTTAATAAATGAAATTAATTTTTGAAATAAAATTTTCAAAATGTCACAAACCAACTCATTGAGGCATGTCTAACTGGCATTAATCTAAGTGTGACTACCCCAAGATTACCTCCAATAGGGCAAGGTTGGAGACCATCACCAAGTAAGAATATCACACATATGTGATTCATTATCCTAAATTACCTACACTCACATGTATATCTCCAAGCTCATATAGTGGTGAAATGTTAAACAATAAAACTGATACCAATTCATGCGTATGTTTATAATCCCACAATAAATGTATGAAAAAATTACCAAAAGTGTAAAAGGGACAAACACAATCCCACCAAAATTGTAAATATGTCCAACCTACTTAGAAAGAGGGGACTATTGTCATGTGTGTCACCGACAAGAACCTTGATCTTTCTTTCCTAAAACTAAGCTCCTTCGACTCCTTGTGCTCCTAGGACTCTATCAAAAGTTTTTTCATCTACCTAAGACACAACACATGTGGAAAGAGACCATGTAGGGGTGTGTATAACAATACAAAGTAGTAAACCCTGAAGTCACAAAGAATAGAGTATCAAGAGTAACCATCACAACAATACATAGGTATGTCAAACAAATAAGAGACATAGAAATAATAAAAACCTATATATACTCATAAAAATAGCTAGTGCCAAGGATTCTCAACCAACACTTATAGGTAAAAGATTATACTCAAGGATTCAAGGTAATGCTCATCTGGTATAGATTTATCCCTAAGCTATTTTTTCATTGACAACACTCTCTGAGTGGTCATGCTTGTCAGGACTTGCCAAGATTACTCTTTAGATATCATAAGATGGTGTCTTCTAAATTAGGGATCACACCCAGGACCATTGGGGGACTCCACCAACCCTAATAGATTAATCTTCTAGATAGGGGATCGACACCCTACTCATGGTACTCAAACTGATATCACAGACCCCAACCAGGAAGGATATGATAGAGGATCCCACCTTCGGTCCCACGGAGGGATAACGCAAACTCTATCCAAATAAAAACCTGTATATGGGATCTCAATCATGTTTTGAGGATATAATATTATTTTTTACCCTCATAATAATGGACCAAGGAAATATAATCAATTGATCTTGGCCTATATTTAATATACAAAGGTCCTCACACCACCCTAGAATAAGTACATGGTGTGTATCGTCTACCCGAGGGTCTCCCAAAGTCTCATTATCTTAAAAGTCATGTAAACCTATTATACATGGCATGCCCTTGAGGGGTATACAAAATGTAGAGGTTGAGATGTTACTCATTATGCCAATATCCCATAGTTGTGAAAAACATGGAGTGCCCATGTATTTTAGGTTGTGGTCAAGTACTATGGTCTGGCCTGTGTACTGGCTCATGTCCAAGTACATGGTTATACCTATGTACTCTAACCATTCTCATGTTCCTAGAAATTTTTGTGTCATTGTACTCCAAAACCACATGTTGAGCTACCCGAACCATGTCACATGGTATGTGACATGTGTCACATAGCACGTGGTCCTTAACTTTCTGAAGAAACCTTAGCACTGTAGCTAGGGGTACCACACAATGTGAATCTTTGGATTAAACACTGTGTAACATGGAAATATTAGAAACCCACAATTATTTCATGTGTATTCCCATGCCATCATTAATTCTTAATCTACTACCAATATCACCTGGTTATTAAAGATCAAGTCTATTTGAGCCGTGCCTTCCCCAAAGATCCAACTCCATCCATCCAAAACAATCAGGAATCCATCCTTGTCACCCAATCATCACTTCATGTCAAACCAAGAAGAATGGGAATCACCAGACTGATCTGATCCACCTCTGATTTATATTCATCATCATCGCACCTCAATCACATCCCCAATCACAAACTAAACATGTAGTATTGGTCCATTATGCTTAATAAATATCACATAATGATAAAATAGAGTTTATTCATTGAACTACCATCCAAAGGAATGTTCAATGATGAATGTTCGAAGAAATATGGGTGAAAATCACAAAAAAATAACTAAGAAATGAACCTCTACCATTTTTTGGTTTGGACTCAAATTTTTCCCATTAAAATGATGAATGAAGAAACAAATAAAAAACTATCAAATCAACCATAAAATAAATCAATCGTTGATGAAAAAATCAACTATTATCAGTGAAATTGATCCACATTTGATGAGGGATATAAAAACGAGGTGAATCAACATAAATCGAATGCCTTACCTAGGGGTCATATTAGTTTCTATGAAGAACACTCCTATGTTTCCATCATTGGAGAGATCTATGAACTTTGCAGCACATTGATCATCGATCCATGATCTGGTCATTGTTCCTCTAAGAACAATTCTCTAATGGCTCCACTCTAGGTCTCCAGGGTTATACGGATAACCCTGAGATTTACCCATAATCAAGTATTTGTAGAGGAGGAATTAGGTTCTCATAAATAAATAAAATTAATTAATTAATTTTATTAATTAATTAATTTATCCTCCCACAAACAAACTCAACCCAAGAATCTGACGCACTCTAAGGTTATACCACACCTGGTGTAAAATCCATGATATGAACTCAACTAAATCATAATATTTCTAATTCGATCCTACATTCCTTAGTTATTTCACTATTTCCAAAAAACTTTGTGTCTATGATATTAATATATTAAATATTTTTATAATTTTAATATAAGGATCATCATTCCTCATTATATAGTTCCATCTTAGTGATTGACTAGGAAAATATTACTAGATATATTTCAATGAAAAACATGGAAAAAATAGAGACGTTACATTCTACCCACTATAGGGATTTTTATCCCAAAAAGTGAAAATATTACTAAAAAAGATATGGGAATTGAGATCACATCTGGGTCTCCTACTCCAAGGCTCTCTCTTGAAGACTCTTATGACACCACTATACATGCATCAAAGGAATCACTCATCCATAGAGGATATTCTCCTTCCAATCCTCAATATACATCAAGTACTCCACAATGGTAACTCCAAACTCAATATCTATATCACCCCAATAGGTAACATTTGATGGATCATGCACATACCTCCTTAATTGTGACACATGGAAGAAAATGTGTACCTAATATAACTACAGTGGTGGAGCCAAGTGGTACACCACTTCACTAACTCTATACAGTATCTAGATGGTTCCAATGAATTGTAGATATAACTTTACACCCTGAACAAATCTCTACAATCCACATCAATTTTATACCTTTAGGAACACATGGTATCCCTCCTTAAAATCCAAAGGCCTCCATTTTCAATATGAATAGAGATTATGATGGATTTGTGTAGTCCTCGTCCACTAGTGAATGATCTAAACCTTTTCTATTGTGGAACACACCAACCCTAGTCCCGTTAGTGCTGACTCTCCTAGATCATTCCAATATAGTGCTGAATTGCAGGGATGCCGGTACCAGGCCTCTAATAGTTCCATACTGATGTTAGAACGGTGTTTTTTGTTATATGAAAACTCCATTTAGGGTAGGTTATTATCCTAACAATATCCAAATTCCAACATGAATTCCCGAAAAATGTCCTCCAAAACTTGAATGGTTCACTCTATTTGTCCATTGGTTTTTGGGTGAAACGATGTGCTCAAACGCATCTGAGTCCTAAAAAATTATTGTAATCCTTTATATAATCATAATGTGAATTGAAAATAGTGGTATGAAACAATCACCAAGTGAACTCTATAGATTTTTACTATCTCTTATAAATAAATTCATCCCTAGAACACTCCAAAAATTTTATTTCATATAGCTTGGTAGTGGGATGACTTTGTAAGTCATTCTATGATCACCTGGATGGAATCATTTACTATGGACACCCATGGGTACCCTATCATGAATTCAATAGATATCCCATTCCACTTCCACTCTAGCACATCAAGGTATTGAGCTAATCCCACTGGAATAAGGTTCTCACCCTTCACTTTCTAATCAGTGAGGCATCGAGAGACAAAATATACTACTAAATATTTCATGCATGGACACCAAAACTAACATCAGAGTTCCAAGTACATATTTTTCGAAATTTTATGTTCCACCAAAGGGGATGTATGAAACACTCTCATCACATCATCTCTCAATATCACTAGTTCCATATTCAGTTATCTAAAAATGATGATGTTTTCCCCACCTTTAGAAAACCCATTAGTACCACATCTAGTGGATATCTAAGTATGGAAGGTCACTCAGTTGGTATCTCCCTGTTGATCCTCTCTAACCCACTATAGAATTTATGGGGTAACAAACATCAATAGGAGGTAAGCCATATCATCCCCATCAATAAATGAAAACTATAATGATGTTATGTTCTTTGATGCATCGATGAACAGTTGAGAAGAAGATATCATACAGAGAGAATATTCCACCACATTCCATTTACCTAGAGTATAAACTATCTTGAAGTCATAATCCAGGAGGAACACTAGCCATAACCTCTATTTAAAATTCATATCCTTCTTGTGAGATTATGTACTTTATACTCTTATAGTCATAATAGATAATAAAATAATCACCCATAAGGTTGTGACTCCACAACTTCAGGATAAAGACTATCATGGATTTCTCATTACCATGGTTCATATATTCTTGCTCATAGGAACTCAACTTCCAGGACTAATAGGAAATCCCTACCTACCTCTGCATCAATACACAACCATGTTTATTCCCTGAGGCATAGCATAATACTATATACATGAAACCCTCCTCTGAAAATCACAATATGGGGTTGGTCTACAACCTCTGCCTCATCTTATGAAAAACCTACTGATTCCTCTCTATCCAAATGAAAGGATGTCCTTTCCAGGTCAAAGAGTTCAAATGTGTCGATATCCTATAGAAATTGGGCATGAATATATGATAGTATCCTGGCAACCCAAGGAATCTATACACCTCTGTCTCACTTTGGGGTGGATCCCAAGTTAACAATGCCTCGAACTTCACTGGGTTTAATGCTACACCATTAAACATGATGACTTGTCTTATAAAGTGGACATTCAGAATTTAGAACTAACACTTCGAGATCTTCCCATAAATATGGTGCTCATGGAGTATATCCAGAACCACTCTCAAGTGTCTCGCATACTCCTCCTTAGACACTAATTACAATAATATATCATCTATTATGACCACCACAAACTTATCTAAGAAAGGGTGAAGGATATATTTCATGTGTCCCACGAACACTATTGGGGCATTCTTCATGCTTAAAATCATAACTAAGTACTCATAGTGATTGTAGAAACATTTAAATATTGTCTTCAGTATATAATCATCTCATGCTCCTATCTAGTGATAGCCGAATCTAAGGTCAATCTTTGAGAACCGTCATACCCCACTCAATTGATCTAAGATGCCTCAGATCCTTGTTAGAGGATATTTATTATTCATGGCCACCTAGTTTAATCTGAATAATACATACACAACCTTAATCACCAATCTTCCTTCTTTTAAAACAATAATGAGGCTACACAAGTGGGGAATTGGGTCTCACAAATTCCTTCCACTATAAATCCTCCAAATGAAACCTCAAATCATGAATCTTTGTGGGGGGGAATTTGATATACTAGCACAGATAATAGGGTCATACCAAGGTGTAAGTCAATGCAAAGGTCTATCTATCGGTGGGGAGGAAAGTCTGACACTTCCTCGTGAAAGACGTATTTTTAATCTTCCACCAATGTAGGATACTAAAATACCATATAATTCAATACATTAAGTGTAATAACATTCAACCAATGATTAATGGGTTGTATCATTTTATGTATGAGCATATCTTACTCTACCTGGTTTTCTTCTCACACGTGAAGGAAAGCCTCAATCCATCTCCCTCGATATAACACATCATTCCACTAAATAATTTTACCTGGGAAGAAAATATAAATATCTATTACATACCTAATATGAAATCATAAGGCATCATCCCTATTATAAAGAGATTACATATTAATCTCTCACCTCTAAGAACCAAGCACAAGGGTTAATCCAAGGGCTCAACCAGAATCTTTATTTCTCAAACTACAAAAGAAGTAATAAAAGTGTGGATGGAACCTATCTCTATCAATACTATAGATAAAGTCTATAATGCATATATCATACCATGAATTATAAAAAGTTCCTTTGGTTTGTCTGACTCCACTACCTGCAGCTATCCTTGTCCCTTCCCACTAACTAACAGAGCCTGGCACAGACCACCTGGGTGCGGTGGTGGCAATAATTCACACTGTCTGCCACCTCTAGCTACTCTACTCACTCCTTTTTCATGTATTACACCCTTTATACCTTCTTTATCCTATCACTTCCTCTATATAGTTGGTCTATTATACATATCATTTTCTTGTGTATGATGGGATGGTAAATCCCAGGAAATAATTCCATGACTATTTCATGAGAAGAGCTACCTCTCCCTCAGTAGACTCAAGTCATCCTAAGAGACCTAAACTAATTATCCTCTATTCTAGGATTTTTTTTAGGTGTCTTACATACCCAAATCCCTATGAATGTTGTTGGATATCTATGTCTAATGTCTCATCTCTTGTTTTCCCAAAACCATCACCTATTATCAGGGTTTTCTCTTCCATGAATATCTCTTCTAATAAGTCCCACTAGATCACTCCAATATAGGTTAGAATACAAATAGATATCACCATAGTCCTAATATATCATTGTAAGCCCTGATAAAATGTCCATGCTCTAAAGAATAGATCTTGAACCATATCTAGATATTATCTTGAGAGGTCTGTGAACCTCTCTAAATACTCAAACATAGTCATGTTTCCTTGATATAATTGTAGAAGATCCTATATATGCACTGATTACAACATGTGTATATAAAATACCTCCAAGAAGAGATGATTTTTTTATGAACAGAAGAGAGTTTTCACATCATGTGACTAAGTCACTATACTCAACTATCTTCAAGTGAATCCTTGAATATAACTCAATGCAAGGACCACCATCTAATATGTAGGTGTCCTAGAAAGTTTGAAAACTTGGTTGTATACCTCTAGCCAGTCCTCAGATGCCTAGGGTTCTGGCTTGCCCCAATATTTGGGAGGTCACTGCCTCTGAAACTCATGTAATGCACTCATCCTGAATCAATCCTTGTATGGTACTTCCAATTATAACTTCTACTCTATGGGTTGTGAAATAACTAGAAAACCATGCGGAGGTACTGCCTTCTATATAGGCCCCTTTACAAAATCCTTGTAACTTAGTGAATCATCATCAGGATCATGCAATGTGGTCCTAGAAGGATATCTTCAAAAAGGAATCCTAAAATGAACAAGACATTTCGTGGTCAATAAGTACATCCAGGGAGCTTACTCAATAAGGACATGGAAGTCAAAACTCATTCCTATATGATGTTTGTACCAACATTTTCCCTACAACCAATGTCAAAATGTGCTGATTCAATAAGAATATTTTCAAAGCCTTAGTGAATGGATCTGTCGACCACCACACCAACATTGGAAACCATGGCCTAAAATCTGAACTTGAAACATGTTAAAACTTTTTCTATAAAACCCAAACCAACCACACATCTATAAAAAGTTCTACACTCTAGTACTAAGGTAAAACCTTACTCTGATACCACTCTGGCATAACCCAACCCAGTGGGTTCCTCTCGGTTGGTGATGAGTTGAGTGTCACTACCCCAATACCACCTATAATAGGAAATGGGCTGAAAACTATTTTTGGGAAGGAATTTTCCCACACATGGGAGGCATTATCCTAAATTACCACTATGTACACATGCATATCCAAGCCCATACAATGCTTAAATGTAAAAAAAACTGGTACCAATGCATGAATACATCTATAATCCCACAAAGAGTGTATAAAAAAGTACTGAAAGTGATAAAGGGGCTAGACATAAGCCCACCAAAACTTGAAATAAGTTAAAACCACTCAAAAATAGGGAAATGCTATCAAAGTTTTCACCCATTATAATCTAATTTTATTTATATCAAAACTAAGATTCAACTACTCCTAGTCCTACTAGGAATCCATCAAAAGGTATGTCATCTACATAAGATAATCCATTTGTGGGGATATCTCATGCAAGGGTGAGTATAAAATTTCCCAGTAAGATTCCATGAAATTACTGAGAAAAAAGCATCAAGAGTAGTCCCCTCAAAAATACACAGGTATGTCAACAAGATAAGAGACATATAAATAATAAGTATCCATATATACTCATAAAAAACAACCAATCTTAAGGAGTCCCAACCAAAAATTCTATCCAAAACATTCTGCTCAAGGATTTAATTTGACTCTCATGTGGGTGGTCTCACTTCTTGATCCATTTTTTCACTAATGACACTCATCCTAGAGGTCTTTCTCATTTGGACTTTCCAAGAAGTACTGATTATCTCTTATAAGATCATGATTTCTAGATAACAGATCACAAATAGGACCACTGGGGGATTCCACTTACCACATTGGATCAATATACTATATAGGGTATAAACACCCTATGGATCGTTCTCATGTTGAAATCATGAACCCCGCCTAGGAATGATATGATAGAGGATCCCACCCCATGTCTTATAGAGAGATACCGCGAACTCTATCTGAATAAGATCTTATAGATTGGATCAGAATCCTATTCTAAGGATGTAATGATAAATTTTACCCTTGTAGGGATAAACTAAGGAACCATACTCAACTAATCCTAGTCTATACTAAAGACTTGGAGGTTCGCACATTGACCTAGAATAATTACATGGTGTGTACTAGGGATACATTATGTGTATCACCCACCCGGGCATTTACCAGTGTCTCATTGTCTCATAAAAAATTTAAACCTCCATATATAGGGAGTTTACATGAGGGTTATATTATATGTAGAGTTTGGTCTAGCACTCGACGTACCTCCATCCCATGCTCATATTAAACTAGTCATGCTTGTGTACTTTAGTTCATGACCATGTTTTACGATCATTCCCATGTATTGGACCATGTCTAAGTACCAGTTTGTGCATGTGTACTCTACCCATTCTTGTGTGATTGGCCCTGTCCATTTCCATCTACTCCTGAAGTAAACACTGGGACACCAGTATTGGGTCACACGACATGTGACAAGTGTCAAGTGATATTTTAACCTTTACATTGTGTGGAAACCCAAGCCCCATAGCTAGTTATACCACCTGTAATGTATCTTTGGATTACACATCTTATAACGCTAGATTTTTGGAAAACCATAGTTCCTTAACATATATTCTTGTACTGATATAACCTCTATATCTACTTCCAATCTCACTCAAGGATTGCAGATCTTTTCTCACAGATCCTTTTCATCACTAGTGGTCAAATTTTGGTCGTCCAAACTGATCTGGAAACCATTGAAATTTCATGCTCCATTGTCACATATCAACAAAAGAATAAAGGGAATAAATAGACCAATATGATCCACCTACGATCATACCCCATCTGTCATCGCCTTCCTCCCCGGCTGGCTCTTTCTCCTTGGCTCGCAGCTCGGTGCGCTCACGGTGTGGCTACTCTCAGCTTGCACGGACTCGTTATCATCCTCGGCTATTTTCATCATGGATCGTCCTCTTCTTCAGCTTCAAGAGGCGTGGTGATGCACCAGGGTGCGGGATCTGTTCTGCATTTTGGGGCTTCCATCGTGTTCTGTGTCGAGTGATCATGCTTTTTGTAGTTCTTGTCATAGGGTACGATTCTGAAGGCGGCGATGGGTTTTGCTTCAATTTCCTTCAGGTTTTTGGCTATGTCTTGGTTTTCTGGTCGTGACGGTGTTTCTGGCGACAGTATGGGTTCTCTTCGGGTGGATTCATTTCTCCCAGATGATTTTTGGTTTATTTTTTGTTGTGTGGTGGTGTTTCTGATGATTAGTAGGGTTTCATGATGGTTTCTGAGTTGCGGTTTAGTTATTCCTTTGGTTTGGGGGAAGTTGTTTTGTGGTTTGCTTTGATCTGGTGGTGGATTCTATGTTTTCAACTATGGCCTGTTGTTCTTGGCCATGGATGGTTGGGGATTTTGGTTCTGCTACGTCGAAGGTGGTGCCGATGGATGATGGCGAAGCTCTCCCATGCTCTGGATGAAGCGTATTTTCCTGTATTCTGGTTTGTGCATCGAGGCAGGATGTGGATTTTCTCTGGTGGAAGAGATGAAGGTGGTGGTAATGTGCTTTAGCGACGACCGCCGACGTTCTGTTGGTGTGGTGGTGCGTGGAGATCGTTCCCGGATCAAGGATGACAGGTGATGGGCTCGTGGCTCGATGAGGAGGTGCGGCGCGTGGAAGGACAGTTGTCCCCTTTGATTGTTGTTTTTGAATTTTTAATTTTGAATTGTTCTGGATGGTGTGAAGGGTGTACTGAATGTGGTGAAGTCATGTCCTGGGTACCAGAAACCCTTAAACCGGTCTTTAGAAAATGAAAAAAAAAATGATTTGCAACAGATGAAATGGGGGATAAAATCACAAACAAAAAAATAAGTAATTAAACTAAATAGTTCTTTGGGTTGACCAGGATTCATTACTGATATAATGATGAATGAAGAACCAAATAAACAACCATCAAATCAACCATAAAATAAATCAACCATTGTTGCGTGAATCAATTCGTGTTAGTGGAATTGATCAATGTTTTATATGGGATATAAAAAAGGTATGAAAATACATAAATAAAATTTCATAGATGAATTTTTATAGATCAATGATATATAACGGTCATCTGTTATTGTCGTTGGTGAGATCCATGAACTTTATTATACACTAATCATTAATCCATGATCTGCTCATCATTCTTTCTAAGAAATATCCTCCAACAGCTCCTATCTAGGTCTCTAATGTTATGTGGATAACCCTAATATTTACCCATAATCTATTATTTATAGATTATTAATTTGGAAATTTAAATTAAAGAAATAAATTAATTAAATTTATTTATTTATTTATTTATTATCCCATGACTGTGCTCGACCCAGGCGTCCAAAGTGATCCAACATTATGTCATTCCTAAGGTAAAATTCATGATATGAACTCAATTGATGCATCTTATTTTTGATCCAATACTCTATTATATATTTATTCCACTATTTTATGAAAACTTTACATGCGTGGTATTAATATATTTAATATTTTTATAATATCAATATCGGGCTCACCGGGCTTCAGAATCTCACACCATATTAGTGCCTAACACTGAAAATATTAATAGATATATTTTAATTGTTCACATAGAAAAAAATAAAAAAAAATAAAAAATATATCTTATATTGAATTTTTTATAATTTTCATAAAATATTAATTTTTTGATTAATAGTGAAAAGGATAATTTTTATTGAAAACTTTATTTTCTTTTAAAGGATTTACAAAGTTCAATTTTTTTTAAAATGAATTAAAAGTAAATTTATTTTAATTATATTATGAATAATAAAATTTAGTTTATTATAATCAATTTCATTCTGAATTTTTATATAAAAACATTTTATACTTATGAAAACTTTCCCTTTAGAAAACCACTTCTTCGTCGCGTCTACAGATTTAATTTTAAATTAAATTATGCCACATACGTGAATTGAATTTGTTAAAATGGATTAAAAATTTATAATCAAAATATTTAATATTATATAATATTTTCAAATTATTTTTTGGCAATAATAATAGTAAAAAAGTAAAAAATAATTATTGTGGTTAACGTTAAAATAGGTTTACTAGGGATTAAACTAAATAGATAAGGGTCAAAATGACCAAAACATTTGTCCAATTCTTATTTAATGGAAATATTTAGACCTTATTTCATCTAAAGTTTGATAATGATCCATTTTGGATCCTTTTTGTGTGTTTGAAATGTGGGTATATCTTTTTCTTTTCCAAAATTCTAAGTGTATCCTCTCCCCTTATTACAAAAGGAAACCCCCTATTCTCTCATATTTACACTTACATAGACTTTTTTTTCATCCTATCCCTACCCAAATACCTTCCTTAATTCCCTAGACAAATTCTATATGCCTTTATTTTATTATTAAACCATCATATGAATGATTTTAGAGTTAACCTAAAGAGGTTTCCCAAATAAGAGGTATAATTCTTTACAGAACATTTTTTATTTATTTCTTATTCCACCTACATAAAATATTATTAAACTATGTCAAAATAATAATAAAAATATTATATACAATAATATTTAAATATTTTAATATAATAAACTATATCCATCTCCTCTTTTATCAAATGATAAATGAAACTATCAATCATGTGTACGGCGGACCACTACCTCATGAACTGATGTAATTTGTTTTCCATCACTGCCTCATATGGATGGGTGTAATGATTTACTTAATTTGTGTGTATATATATATATATATTATTAATTAAATAATTATAATATCACGTGTAACTTCACACATTTCATTCTTTTGGAAAACGATATTGTTTCTCATGTGTATGTGTGGACTACCACCTCCACCTTGCGATGTGATGGGTTTTATTTTTATTTTGACATGGATAGTAATAATTATATATTTAATAAGAATATGACATCAATTATTTAAATTTTTTCTGTAAATTGGAATTTTTACTTACCTTTCTTTCGTTCCATCGATCAAAAAATGGAAAGAGTGTTCAAGCGTATGTAGAACCAACCATCCCCAAGAACGGTGTAATTCATTTTTCTATATCTAACATTAATTTATGAATATTAATATGTATATAATGAATATATAAGATATTTATATAATTATTTACATTATTTATATGTTGGAACCATAATTTTTATACAATGACCAAAACTACAAACTATAACATATATGAAAAATGAAGTAGTTACCACCTGAAAAAGTGATTTTTGTGAAGAATTGTTATTAAGTAGGTGGTAAAGGTTATAAATAAATAATATATATTATGATGTATAATAATATGTTTCTATAATGGATTTATAATAAAAATATATTTATTATACATTATGTTCAAACATGCTTGAATAAAGTTAAAACTTTAGGTAAGAATTTTCATCTCACTTTTGTTTTTTGTGAGACACATACCATAATCACAATTTGTTTCTTTTATGTGGTGTATATACTTCCCAATAATTTATATTATTATTATTATTATTATTAGATGTATTTAAAAATACATATAATTTTATTTAATTCATGGGGCTTATGATCCAAAATTTACCAAAGTGGTAATTGTTTTATGTTACAATCTCATTATGTATCGAGATTGTTTAAGATTAAGTTTCTAATAATGAAATATTATTATATATCTCTCAAGAAACCCATGAAATTTATTCTAATAGAATAATTAATTTAAAATAAAAGTTTCCCTTTCATTTTCTTCTCTTTAATAGCTAGATACTGCAATATTTGTTTAAGAAAAATCAACTTTATTTCTCTCTTCAATCAAGAGTCCATTATCTTCTAAGGCCTTGTTTTCTAAAAATATTTTAAATAAAATTTTTAATATTATATAATGAATATTTAAATACATATTTACTCATGTTTTAATTTTTTTAAAAAAAAGTTTAAAATTATTTTTTTGTCATTTTCTGAACAAGGTACTTTTGACTTTTTTACTAAAAATATGAAAGGAATCATTATCTTAACATGTATAGAATAAATGATATCTTTGGACATAATGACCTCTCAATGATTTAAAGTTTCCATTATAATTTTCAATTTTCATACTAAGAGAATATTTTTTATTTTTTATTTGGGAAATGTTAATATTTAAAAAAGTGATTGTCAAAGTGTAAGAGAATGTTTTTATTGATATATTTGTGGTATTTCTATTCATAAATAAAAAACCTTTGGGGTAGTTTGTATTTTAAAATGGATATGATCCAATGATACCATAATTATTATATCTCTATATGAATTATAATTATGATGATGATATGTTTATGAAACCCATTTATTTTCCATGGATTATGTTATTATGGATTGATGAAATGTTAATGAAACATGTTTTATTTGAATAGGTTATGATATAATGATTTGATGAATGTTTTATGATATTTTTGCACATATATAAATGTTTTTAATTTCATGAGGGGTGGGCCCTTAATTATATATCCCTCCAATTTATTAGGTATAGTTTTATATCTCATATGATAATTATGGAAAATTATTCAATGGTCTTGATCCACTATGGGTAACATGTTGATGTGATTGATCCATTATGGGAAACAATTCAATGTTCTTGATCCACTATAGTAAATTGGTTTTTCTTCCTGATCCATTATGATTTGATGGTCTCGGTAGTTAAACATGACATATGAAATATTTTTTATAATTACGAAAGTGCCCCACTTAAATGACATGAACTTATAGATCACGATTGATTTATGATGATTTATAAATCTTATTATTGATGTATTTTTAAATGAAACTTTCTTATATGAAGACCCATGTTTAAAGTCCACGATATATTAGGTATAAACGTTTTAAGATATATTCCTTATCTCATACCCTTATGATTATCTTAGGCTTTCATATGATCACTGATTGATATCTCCCATGTTTACCCATACTATAAATCTAAAATCACCCATTATTATGTTTCCTTTCACTAGGTTATGAAGAATGTTGTTAACAAGGGTATTCCTATAAAGATTACTATATAGGAATATATTTGTGGGAGATGTTGAAGATATTTTCTGAAATAATAATATTGTGTATCTAGTCTCCAGAGACACTAAACCATTATGGTCTTAGGGAATTTATTTGTTATATGTATTGGATATTCATTTAAAAATATGAAATATTTATGTATAAAATTCTTGGGATGTTATAGTTAGTATTAGAGAAAGGTTCAGTCAATCCTTGGAGATTAGGGTTAAGAAACTTTTTTGAGAACCCAAGGCATAAGTCTAAGTATAGGAAAAGTTCCTATAATTTTGGTGAAGGTAGATTGGTTTCAAAGAATTTATATCCTTGTTAGGTTACTGCAATTTTATATGGATGGGTGCATTGTGCTTTGACTCTATTTCATCTAGTGCACAACAATGGTTATTTTTATACACCTAATTTGACAATCCCTGAGGATATGTTTGGTGAATTCACAAACTATTTAAAACACGTTATAAAGGATTTGATTAGATTACAACCATGAATGAATTAGGTCAAACCTAATATATCATAGACTAAAAATAATGTGTCATGATTTATGAATCCTATAAATTATTTTTCCGGACTATGTGGTTTCCCACTATGATTATTATTTCTCACACTATTATTTTTTGTTTTAGTCAATGACTATATTCTGAAGGAATCGCGTGAACAATGAATATGGAGTCCAATGAAACAACCATCCTCAGGATCAACCAAATAAATTAAAATATGGGATGTAATATCTTGTGTCTATTATCACTCAACTCTCTCAAGCTATAAGTGGTAACATGGGTCATGTTTAACTTATAAAATAATTATGGATGGAGAATCATTCCATTTAATATTTTATGTGAAAATTTCCACCAACCTTCTATGGGAATTATAATCCACTAGTTTCTAAGAAATGGATCAATGTGATGGAAATGATATTATCTGTCCGTTAGTTCTTGAACCATGAAAATTTTTCCCGACACATTTATCATTTAGAAGTAGAAGAAAATCAATGGTGGAATCTTATTAAGAATAAAGTGAAAGTTGATAAAATTAACTCTATAGAATGGGATGAGTTTAAGAGGATATTTCTCAGTAATTATTCCGCTTTTATTTTAATTATAAAAAATAAGAATGAATTCTAGGAGATTAATAATAATTATGGTGAATCCATTGGTACCTATGAGCAAAATTTTACAATACTTTCAAGGTATGCTTCTTGTTTAATATTCAACCCTGAAGGAAAAAATTGATCGACTATTTAGTGATTTGAAACTAAGTCTTTGAAAAGAATTATCTACAAGGGACTTTTTTAGCTATGAATAAATCATTAAATTTTCACTCAAATTTTTAATGGAATCTAGAAACCATCATGGTTTTGGTGATAAAAAAATGAAGACATAGTTTCATGGAAGCTCCAGTGGCATATCATATGGAGGGAAGAAAACGTTTTGAACTACTACATTCTAAAAATGTGGGAGGGAATACTCAGGTGAATGCCTAAATGGAACAAAAATATGTTTCAAGTGTGGGAAACATATCCATCAAGAAAAATATTATCAAAGTAATGTGAATAATTAAGTCAATGAAATGAATAAATATTGGTTTCAATATAATACACCACCCACACTTCACTGATATAGATACAATGAGTTTGGGAATTAGTCATATCAATGCCCAAATATAAGGGATAATAAAAATAACAAAAAACCCTATGAAGATATAGGAAAAAGGTAAATTTTATACAATCATAATAGCATAAGTGAATCATGATCATTAGGGAACACTTATCCTCCACTCTAGTGTTAAAAATTAATTATTGGATTTTGTATGAAGGATCCTGCTGAAAATATTATTGTTCATCCTTTAGTGGAATTTAATTTTATTCTAAGAATTTAATATCTCTATCTACATAGATTCTAGAATAATGAAATCACATTCGATGTTCTAAATACACAGATGCTCATCTATTAGTGCAAGGAACAAATATATATTCTAATGAACGTTTTTTTGTATAAGATATGAGATTATTTATGGAATAAAGGGATAATTATCTTTTATAATAATATCATATTTTATTTTCAAAATTATTAGGGTATATATAGCCTGGTATGAAACATCATGAGTGATTAATATTATTTCAAGATAATTATTAAGTTGATCATGGAATTATGTGAGATCAAAACATTCTAATCATTAGGATTAAATTTTGGTAAGACATATTTTGTAGGACCCTTAAAGATAACTATTTATGGAATGGGTTAAGTTAAACGTTGAGTGTTACTGTTAAAGTATTATAAGTTAATGAATTATATCAATTATGAAAACCATTTTAGTTTTGGTAAATATATAGAAATAGGAGGAATGAATTTTTATCCTTTTATGGATCTTATGATCCATTAAAATATAATTTTAGTACTTCAGGAATGAAAAATTAATATCGAATATTCATTTCATGGAGTAAGAGATGTTGTGGAAATTTTTTGATGCTCAACCAAAGGGTTATATTGTTCTTATGGAATGGAAATAAATCAAAATAGTATATTTTCTCATTCCCTCTATCTTTATATTAAAAATACCTCAAATTTAGGAAAAGGATCTTGATAAAAAATATTGTCATATTACCTTTATTTCTAATAAATCTATAGTATTTTAACCCATCAAAAATTTATTATTTTTTGGTTGAGATCTTTCTATTGACTAGATTCTATATCACTCCCTATATTTACTTGGGTGTTATTTTTCTCCACCATGTGCATATTTTCACTTCCTATTAATTTTATTTTATTTGGAAACATAGTTCTGTTTTATTCTTGGGGACCATCATATTTCAATTTCCCTCTTTTTAAATAATGTTTTATTATGCCTCTCTATGATGTGGGTTTTCAAAAAAGGGTAAAATTTAATGACTGACATAAATTTGCGAGGTAAAATTTTATTTTAGGGGATAGAATGAAAAATAATGAGATTTTATGAATTATCTTTTTTCAAATAAATTTTATTTCATTGGAATATTTTGTTATAAAAAACACTGAGTTATAACCAAACATAGTGTATTATACTATTATAAACTAGACATTAAATTGGTGGGTATAGATAAAAATAAATAAATTATAAATAATATATGATTTAAACATGTATAAAATAATTTTAATGGTTATAAATTAATTATAGAGAGAAAGATCATTTGAAAGTAAAAAATATATTTTTCTAAAAAAAGTTTTTATGCGTGTAAAGTGTTTTAACATTAATAAATTAAATTAGTGCCTATTGGTGAATTGTTTTATTTAAATATATATATTATATATTCAATCAAATTTTTTATCATTCATCTAATATTTTTTCTAATCCTAGGATAAGGATAAACCAATTTTTACACATAAAAACTTTATTCTTCTAAAAAGAAGTTTCATCCATTTTCTCACAAAATTTTTAATTAATTTGTTTAACTTCTATAAAACTAATTTTTAAAATGAAATTAATTTATTAAATCAAAATTTAAAAATTTTATTTGAGTGAAGTTTCTATAATTTTTATAAAATATTAATTTTTCAATGAATTGGGAAAATACTGATCTTTATTGAAAACTACCTTTTTATTTAAAGCTTTTAAAAAGTTCCATTTTATTTTAAAATGGCTTAAAAGTAAAATTAGATAAATTATATTATTATTAATCCAATTTATATTATTATAATAAATTTAATGTTTATTTGTTATAATGACCCAAGCTTGACGTACATGGACATTACATTACTTTTGTGGAATAATTAATACGTTAAATAAACAGATGCCCAAAGACTGTATTAGTTTAGTGTTTTTGGAAATTGGGATAAATAAACAATTGGTTTATAAAAATTATAAATCATATCATGCTTTATCCTTTATAATTATAACCCCATTTGGACACATCTTACATAAAACCCTTCTTCAAATCCTGGGGAAAAGAAACATAAAAGAGGTGAGATCATATGGTCAGTAAGGGTAAAAAAGGATGATATGTAAACATAAACATGATTATAAAGGGTATGATAACATGATAATAACATTATAATATCATTCTCTTCATATAAAAAGTAAACTTGAATCATAAGGAAAATCAAAGATCATAATCCATAAGATCATAATATTTACATAAACGATGAAATTGTGGCATACAAATAAAAATTTAACTTTGTGAACATTCATAAATTGTAACAGGTTCACTCATTAAATTAAGTACATGAAATAAGGCCCTTGCATAAACATATGGACAAGTAAACCAGGTCCACTCCTAAAATTATGGACATGAAAACCAGGTCCACGCATAGAATTATGAACATGAAATCAGGTTCACACATAACATTAATACCTCATGAGTTATCCATCTTTAACAAATGCACTAGAGGGAGATATAGTCCCTACCAATCTCATAATTAAATCATTCTTACATGTTCCACAAAAACATAAATCACTCATCATAGCATAACCCAAGGGATAAAATGGGTTTCCTAAACATCATTCCCTCATAATATAATCTAGGATAAACAAATGGATTTCATAAATAGCATATACATAATAAAACCATAGGAATGAAAGGGATATTATACTTTAAAAATATCCTTATTAATAAATTCCATCTTATATGGAAAATAATTTGGATAAAATAGTTGAAATTAATTCTTGAGGAAAATATACTTTCTACCTCAAAAACATTTTCTTTTCTTAAAATGCCACGCAATTTTAAAAGAAATTAATTTATTTGAAAACAACCTTGAATTATTGGAAAGTAATATTCATGGAAATGATGTGTTATGAAAAATTGAAAATCTATTCAAGTCTTATAATTTTAAAAAACATTCTTCTCGTGCTTTTTTTGAAAAAGTCAAAAAGTGCCTCATATTAAAAACGACAAAAGATTCCTTTCAAACCGTTTAATAAAAATTAACCAATGGGTAAAATTGGATTCAATAAAATTTTGAATAATAGTGAGAATAAATTTAAATACATATTTGGAAAACATGGAAATATATGATAAATATAACCCAGTAAAAACATATGTATAAACTATCTCGAATAGAAATGAGATTATGAAAATATCTCTTACCAATTTATAATCATTCATATTGTATGCCTCATAAAATAAAGAAAATTATATACATATTTAAATATCATAACCTTCATAATATATAAAAACATTAATAGGGAATCATAAACACCACACAAAATAAATAGTTGGTGTATAAGGCATATGTCCCATATAAATAAAAGTGAGACAAAATAATCCCTTACCTTAGGACCAATTTCATCCATACATGTCTAAAACTCCTATATAGTGGTTTTAAACATATTATTAATTTTAAAATAATCATAATAATATTTATTATATCATATATGATTTATTTATGACTTTATATTACTCGTACATTAAACAATTCCATGTTAAGGAAACCTTTCAGGTAATAATTGTGTTGTTTATCATACATGTTTTAACTTGTTATTATTGATCTTATTACTTAGACTGTGGTTTAATTACTTCCAGAATGTAAAAAATTATTTATATATCATATATATTCCTTATATAAATATATATAATAGATATATAAATTAAATTGAATACATTGTTCATGGAGATAGTAGATTGTACGTGCGCATGAATAGTGTTTCTGTTTTCTTTGTTGTATTAAAATAATGAAAAGTAATTGATAAATATGTATATTATAATTACAGTATAATATATATGTCATATATGTTACATATGTTTATTAAAATTATCCTTAATATGTTTCATGTATAGCGTGAATGAATCACATCACTTTGAGGGGGGGTAGTCCACACTTCCACAAACGATGTTATTGTATATCCACACTATGGAAGGAATTAAGGTATGTTTAATATAAAATTTATAGAATATGAAATAGGTTATAATGTAAATATTAAAATATTAATTAACCAGAAAAAAATAGTTTTAAGACCATCCATTAAGATGGTAATGTAAATAAAATAAAAATAATATTCACATAGTCGATTAACCTGAATAACTTGGACAACAATTTGGTTTCTTTGAATAAGAGGAGGTGAGAAATGACATAGATATGAGATATTACTTTAGAAACATAAAACTCAAGTATATACATGATTCTGGACATATCATGAATTTATGGATGAAGGATATGTGGATAAATATTAAAAGGAAAAGAAATGAAGAGAGGTACTTTGAGAAAATTACCTCTTGAATATCCCCTCCTTGAAAGACCCTTTATGACCTTGAATTTGGTCTTTTGGTGAGACCATCAGCACCTGAACATGGGTAGAGTGAGAATAACAAGTTTGGGTAGAGATTTTAGGATCTAAAATGCGTTTTGGGTCTAAATTGGGTAGTGAGGGGTGGTATTTGTACTTCAGGAGAGGTGGGTTCAAGTGATTAATTTATTGATTATTTTATTTTAAAAGATAACCACATTGAGGGGGAATTAATTTCAAAAAAATAGAATTTTATTTAATTTTTTTTATTATGGTTAGGGTCGATCCAGAAAACAACCAAATTTTAATTTTCTTAGTCTTTATGTTTGTTAAGCTTTTACCTTTTAACTTTAACCCTTGTCACAATTTTACCTATACAGCGGTAAAAAAATTATCATGGTAAATTTTTTATACTTTAAAATAAAATTGAACATACAACCTAATTTAGACATTATAATTCCAAATATTTAATATTTTTTATTAAATTAAATTTAAAAAATTTGAAAAATTATATTTAAAATTAATTCCACAGACAAAACTAAAAAAAGGGTTTTGAAAGTGAAATGTTCAGAAGTTTAAAATGTTTTTATATATAATTTCAATTTAAAATTGATTCTAATGGCCAAAATTGGATTAAATTATAAAAACATAATCTAAATATACTTTAAAACCCATTAAAAGTATCTTCTAACAGTATATATAAATTATAAAAAAATCTATTTATAATTTAAATGATATATTTTCATTATTCACTAAAATATAAAAATTATCAGAAAAATATTAAAAATTTATCAAAACTAAAATTTGATTTAACAATTCCAAATAAGAAGTTTATTTTTTTGGATATAACTTATAAAATTTTAAAAAACTATATTTAAAATTAATGCGATATAAAAAGGCGGGAAAACTGCATTTTTTTATAAATACTTATTTTATCTAAAAAGATGAATTTGTTCTTATATCATGTCTAGAAAACATATAAGAATAATTTTAAAAATTATATTGAATATATCACATATATAATTCATTAATAAAATCCATATATAGTGATTTTATTATTTTATAAACTCACTTATTTTCATTTAAATTGTTTTTCAGAAGAAAAAAATATTTCATTTTGTTTAAAAAGGGTTTTATTTTCAGTTATAATTAGTTTATCACCAAACAATAAATTATATATACATGTTTAAATCATATTTTCATAATTCAGTTAATATTTTTCATATATTCCATTATAATGGCTAGGTTATAATGTAATATAATAATATTTAGTTATTCACTTAAACTCTATTTTGCGTGAAATAAATTCTATCAAAAGAACTTGAAATTCTGTGTAACACACAATAAGCATATTGCTTCATATACCAAAAGCTAAGATGACTTTGCATATATCACAAGCTTATCTTTGTATAGTGTAAAATACAAGACATCAAAGAAATTAAAAAAAACTATCTCATAAAATCTTCAGGTGTTACATTCTACCCCCCTTAAAATGAATTTTGCCCTCAAAATTCATCTGGTTTATAAATGGATTAATACGTGAAAGTTTCTTTCATAGAAACCCACATCTTAAAAAGGAATTATAAAACTTACTTTTAATAAATTAATATTTGTAAAATAATAGTCACCCAAATTAAATCATAACAAGGTCTACGTAGGAGAACATAGGTGAAGATTTGGACATGGATGAAAAGCATAAATAATCACAGAGATTGATAAAGATCATTGATCATAAGAAAATGGGTGATCCAGAGAAATTTAATAATCACAAAACCATATACTAAAGATGCAGTAAATAGGTCATTGATATCATCAAAAATTATGATAATAGGATGCCCTTTTACACCACGCTCCCTTTTTCTAATGTTGATTAATTTTCATGAGAAGATATACTTGATTTAAGCATAATCTCACCATTATTAATGCCTTGAACACTTTCCACTTCATCTCTTATTCAAATAAATGAAGTTGAATTTATCATTCTTGAAGTGTTAGCTGATCATGTGATACATAAATAGAATGATAATTCATTCCATATATCTTTATCACAAAAAAATGGTTAGAACAAGTTATCAATTATGCATAAGTTCAGCTATGGTGATATCACATATTATTCTAAAAAAATCATCTGAATTTTAACTTAAATTTTCCATAAATGAGTAAACTTATAATCCATATGAAAACTAGAAATATAAAACTTTAGAAATAAGTTCATTAACTCATATTAACATTCATAAGGTATCTCTTGAAAGTCACATTCCAAATATGTGAATGCCTTCATCATGTATAGTAATAACTTAAGTTACCTAGGTGAAAACATGCATACTTTCAAAAATTATCTATTTTCCACATAATATAAATTCAAAAAATTTAACTCAATCTCTGATGTCATCATATCAGTCCCAATGTCATTAATAATATCTAACATCTCTTTATTTCCTTATCCCAACATTATACACATATTAAGGGTCATCCTTCCCTTAATCATGTGTTTTCCAAAAAACTCTGAATCACTTTTCTTAGTTACTGGTACCATTCAGTATACACTTTTAAATACATATAGAAAACCATAGTGGATAAATTATTCTATAATACCATAAAAGTGATTATAAAAAATTATTCTGGAATCCCCTTACATAAACAATCATTGCATCATGTCATTGTCGTGCTCTACATTTCTAATAATGATCGCAAGCGATTTCCTTTATATTTGACCCTAATATGTTACTGACATTGATCATCATTAATGAACCTTGAATTAGCGAACTGGTTAGCATAATGACCCTTTTCCTTTCACTTGTGGCATTGAAGTGTGGGTGGTGCATTTTCTTTAGATTTCTCTCCATTGAATGGCGTTTTTACATCGCTCTGACACTCTTTTTTCCTATCTCCAGGCTTCCCACACATGAATCATCTTCTTGTTCCTTTCAGGCATTCCCCTAAGTGCTCTTCTACACATTTTTGTCAAGTAAAAGTTTGAAACTTTTTCTTCTCTCTTTGTGTAAAACCAATGGAGTTTTCACTAAGCTCAATCTTTCTTTTCTTATCATTGGAACCTTGAGAGTTACCAACTTCCATTTCCACTTTTAGAGACAAACAAATGACTTCTTCATAGCTTCCAAAGTTCCTTACGGATAAATCCTTTTAGAGAATCGGTTTTAGGCCACCAAATAATTGATAAATTTTTATTTAAGGTTTTATAATTAACCCAGAAGCATACCATGAAATTATTTTAAAATTAGATTCATAGGTACTGATAGATTCATCATCCTTTTACTTCATCTCAATGAATTCCTTCTCCATATTTGTTCATAAAATATGACCGAATTACTTACTAAAAAATATACCTTTGAACTCTTACCATTCCATATATTTAATTTCTTATCTATCCCTTGTGTTCTTAATAAGAGTCTAATACTGATCGGATTCACCTTCCAGATGATAAACAGCCAACATGACTTTTTCATGTTCAGAACACTAAAGGATGGAAAATATATTTTCAGTAGTACTGATCCATTGTTTAGAAACAAGTGCATCAGAAGACCCATTGAAATAAGTTGTATGTTTCATCATGAAGGACTCAATGGAAAGTTGTTCCCTCATCTTCTCATTTAGAAGTCCAGCATGATTTATAGCTTGTGTGAGTATAGCGATAAGATTTTGCATTGAAGCTCCCATAACATTTGGTTCTTCGGAAGGAAAATCGTTTCATTTCCCATTGCATTAATCATTAACATAGTTACTTTAGGTTCCACACATTTACTAAAGCTGAAAATAATAATGTGATAAACACAAATCAAACTGGAAAACCACATAATTAAGGGAAAGTACTTTCAATCTATAATATATTAGGTTTAATCCTAGATAATACATGATTGTTAATAAATTAAAGGTCTGTATTATATACTTAGACATATCCATAGGTACATTCATATAAATACCTTAGAAACATCTATAGTTATTTCACTATGGATTTCTCATCCTAGTTTCCAAAAGTCAACTAAACCTTCACTCTGATACCAACTATAATGACTCAAACATGATATACATGGACATTAAATTACTTTTGTGGAATACCTAACACATTAAAAAAATAGACACCCAAATATAGTATTAGTTTAGTGTCTTTAGAAACTGGGATACATAAACAACTGGTTCATAAAACATCTACTTCATATCCTACTTTATCCTTTATAACTAGAACCCCTTTTGGACACATCTTACTTAATACCCTTCTTCAAATCCTAGGGAAAAGAAACATAAAAGGTGTGAGATCATATGCTCAGTAATGGTAAACAAGGATGATATGTAAACATAAACATGAGTATAAAGGGTATGAGAATGTGATCATAACATTAGAATATCATTTCCTTCATATAAAAATCAAACTTTAATCATAAGGAAATTTAAATATCATAATACATAATATCATAACATTTAAATAAAACATGAAATTATGGAATACATATAAAATTTTAACTTTGTGAACATGTATAAATAGTAACAATTTCACTCATTAAATTAAAGACATGAAATAAGGCCCTTGTATAAACATATAGATATAGAAACTTGGTCTACTCATAAAATTATAGACAGGAAAACCAATTCCATGCATAGAATTGTGAATATGAAATTTGGTTCACGTATAACATACATACCTCATGAGTTATCCATCTTGATCCAATTAACTATGGGGAGATATATGTCCCACCCATATTATAATTAAATCATTCTTATGTATGCCACAAAAATATAAATCACCCGTCATAGCATAACTCAAGGGATAAAATGGGTTTCTTAAACATTATTCCATCATAACATAAGCCTGGATAAACAAATGGATTTCATAAATAGCATATACATAATAAAACCATATGAATAATATGAATATTATACTTTAAAAATATCCTTATTAAATAATTCCATCTTAGATAGAAATTAATTTCGATACAACACTTCAAATTAATTATTGAGGAAAATATCCTTTCTACCACAAATATGTTTTCTTTTATTAAAACACCATGAAATTTTAAAATAAAAGAATTTATTTTAAAATTAAATTAAAATATTGTAAATTAATCTTCATTTAAATAATGTGCTATGAAAACATAAAAATTTATTCATGTAATATATGTTAAAAAAATATTCTTCCCATAATTTTTCCAAAAAAGTCAAAAAGTACCTCATATCGAAAAAGAAAAAATATTCCTTTTAGAATGTTTAATAAAAAATAACCAATGGGTAAAATTGAATTTAAAAAATTATACAAGAATATAAATAATATTTTGGAATAAATATTTAGAAAATATGGACATGGGTGTTAAATATACCCCAGTAAATACTTATGTATAAACAATGACGGATAAATATGAGATTGTGAAATTGTCCCTTACCAATTTATAATCAGTTGCATCGTATGCCTCATAAAATAAAGAAAATTATATGTATATTTAAATTTCATAACCTTTATAATAAGAATCATAAAAACATTAATGGGAAACATAAACACCACACAAAATAAATAGGTGGTGTATAAGGCGTATGTCCCACAAAAATTAAAGTGAGACAAAATAGTCTCTTACCTTAGGTCCAATTTCTTCTATACATATCAAAAACTCATTTAAAGTGGTTTTAAACATATATTAACTTGTAATAGAATCACAATAATATTTATGATATAATATATGACTCATTTATGACTTTATATTACCCATACATTTAACAATTCCATGTTAAAGAAACGTTTTGGGTAATAATCGTGTTGTTTATCTTACGTGTTTTGACTTGTTATTCTTGATATTATTAATTAGAAAATTATTTACATAATTATAGAATGTAAAACATTATTTATATATCATATATATTCATTATATTAATATATATATATAATATACATAAATGAAATGGAATACACCGTTCATGGAGATAGTAGGTCGTACGTACGAATGAACGTTATTTCTATTTTCTTTGTCGTATTAAAATATTGAAAAGTGAATGATAAATATGTATATTATAATTATAGTGTCATATCTATTCCATATATGTTACATATTTTTATTAAAATTATCCTTAATATGTTTCATGTATATCATAAATGAATCACATCTCTTTGAGGGGGAGGTAGTCCACACTTCCACAAACGATGTTATCATATATCCACAATATAGAAGGCATGAAGGTATGTTTAATATAAAATATTCAGAATATTAAATTGGTTCTAATTTACATATTAAAATATTATTTAACCATAAAAATAGTTGTAATACCATCCATTAAGGTGGTAATGTAATGAGAACAAAAATAATATTCACATAGTCGATTAATCGGTATAACTTGGAAAATAAATTCGTTTCTTTGAATAAGAGGAGGTGAGAAATGAAATGGATATGATATATTCCAATAGAAATTTAAAACTCTCATATATAAAATATTCTTTAGTTATCATGCATTTATGGATGAATGAGGTGAGTATAAAGTAGAAAAAGAAAAGGAATTAAGAGAGGTGCTTTGAGAAAATTGCCTCTTGAATATACCCTCCTTGAAAGACCCTTGAGGACCTTGAATTTGGTGTTTTGGTAATAAAAGTAAAAATTGGACATGTGGAGATTTAGGAGGAGATTTCTGGGCAGATATTTGAGGATCTACAAAGGTTTTTTGGTCGAAATGGGGAGGTGAAGGGTGGTATTCATACTTGAGGAGAGGTGAGTTCAAGTGGTTAATTTATTGATTATTTTATATTAAAATCTAACCAAGGTGGAATTAATTTCAAAAAATTATACTTTAATTTAATATTTTTTAGGCTATTTAGGTTCAATACAAACCTCATCCAAACTTTAAAAACTATAGTTTTTAGGTATTTTAAAATTTTACCTTTTAACTTTAACCCTTACTGCAATTTTACCTATACAATAGTAAATAATTTTTTTACCATGGTAAATTTTTTATACCTAAAAATGAAATTGAATTTAAAAACTTATTTGGACCTTCTTATTGAAAATATTGAATCCATTTTACATAATTAAATTCACATAATTGGGAAAATTATATTTAAAATTAATTCCACAGACAAAACTAAAAAGCGGGGTATTATAGTGTAATGTACAAAGTTTTGAAATGTAATTTATATCTAATTTCAATTTAAAATTGATTCCAATGAAAAAAATTGAATTAAATGATAAAAAATAATCTAACTATACTTTAAAACCTATTAAAAGGTTCTTCTAAAAATATAATAAATTAAAAAAAATCAGATTTGAATTAAAATGCTATATTTTTCATTATTCATTAAATATGAAATTTATCTAAAAAATACTAAAAATTTATCCAAACTAAATTTTGATGTCCCACTTCCAAATAAGAAGTTTATTTTTTCAAATATAACCTATATAAGTGTAAAACAATATAATTAAAATTGATGCGCCATCAAAAGGTATAAAACTGCATTTTTTATAAATACTTCTTTTATTCAAAAAACTGAATTTATTCTTATATCATGTATAGAAAACATATAAGATGAATTTTAAACATTATATTGAATAAATAACATATATATTTCATTAATAAAATACATTAATAGTTAATTTATTATTTTATAAACTCACTTATTTTCATTTAAATAGTGTTTCAGGAAAAAACATTTTCTTTTATTTAAAAAGGGTTTTATTTTCATTTATAATTAATTGATCACCAAATAATTAATTATATATACATGTATAAAGTATATTTTAAAAATTCAGAAAATATTTTTCATATCTTCCATTATAATTTATATTTTATGAGTTAATATAATAATATTTAGTTCTCTTAAACTCGTTTTTGCATGTAATGAATTTTATCAAAAGAACATGAAATTGTGTGTAACACAAGCAAAGCATTTTATATATATATATCTAAGTTAGTGTTTTGTGTAGCACAATATTATCTCGATGTAGTTTACAACAAAAGACATCAAATAAATATTTTTTAAAAACTATCTCAAAAAAATATTAGTGTGTTACATTTATTATATAAAAAAGTTTTATACTTATGAAAAGAAATTCTTTTGAAACATGTTTTTTAATCATGTCTGAGAGTTTAATTTTAAATTAAATTATGAAACTTTTTTTAATTATATTTAATAAAATGTATTCCATATTTTGAATCAAAATATTTAATGTTATATAATATTTTTAACTTAATTTTGTGTTATAAGGAATTATAAAAACAGTAAAAATTAATTACTATAGTTATGGTTAAAACGAGTTTGACCGAGGTTTAAACTAAATAGAGAAGTGTTTAAATTACTAAAACACTTTTCCAGTACCTATTTTATACCCATATTTATACCTTTATTGTATAATTTTTTATAATGAGACATTTTTTAGCCTTTTGGTTTTTGTAAAATGTGGGTATATTTTTTTTATTTCAAAAAGTTGAAGTGTGTCCTCTCCTCCACTTATAAAAGGTCACTCGCTATCATTTCCTTTTAAAACATAAAATTCATTTTGGTTTAGAACTTAATTATCAAAATACCTTCCTTAATTCCCTTCCCATATACTAGTGTCCTTTTTATTATTATGAAACCCTTCTATGAAGTATTTTGGAGCTAATATAAATATTTTTCTCAAAGAAGAGCTACTGTTCTTATTCAAGAATTTAAAATTTATTTCTTATTCCATCCCATTAAAATATTATTCAACTATAATGAAATTATAACACAAATTTATTAAATATATAGATATTTTATTATTTTAATGTGATAACATATATCTATCTCCTCTTCTATAAATTGGTAAATGAAACTGTTGATTGTGTGTACGAAAGACTATTGCCTTACAAATTGATGTAATTAATTCTCTATCAGCACCTCTGATGAATGGGTGTAATACTGGATTTAATATATAAATATATATAAATGTTTTTGTGTCTGTTTTCATGTGATATTTATGAAATAATTATACTTATTTAATTATAATATCACAACTACATTCTTATATTTCTATTCGTTGGAAAACAATAATGTCGCTTGTATGTACGTGTAGGCTATGACCTCCACGAAGTGATGTGATGTCTTTTTCCTATTATTGTGACATGGATGTAAACACTGATAGATTTAATTAATATATATGATATATATGATATAAAAATTATTATTTAAAGGTGAAATTTTATTCACCTTTTATTCATTCAATCTATCAAAAAATAGAAATAGTATTTATATATATGTACGGCCTACCATCTCCATGAACGGTCTAATTCACGTTTCTATCTCTAAATTTTATAGATTAATAAAAATATTTATAAAAGGAATATATATAATATTTATATAATCCTTAAAATTATGAAGATAATGGAACCATGATCATAGTACAAGGACCAAAACTACAGAACAAGATCATACATGAAAAATGAAGAAATTATCACCTAAAACACTGATTTCAATAAAAAATTATTGATAAACTAGTGGTAAAAGGTTGTAATTAAATAATATATTTTATGATATATATGATTATTTTTATTTAATATATTTATAATAAACCTATGTTTATTTTATAGGAGTCTTGTAATTGTATGAATAAATTTGAGACATGAGGTAAGGGATTTTTGTCTCACTTTGATTTTTTTGAGACACATGTCATATTCACAAATTGTTTCTTTTATATGGTTTATATACTTACCTTAAATGAATTTTATATTTTTACTTATGATAAATATGGGTATTTAAATATTTTCCTAGGATTATTTCTTTCATGGGGCTTGTGATTCAAAAGTTACCAAAGTGGTAAGTGTTTTATGTTACACTCTCACTGTTTATATGGATTGTTTATAATTGTGTTTCTGATGATGAAATATTATTATCTATCATTAAATAAACCCATGAAATTTCATTTAATATTTTTTTTCTAGGGAATAAATGTTTCCCATTCATTTTTCTCTCTTTATGTACTCAAGCGACCGAAAAAATATTTTTAAGAAAATTAACTTTATATCTCTCCTCAATAAAAATTCCTTTTTTTCATATCTATGTTTCCTAAAAATGATTTAAATAAAGTTCTTACTATTCCCAAATAAATTTTTAAAGGACTATTTATCCATGTTTTAATTTTTTAAAATTAGATTAAAAGGAATCTTTACAATTTTTGAATAAGGTACTTTTTAATTTTTTACCAAAAATGTGAAAGGAAAATTTGTTTCAATGTATATGGCATGAATATAATTTTATGAAATCATGAATAATAAATTATTTAAAGAAAAATTTATAAGTTTCCAATTTCATTCTAAAATAAACTTTTTCGTTCAAAAATTTGGAAATTTTTAGATTTTAAAAAGAGATTTTGAATGTGGAAAGGGTATTTTCTTCGAGAATGTTTTTACTGTTCTTTTTATTTTATTTATATTCACCAATGGAAACAAAATTTTGTGTTGCATATGTTTTACTAGGGATAAAATACAATGGTTTCATCCTTATTATCTCTCTATATGGTTTATTATTATTATTATTATATGTTTATAAAACCCATTTATTTTACATGGGTTATGCTATGATAGATCGATGAAATTTTTATGAAATATGTTTTATTTACATGGGTTATTATATGATGATATGATAAATATTTTATGATATTTTGGGACACATATGTGAGGTTTTTATTATGTTATATGTGGTTCTATAATTATATTTTCCTTGAATTCATTAGGTATTGTTTTATATCTCTTTAGAAAATTATGGGAAATAAGTTGATGTTCTTGATCTACTATGGGAAATAATTTGATGTGATTGATCTACTATAGGTAAAAAGTCAATGTAGTTGATCCACTATGGAATAAAGGTGGTGATTCCTAATCTGTAATGTTATGGTAAATATGTTAATGTACTTGATCCATAATTAAGAACATTTTGTATACCTGATCCATTATTATTTGGTGGTATCTATAGTTAACCTTGAAATATGATATGTTTTTTATACTTACCATGGTACCACACTTACATGACATGAACTTATGGTTAATGATTTATTTATGATGGTTTATCCCTCATACGATCCATGTATTTAAAAATTATAATGTCTTATGTAATGAATCATGCTTTTGATCAATGATATATTAGATGTGAACATTGTAAGTTATATTCATGGTCTCATACCCTTATTATTATCTTATGATTTCATAACATCATCAATTGATATCTTTTATGTTTATCCTTTCTAAAAATCTGAGCTCACCCATTCATATATTTTCTTTATCTAGGTTATGAAAAAAGGATTTATGTAGGGTATGTCTATGACGAGTACTAAATGGGAAGAGCCTGAGATATTAAAGATCATTCATGAAATAAGAATATTGTGTGTCTATTATCTAAAGACACTGAACTATTATAGTATGTGGTCATAAATTCATGTGATTTATTTAATATTCACCTAAATAGATGTAATAGTTTTGTATGAAAATCCTAGGTTGTAATGTTCTTCCATAGATGTTGGACTTAATATTAGAACCATATAAATTCATGATTTATTTCTTTTGATCATTTTTTCATTTGATTCATTTAATATTTTTTCATGAGTTGTGAGTGAGTGAGTGATTCGGAGTTTTCATCTCAATTTTGTGCCTTTGGTAAGAGGTAAATTTCTATCTTAGTTTCTAAAAACTAATATTTGGTAAATAGTTACTTCTAGAACCTATTTATATAATAATTTTTCCAGTGATTTTACTTTTAATAATCATATACTATATCATGGATTCTCAATAGTGATATGTAAAAATTTATTAAAATTATCCAACATGAATATTGAAGTTTATAAAGACTAAATGGAAAATAAATATCTTTGAAAGACCATATTATATATTACATGGTTTTGAATTAGAAGAAAAATAATCCTAGTAAAATTATTTTTGTGAATAATTATCATAAGGATGATTCAATATTATATATATATATATAAATATTGGATTGATTCAATTTCATGAATAAGTATTTTTTTTTAGGAAGATACTAAAACTGTGATCTTGGTTAAATCAAAAAATACACCAAATTTTTTAATGGAAATAATCTAGATTTTCCATTTTTAATGTTTGTGTACTTCATTTTTTCACATGTTGGGAAGTTAAATAAAGACTCATCACCACCTTAATTTAATATACAATCATTTTATCACGCAATAATCTTCTAATTACTAAGTCCCAAATTTTTAACTAACATCTTAGTTTCATAAAAATTTTCATACAACATATTTCACTCAATAATCAATGATTTAACAGACAAGTACCTTCATTTTATATAGTTATTTTACAATCAAAAATCTAATTTAATAGTCTAAAAAAAATTTAAGAGAATATAATTTTATTATCTTGTTTCTGATATGTAAGGAATCATCATTAAATTTCAAAAATACATAAAATTAAAATGATTTAATTTTATAATTTGAATTATCTTTATTATTTCTTATTTTTTAAAATGACAGATCAATATCCTCATGTACAATATTTTAAATTAATGAGATCAAAAACCAAAAAAATATATATATAAATTTCATTCACCGTGTTGAAATTAAAAAAAACTTACCTAAAAACTGAATTGAACTCCAATATTATCAAACATTTCAAATCTCATATGATCATATTTCCTACAAAGAAATTGTTTCCCCTTTTAAATAAATTCTTGATTTGATGATGTAAATTTAATTAATGTTTCAACACGCCCAATGAAATTTTGATTTATAGTATAAGTATGTGGATTTTTTAAGTGATATATCCATTCATGATCTCGTAATAAAAAATGTTATATATTTCCTCTATCCTTGGTTCTCTAAAGAAATTAAAATAACTAGTTTGTTATTATAAAATACTTTTTATTTTTTATTATATACATTTTTAATAGTTACTATGAAATTTATTTTTAGCAAGAAAATACTTTAACAAACCCATAAATATAGAGGAATTAATGTTGAATATATCTTTAATTTGGGTATTCAATGACTGGAGGATTATTCCAATTAGCAAGGGATACTTCTACATTGTTTTCCAATCTGACCAAAAATTATCTTTGGGATAAGAGTTTAAGTTCTAAAATCTTAATCTATGTGTCTCCAGGGTCATGAAATGAGATTTTTTTCATTTATATAATCAAAATCACTCTAATGATCAAATTTGGGCAAAGATCCACAAACTCTACTGGGTGTTCCCAAATCCCAAAATTATAAACAAAATTACACCATACATTATATCCTCTCTAAAACATTATGAGATTACCATCATAGGTAGTTTGGGTTAATATAAAAGACTAATGGTAGATGATAATATTTTAAATACCCTACCAAATGATTCCACTCTCATAGCCAATGGGGGTAAAATTGACATTGAATTTGTATATTACTTCATTACCACAATTATTGAATTTTGTAAAGCTTGTTGTCTATGATATTTCTAGTTATAAATTGGTCCAGAATTGGAAGGTGAAGATGACTAGTCTTCTTAAGGAATAAGAGGCAATATTAATATTGAAGAATCAAATAAAGATTTCATTTATAGGTCCCTTGAGGATTAAATAATGGGATAAAATTCATCCAAAACCTATTAAGTCTCTATTAAATATCTTGAGGAACCAATAAATTTAATTTTAAAAGAAAATATTCTTACTATTATCTCTGACTCAGCTAGTAAGTAGTCCTCTATTACTTTTTTACACTTAGAGCCTTCCAATGAATCTCACTATGTTCAACATGACTCTTGACAGGGGTAAGGATCAAGGTATTGACCTATAAATGGGGATAGTTTTTATCGTGGTTAGTTTTCTAATCAGATGATCCTTGAATAAGTGATGTACTCTAAGTCAGAGAAAGATATTATTAGTGTCTTGTTTTCTTAAAACATAAAGACCATTTATTGGGATGATGATGAGTGTGGAAGGACTTCATTTAAAGTTTCCCTCATTGTAAATTTTGATATGAAGGGTGATGAGGAGGATCTAAAAGAATCAACTGGTGAAATGGATATACAATATGAAATTTATAATCAAATGTGGATTGAGAAGAAGTTTTTAGTCTCTACTAATTAAAAATAGAAAAGGATAATGTTAGAAGAAGTTCTATTGAATAAAAATAAAAATAACAGATCATTATTTTGTAGATATTATGATGTTTCTCTAGGTGATCATGTGTAAAATTCCCCTTTTGCTTCAGTGACACCATCACTAGTGATGGAAAATTATAATTCCAATAAATTTTTTGTCATGTATATAGGAAAGTTCTTTCCAATTCCTATCATCTCTGCTCATGTGGCTATAGATCTAAGGGAGAATATAATGTCTTCCCAAGCTGATGATAAGTGGAAGGGGGTTAACTACCCCCCGTACTTCTAATATATGATGAAAATGATATTGGTTGATTATTTAAAAACCTTTGTTGAAGATTACAAGAAGTAAATGGAGATAAATCTTGAAAAAATTACCTCAAAGGTGGTTGAGGGTGATTGGGAACCTCAATGTCTAAGAAGGGCAATGGAAAAGTGGTTTGACTTACAGTTTGAGGTTATTTTTTAAAACTTTGACCGTTGTTCTTTTATCATAAAACAATTTCTTAATATCTTGGAATTTTTACCAATAAATATCATTAAAAAACATAGATCTGAGCTGGATTTTTATATTCATGAGCTCTCATCGAACATATGACCTTTGGATAATGAACAAATGTGATGTAAAATGTTACAATTGTGGGTCATCCACATCATCCCTACATGTGTGTGTGTGTGTATTATTTTCTAAACAATTTTTTATGATAAAACAAATTTTTGTATGATAATTTCAAAGAAATATAAAACAAAGTTGTATTACATTTACCTTTTATAAATAAATAACATTTATTATATATACTTTAGATAAATATACTATAAATATATGTTAAAATTTTATTTTTAAGTTTTTATGTGAAATTTATTTGTTATTTGAATTAGATAATTTTTTTCAAAGATAAATTTTAATAAAACAAGTTTCATAGCTCACATATAATTTTTTTTTAGTAAATATGTAATTATATTTGATTTATTACTAGTTTGATAATAAATTTACTAATTTATGAGGATAAAAAAGGAAGGATTCTATGTTTGGAATGAAATTTGACATTCAACTATTAATATTTATAAATTGAAATTTTACTTTATATCATTGATATAAATCATTTAAATTTTTCATTAGTGAAATATTCAACAATAATTTTAGTGGTTTTAATTCATTAATAAAAAATATTTAATAATTTCAAAATAATTTGAGAAGTTAATTTAAAAATAGAACAAATTACATAAAATAATAATGAAAATATTTATTATCCAAAAAATAAAATAAGATAATTTTAGAAAACAACTGTGAAATAGAAAATGGAGGATATTCAATACTCTTAAAGAAGTTTCAATATCAAATCAAAACATAGTTATTATTATTTATATTTTATATAAAAAATAGGTTATATTTTTTAGTGTTCCATGAAACAAATAGTTAATGGTATGCAGTTTTTTCTTAAAATATTACAATTTAAAAAAAATTAAAATTTCCAAAAACCAAATTTTAAATTATTAATATTTACATCACTTTATATTTTTCAAGTAATTAATATCCAATAATAAAAAAATTATGTAAAATATAGTGATAAAAAATAGGTTAAAGTATAAGATAATTTTTCCTCATAATATATGATGTAATGTTTGTATTTTAAAATTTTCTTTTCATTTTAAAATAAAATATTTTTATATTTATTCAAATGTTAAACTCTTTTTAACTCACCAATTCATATTTTTAGAAAGAGTGAAAAATATATAATGGAAAAAATGTAAAATTTTAAATTAATCAAAATATTAACAGATTTTATGACATTAATTTATATCATTAATAATAAATTAGTTTCACTATTTTGATGAAAAATGATAAGATTTAGTATTATTAAATTTTTACATTATTTGACTAAATTTTTTACTATTGTATAATTTTATTTGGTCCATTATAATTGTATATTTTTATTTTGTAATGTTATCTATAATTTCCATAATATTCTTTATATTTAATAAAATTATATTCCATAAAATACTTGATATTTTTAATTTTTTTATATAATTTTGTACACCCCATCATGATCCTCCATTATAGGTTCCCTCTCTTTCACTTCTCTTCTATCTATTCCTTTAGTACTTATAAAATCATATTGTAAATTACCAAACATTGGAATCCATGAAGAAGAAAGCATCCTTGTTCCTTATAATTCCCAAAATGAATCCTTTATTTTCCATTAGAACCCTAGAATAAAAGAATCAAACCCTTGAAAAAAATCATCACATATTCCCTTCCATGTCCATCATAAATCCTTCATTCTCCTTTGATATTCTAAACATAGTCAATGCCTCCTTCGACAGACCCCATCGCTCCATCATTATCCCTTCCCTATCAATGTTGGATGTCTATGGCTTTGATATATTGGGTGAATGGATGGTTGTGTTGGGACTGAAAATTATTGGCCTATAGGTGTAATGATAATATCAAGATAAAATAAAGTAAAAAAATGTGGAAGAAAATAGACTCTGTATGTAATGTGGAAAACAACCAAAATTAAAGTGGTAAAACCCCATAGTAAAATATAAGGATCACTCTGGGTATAAGTCGTACACACTCTCTTTATATTACAAGTAGAAAACCCTCATAATATCACTTTTGAATAATTCGGTAACAACCTCACAAAATACCACATTTACTGATTGGAGATGATGAGGGTGAAGTCGATGATCATACCAAGGGATCCTAATACCTTTTATAGGAAAACCTAACCCCTACTGCATTCCTCTACTAGTGATTTAGTGGGGTTTTCAAGCAACCCCCTACCAAAGCCCACCCCCTTTGACAAATTGGGGCGCATTATCCTACATAAAAAACATGCGGACACATCTCCCACTTGGATATTTATTGAGAACCAATCACATATCCAAACATCCATTTTATCTTCCAAACCATGATACTCATGTCTCTGTAAGGACACTTAAGTATCTACCCCATTTAAACTTATCAGAGTTGACTTCCTTCATCAATAAATATTCCATATTTTATTTAGTGTGAATTTTCAACATGTAAACACTTCATTACTCCGCTATATCTTAGAAAAAATGATATTGTACCCAAATGTACTTCATTTAGGAATAAGAATATGGATTATTTATAATGAAAAAGGCACTCTGAATGACATAAAAAAATGGAATCTAAACTTGTTAGTGCCTAATCTCCTCCAAATAACTTCTCACACAAATCACCTCTTTGAAAGACTATGTAGATTCTATATACTCCTCATCCATTATAGATAAATCCAAAACTAAATGTAACTTTTAAATTCAGCTCACACCTCCTCCTATAAGAGTAAATGCATAGCTAGTGGTTGATTTTCTTTGGTCATAATAACCTATAAAATATAAATCAACATAACCTCTGACAGTAAAATATAATCCTCCATAACATAATACATCATCTAAGGTCTCCTTTCTATATATCAGGATCCTCTTCACTATGCTCCAATTCTCTCATCCTAGATTCACCATGTACCTAATAACTTCTTATACTGTATGTGAAATTTCTAGTCTAGTAAAACCCCTAAAAACATTATCTTACCCACTAATGATGCATACAATACTTTATACATCCTCTCTACTTCACTTCTAGGACTCATTGTAGAGGATAACTTGAAATTGATGAGAAGAGGGCTAGATATTGGCTTAAAGTCTTGTATGTTGAAGCACTTTAAGAATTCTTGTAAGTAATTATTCTGTTATAGCCAAATCTTCCCATTATTTTTTCTGTAAATATAAATCCCAATAATCTTTTTTTCTGGTCCTAATTCCTTCATATAAAACTCCCAAACCAACTATTCCTTTTCTCTTGGACCGGATCATTGTTTGGGCCTGTAAACCACATTTAATCCACATAAAAGAGAATAATGATGAAATTATTACCATTGAACCCATTAAATTTGTATAAGGATCTAAATAAAGTATTTTGTAACCAAGGATCGTGATATGGGAATCAAATATCTTGTACCAACACCTCGATGCCTTCTGGAGACCGTACGTATATTTTTTCAACCTACAAACCTTGTTCTCTTTTCCTTATTCTATAAAACCATCAAGTTGGAGAATGTAGATCACTCCATTAAGATCACCATGTATAAAATAAGTCCTCACATAAAATTACTCTAGAGGCAAATTTTATATATCACACATTTCCAGAACTATCCAGACAGACTTCAGTCTAACAATAGGAGAAAATATTTCATTGAAATCAATACCTTACTTTTGAAAATATTCTTTTACCACCAATATTACACAATATATTTCCACCTAGTACTTTCCACCCTACTTTATCATAAAGACCCATTTTTTTATATCCTTCCTTCCATGATCTAATGGAACAAGATCCCAAGTCTCATTCTTGTGTAGAGATTCAAGTTCCTCCTTCATCGCCACCATCCATGAGGATATATCTGGACTCTGGTTCGCCTCTACAAAAGAAGATGGCTTTCCATACTCCTTTAATAATAAGTATACAACATTACTATTAGTGACATAGTTTGAGTTCTATATTGGTGGTCTCTTCTCCTGGTTTTACCATCTTGGTCCTGACTCAACCAGTACTTGATCATCGTGCTCTAGTAATGCCTCATATGAAATTGGTTATTCCTTGTATTTTTCCACTACTTCAACTGTTGTATTTTCAGGATTATATTTATCTATGTCTCCATCAATTATCATTTTCAACTTGTCTTGTTAAAAATATGGAATCTCTAATCATGATAATTTTGTGTGTAACGGGGTCCCACAAATGATACCCCTTCACACCATCAGCATACCCCAACAAGATAAATTTCCAAGATCTTGAATCCAACTTTGATCATTCGTGTTCATTAAACAATTCATATACATGACTTCCAAGAATATTTAACTGAGAATATTTAGTAGGCTTACCATTCCACATATTTGTTAGTGTCTTCAAATCAATCATTATTTAAGGAGATTGGTTGATCATGTAATATGCGGTTTTCACTACTTTCTAAAAAAAATTGGCAATTCTGGTAATCTTTAACATCACCCTTTTTCTATCCAATAGGGTTTTTTTCATACACTATTCTAATACATTATACTGAGGATTTTATGCCACCATGAACTATCTCTTGATTCCTTCTCATTAAAAAAATGTATCAAACTCGTAACTTGTATATTATCAAACATTTTTAGTCCTCAAACATTTGATCTTCTTTCTAGATTAAATCTTCTTCAATGCTTTGAATGTTTTAAAAACTTCAAACAAAACACCTTACTCATAATAGGGTACACTCAACATCTTGTGGAATAATAATTAATACAGGATTCAAAGTACCTTTCTCCTCCAAGGTATATAACTAGTGATTTCCAAATGTCGGAATGGATCAACTTTAAGATCACTTTACTTCTTGTTTTTGACGTCCCAAACTTTAACATATGTTTCTTGCTCAAAAACAATTCTCATAAAATTATTAGTATTACTTCATAATACCAAGTAGAAAATTATGATCCACAAGAATATTTAGGTCTCATTCTAACATATGGCCAATATTCTGACGCCATAACATTATCAACGCTTCCATTGAGGTAGTTAATATGAAAATTATTTCTGTTTCCTTGTATGTTTCACCCTAATCACATAAATATTCCTTGAGATATTATCATACTTCATAATTATAAGTGTTCCCTTCACAATTATCATCACTCCTTTCTCGATGTGACTCTTCCATCCAATATCATCAAATTGTCTCAAATACAATATGTTCTTCTTTAGGCCCTTCACATGGAAAACTCCTTGGATGGTTCGAACAATGTCATCCTGCATCTTTAGTTTGATGGTACTGACTCCAAAAATCTTTAGGGTGTGATTGTTCCCCATGTACAAAATTAATTTCAGGATAGTTTCATATTGATCAAATCATTCTCATCAAGATTTCATGTTCCATGTTTCTCCTGAGTTGATTATCCATTCATCATTGAGATTCTTCTTGCTTCCAGTAGTCATCACCGCTTCACTAACTAGTATATCTCTATTCCCATGAGTAATCATCACATTTCACTCTATGTAATGATTAGGAATCCCACTGGAACCATTCTCCACCATCACACTTTCTAGTATTTCACTAAATTCCAGTCGGTAATTATCCTTCTACAGTACTGCCTGAATCTTCATTTTTCAAAACAGAAAATTTTTCTCGTTGAATTTTTCAACCTCGTATTTTTTCACCATATGGACACATCATGAGTCCAAAACCACCTCTTTTTCACAATATTTTATTTAATAATATTAATAAATGTTTTCAAATGAAAAAAATCAACTATAGTCTTAATCACATAGTGTAATCAAATTAATGAGAATTATTAATACTCAAAAAAATTGAAAAGAACCGGGCCAGGATCTTTATCTAATAGCACTTTTTGGGACCAAATATTATTAGACCACTTGTGAAATGATAATAGAGAGATAAAATAAATAGAATTTTTTTTAAAAAAATGGACACCAGATGTAACGTGGAAAAACCCCAAAATTAAAGGGGTAAAAACCATGAAAAATAGAATGATCACTATGGGTAAAAGTGGGTACACACTCACTCATTATTACAAGGATAAAAACTCATAATATCTCTCTTAAATAATGGGGTAAAAATCTCACAGAATACCACATATACTTATAGGAGATAATGTTGGTGAATCTTATGATCAAACTAAGGGATCCAACTACCTTTTATAGTCAAACCTCACCCCTACTGTATTCCTCTTCTGGTGATTTGGTGGGTTTTTCTACCAATCAACTTTTATAGCCTACCCCTTTTGAAAAAGTGTGGGGGTGGCACTATCCTACATAAAAAAATTATTGAAAATATGGTCCCTAGATTATTATCTCTCCAAAGAAAGTATTTTTCTAGTCGGTACTGTAGGGGGTACCTATTCAAGCATCATATCATTGGGATTTACATCATATATTGGTTATGAACATTATAGTGGTATATCTTAAACCCTTGTTTTTTAGTCACATATAAAAGATAGGTATTAACAACCAAGGGTGATTTCCACCTTGGCAGGAATTTTCTATAATGTAATGAGGAACAAGATAGATGTTGGGAATTTTAGGACGACAATATACTGAGCACTGAAAATATAAAATAGCTTATAGAACATGATGAATTTACTTTTATTCACACCGAAAAATTACATGAAGTATGATTCACCTTTTTCTACTATTGGTAACACAATTACACACTCCCATTAAATGAATGGGGAGTTTGGTTCTTTTTCTTTATTCTCTAGAGCATGCAGTGGTAGGGGTGGCAACACCACTATGAAATTAAAGGATGATCGCACTAGAAAAATTTACTTTTGTTCTCTATTGAGTGGTAATTTTTAACCATAGATCCTTTATATTGAATAAAATTCTACTACCATCATAAGTATAATACCATTGTTAGTAAGTTCTTTGATTATCTCATACCATGGGAATCTAGTTAAAGAAGCTTGTATTGAATCTTAGCTTTGAAATAAGAGCCTCAATCCTCTATTTCTTAAAAAAAATTAAAATAAAATTAGCATATTCTTAAAATATTATTTAATATATTTGACAACATTAAAAGGTAATAATAACTAGCTGGTTGAAAATTGGAGACATATTAATTAATAATTCATATTGGGGAAGTGGGTGTCCCAAAGGGTGAAACAAACACCAATATAGAAGAAAAATACAAGTGTGTAAAGTATTTTCATGGTTCAGTAAGGGATTCCTACATCCATGGTAGAAATGGGGGAAGGTTCTATTATTTATCTTCATAAAAAAAATTTAGTATATGAACATTATATTTACCAAGAGTTCCATTCTAATTTTTTAGAAGAAAAATTTGGTTGATGTCATGGTTTTGTCGGGGTTGTTCATCTACCCAAGAAATATTCTTATAACCATCATCTACTTATATGGGTTGGCTACCAAACCCAATAAAATCCTTCAATGTTGTTACTAACTGAAAATTATATCTATGAGTGGGTTTTCAACAACCCTCTATAATTAAATCCTATAATTTAATTCAAATTTGGAAGTTCCCCCCACAAACCTCCCCCTTATGAAAAATTTGGGGTCAATGCTAGACTTGCATTCTCATTTCTAGCTTACAACTTCTCTTTTAGTAGAACCTTAATCATTATGTCTTCCTCATTATCATTTGTGTGGATGTTTTCAATTTTCAATAATATTTCTTCCAACACATTTTGGATCCAGTGATATTGCATGTCGATGTGTTTAGACCTTGAATGGAATGTCGTGTTCCTTCTAGGTTAAATAGCACTCTAAAAATCACAATAGGGAATATAATTCTCCTAAATATTTCCCATACCTTTTAAAAACATCATCATCCATGGTATCTCTTGAAAACCTTTAGTGATTTTGATACACTATGCTTTTGTGGTAGACAATGAAACACACTTTTGAATTCTTGATTGCTATGAAACTACTCCCCATGTAAATAATATCAGGTATCCATATTTGGATTTCCTTGTTTATATATCTCTAATCTTATTATCATCTGTATATCCTTTTAAAATATGTTTATCACTTACAAAACATAAAAATTACTGGATATTCCTTGAATATACCTTAATATCCATTTTTACACTACCCAATGATTGTTTCTTTGATTTTATTAAAATCTTATCACAACACCAGCATCGTATGAAATATATGGTCTGGTGTACAACATAGTATACATAATATTTAAAATTGTTTACAGATATGGACCTTTTTAACCTCTTCATTGTCCTCTTTAGTTGTTAGGAATTGACTAGATATGATCCTATAATGACTCACGGGTGGAGTATTAACTGTTGTTAAATTTATCCTATTTAACTTTTTAAGAACCTTATAAATGTACTAAACCTAAGATAGCCAACTATTTTCAATACTTCTATCATTAGAAATAATTTTTCAAAGGATCTGTGTATCTTCTCCAAAGTCCTTTATTTCAAAAGGTATGTTCAACTCCTTATTCAACATGTTAATCTTAGTGATATTATTTCTATTAATCAACATATAATTAACATAAAGTAATATAATAATTAAATCACCCTCCAAAAATTATTTGTTTAAAATAAAGTGATCAAAAATTGTTCTCTTGTACTCATTTTTTCCCATGAATGAGTCATATTTTCTATACTATTTCCTCAATTCCTGTTTCAGACCATATAAAAATTTAATTTATTTAAAATTCATGTTTTCTTTACTATTAATTTTAAATCCATTTGGATACTCTTTTTATATATCTTTTTCATGGTCACCATGTAATAATTAAGTCATTACATCCAATTGTTTAACATCTAAGTTGATACTTTCTTCCAATCCAAGAACAACTCTAATAAAATCCATTTTTACCCTAGGTGAAGAACTCTCAATAGAGTCAATAACATTTTTCTAACTAAATCCCATCACATCAATTCTAAATATGTAGCATCTGTTTGATATTTTATGTTCCCATTTAATTCTTTACACTAAAGTTTTCCTTAGTGCCTTATTTCCATGTGGTGTCTTTACCAAATTAAATGTGTAATTCTAGTGAAAGGATTAGATCTCCTCTTGCATGGTATTTTTTATATTCCAAATTATACTAACTCTAAATCTCATCATCATAAATTTCCATATCCACCCCCTTAGTTAGAATCACATGCTCATGTGGTGACCATCTATGACTCGGTTTTCATTCTTTGGTGGATCTCCTCAAGTGTGCTTCCAATGGGATCTACTCAAGAACATTAGATGATTGAGACATAGTAGTAGGTGGAGAAATATTACCTAATATTAATGTATCATCACTATAAAAAATATCATAAGATATTATGAATTGGTAGTTGTGAGATTGTTTCCATATTAATAGGAATTTCCTTGAACTATTACATCTCTAGATTTTCTAGATTTTTAAAATATTCATTCATAAGATCATTAAGAAATACCACATTTATACTTCTAATGGTCGTCCTACTGATAGGATTCCATATTATATAACTAAACTCTTCATGATCATATCCTAAAAATATAAAATTCTTCCCCTTTATATCCAAATTTTCCCACTCATAATTGGGATGTGAACAAAGGCTCTATAGAAAAATAATCTCAACTACTTGTAAGAGACATTTCAACCTATAAAAACACTATCGGGTACAACATAGTTCCCTAGAAATATTGATGAATAGTTTATAAGATCAATGGTTCTCCTCATTTCCTCAACCCAAAAGGTTTTTGGAAGATTTTCATTTGAGAGAATACACTTAATCCTATTACAGGTGGATCTATTCATCCTCTAAGAAACACTGTTATAGTTAGTTGTCTTTAGTAATTATTTTTATCGAATAATGTTGAAACTCCTCCAATATTACTCAAATAGATCATGATACTCTCCTTTATTATGTATATACACGAAATTCAATTATCTTCATGTTTATATTTCGAAATTCACATGAATCTTTTTAAAAAAAATATTTGTTTGATCATTAGATATCATCGGAAAAATACAAAAAATTTCTAGAATGATCATCTATGAAGGTCACAAAATAAATAGCTCATCCCATCGATTTGGTATTTATCACACAGACATATTTGTGTATCAAATATAAAATGTTTTATTTTCTAGATGGTACATAACTATTAAATAGTTCTCTATGTTTTTTTCATGATGAAATCAACACAAGTATCCAAATATGTACCTTAGATTAATAGTAAGAGATACTTTCTATAGAGAATTTGGATTCCTCTCGTACTCATTTGACCAAGCTAAATATTCCATACCTATGTAGAAACCTCTTATTTAACTACATTGAATTATACTACACATGGTTTGATATCTATAACATAATTATAAGTATCATTATTTCCTTAAATAATTACCATATTAACATTGGTTAGATTCCATTTTCCATCACTTCTAAGAACCTGGTTTTTCACCCAGGTATAGATCCTTTAATTTTTAGTATAAATCTTTACATTGGTCTTAATTTGGATGCCTAATGAGTTAGTAAAGGTTAAGAGGGTTTCTAGGGATTTTTCAAATCCCAAAACCCATCTTTTTGGAGAAAGCAGGCCTTGAGCATGGTTTAGAGAAAACCATGCAGGAATTCCGCATGGTTTGGCAAACCATGCAGATCATGTTTTTTCAGACAGATCCACCTCGCACGGTTGTCACATGGCTGTGTGGCCTAACTGTGTGAGTGCCCCTTTTTCCTAGGTATTTGTGCATGGATTGCACACAGTTTGAAAAACTGTTTGGGAATAGTTGTCCCACACGATTTGGGCACAGTTAGACAAAAAGTGCGTACAAACCGTGCGCAGGCTATTTTTCTGGGAAATTTTTTCAGTTTTTCCCTTAATGATCTATTAAGCCACCCTTCCTCCCTAATCCATGTTTATACGGTATTGACCTATTTCTCTCTCAATTTGGGGATTTTTGGAGATCTAAACTTAAAATAAATATATCTTCTTAATATAGCATTTGATTGAGCTTCCATTCATCACATTGGATGCACAACAGTAAGTACTCGACTCATCTTTAGTCGTTCTTCTTCTCTTTTTCTCTCGAACTAGTTATCATCATGTGAGTGTTTTCCACATTTTCATAGATCTAATTTGATCCGAGGAAAATCAAGGGTCGATACCAGAGGAGAAGGATTGAACAACCCTAAGGTGGGTGGTTTATAACTCACCCCTAAAGTTCATTGATTTTGGAATATTCGTGTGGGGCCCGCTGATTCCATCGGGGACTGTTTCTTTAATTTAAATTCCATGATTATACTTGTTAGAATTGTGTAGTTAATCTCTTTCCAAATATTTCACTAGTTATTAGTGGTTACACACCCAACTCAATTCGCCTCATGTTAAAAGTTATTCCATAATTGGGTTTTTAGTGTTTTGACACATTTGAGCTGCAGTTTGGGTGTTCCTTTACTTGACCTTCCTAAAGGTGATCCTTCATATAATAAATGGGTTGTTGTTTAATGAGGATTTCATAATGACATGTACCATGTATTCTCATCACTTGACCCACCTAAGTTAAGTGATTTTAAATGATTATTAAATGTGAAATGTGGAATGGAAAGTATACTAAGTATATAATTTGGCCTTATCAAATGAGATTGATTAAAGGTTACATGTTCGTAGCACCCCATTAAATTTTAATGGAAGGTATTAGAATGAACATATCTAATTTAATATGCCTTAATGGTTAATTAAGACTTGATTAAATGGTTGCAATGCTACTTATCCTATCCACACTAATGGAAGACAAGGCTTGGGCCTATAAATAAATGGTTGAAACTCTACTTTACCTATCCACACTAATGGAAGGAAATACTTGAACCAAATTAATTATCTCATGATTACAATATCAAATAGGAATGGACTAACTCGATCTCGGCTTGGATTCAGAGAAGAGAATACCTTGGGTCTCGGAACCCCATTCTGATTCAAGGATACAGTTTTCTCAGGTTGATATCCTCCTATACTATAACACCCTGACCCTAGTTACCCAGAGTCGATGCATTATTACATAACATTTTCATGATCACAAGAGATCATGTCCCAAAATACCAACCATTTTAGTATCCTTGTAAGTACTAGATACATACATAATTTTTACGTTACATAATGAAATGAAAAATCAACATTATGACTCCTTTGAACACACTCACATACCTTAGCCTATCCCTACAGTTCAATCATAATATACTTCTTCGCATCCTAGGTAAAATAAAACATAATAAAGGGGGTGATCTCAGATTCTTAGTAAGGATAACAATATATAGGAAAATGTCATAAATAAACATAAACATTTAAGGAAATGTATAATCCTAAAACACAAGCCTTTTAAAATTAAACTTCATCATAATATGGAAAATATAAATTAAATAATGTCATTTACTTATTCAGATAGATATTCTACTAGTTGAATAATCACATGTAATATCAATATCTAATCTCATAATGATGTAATGCATAATGTCGGACATTATAACCACATAGTCAAGGCCTCGTGCCAAGACTAAAAATAAAAAATATTATCAAGGCCTTGTTCCAAGACAATGGTTTGTCTCATGAGACATATAGATGCATCGAGGGGCTATAGTGGTCCCATATCGTCACTTACTGCATCCAATGCATTCCTCATATTAAAAGGGTGAAACATAACATAAACATTCGTATTAAACTACCATACGAAATGTTAATATTTTAACCATAAACCGTGAATGACATTAAAATAGCACATCCATAGTCAAACTTATCATAAAAATATCAATACAATAGGAAATATTTTATCATAATAAATCAACTTCAATTAAACATAAAATCCAACAATAGATGTTGACATAGATTAAATCAATAAAAAAACTATTTGAGAGAAATATATCATTCTACTTTGAAATCATTTAATAGTCGCATAATTTTAAAAGAAAAAATTTATTTTGAAAATATTCTTATAATATTGTAAGGGAAGATTAGAAGGTTTTATAATGGTGAAAAATAGATGCACCCACCATATAAGTTAAAAAACATTCTTACCTTAATTTGTCGAAAAGGTTATAAAGTAACTTGTTTGGAAAACAATGGAAAGATTACTTTAAAAAATATATAAAAATTCATAGAAGGGTATAAATGAATTTAACCCATATTATAGGAAATAGTAAAAATGTTTTAAAATACATTTTTAAGAAACACGGATGTGGATGATTAAGAAGTCCCAGTAGATACTTTATAAACAACCTTGGATAATAAAGAGATTGTAAAATTAATTATTACCTTGTAATTTTCCTTATTCGAGGGTACATTAAACTCTTTTATAATGGTTAAATAGATGTTATTAAATTATAAAATAACAACATACATAAATATGATATCATATATGATCCTTTAATATTTCTTTGTTAATAATATTTCATTAGTATCATTGTTTCAGGTGTTAACTGATTAATTTTTCTTTACATGTTCTGTTAAATATGTCATTTCGTTATGGATAGGATGTATTTGATAAATATTTATAATTATATTAAGTTATTTAACATTATTTTTAATCATAAAATGAAAACTATTCTTTAATTATTACGATGGGGAACGAATCTCATCGCGTCGTGGAGGCAGTAAGTCGTACGTACGCACGAGTGACAATATCATTCTATTGATGGTGAAATAATATTTAATTGGATAGTATATTATATTTAAAGAATAACTAATATGTTTTATTTATTATTTATATCAATTATACTCATTATTATACCCATCCAAATAATAAAGTGTTGAATAACAAACTACACCACGATGTGGAGACGGTAAGTCGTACGTACGCATGTATGGTGACTTTTTCATTTATAAAATGGATAGAATAATGAATATGGTTATAAAATATTTAAAATAACATATAATTATGTATAAGGAACTGGATTTATTATTTTAATATGGAAACAACAAATAAAAAGGAATTGGAAGAAGAAAATAACTTCGAAAGAGGTGATAAAATAATTACCTCTTCTTCGGGTTCTTCCTTTTTATTTGAACAAAAGGGCTCCTTAGGTTGGATTTCTGATCAAAGTAAGGTCTCTAGGTTTAATTTAGGCTGGTTTGGAGGAGATTTGAGTAAGTTTTGGACGAGCCAAATGGCTTTTTAGGTGTTAATTTAAGAGATGGTGAAGTTCTCTTTTATAAGTGAGGTGAGGAGTACTTTAGAAAAATATTGAAATATTAATTTATTATAAAATTATTTTTGGTTTCTAATAGCTCCAAATGGATTTATTTAGAGTCTAAGATGGGTATGTGTATAAATCCTCTAAACCAATAGGTTTTATACATGTTTAGGTTACCATAATAACCTTATATTTTAGATTTTACCCTTAGTTAAATAGTTTAACTTTTAACAAGTCTTCTTGTATTTTTATAGTACATGGTTAATATAGTAACAATAAAATGCCAAAAAAATATCAAGTGGTTCATTAATAAAATATGTAACATTATCTAAGTCATTTTTTCAAATCTTATATTTTTAGGACTATTATATATTTTAATAAAATAGTATTTGTTTTAAAAACTCATTTATGTCAATTTTGAAACTATTTAGTTTTTAGTTTTTTTAAAAGTCATAAAAAAATAATTCCTTAGAATACATTTAATAAACCCGAAAATGTCATATTAACCTATAAAATTCGCGGATTTCATCAAAATTTTCAATTTATATTTATTTTAATATTTATAATATCAATTATTTTAATCCTTCATTAATAAGGTTATTATAGAATCATCATTGTGTCATAAATAATTTTAATTATTTAAGGTCTAAAAATTATAAATAAAATACTAGGATGTAGGAAATATTTTTAACTTTCTAATTAATATTTATAGTTGAAGTTATCTTATTTATAACCCTATATTAAAAATGGTTTATTTATTAAAATTTGAATTTAACACTTGTAACTCTTCTTTAATTAAAATATAATAAATGTCCTAATCTAATCCAAGTGGATCGAAAAGGATAATATTTTTTCCATAAGGTTCATTTTGGTCAAAATACACATATAAAATAGAATGAGTACATGTTTTGGGGTCATTTTATATTATTATAATATTATTTTTACCTTTAATTTCCCTATTTACTTTTAACCGTGGTAAATAAAATTCAAAAGTTACTATTCATCAAAAAATATTTTTATCCTATTGAACCACATTTTACTTACTAATGAAAATTTTTTCTATTGTATTTTTTGAAATTAAATTCATAGAATTAGTAAAATTATATTGTATACTAATTTTTAAATGTTCCTAGAAGGTGGGTAAAAGACATTAAATAATTCAATAAAATTTTATATATCTAATCTTCTTATAAAATGAATCCAATGAATTAAATTAGAATAATATAGGTATTATTTATCTATTTTGACTTTAAAATAAATTTAAATTAAAAAATAATTATTTAAATAAGAAGCCGTTTTTAAAAAACAACGCAGTGTTTTTCACTATTTATCAAAAATTGAAAGTTTTTAGAAATATACCAAAACTTCACCCTAAGCTAATTTGGATATATTAAATCCAAAAATTAAGTCCATTTTGAAAAAATATATAAAATTTCTAAAAGTGGGTATTTCTATTTATAACTACTTTTTAAATGGCTAGTTTGGTTATGGTGTGCTAGAACTCAGAGCTGTGTACAACACAAGCTATTGTATTAATCAAAGAGAAGCATACCATTGATTCTTGGGGTGTTACCACACCAATCAATATTTTTTGGACTTTAAAAAGACACTTTTAAGGGTAAGTGTGAACCTTACAGTTTCAACCAATTAAAAACATACAAGAAATTATCCCTCCCAAGTCAAGTTTCAAACACCGCCCATCACAGATTTCAAAAACTTCTTAGAAGGTTAGCCAGCTTGTAAATTCAAAAAGATCACAAAATCCTCAAACTGAATCAAGCCACGTGTCACGCTCTATCGCAGACACCAAACATCAAATACAATCAATCACCACCATCATCACGCTACTGGAAAATCAATATCACATAATTCCCATCAACGCATCATCAAGGACTGCATCCTCTATGCCTCGGCACCGCCAGACTTCTTTGATGACTACTGCCTGCTCAAAAGGAAAGACTTGGCACCTCTCCATCATCGCAACATCTTGAGTATCACCGCCATGAAGGTATCATATTTAGCCATAGCCCAGTTGGACACCACCTACAACAAACAACATCGTCATCCGCCACACACCCTAGTCCCATCACCATCTACCATCGCAGCCAAAGCCAATGGCCGGATAAAATCCAAACCAAGACAGCCCACCACAACATCCTTCAAAGAAAACATTCACACCATCATCGTTTCACCCTCATCGCCACCATTAATGTCGATGATCAACAACACACCAGAAATGAAAATCACCTCAACCAGAAACACACATCCAGATCTTCCCCAAATGACCATAAAATGGGTGACACATCTCGCAGAAAAATAGAAAAAACCTTCATCGAAGGAAAAGAGGAGGAATAAATAAGTAGATCGAACAAACTGGTAATCTCCTTCACACCGACACATGTCGCTCCTGGTGAACCGATGACTGCCAACCCAAATCCCAAAACCTCATAATTCCACCACTCCAGATCCGACTGGGAGAGGCGCAGAGGAACACGGGGCCAGAGTAGGGTATTGAGCAGCTGAGGGATTCGAGCATAGGCATCGCCGATGAAGAAGAAAACTAGTAGTTGACAGAACAAAAGAAATATGAATCTTGAGCGTCTGAAACTCGTCGACCACCGAACCGCATAACCCAAACCCTCTTTATTACAACTGCTCCAGCTCCGACAGGGAGAGGCATAGAAGAACGTGAGGGCAGAGTGGGGTTTGAGAGGTTGAGGGACAAAACCAGCGAAAAAGAAACACCATAGAAGATCATAGGAAAAGAGTAAGAGTTGGACAAGGTCCTCAATACCGAACCAGGACCATAAACCATCAACACATCCCAACCCACCGAGAAGAACAAAGAACAGAACTGAACTCAGAGTCCGACACGGTGGATTCGGTCGGCAGAGCAGCCGAGATCGTGGTCAAAGGTCGATGAAGAAGCGGACTAGAAACCTAAGTGCCAAAGTTGAGATTTCCATACGAAAAGAAGCAGAAACATGGAAAACTAGAGAAGTAGGTAGAGGTCGGAGAAAGATTCTTCATCACTAGGGGGAGGAAACCCTAGGGGGAGGAAGTGGGCGCTTGGGGGAGCTCCCAAGAGAGAACGGAGCCATTTGGGGTGTTACATTCTTCCCTCTTTCAAATAATTTCGTCCTAAAAATTCCAAATCCTTCCTTTAATTATCAGCATAGCTCTTTTTCCTAATTTGAGCTTCTTTGATTTGGTTTTGGATAATATTTACATTTTCCATTGTTTCCTCAACAAGTTATAGGCCTATGAGTTTTTATTCACCAATATCATCCAAACAAGTTGGTGTGTGAAATATCTTTCCATATAACGATTCATATGGTACCATATGAATACTTGAATGGAAGCTATTATAATAGGAAAATTCTACTAGAGATAAATAATGATCCCACATACCTTGAAAGTAAAGTGAGCAAGATCTCAACATGTCTTCTAAGGTTTTAATAGTTTGTTCTGATTGGCCATCAGTTTGAGGGTGGAAGGCAGTGCTCAAACGAATTTCATTATCTAGGGATTTTAAAATAATTTTCTAGAATCTTGATGTAAAATGGGGATAATGATCAAAAACAATCGATAGTGGTACACCATGAAGTCTTAAAACTTCATTAATATATAGTCTTTATAAACGTTCAAGTGGTAAATCTTCTCTTATAGAAAGAAAATGTGCTTACATGGTAAGACAATCTACAATGACCCATATTGCATCAATCCTTCTAGGATTCTTTGGTATCCCCATGAAAAAATCCATTTTAATATCATCCCATTGCCACTCAGGTATGGGAAGAGGTTACATGACTCCTCTAGGATGTTGTCTTCTAGCCTTCACTTATTGAAAAACCATACATCTTGATACATAATCAGAAATCTCCCTCTTCATATTGTCCCACCAAAAATATTCCTTCAAATCTCTATACATCTTAGTGCTACAAGGGTTTATAGAGAAATGGGAGCTATGAGAATCATCCAATAATTACCTTTTTTAGATTAGGTATACCGGGAACACAAATCCTCTTCCCAAATTTCAAAATTCCATCTTCATATATGAATTCAATCAATCTCCTATCATTAGCAGCTTGAATTTTCTTTTGAAACTCCTCAACATAATTTTGATAACTTTTTATCCTTTTTAGTAAATATTTTTTGGCAACCATTTGAAAAAGTATTGATGTTTCACCTTCCATGATTATTCCCATATCTATCTTAACTAGATCCATGAACATAGGATCCCTTTAAACTCTCATCTTGTTCAAAAATCCATAATCATTTCTGCTCAATTCATCTTCTACCTTATTTTCCTTACCTGGGTGGTAGTGTATTGTGAAATCATAATCCTTGAGTAGTTAAATCCATCGCCTTTGTCTCATGTTGAGTTCTTTCTATGAGAAAATATACTTAAAACTCTTGTGATCATTATATATCTCAGATTTTCTACCATAGAGATAGTGTCTCCATATCTTCAGAGAAAATATTGTAGCTGCTAACTCAAGATCATGATTGGGATAGTTTTTTTCATTAATTTTTTTCTGTCGTGACACATATGCAATAACTCTATCATTCTACATAAGGACACAACCAAGTCCTTTATTTGATGCATCATTATAAATAACAAACTCATCATTCTCCGATGGTAGAGTAAAGATAAGATCATTGACCAATATTCTATTAAATTATTAAAAACATTATTCACACTCTTTTTCCCAAACAAATTTAACCCCTTTGCATGTGAGATTTGTTAATGGGTTATCCAATCAGAAAAAAAATCTGCATGAAACGCCGATAGTAACCTGCTAAACCAATAAAACTGCGTACCTCAGTTATACTCCTCGGTGCTGTCCATTCTTGCATTTCCATTATCCTTGAAGAATCAATAGAGATTCCATCCTTAGAGATAATATGGTAAAAAAAGAAATATCATAAATCCAAAATTCACACTTGCTAAACTTCTCATATTATTCGTTTCTTCTAAGAATCTTTAGAATAGTGTGCAAGTGATTTTCATGATCTTCATAGCTTTTAGAGTATACCAAGATATCATAAATAAATACCACTAAAAATTCATCAAGATATGACTTGAAAACTATATTCATTAGATCCATGAAAATATAGAGTCTATAATTTATTCTAAAAGGCATTACTATAAACTCGTAATGCCATACCTGGTTCAAAATGTTGTCTTTGGAATGTCTTCATTCTTCATGCACAACTGATGATATCCAGATCAAAGGTCAATATTTGAAAAATATTGAGCTCCATGAAGTTTCTCAAATAAATCATCAATGTGAGTTAGGGGATAATTTTTCTTTATTGTTATAGCATTGATCTCCCTATAGTCAATGCACAACCTCATAGATCAATCTTTCTTCTTAACAAAAAGAATAGGGGCTCCCCATGGAGAAACACTAGGGTGAATAAATAATTTATTACTCAATTCCTCTATTTGTTTCTTTAGTTTCACTAATTATATAGTGTCCATTCTATAATGGGTCTTTGATATGGTCCTTGAACCATAAATTAAGTCAATGGGAAACTCAATTTCTCATTTTGGAGGATGTCCAGGTAAATCTTCTAGAAACACATCAACATATTCTTTCACAATAGGTACATCCTCTATTTGAACATTCTTTTACTCACTCATATTTATTTCACACCCTTCCTCCACAATAATTGATTTTAGTATAACTACAAGGGGTGGATCTTGGTGAGAATCGCATGGTGATGTTTCTTCTCTATAGATAAGGGATTTCTTATCATCATCAAAAATTGTAACCTCCTTCTTATTACCATAAATTTCTGCATCATATCCTGAAATCCAATCTATTTTGAGGATTATATCAAATTAAATCATGGGTATGACAATAAAACCAGTAGATAAAGCACGTTTATATTCCATAATGGTAACTTCTTGACAAAACTTTGTTGCAATGATACTTCCCTTAGGATTTTTTACTGACAACTCCCTTATTAAGTCAAATTGGAAATACCTAATTTTATTGAAAAACTGGAAAGATATAAAGAAATTAATTGATCCAAAATCAATTAAGACATTGTCTAATTTTGAGGAAAGTATTAGAGTACCTACCACCATGTCATTAGGAACTTCAACCTCAGCAGTAGTGATCACAAAAGCTTGGCCTTTCTCCCTTTTCTTTTTCTAAGGAAAATTTCCTTGATGCTTAGGACAATCATTTTAATAATTTCCCATCTCTTTACAATTATAGAATTGATCATTGGTATCGTATTTCTTCCCAGTTCATTTATGAGCTTGGTGGCCTTTTTCTCCACACTTGTAACAAACTCTCATTTCCCTCAGGAAAGTACTGGGGTGTTTCTTCCCACATTTAATGTAGGGTGTAAATTTAACTTTTATCTTATTCCCCTTATTTACTTTTCTATAGTTTTCAGAAGATCTCTTCCTCTCTTTCTTTACTTTAAATGTATAAGACTTGGAGAATTCCTTTTCTATCTTGATAGCACATGAGTCTATATCTTCGTAAAACAAAAAGGATTGTGAGATTAATAATCATCGGAGAAATGGTTTTAACCCATCAAATAATCAATCAATATTACTTCTTGGGTTACGTATATAATATGTATTATTCCTTTATAACCTTGAAAAGTTATCCTCATACTTTATGGAATTATCATCCTCCTTTTTTCTCAGACTCGGAAATTTCCCTTCTATATCCACTCGATGTTCACAAGGAAAGTATTTTTTAATAAAATATCGTTAAACGCATCTCATTCATTATTTGATACTTATTCATCCTTTTTTTTGAATTAATGACCACCATTGATTTGCATCACTTGATAGGTGATAAACTACCCTGAAATTTTTTTCCCTTTCGCTACTCCCCAAAGCATGAAATATTTTCTCTAAGAAACTTATCCATTGTTCAGATACAAATGGATTTGTAGTCCCATTTAATGTTGTTTTTTTTTCTCATGAAGTGGTCTAACATTGATCCTCTGTGTTGTGGATCAGGGTGCTCCATACAGGTAAGGTTATTTTTCATAACCTGAGTGAGTTGTCCCAATATGGTTATAAGATATTCAATACCAGTTGCATCAACAGATCCACTATAATTATCTCGAATAGGAGGTAAATTGATATAGATAATATTTTCATTATTTTTCATATGTGTTTCAATGATTTAACCCATTCCAATTAATCAATTTGAGCTTATTTGTATCATTTTAGTGTTTTGGTTAATTATGATCTTAATGGTGAAAATTGGTTAATTCTGGAAATTTATCAGTTTAGTGGAGCTTCTATATTTTGAGAATATCTTTTATAATTTTAATCCAAATCGATGTATTTCTTTTAGGATTTTCATGCTCTTTGGATTCAAATTTTTCTTCTTGACCAAGGTCCAATTCGACACACAATGACCCAGGAATATTAATTAAGTGGAAATAGTTTGTTGGCCAATAGAATGTTCCTCACATTAATTAATGATGCATATCGTAGCCTCCATATTTATAAATGATTTTATTACAACTTTAAAAGGAATAGGACTCCATTCATCACTCTCACATTAAATTTCATGAAGAAATTTGGTCATTAAAGCACCCTTTGCATGTGAACAAAAAGAAAAAGTTGAAGAGTCTCCTCAAGAAGAAAATGTTCACTTCATTACATCGAGTATAACTTTTTTAAACGTGTCCAATCACATTGAAATTTTGAGAGTAGAAAAAACACTCAATTGTGAACAACTTTTAAGAAGATACCTTGGCGAGTTTCGAGGGTCAGGTGGGCATAACAGAAGACAACTTTCGGTGGAAGGATTCTAGAGGAGAAATTTTCTATTCTTCCTCTCCCCTCTTTTCTTTATTTTTATTTTTGTAACGTCTTATTCTTCCCCCTTCTACATGGATTCCCTTCACATGGAGGGGTAATACTCTCATCTATTGGGGAACAAGAGGTTTTCCATTTTGTAATGTTTGAGTTCATGCACTTAATGTTATGAAATCTTTTTTTCTCTTTTTTGAAGTTGGTTTCAATTTCAAATAATGGTGTTTACTATCAAGTACAACCATATTTGGTTTTAGATTCTATTTTTGATGTTGTTTTGGTCAATGATAATTTTCTACCTCTATTAGGTTATGGTCTATATACGATGGAATAGATCATGGCTTAGTGGTGAAGTACTTGGCGATCGTCGGTACGTGGGGGAGGGGTAGTGGATATTATTGGTTGTTTGGGATAAACAAGACCCAGTCAGAAATTGCCTAAGTCAATTGAGGATATTCGCTGCAACGATTTCACATATAGTAAGGAGAGTAGACCAAGATGATATCTTAGCAAGGTTTACTCTCACCATCACCATTTGACCAAGGTAGTGAGAGGAAGCGATCGTGGAAACTCACTTTAATGAGCTTAGTAGAATAGGATTGGATAAATTGGAAATATGATAACATTGCAATTGGAAAACTAATCCCGACCTAAAAACTCAATTTATATTCCTATTTTCAATCTATTTATTTTTCAATTTTTTGTTTTGTAACTTTAGTTCTTTTTAAAAATCAAATAATTTCAAAAACAATCTACACTTATTTCTCAAATTTAAGGTGACAGCTTGATTGTTGTGTGCTCCTCTATGAAGACAACCTAGATTAACCACTTTAATACATTTTAACTTAGTTATTATTTGTTTTTGTCACACCCCAAAACAGGCACATGTCAAAACTTTTTGTCGTTGCCGGGGAGGTTGTGCCAACAATCCATTTCTAAATATTTGACTCTTTTAAAAAAACATAAAAAATATTTTTCCATGATGTTCTCAAATGATTTTTTCTTTAATTCATGGAACAGTTATCCACGAGTGAAAGAACCAATTATTGACTAACCTTGGTTTATATAGGATTGTTTTTCTCTCTTTGCTAAACAGATCAGGGGATCTCGAATCCAAATCAACAAGGAGGATGAATTCAAGGATCTCATTCAAGACCTTAAAGCAAACCATGAATACTCAGTATTGGATGGATTGGCCAGAGAATTAGTTAAACTCCAATAGTACTTCCTAGAATTTTTTCAAGATATGGTTGAGGTGAAACAAGAAGTAGAAATTAGAACAAAAGATCATTTTCAAGGACTTCGAGAAGAAATACAGGATCTAGATAGAAAAAATGGAATGGCTACTTGAATATGTTCACACATCCCAAGAGAAACCCGAACCTAAACTTGATCCATTAGTAGAAGTGGATTCCCCTCTAATCCTTGATGTTGATGAACCTGGGGAGACAATTATGGAATTAAAAGAACATCCATTTGTCCTTTCTCAACCACTACTGAAGAATATTAATGAAGAATATTTTCCTTATGAAGTATGTACGGGAGATCAACAATATTTGGATGACTTCATGAATGAGTGTGAGGAACTACTTAATTCCACAATTCCTCATAATGTATAAGATTCGGCATTATTAAAGGAATACACCACAAACATGGTGGAATTTAAAAAGAATATTGAGGAACTTGACTACCTACCTCAATCTAGAGAAGCTTTACTCCATGAGGCACTTCCCACTGAAGAAGAAATTGAAGCTGAGAAAACTTAGGGAGATAATCTTTTCTTAAACTCATTTTCTTCTAATTTTATTGAACCTTAATTGAGTATCACCTCCCCTTTCTTGAAATTTTAAAATTTATACAAGTCATTTATTGTCTTGGAGGATGAGGAAGAAAAGGAAGATGCGCTTAAAGAGGAATAGTTGGATTTCTTCGAACATGTTGATTATTTATTGGAGGGAGTTCAAGAGGAGATCCACATGGATTTTCCTTAGGAAAACAGGATACATGATGCATAATTTAAAAGGGAAGAATTTTATATTGATCATTCATGATTTAATTTTGTTCAAATTGAATTACACTTTAATTTTCCCTTTGATTTTTTCAATGATACAGCACACTTTTAGAAACCACTGGAGAATAAAGAAGATATTATGAAAGTAGAAACCATGAAAGTGGAAGACTTGTTATTTATCTTACCCCCACCAAGAAAGTTGTATATTATTGTCCTTGGGGTTGATTTGGTGTACTATACACATGGTATCCTCAACAAAAATAATGAATTCTAGGATGTAAAGAAGAATTTTTGTTGGTTCATCACAAAGAAATTCCACCCACCATCAGATTGGGGATAACTAACCGGAACTGCCCATCTAGAGGTAGTTAAAACCAATGGCCCATTTGGGGGATTAAACCAACATCTATCCTTATTTTCTAATCCTGTTTTTATTTTCATTTATTTTAATTATTTTTTTATTTTTTTTCTTGCTTCCAGGTTTCAGTGTGCAACACTTAGGATCTTAACTCAATGTTGCATTACTAATATGTCAGGTTGTACCTCTCCTTTACACTTACTTGATTGTTTTGATTCAATTTAAAATTTTCTTAGATGTTATATCCATTTTAATGCATTGAATACACTGCATCATTTAAGTGTGGGGGAGGAAACCTTTGTAGTTTAGGATTTTCATTTGTGTGTGTTTTTCAAAAAAATAAAAAAATTATGTGTTTTCAAATTTTTTTGGGTTTGTTTTTCAGTTTTTTGTGTGTTTTTTAAACTTTTGAGCTTAAATGGTTATCATTTCCATTTTTGAAACTCATTTCATTAAGTTAACCAGTTTATTCCGTGAAACGGAGCTTAAATGAATGCTAAAAATGATTTTTTTTCATGTTCAATTCTTTGGGAATTTCATGAAAAGTACTCAGATTTTTGAATACCATTCCAAATCTCACTGTATTTATATTTGAAATCACTTTCTCATGAGGCTTATAAACCATTTTTGTTAAATTCTTTTCATTCAAATCACTTCTTGAGAGAACCAGACCATGCTTGTATTAAACAGAATTTGGTTTATTCCTATCAAAACTTGAGGGTTTGGGGTACATGTGTTTTAAATGATTGATGCATTTATTTGGTTTTAAATCCCCCTTTTCAAAATAATATCTTTAATTCTGGACTACCTTGTACATTTAATCTTTGTAGACCATAGAATCCATGAACAATCTATTAGGTTAGCCACATTACAAGCCAATTTTCCCTATCCAACTTGCTCTTGAAGTGAATTTTCATGATCTAGTTGAACTTAAGTGTGGGGGAAGTTGTCTTGTGTTATGCTACCTCATTTGGTGAAACTTTGGGTAGAAAATAAAATGCTAAAGAGATGTTTTTACTGATAAAAAATAATTCTGTCGAAATATGTGTCTTTTTTAGAGCTTTCATGATAAGAGATGTTGTGCCTTTCTGGAGCTTCTATTGGAGGAAGAAAGCGGTGCCTTTTTTAGATCTTTCAAGATAAATCGTGTTTGAGAAGATTGAATTTTTTCTGTCAAAATGTTGAGTTGTTTTAACATTCCTAAAATTTTCATGATGATGGATCTAAATTTCTTCTAAGGGGAGTTAGGAGGATACCATACTTGAGTGAAAATTAGAATTGTGCTATATTTCTTCAAAGAAGAGCCAAGCCCTCCTCATTCGGCCTCATAATTTTTTACAAAAACAATCCTACCAACCGAAAGCCACAGAACAACCCTGAAAAGTCCTCATGATAAATACATGTCCTTGACTCACATCAGGTGGATAAGTAGGAGTTTTTCAAACCTATGGTGACCCTTGCATTGGTTTGGATGAGAACAACTTTGTTGAAAATTGATATTTGTGAGATGAGAGAAAATTCATGTGAGGTGGGTGTCTTGTGTTCATGGGAGGAGAAATGAAGCAGAAAATATTGAATGATCTGATGTGAGAACTTTTAATAATGTTTTTTGATAAGTGATAGAGCGCTGTCGTGGGCGCCCTCAAATGATTAGTGTGATTTTGGGGTACTTAGATGCAGTAGAGTGGCTGACCAAGGTCGTCTCTCAAAGGAGGAAGTGAATTAAAACAACTTTTCAGAGGTATTCTAGAAACAAAATAAAATGGAATAAAAACACTAATTGAAAGTATGGGGGTGGTTTTTTATAGTTTATAAATCTAGAAGAAGTTTGCTGGAAGAAGATTGCGTTTTTTTGTTTTTAATTTTGAAATGAAGTTTCGATTAGAATGACACAACAAGAAGATGTTTTTTTAGAAATATATTTTAAAAGGCATAATCGATCTAACTCTACCTCTACAATCATTTATTAATCATTTTCATTTAAATTAGTATTCACTTAATTATGATCCCTTAATTTGTTAAATCCCGAACCCTATGAGAATTAACTTTACCACGAAGATGAAGTGAATTTAAACTTAGGCTAACTTCGGAACATGCAATCGCAACACCCTGGTTTGATTGATGTTATAAGATTATATTATGTTCAGTGGTAAATTAAGGCACATAACAACTCTGGAAATGAGGATTAATTGAGTTTAGGGATTATATTTGAACTCTACAAATTGATCCCGTGTGGTTTTGAATTACCGGTTAAGGTTGCGCTCTCACAGTTCACACAATTCCCGACCTCGCGTGTTTTGTGTTAACTATTCAATTGCTTGCTTAGATTCATTTGAATTAAAAACTCAATTAATGGATCATGTTTAGTGAATTACAGTAGATCATTGATTAAAAATAAATGAATGAAGAAGGTGAGAGGTCGACCGATTACTAAAAAGAACTACTCTTCCATGGGCGGTGTAGTCATCGTGGAGACGATTTGCATAAGCAAAGGATTGAAAGGGTATAACCCAATCTTGTCTCCACTCTTGATTCCAACCCAATTAAGAAGATTAAGAGAAGAAGAAGAGGGATGAACACAGAATATTATTTGAAGAAAATTTCAAGAAACAAACATGAAAGAAAAGAAATACAAAGAAGAGGTGGGAGAGGAGAGCCTTTTTGGAAGAGAGGTTTGCACAAATTATTACTTCTTCCAAGAGTTTTAAGGGGATACCAAGAGACACCCTTTTGGACACACCTTCAAAAATCCTCCACCATCCCTCTCAAAGAGTTAAAACCCTCTTTAAATAGAGTTTGTGAGGGCTAGGGATACATAACATTTTAAGTGTGAAATGAAAAACTCGGCCAAATATTTTATTCAAAGTTTCACCGCCTAGGTGACCTCAGAAACGCGTGAATTGATCGGCCTTACAGAAGGATTATTTGTGCCAAATCATGTCCCCGATATTTCCTCAAAATATGGTCTCAATACAAGCCCGGAGGAAGAAGATATGGCCCAAATACAGAACCCATGTCCATTCTGCCGAGTCCAGCCCACCATTGGATTAATGTCCCATTTACTCCATCCAAATTCCCTTTTTAGCTCTAGTGTCCTGAATTAAAGTTGTAGAAAATTACGTTATGAAAACTGTTAAAAACTTTCAAATTAAAATAGTAAATATAAAAATATTTATCTTTGAAATACTACAATGCACTATAAAGGGTAAAACTGGAATTTTCACCAAATTTTCAAATGAATAATCAAATCCCAAATATTTTAAAAATAAACATATTTAGCACAATGTGGGGAAATTATATCATTTATTATCAATAAAATATTCAACAAAATAGTGTTTTATCAACTCCCACACACTTACCCTTTTGCACTCCTGAGCAAAATCTCATATTAAGTAAACATCAATATCAAATCAAAACCAATTTTAAAACACATATCCTTGAGATCAATCAATTTCACACCAAGAATCAAAAGATATCATGCCTCATAAAAAACCTTTTTTCAAGTTCTCCATTTATATCATTCAATATATTTCCACTTCATTTATCCTCCCCTGCACAAAATACTTACCTCGCATGAATTTTCTCTCATCACTCAAATATCAATTTTTTTTTGCAATGTCTTTCTCATCCAAACTCATACAAGGGTCACCATAGGCTTGATAAATTCCTACATCGCCACCCGATGTGAGTCAAGGACATATGTTTATCATGAGGACTTTTCAGGGTTGTTCTGTGGCTTTTGGTTGGTAGTATTAAGATGTGAAAAACTCTGAGGCTGAATGAGGAGGGCTTGACTCTTTTTGAAGAAAAATTGCATTAATCTAATTTTCACTTAAATATGGTCTTCTCCTCAATCCACATAGTATCAATTCAGATCCATCGTCATGAAAAGTCATGAAAGGTTTACACCATTCATCATTTCAGCATCAAAAATTTCAATCTTCTCAAACATGATTTTCTTGAAAGCTCCAGATGGGCACAGCTTTCCACCTCAATTAGAAGCTCCAGAAAAGGCACAGCTTCACTTGTCATGAAAGCTCCAGAAAAGGCACAGCTTTCAATATAATGAATTTATTCAGTAGAAAACACATCTCTTCAGAATTTAATTTTCCACCCAAAGTATCACAGAATGTGGTGGCACAACACAAGATAGACTCCCCCACACTTAAGCTCAACTAGATTATGCAATTTCACTTCAAGAGTTGGTTGGATAGGGAAAATTGGCTTGTAATGTGGCTGAACTAATAGGTTGTGCATGGATTATAAGGGCTACAAAGATTAAATATTCAAGGTAGGACATTATAAAAAACGATTATTTGAAATAGGGGCTTTAATACCAAACAAATGCCTCAATCATTTAAACATAAGTACCTCAAACCCTCAAGTTTTGACAGGAATAGATCAAATTCTGGTTAAATCAATCATGGTTTGGTTCTCTCAAGAAGTGAGGTGAATGTAAAGAATATGAAAATAATGGTTCAAAAGCCTCATAGGAAAGTGATTTCAAATATAAAGACAGTGATATGTGGCATGGGATTCAAAATTCAGTGTACTTTTCATGAAATTACTAAATATTTGAACTTGAAACAAAGTCATTTCAGCATTCATTTAAGCTTAGTTTCAAGGGGTAAATTGTTTCACTTATTGATATGGATTTAAAAATGGTTATGAGAATCATTTCATCTCAAAAGTTTCAAAAACACACAGATAATTGTAGAATAAACACACAAAATTTGAAAAACACACAAATTTTTTTTTGGTTTTTTTAACAGGAAAACAATTGAAATTACTAAACTAAAAGGTTCCCTCCCCCACACGTAAAATATTGCATTGTCCTCAATGTGAACCCATGAGATGATATATGCACACGAAATGAAAAATTTTTAAATAGGACAACTAATATAAAAGTGAAAGGGTTAGGAACAGCCTGATGTGCTCAAGTGATGACGGGGTCATGTAGTGTGATAAAATCCACTACATCAGTAGGAAGTCCCTCAATGTATCTCTTAAAACATTGCCCATTGACTGTAAAGCTCCTTCCAGTGTCCTCTTGTATGATCTCCACTGCACCATAAGGAAAAACATTAGTCACAGTATAAGGACCTAACCATCTGGAACGCAACTTACCAGGCATCAGCTTGAGTCGTGAACTATAGAGAAGGACTTTCTCTCCAACATGAAACTCCCTTTGTTGGATCATTTTGTCATGAGCTGTTTTTGATCTTTCCTTGTAGAGCCTTGAGTTCTCATATGATGACAGTCGAATCTCCTCAAACTCTTGAATTTGCAACTTCCTTTGAATTCCATCTTGGGCCAAATCCATGTTGCATTTCTTTATAGCCCAATATTCCTGATGCTCGACTTCCACTGGGAGATGACATGATTTCCCAAAAACAATCCTAAATGGGGACATACCAATGGGTGTCTTGTATGCTATCCTATAAGACCACAATGCATCATCCAAGCGTTTTCTCTAATCCTTCCTATTTGGTTGCACCGTTTTCTCTATTATTTGTTTCAGCTCATGATTTGAAACCTCAGCCTGGACATTTATTTGGGGGGGTATGGTCTTGATGTTTTGTGTGTCACCCCATACTTCCGAAGGAGGGAAGCAAAATTCCTATTGCAAAAGTGTGTCCCTTGGTCACTGATGATAGCCTTTGGTACTCCAAACCTGCAAAAAATCTGTGCTTTGACAAAGTCCACAACCACATGAGAATCGTCAGTCCTGGTGGCCTTGGCCTCCACCCATTTACTCACATAATCAATAGCAACCAAAATATACAAGAAACCATATGAACTTGGAAAAGGACCCATAAAATCAATGCCCCACACATCAAAAATCTCACAGAATAGTATGGGTTGTTGGGGAATCTCATGTCTCCTAGAAATATTCCCAGTGTGTTAGCAATGAGAGCATGACTTACAAAACACATGGGAATCATGGAATAAACTGGGCCAATATAATCTAGAGTCCAAAACTTTCTTAGCTGTCCGTTGGGGTCCGAAGTGTCCACCACATGCAAGTGTATGACAGAATTGCAAAACAGACTCAAACTCATGATCAGGAATACACCTCCTAATAACTTGGTCACTATACATGCGCCAAAGGTAAGGATCATCCCACACATAAAACCTAGACTCACTTTTTAATTTTTGGACTTGATGATTCTTCAAATTTGCTGGGATTTTAGAGGAAAAAATGTAATTAACTAAATCAACATACCAAGGATGCGTACCTGAGATGGTATAAAGATGCTCATCGGGGAAAGTGTCCCGAAGTGGTACCTGGTCCAAGGTGTCATCCTCTAGTGTGTGAGTAAGCCTACTCATGTGGTCTGCCACCAAATTCTCTGGTCCCTTCTTGTCCTTTATCTCAATATAAAATTCCTGAAGAAGGAGCATCCAACGGATAAGTCGTGGCTTTGCATCTGGCTTCTTTAGGAGGTACCTCAAAGCTGCATGGTCAGAAAAAACAACTACTTTAGAGCCCAATAAATATGAACGGAATTTATCTAAAGCAAATATGACAGCAAGAAACTCCTTTTCTATGGTTGTGTAATTTGATTGGGCTGAATCCAGTGTCCTTGATTCATAGGCTATCACATGTGAACGTCCCTCCACCCTCTGAGATAAGACAGCTCCAACCACGAATTTGGAGGCGTCACACATAAGCTCAAAAGGAATCTCCCACCGTGAGGGCTGTATGATAAGTGGAGTGGTCAGACGTTGTTTTAGCTCATCGAATGAATTCCTGCAAGAAACATCAAACACAAAATCAGAATCCTTTTGAAGTAATCTTGACATAGGAAGTGTAATCTTACTAAAATATTTGATGAAGCACCGATAAAATCCTGCATGACCTAGGAAATATCTAACATCACGCACACATGAAGGATATGGTAAGGATTAAATAATATCTACCTTTGATCTATCAACCTCTATCCCATGTTTTGACACTAATGCCCTAAGACAATTCCATGCTCTACCATGAAATGACACTTTTCAAAGTTCAGGACCAGATTCTTCTCAATACAACGATTCAACACCTTTCCCAAACTAATTAGACATTCATCAAATAAATACCCATACACTGTAAAATCATCCATAAATACATCCATGCAGGTCTCAATAAAATCAGAAAAAATACTCACCATGCATCTCTGGAAGGTACCTGGGGCGTTGCAAAGTCCAAATGGCATCCTCCGGTAAGCAAAGGTACCGAATGGGCAGGTGAATGTCGTCTTCTCCTGGTCCTCCAGAGCTATAGGAACCTGAAAATATCCATAAAATCCATCCAAGAAACAATAGTGTGTCTTCCCATCTAGTCTCTCAATCATCTGATCAATAAATGGGAGGGGAAATGGTCTTTGCGAGTGGAATGATTTAGTTTCCTATAATCAATACACACACGCCAACTGTTTTGCACCCTCATTGGAACTAACTCATCTTTCTCATTTTTAACAACAGTAACACCACTTTTCTTAGGCACAACCTGAATAGGACTTACCCATTGAGAATATTAAATGGGATAGATTATACCTGCCTCGAGCAATTTTTCAACCTCTTTTTTAACAACCTCTAGAAGGGTTCGATTGAGTCTCCTTTGTGGTTGCCTCACTAGTTTAGCCCCATCCTCCAAGAGAATCCTATGCATGCAAATGGAGGGGCTAATACCTGATATGTCTACCAATGTCCAACCAATTGCCCTAATGTTATCTCTCAAAATATTCAAAAGTTTTTCTTCATGTTCAAAAGAGAGATTGTTAGCAATGATAACAGGTAATCTATCACCACTCATCAAGTATGCATATTTAAGATTTGGGGGCAATGGCTTGAGTTCCAATGTAGGGGGGTGATGTATGGATGGAGAAATTGATGCAACAGACATATCTGCACAATGAACATCAGTATCAGAATAAAAATCATCACAATCAGAGAATAAAGCACCAAATCCATCGGCATACTCAATAGCCATGTCATAATCAGAGTTCACATGATCAAAATCAGAATATGATTCCATTTCAAAATAAAATCTTAGAGAGTCTTCTTCCTTAAAAATGGGTGTAGAAGTACTCTTAGACATCAAATTAGAACCAATACTCCTAATCTCCCTAAGAATAGGACAATCTAATTCCATGGGGTTTTTACTTGGTGGTTCAAAATGGGAGATAACAAAAGCAAAATGGTCCTCTGAGGGGTACTTCATAGAATCCATAACATTAAATATCACAACTTCATCTCCAAATTCCATGGAAAGTGTACCCTCATTGACATTTATGATAGTTTTTGCAGTTTTGAGGAATGGCCTACCTAAGATAATGGGGGCATGAGAACTTACCTGATCATCCTCCATGTTAAGCACAAAGAAGTCTGCTAGAAAGATCATGTCTCTTACTTAGACAAGTACATCCTCAAGGACTCCCGCTGGATATGCCGTAGCTCTATTCTCCAATTGCACCACTACTCTTGTTGGCTTCAACTCACCAACCTGCAATGAAGAGAATACAGAGTGAGGAATCACATTTATTGAAGCTCCTAAATCACAAAGAGCATCAGAGAAGTGAAACTCCCCTATGGTACATGGGATGGTGAATGTCCCAGGATCCTTGCACTTTGTTGGCATTTCTAGAGTTGGTGTAATGAGTGACGAGACATTCCTTCCAAAGTTGATCCTCTCATTTCCCTTGATCCCTCTTCGATTGGTGCAGAGTTCTTTTAAGAATTTGGCAAACCTTGGGATTTTCTTAATGGCTTCAAGTATAGGAATGTTGATCTCCACATGCTTGAATGTGTCCAAAACCTCCTTTTTCATTGCTTCTTCAGCCATATTCTCGGTTTGAAAAACCCTGTTTGGAAAAGGAAGGGGTTTAGGAGGAACATCATCAATCTTTTTCTTACCTTTATCTTTCTCCTTGGATTTCTCATCAGTTGGTATGGAATGCGGCTTCTCTGGAGTTGAGGTGAATCCCGGTGGAATGGTGGGTAAAGATGTATCGTTCATTTGCTTCCCACTTCTCAATGAGATGGAACTAACATTCCCCTTTGGATTTGTAGTGGGTTGGGAAGGTAGATTTCTGAAATTCTTACTTACAAGTTCATGGAGGGCGGTGGCAATCTAGCTCATTTGAGTCTTTAACTCCCTCAGCTCCGAACTTTGAATCTTAAGCTCATTCTGTTGATTAAGAACAATTTGATTCAAAAGATCATCAGTATTAGAATCTACCTTTGGTGGGGGATTCCCTTGTTGTTGGATTGTTGATGCTTGGGCTTCAAATCTCCTTTAGGGTTGTTGGAAACCCTACTGGTAAGGCGGAGGCTGCTGGAAGTTTTGTTGAAAGGGTGGCCTTTGTTGTTGTCCAGAGACATACCTCATGTCTGGTTGATCTTTCCACCCTTGGTTGTATGTTGGAGCAAATGAATCAAACTTCTTTTTGGGATATGGTTGTTGTTGCTGCAGAAATGGTCTCCCTGGGAATACTGCTGCGCAATCCTCTCTCTCTTGTAGTTGTGGGCAACAGTCAGTTGGGTGGCTTGTCTCAGTGCAAATTCCACAAGGCCTTGAAGGAGGGGGTAGAGATGTCTTTTGTGCCAAATCAATTTGCCTCACCATAGTTTTCAATTCTTCTAACTTGGTATCAATCAAACGACTCTCAAGAGAATAAGGAATTACCTGATGTACTCCCCTGATATGTGGTTTACCTCAATCACATAATTGTTGGGAGTTTTGGGCCATCATGTCGATCAATGCACGTGCGGCTACTGGTGTCTTGTCCACCAATGCTCCTCCAACTGCAGCATCCACCATGCTCATCTCCATGGGTGTGAGTCCTTCATAGAAGTATTGGATGAGGAGTTGCTCACTGATTTGGTGATGCGGACAGCTTGCGCACAACTTTGTGAATCTCTCCCAATACTCATACATTGACTCCCCTTGTGATTTCTTGATCCCCAAGATCTCCTTACGAATGGAAGTGGTCCTTGATGCTGGAAAAAATCTCTGCAAGAAAAGATGTTTCAAATCGTTCCAAAAAGTTACATCTTCGGGTTGTAAATAATGCATCCAATCTTTCGCAGCTCCATCAAGTGAGAATGGTAATGCTCTTAATTTGATTTGGTCTTCAGATACATTTCTTGGTTTCAATGTTGAGAAAACCACATTAAATTCTTTAAGGTGTTTGTTGGGATCCTCACCAGATAAGCCATGAAACTTCGGAAGAAGGTGAATTAATCCAGATTTCAATTCAAAGTCCGATTCGAGATTTGGGTATGCAATACAATTTGGTTGATAGTTAATATCAGGTGCAGCCAATTCTCGAATGGTTCTATTAAGTTCATTGTTATTATTTCCAGCCATTGGTTCTTCTTTTATGTTTGAATTTGAATAGATTCCAATTTCAATGTTTCCAGAAGAGAGGATTTCACCAACTAGTTGAATATTGAAACTTCCCGTAGACTGAGAGTGTCTGATTCGAGCCCTAAGGCTACGTTCAATCTTAGGGTCAAGATCTAAGAGATCTTTGGGATTAGTTCATTTCATCAATCAATGAAAGATGAAAAGAAGAAAATTGGACCATAGTAAAATAAAAATTAGAAGTTTGAGTTGATGGTCCAAAAAGAAGTAGAAGGAAATAAAAGAAGGAAAAAAATCAGATTGGGTAAAGACGGAAGAAAGAAGAGAGGAAGAAAATAAAATGTAAAACAAAATAAATACCTCTAATTAGTTGAAATAATTACTTGCCTCCCCGGCAATGGCTCCAATTTTATAGAGCGCTGTCGTGGGCGCCCTCAAATGATTAGTGTGATTTTGGGGGTACTTAGGTGCAGTAGAGTGGCTGACCAAGGTCGTCTCTCAAAGGAGGAAGTGAATTAAAACAACTTTTCAGAGGTATTCTAGAAACAAAATAAAAGGGAATAAAAACACTAATTGAAATTATGGGGGTGGTTTTTTATAGTTTATAAATCTAGAAGAAGTTCGCTGGAAGAAGATTGCATTTTTTTGTTTTTAATTTTGAAATGAAGTTACGATTAGAATGACACAACAAGAAGATGTTTTTTAGAAATCTATTTTAAAAGGCGTAATCGATCTGACTCTACCTCTTCAATCATTTATTAATCATTATGATTTAAATTAATATTCACTTAATTATGATCCCTTAATTTGTTAAATCCCAAACCCTACGATAATTAACTTTACCATGAAGATTATGTGAATTTAACCTTAGGCTAACTTCGGAACATGCAATCGCAACACCCTACTTTGATTGATGTTCTAAGATTAGCTTATGGTCAGTGGTAAATTAAGGCACATAACCACTCTGGAAATGAGGATTAATTGAGTTTAGGGATTATATTTGAACTCTACAAATTGATCCCGTGTGGTTTTGAATTACCAGTTAAGGTTGCGCTCTCACAGTTCACACAATTCCCGACCTCGCGTGTTTTGTGTTAACTATTAAATTGCTTGCTTAGTTTCATTTAAATTAAAAACTCAATTAATGGATCATGTTTAGTGAATTACAGTAGATCATTAATTCAAAATAAGTGAATGAAGAAGGTGAGAGGTCGACCGATTACTAAAAAGAACTACTCTTCCATGGGCGGTGTAGTCATCGTGGAGACGATTTGCATAAGAAAATGATTGAAAGGGTATAACCCAATATTGTCTCCACTCTTGATTCCAACCCAATTAAGAAGATTAATATAAGAATAATAGGGATGAACACAGAAGATTATTTGAAGAAAAATTCAAGAAACAAACATGAATGAAAAGAAATACAAAGAAGAGGTGGGAGAGGAGAGTCTTTTTGGAAGAGAGTTTTGCACAAATACTTACTTCTTCCAAGAGTTGTAAGGGGATCCCAAGAGACACCCTTTCGGACAAACCTTCCCAAAGCCTCTACCAGCCCTCTCAAAGAGTTAAAACCCCCTTTAAATAGAGTTTGTGAGGGTTAGGGATACATAACTTTTTGAGTGTGAAATGAAAAACTCGGCCAAATATTTTATTCCAAGTTGCACCGCTTTGGTGACCTCCAAAACGTGTGAATTGACCGGCCTTCCAGATGGAGAATTTGTGCCAAATCATGTCCCCGAGTTTTCCTCAAAATTTGGGCTCAATCCAAGCCTGGATGAAGAATATATGGTTCAAATACAGAACCCATGTTCATTCTTCCGACTCCAGCCCACCATTGGATTAATGTCCCATTTACTCCATCCAAATTCCCTTTTTAGATCTAGTTTCCTGAATAAAAGTTGTATAAAATTAAGTTAGAAAAACTGTTACAAAATTTCAAATTAAACTAATAAATTTAAAAATATTTATCTTTGAAATACTACAATGCACTATAAAGGGTAAAACTGGAATTTTCACCAAATTTTCAAATGAATAATCAAATCCCAAATATTTTATAAATAAACATATTTAGCACAATGTGGGGAAATTATATCATTTATTATAAATAAAATATTCAACAAAATAGTTTTTTATCAATGAGGCATGATATCTTTTATTTATTGGTATGGAATTGGTGGATCTCAATGGCATGTGTTTTGAATTTGCTTTGATTTGATTCTGATGTTGACTTGTCCGGGAGTCCAAGTTCTAAGTGTGGTTGAATTGATAGATATAATATTTTCATTATTTTTCATATGTTTTTCCATGATTTAACCCCTTCTAATTAATCAATTTGAGCTTATTTGTATCATTTTAGTGTTTTTGTGAATTATGAGACTTAATTGTGAAAATTGGTTAATTCTAGAAATTTATCAGTTTTGTGGAGCTTCTGTATTTTGGGAATATATCTTAAAATTTTAATACAAATCCACAGATTATTTTTTTAGTATTTCCATGCTCATTGGATTCAACTTTTTCTTCTAGAAAAAGGTCCAATTAGACACACAATGACCTAGGAAAATTAATTAATTGGAAAAAGGTTTTTGGCCGACAAAATAGAACCCACCTTAATTAATGAGTAATATCTCAATATACATGTTTCCAAATGATTTTATTCTAGCTGGAAAAGAAATAGGACTCCACGCTTCACTCTCAAATTAAATTTCATGAAGGAATTTAGTCATTAATGCACCCATTGCATGTGACCAAAAAGAGGAAGTTCAAGAGTCTCCTCGGGAAGAAAACTTTCACTTCATTACTTTGAGTATAACTTTTTCTAAACATGTCCAATAGAATTGAAATTTTTAGAGTCGATAGACAACTCAATTTTGAAGAACTTTTAAGAAGATACCATGTCGAGTTTCAGGGGTCAGGTGGGAATAACAGAAGACTAATTTTGGGGGAAGGATTCTGGAGGAGAAATTCTTTATTCTTCCTTTCCCCTCTTTTATTTCTTTTTATTTTTGTAATGTATTCTTCTTCCCCCTTATACATGTATTCCCTTCACATGGAGGGGTATTCCTATGAGTGATGGGGGAAGTAGAGGTTTCCCCATTTGTAATTTTTGAGTTCATGCACTTAATGTTGTGAAATATTTTTTTCTCTTTTGTGAAGTTTGTTTCAGTTTCAAATAACAGTTTTTACTATCAAGTAAGATCGTATTTGGTTTTAGATTCTGTTGTTGATGTTGATTTGGTCAATTATAATTTTCTCCCTCAATTAGGTTATGGTTTATATATGATGGAATAGATCATGGATTAATGGTGAATTATTTGGCGATCGTCGGTATGTGTGGGAGGGGTAGTGGATATTCTTGGTTGTTTGGGATAAACAAGACCTAATCGGGAATTACCTAAGTCAATTGAGGATATTCACTACAACTCTTTCATACATAGGAAGGAGAGTAGACCAAGATGATATCTTAGCAAGTTTTACTCTCACCATCACCATTTGACCATGGGAGTGAGAGGAAGCGATCGTGGAAACTCACTTTAATCAGCTTAGTAGAAGAGGATTGGATAAATTGGAACTATGATAACATTGCAATTGGAAAACTAATCCCAACCTGATAAATCAATTCATATTCCTGTTTTCAATCTCTTTATTTGTCAATTTGTTTTTAGTATTTTTCTTTATTTATTTATTTTCTTTTTTCACTTTAGTTCCTTTTCAAAATCAAATAATTTCAAAAACAATCTGAACTTCTTTCTCAAATTTAAGGTGAAATCTTGATTTTTGTGTACTCCTCTATATAGACAACTTAGGTTAACCACTTTACTAAATTTTAACTTAGGTATTATTTTTTTATCACACCCCATGACAGGAACGTGTCAGAAATATCTACATGTATTATGTGTGTTGATACGGTTTCCATTCCTTCCACTAGGAACCATTTCTATACAATGGCAAACACTATATTAGTTTATGAATCACAATGCATAATTCCAAACTTGTAAAATAATTAACATAAATTGAATAGTTTATGGATATAATCAATAATCATAAAAAAATCTTTGGAGAAGTATTTACTCATAAATCCATCATAATGGTTTATAAAGAAAATGTGAATTATCCTAATTGTATCCCCTAGGAGTGTCAAACCAGGTGCACAGTAAGGTCCGTTGTCACGTACCAGGATACCCCGAGTCAAGCCTGAAACTCCTTGTCATAGTTTTCACTCCTAGGTACATCTATACCAAAACCACATACACTTGTAGTATCCAGACAGGGATGTATTTCTTGGAACACTACTGGAAAAGGATGATTTACCAACGGTTCTTAACCATTGGGAAAGGCCACAGAACCATTGGTATACCTTATACCAACGGTTCTATGAACCTTTGTTAGGTAAGCCGTTGGGATAGATTTTCCCAACAGTTTACATAGAACCGTTGGGATAGGTTAGAAAAAATTAGCCTATCCCAATGGTTTTAGGAACCGTTGGGAAAAGTTTTTCCCTACAGTTACCCCTGAACCGTTGGAAAAACCAAAATTTTCCCATGGATCCCAATGGTTTTAGAAACCATTGGGAATTTATTTTTACCAATGATTCCCTTTGAACCGTTGGTAAAAACATTTAATGAACCCTATTCCAATGGTTTGAAACCATTGGCATAGGCTATGTTGTGCAAATTGCACAGCAGCCTGCAATCTGCATAGCACTGGCAAGGTGTCCATCCATTCAGGTAATTCTCCGATCTCCTCTCTGATTAATGTTCCTGCAATAACCAACTAACACATACATATACAGAACAAATTCATACACATTTTACATATAATGCACTTGGAACTATACACTTCTAGAATTAAATCATAATTCATAACTTAATTATAAACATACATAATTCATTTCAACATACACATTTAAATGTGTTTTTTCTAGAAATGATGTCCATTTTAAACAAAATACATACATTTGGAGTGATACCAGCCACACTGTGCCTCATATTGAGGTTTTGTTGACTTTTTCATGTCATATATGACTCATGGATTGTTGTGCTAAAGTATCAACACAATCAGAATCCGTTTGGTCGGTTTTCTGTATGTACTTAAAATGTTGTCCATTTTAAACAAAAGAGAGACACTTAGAGTGATCCCAACCACACTGCGACTCGGATTGAGGCACAGTTGACTCTTACACATCACATATGACCCATGGATCGTTTTCCTAAAGTTTCAATAGAATTTGAATGTGTTTGGTCGGTTTACCGTATGTCAGTTGTTGTTTTCAATTAAAATGAAGTCCATTTTAAACTATAGAGAGACACTTCGAGTGGTGTCGGCCACTCCACACCTTGAATTGAGTCCAGGTTGACACGTACATGTCACATATGACCCATGGATCTTTTTCCTAAAGTTTCAATAGAATCTGAATGTGTTTGTTCGGTTTTCTGTATGTCAGTTGTTTTTTTCACTTAAAATGTTGTCCATTTCAAATAAACTTGAGACACTTTGAGTAGTTCTAGACACACCAGGACATGGACTAAAGTGAGGTTGAATATTACACATCTCAAATTACTCATGTAACTTTTTCCTAAAGTTTCAACATAATATGAATGTGTTTGGTCGGTTTTCCGTATTTCAGTTGTTGTTTTCACTTAAAATGTTGTCCATTTTAAACTATAGAGAGACAGTTCAAGTGGTGATGGGAAGACCATGCCTTGTATTGAGGCTGTGTTGACCCATACACATCACATATGAATCATTGATTGTTTCCCTAAAGTTTTAATGGAATCCAAATGTGTTTGGTTGGTTTTCCATACGTCAGTTGTTGTTTTCACTTAAAATGATGTCATTTTGAAACAAAAGAGAGACACTTTTAGTGGTGTCGGCCACACCAGGTCTCGGATTGAGGAGGGGTTGACTCGTACATGTCACATATGACTCATGGATCATTTTTCTAAAGAAAAAGCACATTCCTAATTCGTTTGGTCGGTTTTCCGTTTGTCAGTTGTTGTTTTCAATTAAAATTAAGTCCATTTTAAACAAAAGAGAGACACTTTGAGTGGTGTCGGCCACACCGCACCTCGGATTGAGGCAGGGTTTACTCATACACATCACATATGACCCATGGATAGTTTTGAAAAAGTATCAACACAATCAGAATCCATTTGATCGGTTTTCTATATATACTTAAAATGTTGTCCATTTTAAACATAAGAGACACTTTGGGTGGTTTTGGCCACACTACAACTTGGATTGAGGCACATTTGACTCGTACACGTCACATATGACCCATGGATCATTTTCTTAAAGTCTCAATAGAATATGAATGCGTTTGGTTGGTTTTCCATATGTCAGTAGCTGTTTTCACTAAACATGAAGTCCATTTTAAACTAAAGAGAGACACTTTGAGTTGTGTCGGCCACACCGCATCTTGGATTGAGACAAGGTTGACTCGTACACATCACATATGACTCATGCATAGTTTTCATAAATCATAAACACATTCCAAATGTGTTTGTTCGGTTTTCTATATGTCAGTTGTTGTTTTTACTAAAAATTATGTCCATTTAAAAAAAAGACACTTTGAGTGGTGTTGAAAACGCTGTGCCTCGAATTGAGGTGGGGTTGACTCTTACACATCACATATTACCCATGGATCGTTGTTCTAAAGTATCAACACAATATGAATGTGTTTGGTTGGTTTTACATATGCTAGTTGTTATTTTTACTTAAAATGTAGTCCATTTCAAATAAACCTGAGACACTTTGAGTTTTTTCGACCACACCGGGCCTTTTATTGAGGCGGGGTTTACTCATACACGTCTCAAATGACTCATGTAATGTTTTCCTAAAGTTTCAACAGAATATGATTTCGTTTGATTGGTTTTCCGTATGTTAGTTGTTGTTTTCACTTAACATGAAGTCCATTTTAAACTAAAGAGAGACACTTTGAGTGGTTCCGGCCACACTGCATCTTGTATTGAGATATGGTTGACTCTTACACGTCACAAATGACTCATGGAATGTTTTCCTAAAGTATCAACACATTCTGAATGTGTTTGGTCAGTTTTCCCTATGTCAGTTGTTGTTTTCACTTAAAATGATGTCCATTTTAAACAAAAGAAAGAAATTTTGAGTGGTGGTGGCAACACTGTGCCTCGGATTGAGGAGGGGTTGACTCATACACATCACATATGACCCATGGATCGTTTTTCTAAAGTATCAACACAATCATAATGCGATTGGTTGGTTTTCCATATGCTAGTTGTTATTTTCACTTAAAATGTTGTCCATTTCAAATAAACCTAAGACACTTTGAGTGGTATTGGCCACATCGGGCCTTAGATTAAGGTGAGGTTGACTCGTACACATCACAATTGACCCAAGGATCATTTTACTAAAGTATCAACACAATCCGAATGCGTTTGGTTGGTTTTCCGTATGTCAATTTTACTTTTCACTTAAAATGTTATCCATTTCAAAAAAAGTGAGACACTTAGAATGGTGTCGGTCACACCACAGCTCGGATTGAGCCAGGGTAGACTCGTACACATAAAATATGACCCATGGATCATTGTGATAAAGTATCAACAGAATCTTAATGTGTTTGGTTGGTTTTTCGTATGTCAGTTGTTCTTTTCACTTAAAATCTCATCCATTTTAAACAAAAGAGACACAGCTAGAGTGATATCGGCCACACCGTGCCTCATATTTAGATGGGGTTGACTCGTAAAAATCACAAATGATCCAAGGATCATTTCCCTAAAGTTTAAATGGAATTTTAATGCGTTTGGTCAGTTTTCCATATGTCAGTTGTACTTTTCACTTAAAATGTTATCCATTTAAAACAAAAGTGAGACACTTCGAATGGTTTCGGCCACACCGCACCTCGTATTGAGATTGTGTTTACTCGTACACAGCACATATGAGTCATGAATCATTTTCCTAAAGTTTCAATAGAAATTGAATTTTTTTGGTTGGTTTTCTGTATGTCAGTTGTTGTTTTCACTTAAAATCATGTTCATTTTAAACAAAAGAGAGACACTTTGAGTGGTGCTGGCCACATCATGCCTCATATTGAGTAATGGTTGACTCGTAAATGTCAAATATGACCCATGGATCATTGTGCTAAAGTATCAACACAATCAAAATCTGTTTGGTTGGTTTTCCGTATGTACTTAAAATGTTTTCCATTTTAAACATAAGAGACACTTTGGATGGTGTCGACCACACTGCGACTCGGATTGAGGCATGGTTGACTCGTACACATCACATATGACTCATGGATTGTTGTTCTAAAGTTTCAACAGAATATGAATGCGTTTGGTCAGTTTTCCATATGTCAATTGCTGTTTTCACTTAACATGAAGTCCATTTTAAACTAAAGAGAGACACTTTGAGTGGTGCCAGCCACACCGCATCTTGGATTGAGACGAAGTTGACTTATACACATCACATATGACTCATGCATCATTTTCCTAAAGCATCAACACATTCCAAATGTGTTTGGTCGGTTTTCCATATGTCAGATGTTGTTTTCACTAAAAATTATGTCCACTTTAAACAAAGGAAAGACACTTTGAGTGGTGCCGGTAACACCATGCCTCAGATTGAGGTGGTCTTGACTCTTCCATGTCACATATGACCCATGGATAGTTTTTCTAAAGTATAAACACAATCCAAATGTGTTTGGTCAGTTTTTCGTATGCTAGTTGTTATTTTTACTTAAAAAGTTGTCCATTTCAAATAAACCTGGGACACTTTGAGTGGTTCCAGCCAAACCAAGCCTTAGATTGAGGCAAGTTTGACTCGTACAAATAAAAAATGACTCATTGAATGTTGTCCTAAAGTTTCAACAGAATCCAAATGCGTTTGTTCGGTTTTCTGTATGCCAGTTGTTGTTTTCACTTAACATGAAGTCCATTTTAAACTAAAGAGAGACACTTTGAGTGGTGCCGGACACACCACATCTTGGATTGAGAAAGAGTTGACTCGTACATGTCACAATTGACTCATGGAACGTTTTCCTAAAGAATAAACACATTCCGAATGCATTTAGTCAGTTTTCCGTATGTCAGTTGTTGTTTTCACTTAAAATTATGTCCATTTTAAACAAAAGAAAGACACTTTGAGTGGTTCTGGAAACACCGTGCCTCAGATTGAAGTAGGGTTGACTCATACACGTTGCATATGACCCATGGATCATTGTTCTAAAGTATAACCACAATTAGAATTCATTTGGTTGGTCTTCTGTATGCTAGTTGTTATTTTGACTTAAAATGTTGTCCATTTCAAATAAACCTGAGACACTTTGAGTGGTTCCGGCCACACCAGGCCTCGGATTGAGGCAGGGTTGACTCATACACATCAAAAATGACCCAGGGATCATTGTACTAAAGTATCAACACAATCCTAATGTGTTTGGTAGTTTTTTCGTATGTCAGTTGTACTTTTCACTTAAAATGTTATCCATTTCAAACAAATGTGAGACACTTCAAATGGTGCCAGCCACACCGTGCGTCGGATTGAGTCGGGGTTGAATCTAACATGTCACATATGACCCATAGATCTTTGTGATAAAGTATCAACAGAATTTGAATGCATTTTTTCAGTTTTCCGTATGTCAGTTGTTCTTTTCACTTAAAATCTCATCCATTTTAAACAAAAGAGACACAGTTAGAGTGATACCGGCCACACCACACCTCGTATTTAGACGGGGTTGACTCGTACACATCACAAATTACCCATGGATCATTTTTCTAAATTATCAACACAATCTGAATGCATTTGGTCAGTTTTTTGTATGCTAGTTGTTATTTGCACTTAAAATGTTGTCTATTTCAAATAAACCTGAGACATTTTGAGTGGTGTCAGCCAAACCTGAGGCATGGTATTACCATATTGAAAAAAAACATGTCCTCAGTTAATCTTAAAGGATCCAATATCACTCCTGAGTAATAGAATCCATCCTGGTAGCCCTCACTTAGAAACCAAAGCATATATCCTGGAATTTCAAGTCTAAATTCTCTGAGCATGATGAGTCCGTCCTTGAGTCCTTAACATGTAACCCATGTCTTATCCTAAAAATTGACAAGTAAACCAAATCAAACAAGGCATAATTCAAATAACATGGAGAATGTACAACAAGGCACTGTATTCAAATTAAAGCATATCATCACATGCATTTGATGAGCATGAGCTAATAAGCTTACCAAGACATTCACATAATTCAAGACATACAAAAATGGAATAATCCTAAATAACATTGAATGATCAAAGAAATAAAAAAAGGAATGTCAAATCAAGGAGGGTGGGGGCTGTCTGGGGGTCTAGGGAGAAGGGTGGGGGGCTGTCCGGGTGGGCTATCTGGGGGCTGTCCAGGGTCCAGGGAGGAGGGTGGGGGGGTTGTCCGGGGGGCTGTCCAGGGGGCTGTCTGGGGGTGTCCGGGGGGATGTCTGGGGACCAAGGAGGAGGGTGGGGGTGCTGTACGGGGGGCTGTCCGGGGGGTGTTCGGGGGGCTGTCTGGGGTTCAAGGTGGAGGGTGGGGGGCTGTCTAGGGGGCTGTTTGGGGGGCTGTTCGGGGGTCTATCCAGGGTCCAAGGAAGATGGTGGGGGCTATCCAGGGTCTAGGAAGGAGGGGGCTATCCAGGGAGTTCCCAGACACACAAAAATCTATAAACATTCTCAAGATACACTGAAACCACTAAAATCCATCAACATCCATGAAAACAGACAATATATAAAAATAACTCAACTCCAATACTATATTACGGGTCTAGAAAAAACCAAAAACTAGAATAGATTAAACATAAAATCTCAGTAATATTAGTCAAAAATGTAATGGATCAATTTGTACTACATCACCCTCCTCCTCATCCCTATCATCATCCTCTCCCTCATTAATTCCCTCCTCGCCCTCTCCCTCCTCCGCCACGCCCTCCTACTCTCCCTCCTCTTCTACATCAAACTCCTCGCTATCATCATCGTCAGGCTGGACATTATCTTAACCACCACTAAAACCGCCACCTGGTGCACCATATATAGAATGTATCGATGACATATATTCATCAAAAGTTGGGCTGGCCTCTGGTGGAAGTGTTGGATGTAGAACTTCAATATATTTCATAAATGCACTGTTTGTCCTTGCAGACTATTCTGTTATCTCTATGGCCCTTTTATCAGCTTGTTCTGTCTGTGCCCTAACTTGTTGTAGCTCGGTGGAACTACAACTCGTACCTGAGGAGGTTCAATACTTCGTCGGGGCTATCCTAGGTTGGCAGCGTACTCTGCCAAAATGCTCCACTCCCGACACCTGATTTAAGTGAATAGTTGGCCCAAATTTGTCTGGTTCTTGGGCATAGAGGGCCTCTAAAGCAGCATGTTAAAATTATAAATATATTATTAAGTTAAAAAATAGATATTAAAATATAAAATCAATATATTAAAACTTAAAATCTACTGCTGAGTTGGTTTTTTGATGGCACTTCCATCCTTTTTTCGTCTACTCAAGCAAAACAGTTTTTCTCGAGGCACACGTCCTTCAATATTCTGTTGTTGCCTCTAAAATAACATTGAAAACTAAATTTATATAAAAACTTTAGCAAACGATTAAATAATTGAGGAAACAAAAGAAACTTTAAGTTGTAAAGAAAACTTATAAACAATTGTCATACCAGCTTTCTCTCATGATCTGGCATTGTAGTACGTCCCAGTGTGTGGAGGTATTTTTTGCATCAATGTTTTTTTTATTTTTTACAGATTTTTCCTAAATAAAATTCGATAATTCAAAGGATAATATTAATTAAAAACATGAAATTTATTATTTCAAAAACCTCAAATGTAATTAATACCTCAAACTGAGTAGTCGTCCAATGGATAATCATCTGCCAATATTGCTATATAGGACAATCATCCACGACTGGTACTACCTCTAACTTAGTGTCAAATCTAGCACACCATCCAATATACAACTCATTCTTATAGGCTCTCCAAATCTCACCTAAATCCTTTAGATGTGTCGGTCGTTCACCCTCACCATTAGGAAAATTAAATCGAAGCTGACACCAAAATATTAATTCATATAAATACAAAAATAATTCATGGCATTAAATACAACAGATTTTGTTACCCATATCTCTGCCCAAACTCTATCCTTGACCTCATGTGGAAACTTTCTCTACGATAGCATGCTGACGGGAATGATGTCGTAGTATTTGGTAAGTTTCGCCAAAAAACTCCGACATTGCTACCCTGTTTTCTCAACAATTTGGTTGTCTTCATTGTAATCCACCATTACCTGTATGTGGCAGTTCCACACCACACGCATGAATATACACCCCCGCCCTTTCTTACTGTCAGTAGATGTATCTGTAATGAAATAAAAACAAATATTTTATCAAAAACATGTTATAATGAAAATAAATTTTCGTATAAAAATTTGTTAGGGTTCTATAAATATACATGCGCCAGTCTGATCGCTGAGCGCTGCTGGATCCACAAAAACTGATGGAACACCCTTTGGTGGAAAAAGAGTTAAAGACGATGGAATATAGAAGCTCGAAGAGACGGAAGTAGAAAGAAAAGAAGATGGGATAGTTGTATGACCAGATTCTGGCTGGGGAGTGGGAATCATCATGGGATATGAAAAAGATGGTCTAGAAGATGCAAAAGGTGGCGAAAACATGGGAGGCCTAAATATCCTGTGTGTCCCTAACGACACACCGAGATCAGAATGTGGGAAGGATGACATGTCAGTGGGAGGGTCAGGGTCTATTCGGGTACACAAATCTGCTCATCCACCTCTGGTACAAACCCTCCTCGTACCATCAGCCTGATTACTAGGACCAATACTAGGCTCCTCATCAAATAACTGTCAACGTATAGGTGGATCCTACAAAAATGTTTACAAAAAAATTAATCACATGACATTATATATTATTTAAATATATATATTTTAAATAAAGTACTCACTATAGGCACTAATGGTGGAAATCCCATCTCTTCCATTTGACGATTGTTCTCCATCATTTTTTTCCTTTGTCTCTCTTCAATTGGTAGCATTTCCTTCTTTTGAAAACAAATATGTAATTAATTAGAAAAAAGGAAACTAATGTGTAACCAAAAAAACTAAATATATGAGGGGGGATTCATTGGTAATTTAGCTATCAATTGTTTTAGAAGAGCTTGAATGGATTTAATAAATCATACAATTTTTAATGTTCACCAGTTTATAAATATTGTTTGACTAGGTTTGAATACAATTCAATTCCAAATTAGAAAATTCAATTCAAATAAAACTGAAACCAATAAACATTGAAAATTCACATAATGGTCAAGTCAGCTAAAACATATTTGTGATCAATACTAAATCAATTTGAATATTACCAACCTTAACAACCCAACTCGAGGTAAACCAAAATAATTGAGAACATGGATGAATGATTCTATATATTTTCAACCACAACTTTAGGTTCACAATCAAATATGATAATTGAGCTATTGGAGTCATCAAAAGAAATAAATGGATTGGTTCCAATGGCACTGGGGACAGTGTCAATTCCATCATCACCATCATCAAAAATATGTCTTGGAATTACTTCAACTATGACACCAAATTCAGGTCGAAATTTGTCTTTGACATAAAAAACTTGTTTACCCATTGATGCCAACACATATGGTTCTTTGGTAGCAAGAGTGCAAGTCATATTAATTACTCGAAATCCACAATCATCAATAAATGTACCATGTCTCATCATTGAATCAAACCAATGGCATTTCACAATTGTGACTCGTCCATGAGAGTAATAATCCAATATTATTATTTTCTCAACGACTCCATAATAACCCACATTTTCAAATCGCGGTCTATTATCTGATGCACTGGCATAACAATCTATTGTGGAAGTAACCATAACACCATCATGTTGTGTTCTCATGTTCTTTTCTCATTCAGTGACAATAAATTTGTACCCGTTGATAACAATTGATTTACAGTCACAAACCACGGTATTAGGACCAAAAGACAAAGCTCTTATTTCCTTAGAGACAGAGTCAGCAGACAAAATCAATACCTTCAATATAAATGACTATTAAACTTAATTAAATATTGATATAATTATTTTAAATAGTAATATTTTTACCTTCAATTTTAACCAATCAGAAAACTCTTTGCTATGAAAAGTCTCTCTACTTTTCAAAGATAAAGAATGATGCTTTCTATTTATCATTGTTTTATGTTCCCTGTAGATAAAAAATATGAATATTTTAACAGATATATATGTAAGATATAAATATTCAATTTAGTTACCTGATATAGTCATTGAACAAATCACATTTGAACAAAACTGTGCGATGTGCCATCTCCTGCTCTTCATGGATTAATGTATTCAATGTATTTGATCCAAGAATTCCTCATGTTTGAGGAAGTGATGGAAAACTGGGTTCAATTTTCTCATAATATTCTTCTTCATTTCTCATTGTTCTGTTCATTCATGTAGTAAGATCATACAAATACATTGAGCATAAATCCATACATTCTTGAGCCAAGTAACTGTTCACGATAGAACCTTTGGGATGATTCCTATCTCGGACATAAGACTTTAATGCGTACATATTTCTTTCAGTTGGATACATCAAATGAAAAGAAATAGGTTATTCGAGAAGTATTTTAGTGGGAATATGTAAAGTCATATGCAGTATGCATGTGAAATATGATGGAGGAAATATTTTCTCCAAATCAAACAAAATTAATGGGGCATCTGTCAACATTTTTTGCAAGAAAGACTTGGACAACTTCTTAGCATAAAGATCTCTAAACAAATGGCACAACCAAATAACAGTCACCATTACATTATTGGAAAAAAGATTACGGAATTGATATTGGAAGCAACTCATGCAGTAGAACGTGATAATCATGAGTCTTCAAAGATTTTAGCTTCAACTCTCTTCTCTTGACCCGTTTAGATATGTTGCTTGAATAGCCATCAGGAACTCTAATAGTCTCTAATACTTCCAGAAATTGTTTTTTTTCATAGGTGTCATCACATAAGAAGCACATGGAAGTTTCCATTTATTTTCACTGATATGCACAGGATGCAATTCTGGTCTGATACCCCAATCCACCAAGTCACACCGAGATCATAAATCATCTTTTTTCTTCCCCTTGACATTTAGAAGAACTGAAAGAAACATTTCACATATATTCTTTTCAATATTCATTACATCTAAGCAATGACGTAACAAATTGGTTGACCAACAAGGAAAATCAAAAAGATACTCCTCTTCTTCCAATTGTAACAGGTTTCAGTGGAAACATTCTTTCTCTTTCCAGATTTCATTTGACCCTTCCCGAATTAAAAACTGAAATCTTTCAATTCATTAAGCACATCAGTTCTAGACATACGCTGATGTGGATCATCAGTCTCTATGGTATTATCAAATCATTGACGATTCATTCTATATGGATGATCCTTTGGCAAGAATCGTCGATGTCCCATAAAACTGAAACTACAGTGATGTTTCAATCTTCTGGATCATGTATTCTTCATACAAACTGGACATGAAAGTTTTCCCTTCGTACTCCATCCAGACATCATTGCATAATTCAGAAAATCATTGATCGTCCACATAAGTGCAGCACGCATCTGAAATATGTCTTTCGAACATGCATCGTATGTGCGCACACCCACATCCCAAATAAGTTTCAACTATTTTATTAAAGGTTGCATGTATACATCAATATCAATGTCAGGATCAGAAGGACCAGATTTGAGTATACTCATGAATGTTAAAGGTTTTTTCATACACAACCATGGGGGAAGATTATAAATGTGTATAAAAACTGGCCATGTGTTGTGTGAAGTAAGCATCTTCCCAAACGGATTAAAACGGTCGCATGAAATACCCAGCCTCACATTACGCACGTCAACTGCAAAATTAAGATGTTGAGCATCAAATCTCTGCCATGAAAATCCATCTGTAGGATGAACCAACTCGTCATTAGTCTTCTTTTTCTCGGTATCATGCCATTTCATTTTTATTGATATGTCATCAGAAATAAAATGATTTTGGATTCTAGGGATCAATGGAAAGTTCCAAATTACTTTATTTGGAACGTGGGTTGGTGTTCCATTAGATTTTGACTTCCATTGAGATGTTCCACATTTATACAATCATTTTATTCAGCAGTTTCCTCCCATAATAAACTGCAATCTTTCGGGCAAGCATGAATTTTGTTTCTTGAAAATCCAAGTTCCTCAACTAAATTCCATGCCATATAGTGGTTTGAGGGAATATCTGTATCATCTGGAAGTAAATCCTTTAAGAGGGTAAGAATGTAATCAATTGTTGTATTAGAAATCCCATACATAGTTTTCCCATGAAACAATCGGATTAAAAATACCATCTTTTTCATTTTATCACATTGTCGATATACTGGAGTCATGACAGCATCATTCAATTTTTCACGCTATCAATATCATCATTTTCACTAGATGCATCATTTGTCCTCATATCGAAGTCTTCTTGAGTCAAAATCCTTTCTTTTTCATGATGACGAATAAATAGAAACCGATCATCTAACAAATTCTCCATTCCAGTCCTTTCATTTCGATCATCGCCAATTTGAGATTTCATTTTCTCCTCATTGTGATACCACACAAAGTAGTTTGCTTGAAAATCGTATTTGGTTATGTGGTATCTAACTTATTCATATCTCAACCAAGGTCTACCAACAGAATTGGAACATGGGTAATGTATGCGACCACTATCTGAAGCATTGTGAAATGAAAAATCTATAAATCTCTCCAAATTTTTTTGAAAATCACTTGAGATCCAATCGGTTTCATACATCCAACTTCTGTCCATTCTGTAAAAAGAATTTATATAAGTCTTTTTTTTTATAAACAATTCAATGGGATTGAACTTTAATAGAAAATACATTTAAGTAAACGATAAAGTAAGAAGTTTCTAGTCGATGTAGTGAACTATTAAAATAATGTAAAGAACAAGTACTCATAAATTAAAATAAAATTTATTTATATTCATTTTCATTAGGTCTATAATAGGCAGATGCCTCAGGTCCCATTATGTGTTATAGGTATCCCAAATCATCCATTCATGTTCAATAACTCATTATTGGCACCTCTATAGCCATACCTTTCATTACCCAATTACTTCCCCAAGTCAAGCGCCCCCCATGGGTGAATAAATTTTAGGCTTCTACACTAATAGGTTATTCATGGCTTGTAAAAATATTTAATTTCATAAAGTATAGACTAAAACATTTATTTTTAAATTTTAGATTAATAATAATGTATGTTAATGATAACAACATTACTGAATTAAACTTGTAACTTATCTAACATTTTTATAGATGTCTACACATGCCAGCATGGCTAGTGAAAAGCACCTCACCCTCATAAAAGTGAGTATTGGACAAGAAGGAAACATAATATACAACATACATTGAGAACCATATTTAATTGACCCTAAAGTTATATTATTACAGTCATCTTGGGGAAAATGGAATATATGATCCTGGTTAACTGATGAATTCAAAAGCTCGTATTCCATATGTTGGACACTATCTAAGGCAAGAAATCATGTGAGGATGGGTTTACATCATTCAATTTCTTACATGCTAGTAATAATGAAGGCCTAATTTAATGACTTGAGTTCACTGATTAAATGAGGGTAGAGGTTACATAGTCTATGTAAATAGAATTATTAAATAAGGGTAGAGGTTGCATACACTGTGCATGGTGGAGGTTTCTCAGCCGATTTAGAAACTAAAATAAATTCCCATCATAGGTATCAATAAGAAACATCATCATCAAAAGAAACTCCAAATAAAAAATGACTAAAAACATCAAACATTTCAAGAATTCACTATTATTCATGGTTTATCCACATGTTTAGAAGTAATTATATGTCTTAATCATGATACACCTCTACAGCTCCCAGTTTTCACCAATAAATAGAAGGTAAATAACTCAAAATATCTTTAAAAAAACTCATTAATAGGCTCAAAATGTAAATATAATCTTGAACCAACCATGGAATCTCTTTAACAACACATTCTCACACACCAGTTATCTCATGTGTTACTAAATACCATACATAGTCACATAACAAGTGTACTATAACAAATTACATTACACAAGCCTTATTAAAAAAATTCTCATTTTAATAAAACACTTTCCTCAAGATTAAATCATTTCTGGAACATCTTTCAAAATCCATTTTAAATCACCTATGTTTTCCTTTACCAACAGTTTTATGAAACCATTGGTAAATGCCTCCTTGATGAACCGTTGGTATAGGAGCGTTGGGAAAACCCTGATTTCTAGTAGTGGATTCCACTAGATGAGGTATGAGTCCACTAGTGAATCATAAATCTAGATTTTCCCATCTAACTATCTAAGTCACCATGACTGGTCAAAAGAGGTGAGTAAGATAATGAAGTTATGAGGATCACAATGAGGATCCTTATCAAAATAAATCATATTATTCAGACCTCAAATCATATCTCAATCTCACCCCAATCTCCATCGATGTGAATAATCCCATTTTCAATATCCATCAATTGTAATTACAAGAATTGAGCAAGTTACATTAATGAATTATTACAATTGAGGATCTTCATAAAGTTACAACTGAGTGGTAAAAAATCTTAAATTCAATTCAAAACCCCTTATTTAATTCAATATTTTGAAAGGTTATCTATACCGACTTCCTTCCAAAAACTAACATGTAATTCTAAACAGGCCTTTAAAAAATCATTTATTTCAAAACATCCCAAAGGCATTAAAGGATGTTTTACAATTAAAAATTCTCAATATTAATTCAAAACATGGGATTACAACCTATTTCCACGTGAATAAATATCTAATTTAAAATTACCAAAGAAATCTCATTTCAAAAAAAAATCATTCCAAGAGGGTTCATGGTCATTTCACAAATTAAATCATTTGAAACTACTTAGAAAACATTAAATAGGTCAACTCATTTCATGAAAATCAATTTATTTCATTATTTGAATAAAAAATTAAGACAAAGACTCAATTTCACTAATTCATTCTTTAAATATTCTTTGAAAATAAATCTAAACAGTCATGGAATTGAATAATTCATAAATACATGAAAGATGTCAAAATTATAGTCATCAAATTCATGACTTTTTCAATTAAATGATAATAGGGTTAAATAATATTTCACAAGGAATTTTAAAAAAAAACATTCATAGAAACTTTGCTAAAAATTAATAAACACATATAAATAAATTTCCAAGTAACAATTAATTACAAGATGAAGAAAAAACATAAAAACGCATACTTAGAAAATCTGGAATCCAACCACAATGAATTTGAGATGTTTCTTCTTTGATGGAGGGTTAATAATTTAATTAATTAAATGGATTGGAATGGAGAAAGTCTAGATTAAATAAAAACACAAAAAAATGATATAAACATCAAAATAAAAATTTAAAACTAAAATATTAGATGAATAACAATAAAAACAAGGTATCACTTAAATATTTTATGTGTATAAAGAAGAAAATACCTGATTTGAGATGATTATGATGGAGTTTCAGCGGTTCAGATGGGGGAAGTCATGAGAGGAGTGCTACAGCTTCATATTTAGGGTCCTGTCTCGCGAATGGCTGAGATGAGCAGCCGAGTGTATTTGGGGTAAAACGTTACCAACAGTTTTTAAAAATCGTTGGAAATTGGGTGTCCAAGGTACCCTTTACCAACGGTTCACTAGAACCGTTGGGAAAGGGTGGGTTGAACACCCCTTTGCCAATGGTTTTAGGAAACCATTGGGAAAGGGGTACCCTTTACCAATGGTTCACTAGAACCGTTGGTAAAGGGTGTCCTAGCCCTTCTTTACCAACAGTTTATGAAAACTGTTGGTAAAGAAGTGTGGGGAAAACCTCCCATTCTAGTAGTGGGAAACCCACATAATATCTACATTACCAAAATTTTTGGATATTCTTCTATACTAATCCTCAAATTCTATCTTAGGGTAATGTTTTCTAATCATAGTTTTTATAAATCTAGTTTCTAAGGTTTGTATTAAACATCCTTTGATACCAACTGTAACACTCTGACCCCAGTTAACCAAATTCGGTGCATTATTACATAACATTGGCATGATCATAAGAGATCAAGTCCCAAAATATGGATTAGTTTAGTATCCTTGTAATTACTAGATACATACATAAGTTTTACATTACATTATGAAATGAAAAATCAACATTGTGTCTCCTTTGAACACACTCATATCCCTTATCTTATCCCTACTGGTCAGTCATAATATACTTCTTCATATCCTAGGTAAAATAAAACATAATAAAGGGGGTGATATCAGATTCTCATTAAGGATAACAATATAGTGGAAACTATCATAAATAAACATAAACATTTGAGGCAATGTATAAGAATAAAACATGAGGCTTTTAAAATTAAACTTCAATATAATATGGAAAAGATAAATCAAATAATTTTGTTTACTTATTCACATGGATATTCTACTAGTCTAATAATCACATTTAATATCAATATCTAATATCATAATAATGGAATGCATAATGTCGGACAACATAACCACATAGTCAAATTCTCGTGTCAAGACTAAAAATAAAAAATATCTTCAAGGCCTTGTGTTAAGACACTATTTTGTCTCATGAGACCTACCGATGCATCGAGGGGCTATAGCAGGCCCCTCCCATCACTTACTACACCCAATGGATTCCTCATATGAAAAGAATGAAATATAACATAAGCATTCATATTAAACTAGCATACGAAATGTTAACACTTTAACCATAAACCATGAATGACACCAAAATAGAACATCCACAGTCAAACATATCATAAAACTATAATTAAAATATGGGATATTTTATCATAAAAATCAACTTCAATTAAACATAAAATCCAACAATAGATGTCGACACAGATCAAATCAATCAAAAAACCTATTTGAGAGAAATATCTCTTTCTACTTTGAAATCATTTAATAGTCACATAATTTTAAAAGAAAACATTTATTTTGAAAATATTCTTATAATATTTTAAGGGAATCTTATAAGGTTTTATAATGGAGGAAAATATTCACACTTGTCATATAAGTTAAAAAAATATTCTTACCTTAATTTGTTGAAAAGGTCATAAAGTACCTTGTTTGGAAAACGAAGGAAATATTCCTTTAAAAAAATTATAAAAATTAAAACAAGGGTATAAATGAATTTAACCCATAGTGTATGAAATAGTAAAAATGTTTTGAAATACATTTTTAACAAACACGGATGTATATGATAAATAATTCCTAGTAGATACTTACGTATAAACAACCTTGGATAATAAAGAGATTGTAAAATTAACCCTTACCTTGTAAATTTCCTTTTTTGAGGGTGCGTTAATGTCCTGTATAATGGTTAAATAATTTTTATTAAATTATACAAGAACCACATACATAAATATGGTATCATATATGATCCACTGATATTGCTTTGTAAATAATATTTCAGTAGTATCATTGTTTCAGTTGTTAACTGATTCATTTTCCTTTATATGTTTTGTTAGGTATGTCATGTTTTTTATGGATAGGATGTATTTGATTCATATCCAGAATGATATTAAGTTCTTGAAAATTAGTTTTAATCATCAAATTAAAATTATTCTTGAATGGTTATGATGGGGAATGAAATCGCATCGCGTCGTGAAGACAGTAAGTCATACATACGCACGAGCGACAATATCATTCTATTGATGGTGAAATTATATGTAATTGGATGGTAAATTATATATACAGAATCATTAATATTTTATATTTATTATTTACATCAATTATACTCATTATTATACCCATCCAAATAATGAAGTGTTGAATAACAAACTACACTACGACGTGGAGATGGTAATTCGTACGTATGCACGTATGGTAAATTTTTCATTCATAGGATAGATAGAATAATGAATATGGTTTTAACATATTTATAATAAAATCTCAGTATGTAAAAGGTACTTAATTTATTATTTTATTATGGAAAAAACAAAGAAAGAGGAAGTGGAAGAAGAAAAGAACTTCAAAAGAGGTGATAAAATAATTACCTCTTCTTCAGGTGCTTCCTTCTGATTTGAACAAAAGGGCTCCTTAGGTTGGCTTTATGAAAAAAAGTAATGCCTCTAGGTTTAAGTGATGGTAGTTGGGATAATATTTTAGTAGGTTTTGGTTGATCCAAATAGCTTTTGAGGTGTTAATTTAAGATAAGGGTAAGTTCCCTTTTATAAGAGAGGTGAGAGGAACTTTAGGAAAATATTTAAATATTAATTTATTATAAAATTATTTTCAATTTATAATAGCTCCAAATGGATTTATTTAGAGGATAATATGGGTATGGGTTGAAAAAATCTCAACCAATAGGTTTTAGACATATTTAGGTCACCATAATAACCTTATCTTTTATATTTAACCCTTAGTTAAATAGTTTAACTTTTACCATGTCTTCTTGTATTTTTAAACTACATGGTTAATATAGTTACTATAAAATTCCAAGTGAACCTCAAGTGGTTAATTAATTAAATATGTAACATTATATAATACATTTTTCTGAATATTATATTTTTAGGGATATTATATAATTTAATAAAATAGTATTTGTTTTAAAAACACATTTATGTCGATTTTGACACTATTTAGTATTTGGTTTTTTTGAAATTCATAACAACTTGATTCCATAAAAAATTTAATTTAATAAAACCTAACATGTCATATTCACCTATAAAATTAATGGATGGAATCAAAAGTTTCAATTTACATTTATTTTAATATTTATAATATCAATTATTTTTATCTTTCATTAATAAGGTAATTACTACATCATCATTGTGTCATAAATAAATTTAATTATTTATGGTCTAAAATTTTTAAATAAAATACTATGATGTAAGAAATTTATTTATATTTCTAATTAATATTTATAGTCGAATTTATCTTACGTATAACCCTATATTAAAAAAAATTAGTTATTAAAATTTGAATTTAAAACTTTTAACTCTTCTTTAAATAAAATATAATAAATGTCCTAATCTAATCCAAGTGGATAAAAAAGGATCATATTTTTTTAATAAGGTTTATTTTGGTCTAAATACACTTATTCAATAGAATTAGGACATGTTTTGGGGTAATTTTATATTATTATAAAATTATTTTTACCTTTAATTACTCTATTTACTTTTAACCATGGTAAATAAAATTCAAAAGTAACTATTCACCAAAAATAATTTTCATCATATTGAACCAAATTTCACTTAATGATGACAACATTTTCTATAGGATTTTTTGAAATTCAATTCACAAAAGCGGTAAAATTACTTTAAATGCAAATTTGTAAATGTGCCTAGAAGGTGGGTAAAAGACGTTAAAAAGTTCAATAAAATTATATATATATAATCTTATTATAAAATGACTCCAATTAATTACATTGGACTAATATAGGTATTATATATCTATTTTTACTTTAAAATAAATTTAAATTAAAAATAATTATTTAAATAAAAAGTCGGTTTTAAACAATAACGTAGTGTTTTCCACAGTTCATCAAAAATTTCAGAAAAATACCAAAACTTCACCTTAAGATAATTTTGATATTAAGAATCCAAAAATTAATTCCATTTTGAAAAATAAAATTTATAAAATCTCAAAAATTTGGTATTTCTATTCATAACTACTTTTTAAACAACTAGTTTGATTGGTCGTGGTGTGCTAGAACTCAAAGCTGCATACAACACAAGCTATTGTATTGATCAAAGAGAAGCGTATAGTGGAAGCTTGGGGTTTTACAGAGACTATGGTTCTTGTCTATTCCTTGTATTCCTCGTATACTACTGTAGGGTCCCTTTCATTATTACAGGATACCTCAGATACACTCCTTGGATCCAGCATTGACTAGTAGGTGCCATGGTGAAAGCCCATAGGGACCTATCTTTTATTAGCCTAGTTTTACCATGATCGATCACCTTGGATTCAGTAGGAACCTTATTGTAGAATTACTTGGATAACACTCTTACCCTTTATCTAAACTCAGATACTATTGAGTTAGCATTTCGTGAGATCTACGTTACCTTAGTTATTACCCTGGAACTCCCTCACTGGATATCATTTTCAGGTTGCCTTATTACGTCTTGGGACATTCACTACTTATACTATCACGAGGTGATTTCAGTGTTGGATATTCCTCACATGAACTATTAACATTAAATGGTAATTTCTTAATTAATGAACTGGTTACATGTTCATGCACCAGCAGAGGGATAAAGTAGGTACTTGGGTTTTTTAGTTATATTGTACTACTTTCCTTACTTATATATGAATGTCTGCACACTACTATATTCCATTTCACGGGCTGGATTTTATAGACACCATTATTAGTGGCCCACTTAGATTTATCTCACACCCTCTTAGGGCACTTTTTGGTACCTGGAGTTGATTACATGGTTGTAGGTATTGAAAAAGGGAAGCATAAGGATTCAAACACTTGATTTCTTGTTGTTTAGGATAGAGCTTGATAGCAGATGATCGAGTTGGATCTCAGGATGCTTGGAGTAGTATTTTATTTCTTTTATTATTGTCTTGTATCCATGTATTTCAGTTTTCTAGTGACATGACATTACATCATTATTTTTTTAGTTGATATAGTTATTATTATTATCGTTTATCTATTGCATTAGTTAGCTTTTGTTGTTTATTGATGTTTATTTACATTGATTATATTGTTAAATATTCCTTTACATTCCTTCCATTGTGTTTCACTCTACTAATGAGGGCATAGTATTCCCATAGACACAACCTAGGCCCTCGCTACTAGTTGGAAGCCTCTAGCATTTAGGAAGATGCGCTTGAGGCCATGTGGTCCATAGGGCTTGGGGCACCCGTTAAGTGGAATCTGGGTTTGGGTCATCACAAAGTAGTATCAAAGGTGGTTTCTTTTCTTGATTTACTATTTATATATAATAGTTTGTAGAATAGGAATTCTTGGTACTTGGTCATAATTTTTTCTTGGGCGTCGCAAACCCATGTTCGGGGTAAAAGCCAAGTTACCCAAAATGCAATTGTTGTTCTATTTTTCCTATTACAGTTGATATTATTTCACCATTGGGTGAAACACATGTTGTGTGTTGTTGTTGTTTTTTACTCTATTTGATAATTTATTTCATCCTTAGCCTGATTATATGAGGGAAAGGATATTTGCTTCATGCATCATTATAGGCACCTCGAATTCACATGTCATGCATATTTCCATGCCATATAGGTGAATTTCACAGCTTTTCATTACTTGATATGCCTATAATTACTAATTGATGTTGTGATAGTTGCCTATACTTGTATTTCTTTGGCTTCGATTGAGTGATTTCTTGTCTCAATTCATGAGGTGTATGAGCCATCATGGGTTTGGATGAGTAATTTATCGATTCAATCCATTATGTTATAAGTAAATGTGTGTCATTTCTGGTGATAGGTGTATGGGCACTGATTAATCAGAAATGACTATCCCTAATAAAGTGAATCCTGAAATCTAAAATGAATTGCTTGCACATCCATATATCTCCTTTTTATGTTTATTAAAGGTAAAGGAGTGAACCTGGAGATTAACTGAAAAATGGCATGAAACTTATACTTGAGAACTTACCGATACCTGGTCGTCTAAGCAGGTAGTTTGGGTAGTATTCCTTGGGTAGTGAGTTTTATTTCTTTCTGTTTTCACTAGTGTTACTATATCCTTTATTCTAAGATTGTTCTGAGGTGTGTTCTTGGAATTTTTATACCAATTCCTCCATGACATCCTCGTATCATTCACCATGTGGGTGGTGACAACCATGCTCCAGACATGGTGGGCCTTGAGCCGCCAGTCTTACTTACAGGAGTTCTACTTAAGGCACTACCTATTATACCTGATCTAGGAACTAATTCCCAAGTATTTGATAGATTCTTACATCTGATGCAATCCATGAATGGTGCTCCATGGGTTTCACCTACGATGGATGATTTGACCCATGAGTTCCAGCAGCAACATCCTCCTACTTTTTTAGGGGATGGCAGTTCTCAAGCTGATGAGTCTTGTCTAGAGGCCGTGTTTTCTATATTTGAGCATCTGAAAATGCCTCTAAAGTGGAGATTCAAGCTTTCTACATACATGCTTAGGTATTTGGAAAAGCTTTGGTGGGATGTGGTTACTCAGGTCAGTCATCATTAGGTCATGTTATGGGTTGACTTCCATACTACCTTCTATGATCAATTCTTTCCTCCGGCACTGAGGGATGATAGAGAAAAAGATTTCATGCATCTCGAGTAGGGTTATATGTTAGTTATGGAATATTTAACATGTTTCGCTGATTTAAAATGCTTTTCACTAATTCTAGCTGGTGATGAGTTTTCGCATGCTAGATGTTTTGAGGATGGGCTCCAGTACGCCATCCAAACTCAAATGAATGTATTTCACCTTTATACCTTTTCTGCAATAGTTGACCAGGCCCTTATCACTAAGCGTAACTTGGGGAATGATGCAAGTACCAAATTTAAAGGATCAGTGTCATGTCAGGTTTGTAGTTCTTCTAGTGGCAGGAAATGGTCCCTTGAGGTTTTTCATTAGGGAAATGGGAGCTAGAGTATCCAGTTTGATAGATTTGTAGTGTGTCATCAGTGTGGAAGACTAGGTCATACGAAGCCCCATTGTTATAGAGACCTTATAGAGTGTCGAGCTTGTAGAAATATGGGTCATCTTTAGCACTTTTGAAAGACCTTTCCAACAGCTTCGAGTGGAAAAGTATCTATACCAGCTTCACCTTCAGAAGCGAGTTCTTTTACGCCCCGTCAGGCGGGGAGTTGGAACAGCATTGGCAGGTCTGGCCGAGGAGGAGTTCATGGTCATGGTAGTTCGACCCTTGATCACCAGTAATTCCAGTAGAGCAGTCATGATCATGGTAGTCTATTTATTGCATAAGAATGTGGATCAGGTTAGTTGCATTCTTTACAACTGATACCCAAGGATCATACTATGGGACCATCTATAGTACGAGGTACTATTCTAGTAGCCTCTACTATTTTCTCTACTTTTTTTGATATAGGTTCTTCAAACTATTTTATTTCGGTATCTATCATGGAAATTCTCAGACTAGAGATACAGTATCATTATGGTGTAATGACCCTCGATACACTGTTGGCAATGTAGAAAGAGGGAATACACTAGTGCAAGGACTGTCCCCTTGAGGTAAGAAGTTACCCTTTCTCGTGGAATCTATTTTTTCTCGAGATGTCGGGCTTTGATGTCATTCTCAGGATGGACTATTTAGTCAACTATCATGCATTTGTAGATTGTTATCACTATAGGTTCCCTTTTAAATCACCATAAGGTATAAGTTATCTTTTCAAAGGTGAGTGGGATGTCCAGGCTAGGAGAGCTGGACCGAAGCATCATGGGCAAGGTGGAGTAACCGCCTAGGTTGAAAATATTTTCATGGAAGATTAGGTATTACTTCAAATAGATTTCCCTCTAGTAGTTGATCATTTCAGGGAAGTCTTTCCTGATGACTTTTCTAGATTACCTACTAAGAGAGAGGTAGAGTTTACAATAGAGATTGTTCTGGGAGAAGCCCCAGTGTTTATTCCTCCTTACAGGATGACACCTACTGATCTTCAGAATCTCAAGAGGCAGATAGAGGACCTAGAGGCCAAAGGATTTATACATCCTAGTATATCCTCTTAGGGTTCACCCGTTATTTTTTCTAAGAAGGTGGATAGAACTATTCATCTATGTGTATAATACAGAAGGTTGAACCATCTTATGGTCAAGAACTGATATCCACTTCCTCGAATAGATGGCCTCTTTGACCATCCCTAAGGAGAAAAGAAGTTCTCTAAGATTGACCTGATATTGGGTTATCAACAGGTGTGATTCGAACCGCCATACATACCTCATACAACATTCCTTAGCAGGTATGGTCTATATGAGTATCTTGTTATGTCATTCGGTCTTACAAATTATCTTGTTGTTTTCATGGCTTTGATGAATAGGGTACTTTTCCACCCATATTTGGATTCTTTTATTATGGTCTTTGTGGACGACATCTTGGTGTATTTTCTCACTCGTAACGACCATTCCAATCATCTTGAGATTTTTCTAAGTACACTGAGAGAGCATCAACTTTATTCCAAGATTTCTAAGTGCGGCTTCTAGATTGGCAAGATCCACTTCTTGGGCCATATTATTTCAGAATCAAGAGTAGTTTTTGACCCTAATAAGGTTATTGTTGTAGTTTCTTGGGAGAAAACCAAGAATGTGTTTGATATAATAAGCTTCTTGGGGTTAGATGGGTATTATAGGTGTTTGATACAGGACTTATCACATCATTCTTCACCTCTTACTGGACTTACAAATAAGGGTGTTAAGTCTCTGTGGTCAGAAGCATGCAAGAAAACCTTCCAAGAGCTGAAAGTTAGGCTTGTCTCGGTGTCGATTATGATTCTTCCAGAACCTGTAAAAGGTTATATCATCTTTTTTGAAGCATCAGATATTGGCCTAGAAGCTATGTTTATGTAGGAAGACAAATTCATTTCATACGGATCTCGGAAGTTGAGGCCTCATGAGATAAATTACCAAACGCACGACCTTGAGCTAGCAGTAGTTGTCCATGCCTTACGTTTCTGGAGACACTATCAGTTGGGTGATCACTTTGTGGTGTATACAGATCACAAGAGCCTCAAGTATATCTTTTCATAGCATTAATTTAATCTCAGATAGTGGAGATGGGTTGAATATATACAATCCTTTGATTTTGAGCTTGCATATATTCCTATAAAGGGAAATGTGGTCACTGATGCACTGATTCAGAAAACTCAAATGCAAGTTGTACAGGAATCCAATTATGAATGGAAGTTAATGGACCTCTTTTCAGAACTTCATCTGGAGTTTCATGACATTCACAAGAAGTCTTACCTCTCAACCTTAATAGTTACCTCTTCCCTCCTTGAGAAGGTGAAGAGTATGCTATTTTCAAATCCTAAAGGTTTGGTTCTTCGTGAGAGTATATCAGGAGATAACCCACCTCCAGATTGTTCTATGGATAGAGATGATATCCTGCGTCTATGTGGACATATCTGGATTTCTGCAGATATGAGAGAGGAGTTGATGAAAGAGTCCCATGCTTCTTAGTGGGCAGTTCATCCCAGAATATCAAAGATGTATCGAGATATGCGACTCCAGTATTGGTGGTCTGGAATGAAACATAAGATTTCAGGCTTCATCACTAGGAGTTCCACTTATCAGCAGGTGAAGGAAGAGCATCAGATACCTGCAGGCTTGTTACAGCCGCTTCTAGTCCCATAATAAAAATTGGAAGATGTTGTTATGTATTTCATAGTCGTCTTACCTAGGTCGCAAAGGGGTAGCGATGCTATCTGGGTAGTCATTGAATAACTGAAAAAATCATCCCACTTCATTACTATATGGGAGACTTTATCATTTGATGAGTTGGCAAGATTGTATGTCTGTGAGATCATAGGACTACACGGGGTTCCACAAACTATCATTTTAGATAGGGATGCTCGTTTCACTTCATATTTTTGGAAGGTCTTGCAGAAAGATATGGGGACTCAGGTTATTCTAAGAATAGCTATTCACCCTCAGACCGATGGAAAATTGGAACAGAAAATAATGGTTCTAGAGGATATTCTCCGAGCATGTGTCCTTGATTTTGGTGGTTCTTGGGAGAATCATATCCCTCTCATCGAGTTCTCTTATAATAATAGTTTTTAGGTGACAATTCATATGGCTCCTTTTGAGGCCTTATATGTTAGTCCATGTCTTTCACCCTTGTTCTAGCTAGAGGCAGGTGAGGCAGCCCTACTAGGTCCTTATCTCATTCAGGAGACTTTAGAGTATATCCAGTTGATCATAAAATGTATGACTACTTCTCAGTCTAGACAGAAATCTTATGTCGATCACCATCAAAGACCTCTTGAGTTCAAGGTTGGGGATTGTGTTTTACTCTGGGTATCGCCTAGGCTAGGGCATAGATGGTTAAGGAAGCAGGTAAATTTGTTGCCACATTATGTCGGGCTGTTTGAAATTCTAAAGATATTCGGGCCGGTAGCCTATCAGTTTCTACTACCTCAGAGGTATCGTGCCATTCATGACATCTTTCATGTCTCGCAGCTTCACCAATATCATTCTGACCTGTCTCATACCTTTGATCTTGAGGAAGTTGAGTTATATGTCGATGCTACCTTTGAGGAGTATCTGGTAGGCAACATTAACCGAAGCACGAAGGCTCTCCAAAGAAAGTCCATCCATCTCATATAGGTGTTATGGCAGCACGACCAAGTATAGGATGAGACTTGGGAGAGGGAAGCTGATGTATGTGCTCAGTGGCCAGATTTTTTCACATACAGTGTTTCTTTACCCTTGGAAGGAGAACTCGAGGGGTGAGTTCTTTTAAGGGGGAATATTTTAAGAACTCGGTTTTTCACTCAGGTATAGATCCTTTAATTTTAGATCTAAATCTTTAATTTTGAACTAATTTCAATTCCTAATGAGTTAGTAAAGGTTTTGAGGGTGTTCGGGGCTTGTTTAGATCTCGGAACCCATCTTTTTGGAGAAAATGGGACTTTTTCACAATTTAGAGAAAATTGTGTGGGAACTCCACACAGTTTAGAAAACCACACGGATCATGTTTTTTCGGATATAGTCACCTCGCATAGTTGGCGCACGTCTGTGCTCTCTAACCGTGTGAGCTCCCCTTTTTCCCAGGTATCTGTGCATGGATTGTGCATGCTTTCAAAAACCATGCAGACCAAACTACTTGGGAATATCCATCCTACACGGTTTTCACACAATTCTACAAATCGTGCAGACAAAGTGTGTGCAGGCTATTTTTTTGGGAAATTTTTCCATTTTTTTCCTTAATGATCTATCAAGAAACCCTTCTTACCTAATCCAAATTTATGTAGGATTGGCCTATTTCTCTCCCAATTTAGGGATTTTTGAAGTTCTAAACTTGGAATCAAGATATATTTTTCATCCGGCATCTAATTGAGATTTTGTTCATCTCATTCGTTGTGCAACGGTAAGTAATCGAGTCCTCTTTAGCCGTTCTTCTTCTCTTTATCTCTCGATCTATTTATCGTAATGTGATCATTTTCCACCTTTTCTTAGATCTAATCTAATCAGAGGAAAATCAAGGGCTGATACTAGAGGATAAGGATCATACAAACCTAAGGTGGATGTTCTATAACTTATCCCTAAAGTTCGTTGATTTTGGAATATTTGTGTGGGGCCTGCCAATTCCATTGGGGACCGTTTCTTAAATTTACATGCCATAATTATACTTGTTAGAATTGTATGGTTATGCTCCTTCCAAATATGTGATTAGTTTTTATTGGTTACACCCACAACTTAATTCTCCTCATGTTGAAGGTTATGCCATAATTGGGTTTTTAGTGTTTTGACACGTTTGAGCCACCATTCGGGTGTGCCCTTGTTTGACCTTCCTAAAGGTGAGAATTCCTATAATAAATGGGTTTTTTTTAATGAGGATTGCATAATGTAATGTACCATGTATGCTTATCACTTTACCCGCCTAAGGTAAGTGATTTCAAATGATTATTAAATGCGAAATGTGGAATGGAAAGTATACTAAGTATATAATTTGGCCTTATCAAGTGAGATTGATTAAAGGTTACATGTCCGTAGCACCCATTTCCATGTTAATGGAATGTATCAGAATGAAAATATCTAATTGAATATGCCTTAATGGTTAATTAAGACTCGATTAAATGGTTTCAATGCTACTTGGCCTATCCACACTAATGGAAGACAAGGCTTGGACCTATAAATAAATGGTTTCAACTCTACTTGACCTATCCAAACTAATGGAAGGAAATACTTGAACCAAATGAAATATATCATGATTATAATATCAAATAGGAATGGACTGACTTGACATCGCATTGGATTCTGAGAGGAGAATACCTTGGGTCTCGGGAACCCCATTCTGATTCAAGGATGTGCTTTTCTTAGGTTGATACCCACCTAGACTCTAGTTATTTTCTATTCCTTGGATGTCTGGTATAATATCGTAGGGTCCCTTTCATTATTACAAGATACCTTATATAAACTCATTGGATCTAGAATTGACTAGTAGGTGCCATGATGAAATCCCATAGGTCCCTATCATTACTTAGCCCCATTTTAACTTGTTTGATCACCTTGGACTCGATAGGCACCTTATTGTGGAATGCCTTAGATTACGCTCCTTGGATTACACTCTTACCCCTTATCTAGACTTAGATACTATTGAGTTAGCATGCCATGAGATCTACGTTACCTGGGTTATTACCCCAGAACTCCCTCACTGGATATCATTTTCAGGTTACCTTGTTACGTCTTGGGACCTTCACTACTTATATTATCATGAGGTAATTTCACTGCTGGCTATGCCTCACGTTACCTATTAACATTAAATGGTAATTACTTAATTAATGAACTGGTTACATATTCAGACACCAACCGAGGGCTAAAGAGGGTACTTGGGTTTTTTAGTTATATCGTACTACTTTTCTTACTTATATATTCATGTCTACACACTGTTATATTCCATTTCATGGGCTAGATGTTATAGACACTGTTGGTGGTGGCCCACTGAAATTTATCTCATACCCTCTTTGGGCGTCGTTTGGTACCCGAAGTAGATTACATGGTTGCAGGTGTTGAAAAAAGAAAGCATAGAGCTTCAAACACTTGATTGCTTTCTGTTTAGGATGGAGCTTGATAGAAAATGACCGAGTTGGATCTCAAGATTCTTGGAGTAGTCTTTTATTTCTTTTACTATTGTCTTATATCTATGTTTTCCAGTTTTCTAGTGACATGAAATTACATCATCATTTTTCTAGTTGATACAATTATTATTATTCTTGTTTATCTATTTCATTAGTTTGCTTCCACTATTTATCGATGTTTATTTACAATGCTTCCATTTTTTACTATTCCTTTACATTCCTTCCATTGTGCTACACTCTACTAATGAGGGAATAGTATTCCCACGAAAACACTCTAGGGAATCGCTACTAGTCGGTAGCCTCTAGCGTTCGGGAATATGCGCTTGAGGCCATGTGGCCAACAGGGCTCGGGGCACCCATTAAGTGGAATCCAGGTCCAGGTCGTCACATCACTAAAGGAACTAACATATCCATTATCATCATCAATTCTAGTGGATATCAGATTGAGTTGAATACCAAGAACATGCCTCACATATTTCAACAGTAACATACATCAAATATGATTCACTAAAAAAATATAAGCAATACTAATAATTTTAGTTGGACCATCATTTCCCAATTTCAATTTTTTAAAACTCCCTAAAGTATTATATGAGAAGAAATATCTTCTGGCTTTGGCATTGTATGATGATCTTGATAAATCACCCATATTGAACCTTGGATTTTAAGGTTATCATTGTCTTCCTAAATAATGAGGATCTCATCATTGAAAACTAGAACATCATTATTTTTGGATTTACTATCATGGTTCCTCTAATCGACCTTCAAATTATAAAACACATAAATAAATTTTCCAATATTTCCCAAATGGTAGAACTTCATCCCATATCTTGATCTGGATTTTGATCACATTCTCCTTTGTTGATTTTGATTATGGGGATATTTTACACTGCTTATCCCCTACCATTTCCACATCCATTATTGGTAAGTGAAAATCCCCTATGATTCTTGAGTACATCCCTCACCCTTAATTATTTAGTCTTCATTAAAACATTTGGTCCCTTATCATCTTAATGGTAATCAATCCATCAAATAATAGATTATTGAAATACATGTCTAGTGTGTCCCATATCTTTGTTAAGGAATTCAAAATTAATAGTTTATTAAACCCATCATCCACCCTCATTTTCATGGAGTTTAACGGGTTAATAATACCTTGGAACTCACTTATGTGCTCTAAAACATTGTTTATATTCTTGTACATCATATTAAAAAGATGACATATCATATTTTCTATATTATTTATAGTTTTCCTTTCATACATCTTTCCAAAAAAAATATTTATAATATAAGCATAATGTTTATTGGAAAAAATTTGGAAGATACTCTTGTTGATCCATAGTATGATTTGAGTAGAGCACTTTCTATTGAGCATAAACCACTCTATACCAACATGCAGGGTAATCATAGAATTATTCTCACCATTTTGGCTACTTATTTAATATTATTCAGATTACACCATAATGGAATTATAAGTCTTCACTATGGGTTTCTATGAATCATTAATATAAAAAATATCTTCCATTTTGGGTTTCTATATTGAATAATTTAATGTAGATTCTTAATCGTGTTACTGGTATTTTTTTCATTAATGTAGTGAGAATATAAAAAATCTTACCATATAGATGTGTTCAGTAAGGCGGAAAAAATTTTAAATGACACCTAGATTTCCAAGAATGGACTCTGATTGACTAAGTATTTTCAAAAAAAAATATCAACGGTCAAGATTAGATGATGATACAGTGTTGAGATGACGCTAATGAGGATCAATGGAGATGATTCCAAAAGAGTCTTTGGAAACATACCACTAGAGAGAACAATCTCACCTTCTCTAGAAAGGGGGTACTATAGAAACTAAGGTTTGAACCAAACTTTTACCTCCTTTACCAGCTTCGTTTTAGATCCATTTTTGAGGTTGTCTGTGCTGCTGGAATCTTTCTGAAAAGTGTGTCAAAAATATGATATGAAATATTTATTTCAAACGCATTTTTTTTAATTCATGGATAAACTCCTCAAATTCCTCTCCATTTCTACCTCAATGCATCTAAAACAACTTTTTTGTAGAAGTGGAAGTCCCAAATGACAAAACATACACAAAAAGTGAATAAAATTAAAATAACCTAAAGGATTAATTTGGTTTGGAAATGGTTGTTTGCATCTACCTAAGAAAAGGGGGATAATTATATTGTTTAACTCCAAAAAAAACGTTATAGTATATCACACCTTAAAATTATAGAGATTTTAATTATAATTTTAGAGATAAAAAACTTCAGGAAAGTTAAGGTTTCATTCAGGGGGTTCGTATACCTATGACGGATTCCACTCTTCATCGACTGTTTCCACAAGTTTTCTTCCAAAACAAATAAAATCATCATGAAAATTTTCAAAACAAAATGGATCTCCATGATAAAAGTGTCGACATCCCTCTACAATTAAATCCTGCAATAAACTCCCAAATAGGAAGTATCCACTATGCATTAAATATTTTCTACATTTTTGAACAAAAAATTAAAACAAAAAAAAATCTCTTTTTCATGTAAAAATAAATTTTAAACTATATATATATATTTAGAAAAATATAATAACAACACTCATAAGATTGGTTATTTAAGATTTTATATCATAAAATTAAGCCTCCTAATAAGTAAAAAATATCTAATCTAAAATAAGTCAGTCATTTTTTTTATTTATCTTAAGGTCAAATTTTTCAAATCTTGAATCCCTCGGTATTTTTTTCAACTATTTTATAGATGTTAATAATAATTTTGAAAATAATAATAATTTAATAATTATGATGGAGTTTAGTTATTTCATTTCATGAGTGTATCCTATCAAAGGTAATACAGGTCATGTTGTGGAAAACAAGGTTGTGATTAGGGAAATATTTTCTATTTGTAAGTTTTTTGTTATTTCCCATCTTGTGTTTCCAATGGGTGTAAAGCCTTGGAGAATAGATAAACTAGTGAATCAGATCTTGGAGGTTTGGGGATTTTTTGATTTCAACTGCATTCCAATGGTCATGGGTTTTTTCACATTATTTATTTTTCCTTCTGATGTTTTAAAGATGAAATCATGGAGGATTTGGTCAATCTCCTTGAATCTTGGGGTGATATGCTTTCAAGAGTGGAACTACAAATTCAATATGTTTGTTATCTGAAGCCCTATAACCCAGGTATGGGTTTGATTTTTTTGTTTAAGCTAGATTCTATGGTTCCCCACAATTCTCTTTGATATTTCTTTAGTAATCAGTGTCCCCATTAAGCTTGATAAGGAAACAAATGAGGCCATATTTGGGCATTATGCCAGGTTCCTTTCTGAAATTGATATTAGAGAAACTATGACTGAGAAATTTTTTATTTCAACTGATGTAGATTATTTCAATTTTAATATTGTCTATGAAATTCTGCCTCACTTTTTCTCAAAATTTCAGGTCATAGGAAATTCTATTGAGAAATGATACAGGGACTATGTCTACTCTATATACTCCTTGAAGGCAAATATATCTGAGATATTTAGGAGAAGGAAATCTAAACCTATGCCTAAAAATAATGGGAAGGAATACTCAATCCATACCTCTACCTTGGTGATGGGATCTTCCTTTATTCAAAATCTTTCCTCAAATGAGCTTCTTGGTCATAGAGTGGATGGAACCACTTCTGTGTAGAATATCTTTAGGGAGTTGGAAAAGGATAATGCAACTATTCCCATGGTACCAGGTAGTGGTGATGGGAAAATTTATTTCAAATAAGTTCTTATTGGATCCTCTAAATCCAATTTTAATAATGAACATCATACTAACTCTGATCGTGAGGCTTAAGTACAAGCTCATTGATATTTATCTTGGGTGGGAAGAATATTTTCTTATTGTAGGAGGCAAAAAAGGGAAGAAGCATGGGGACATTATCCATCTAAAAAGAAGCACAGTGAGAGTTACTCATGTGGAGAATCCAAAGTAGAGTATCTTGGTCCAGAAATCCCCAGCCTTTATTACTACTAGTTCTCACAATCAGGTGCATGAGCCTTTACAGTAGGCTGCTAATGGCTATGATACATCAATGGATGCTCATGCCTACTCGGAGGTTGCTGTATTTATCCAGACTCCCGATGCTATTAAAGGTTCATTACCACATGAATCTACTGATCATACATAGGTACCTACACATGGGACCTTATCTAAAGGTAAGAAAATATTTTTTGATGGCGATAGATTTCAAATGTTCATACCTCGGAAGTCCAAAATGCATATGCTTCAAATTCAAGAGGCACAATCTGCATCTCTTATAACTCAAGTGTGGGTTGGAAAAATTAGGTGTGATGATGATCATGGGAGTTTTTAGAGGCCCTATTCACCGTGATTTAATGATATTATGAAGAATGCATATACTTATTTTGGAAAGTATTCACATGAGGAATGTGTCACCGCATGGGATAAAAATTCTTGTATCATCCCTCCTGATGATTCTGAATATGAAAGGCCTATTGAAGGCATCAAAAAAGAGGCCGCTGATTGGTTTTTCTTTCATCTTAATGCAATCTACTCCATGATGGAACCGAATGTATTTGGTTTCAATGAATACATTTTTATGCGGAAGTTGTTGGATATTAATATAGAGGATGTATTGTGATCTAACTTGGAGATGGATTTTTAGGATCTCTCTTGGAAGTTCAGGATCTGCTCCATTGTGGAAGAATTATTTGAATCATCATCTAAAGAGGATCATGTGCCACTACAACAGGCTAAGACATGGCAGAGAGGATGGCCCCCAAAGGGCGGGGGAAGAAATCCAAAAAAATTAGGTTGTAGAGGGAATTATAAGAAGTGGCTTCTTGTTTTTGATATGGGCAGATGTGCCTTCGTTGACCTGGCCTCCTCGTTATTTGTTACCTTTTTATTAATAAATTTGGAGCCATGGATTTGGTTTCTAAATCCATGACTGAGCCATTTGGGTATTAAATATCATATTAGAGTAAATTAATATATTTATATTGATATAGAAATAATATATTGTTGTTTTCAGATTGTTTGATTGTTACAAATTAAAAGGTATTTGTTTTTTGATATGTTCATGACATGGTTTGGATCCATTCTAATCATGTTAATTCATTCATTTTTTGTTTTTTATTTTTATTATTCCTAGAATTAGTTTGTAATTGTGTTTTGGTTTTATATTTTACCCTTACATGTGCTCTTTTGGTGGAAGGTTACCTTTACATGTAGGTTCTCTTACCTTTAGGAAAGGGGGTGTCACCCTTATGTGAGTTTTTAGTGTGTGTTGGTAAAAATTATGGAAGGCTTGTGATAACCCTTATACAGCTAGAGCTTGGGTGTGTTACCTTGACACAGCGGGTGTGAGACCTTTACGTAGTGAGTGAGACCTTGACACAGCTCTTGGGAGTAAAACCTATACAAGGAAACTCGGATGATCCTTACGTGGTGCCACTTGGGAAGATTATTTGAGGTTTCATAGAGGATCAAATTGAGTGCAACACTTTTTGAGGGGGGACCCTAAAAAAGACAGCAGATCCGATCTAACTGCCATCCTTGCCGTCAAGCAGCCCGATGTTCCACCATTGAAATCTGCTTCGTCACCTACGGCTTGTTCCTCCATCCCTACTATCGAGGTGGCGCCTCTGAGAAACCAAACCTCTCTGCCACTGGGATCCCATGTTCGAGTAATTTTTTTTCTGGGTTTTAAAAAAATTAAAATATGATAAAATGGGTTAGGGTTCGGATATTTTTAAAAATGGGTCCGGGATGCGTGAACGCCGTTCACGCATCCTTCACCGCGGAAGGATGTGTGAACGGCGTTCACGCATCCCGGACCCCGATGGTAATGCATGAACGGCGTTCACGCGTCCTTTGCTGACCAGCTAAAGGAAGTGTGAACGCCGTTCACGCATCCTTGCGCGAGAAAAGATGTGTGAACGGCGTTCACGCTTCCTTCTGCGGCGAAGGATGCGTGAACGCCGTTCACGCATCCTTCGCGGACGAGCTGAAGGATACGTGAACGGCGTTCACGCATCCGGCCGAGAAATATTATAAAAGGAGGGGTCCCCCCCCCAATACCCATTGTTCTCCTCTGATTTTTGTTGCAAAGCTCTGCAGAAATTCTTTCTCAACAAATATTTGCTGCTTTTATTGAGGTAAAATTTCTATTTAATAATTTAATTGTTTATTTGTGTTTATTTATTTCATTTGTATGTTTAATTGTGTTTATTTATTTCATTTGTATGTTTAATTGTGTGTATGATTTATTTATTTCATATGTTATGCATGAAATGTTTTGTATGATTTAATTTTCTTGATGTTGAATGTTCGTATGATTTAATTTTTTGAATGTCTGTTGTCTAAATATTGAATGTTTTATGTTATGTCAAAAAAATTTAATGTTTAGAAAAAGTAATTTATGTTAGAGAAATTTATTTTAATGGATGGTTTTGATGTAAGTGTAAATTAAATTACTTTTATTTACTAGTAATAATATTTTTAATCAATAAAGTATAAAATATATTTACTTATATTTTGAAAAGTAGAAGAATTCCCAAAAAACATTACAATTTCATAAAATTTAAAATAACAAAAGTGTTTATTATGTAAATCTCAATTAGATCAGTTATAATAAAATTTATTTAATGTTTTTAATAAATAAATATATATATATATACACATGAAGTTAAATTTTTGTAAAATAGGTGTAGTATTTAATATAGATTTTATATAATACGGATAATATAATAAATATACCAAAAAACACGGTATGAGTGATGACTGATCTTGAGATGACCGACCATGCATAATTGAAATTGCATGTTTCATTTTGTGTATGTTGCTATTCAATTTGTAATAATTGCATTTTTTCGGTATTGATGACCTGCGAGTCATCTCTCAGTAAGTGTAAGGACCTGCGTGTCCGTTTAAATTAATTTATGTATTTCATACCCCTAGACCCTCTCACATGCATGTGAGTAAATTTGTAATTAAAAGACTGACGCCCCAAAGAGGTGTCGACGAAGAGGTGTCGACGAAGAGGCATTTGAGAACTCATTCGAGAGGAGGCATTGCTGTTTGATAGGAGATTGGCGGTTGCTGCAATATTTGATAATAGAGACAGGAGTTTACCCATATAAATTGTGGTTAGTTTATCAGATAATGATAAACTAATCGCAAGTCTCAAGATCAAGTCATGATTATATATTCATAAGTAATCAAACTTTATGAAACATTATATTAAATTTGCTTTTGTGCTAAAATCACAATCACTATACCTTAACAGTGATATATCAATACATAAAAAAGTCTCAAGATAATCAATTATTCAAAATCAAATTAAATAATTTAAAATTTTAATGTAGTGTATAATATTTTTAAAAAAAATTTTAATAGGTAATTATGTCTGCTCAAATATATTGCAACGGTGAGGTAATTTGTACCGAGCAGGGTTTTAACTACAATGTGCCACCTGTCAAAGTGGTAAATCTCCATGGTTGTATGACATTGGATGCAGTTCTTAATAAGATTCATAGTCGGTTAAAATTGAGTACAGGACAAGCAATCACTTCAATTAGATACCGACATCTTCAATATCCTGAGCGTATGTGGCACAGCGACTACCCTATAGTCGATGATGAGGATTGGATGGAGGCTTCTCAGTTATTCAGGCAACAGTGTATTAATGGTTTGATGGAATTATTTATTGTCATTTCTGATATTGATGTGGTGCAATCGATTACTACAGAACCATGCTTTGTGACCTCTATAGAAGTCGGTCCTTCACAACAGTCTTCTTCATTGCCTCCTTCTCATACGACTCCTGTGGAAGAATGTAATGAGGAATATCATCAAAATTTGGAAGGAAATGTAGATGACATCCCTTTCTGTGCTGATATAGTGCAAGAAAGTTTATCTGAGGAAGAAGAATCTGGGGATTCAGCAGGAGATGATGTGGTTGGAAATGAACCTTCTGAGGTTCCTTTGAGAGACAGACATCCACTACATCCACCAGTTAGTGGTAATTAGCCTTCAGTTTTGAGTTCCTTAGTTGGAGGAATGTCTCGTGAACAACCTTTTGATTGGGATGTCATTACACCAGCTTCTGAATTCCCTGGCATTATAGGGAATTTTCCTGCATCAAATGATAATGCCATATATGTTGGGCAGGAGTTCAAAAGTAAACAGGTCATGAAAAATGTGATAAAGCAATACCACATTGAGCGACATTTCACATTTGTGGTTTATGAGTCAAAGAAGACCAAATATCTCATTCTTTGTGAAAAATATGGGTCAGAATGTAAATTTCGATTAAGAGAACTATTTGATAAATGTTATGGATGTTGGAAGATAACCAAATTAGAAGGCCCACACACTTGTCTGCATCCCAGCTTGGCACAAGATCACTCTTCTCTTGATGCAGATTTTATATCTACTGTTATTTGTGAGATGATACGAACAAGTCAGGATGTTCTTGTTGCCCTTATTCAGGAAAGAATTCAACAGTTGTATAACTATAAGGTATCATACAACAAATCTTGGAATGCAAAACAGAAAGCCATTGTAAAAGTGTATGGTGATTGGGATGAGTCTTATGCGTTGTTGCCACAGCTTATGGAATTGTTGTCTCTCAATAATCAGATTGTTTATCAGTTGGATAGTGTTGAGTATGTATCCCAAAATCATCTAGTTGATCGGTTAAAGGTGAAGTTCAATAGGATTTTTTGGGCATTCAGACCGTGCATTGCTGCATTTCCCTTTTGTAAACAATTTATTCAGGTAGATGGCACATTCCTTTATGGAAAGTATATAGGTGTTCTACTCATTGCTGCCACACAGGATGGTAATCGCAAATAATGTTAATGGTTATCTAATGGATAATGGATAAATTAACAAACGTAATTTCACAAATAAGAAGAAATAATTAATTTTTCACTTTTTCCTCTTAATTTTTAATGTGGAATAATGTTGATGGTTATTTAATGGATAATGGATAAATTAACAAATGTAATTTCACAAATAAGAAGAAATAATTAATTTTTCACTTTTTCCTGTTAATTTTTAATGTGGAATAATGTTGATGGTTATTTAATGGATAATGGATAAATTAACAAACGTAATTTCACAAATAAGAAGAAATAATTAATTTTTCACTTTTTCCTGTTAATTTTTAATGTGGAATAATGTTGATGGTTATTTAATGGATAATGGATAAATTAACAAACGTAATTTCACAAATAAGAAGAAATAATTAATTTTTCACTTTTAAATTATGGTTTTTTATAAGATGTCTAGTTTTAGTAATGGCATCTGAGTGTCTGAGTATCCTTAACTAATGTTGATTGTGAGACTAGGCCAATGTTGATTGTGACACCAAATAAAAATGAATATATCATGATTCCACTATTAATAAGTAACGATGATATCATGTGTGCAGATGGTAGGTTTTCCATTGCTTACATCTCAGGCTACTCATGTATCACGACTGCTTTTAGAGGGACGTCCTGTGGCTCCCTTGAGTGTACGTAGATCTCACCATTTCCATCATACTGCACCACCTCCCGCTATCGTCCCACATCTTCGTCGAGCTGGATTTTATGGAGTAGCGATGTGCGACTTCACGTTTCTTGATCATCAGCTCATTGCCGCACTTGTCGAGAGATGGAGACCAGAGTCGCATACTTTCCATTTCAGTGAGGGGGAGATGACTATTACATTGCAGGATGTGGCTATTATGTTGGGCCTCCCTATCGACGGACATGCTTTGACAGGCCGAGTTCCATCAGATTTGCCTAAGCTTGTTCATAGACTTCTGGGAATAGAGGTCCAGGACGATGGCAGGACCATCGTCGGTGGTAGATTGTTGATGCCTTGGTTAGACCAGCACTTCACACATTTACCAGATGATGCTGATGACGTCACCGTGCTGCACTTTGCACGCGCATATATTTTGAGGCTGATCGGTGGCACGCTTTTTGTTGACCACTCTACTACTTTTGTGCACCTGATGTATCTAGCTTTTTTAGAGGATTTGGACCAGGCAGGTCGATATAGTTGGGGGTCTGCCTGCCTAGCATATACATACAGAGCCCTATGCAGCACATGTCGCATCGATAAGATGCAGATCACAGGATGCATGGTTCTTCTACAGATGTGGGTATGGGAGCACATACCTCGTTTAGCTCCACATGCCCGTGCGCCATTACCCGTAGATATTGTAGCAGAGGCTCCACGTGGACGTTGGTATGTTATTAATTCTTTCTAATATCTAACTTACTTGTATAAAATTCTTTTATGAAATGTAAAAAAAAATGTTATCTACAGGTGGAGTCAGGCGCATCGACATTCAGATTCTCCCAGACATGATGTTCACGCCTACAGACTTATGCTAGACAGCATTCGACCAGACGATGTAAGTGATTATTATTTATATTGTTAAATATTTACTCTTTACTGTAAATCTATTCATTTATTAATTGATTATTCGTTTTTTCTTTCAGATTACATGGATGCCATATACAGATGATATCCTTCAGAGTCTTCCCCCATACTGTACAGTGATGCTTGATATCGGCTCCTGCATGGTTCCACTGATTCATTTTCATATAGTCGAGTGGAATCAAACGGATAGGGTTATGAGACAGTTTGGATTCCTTCAGCCAGTTCCTGACCCGCCCAGTCAGTTGGATTCATTGCATTCCCTGAAGATGTCAAGGAAGAGAGATTTTGATTGGAGGAGCTACCATGCGAGATATGTTGCGTTATGGGACAGGCGACGGGAGTCCCAGTTGCGAGGGGCAGGGACAGTACGCTTTCATTTGATGGATCATATGGATTATGCAGGCTGGTACATCAGGTCTCCCATCAGATTTCTGACATGGCACGGACGAGGCTTCCATGACTTGGTATGCATTCTTCCTTTCACAGTTCAACATATTTTTTATTCAAATTAGTTAACAACAGAATTTGTTTTTGCAGGATGCTCGTATTTGTCATCTACTGCATATGTCTGATCCAGTGGAGAGAGCTGCCTTTGACCCAGCATATTTTCACAGCCTTGTACGACAGATGCTACCGTCGATGTACGAGATTTATCATGGCATTTTCTTTGATCCACCACCTACTGCGGAGGCCGCGGAGCCTGCTGCGGAGGCCGCGGAGCCTGCTGAGCCTCACATAGATGTACCTGGGGGTGACGAACCTGTTATGGATGCTGTTGTTCCACAGGATGAGGCTGCTCAGCTTGCTCAGCCACATGATATTATTCCACTGGAGGAGGGTGTTCAGCATGATCAGTCATATGCTCCTCCATCTTCTCAGGCACAGCCACAGGTACTTACAGACGCTGACTGGATTGAGTTCGATGTTTTATTACAGTCATCCGCAGCAGAGCAGCCATCTACTTCCTATATTGGTGAGAGTTCCAGCCAGCTTCCACTATCCTTAGATGCAGGACAGGGTACAGGCGGTGAGACTGTACATCCACCATCTGTCACACAGGAGGATGTGGAGGTGGCTGTCGATGAGGATGTGCAGCGTACGCCAGAGCACAGACGTAGACAGACACGGCGTGGACGCATCTAGTATACGCCTGACTGTGGGACAGAGGAGCATCCACACCGGAGGCGTAGATTAGGTTGACATTTGATTTATGATACGTTTTGTATGTGTATTACTGTTATCTAGACTTCTATTATACCTTTAATAAGTGTCTTACTGTTATCAAATTATCTACCAATGTATATATATATATATATATGTGTATAATAAATAATATGATTAAATTAAATGATAAATATTAATTATATTAATTATTTCGAATTGCAATAGAAGTGGTCACAGTTATGATGAGTGATGGTTCAGTCCAACCATGAAAAATGCATATGCTGATAATAATAAAAGGCCACAACAAGTGTAGAAGAATGGAACAATAGTTGGAAAATCTTCCATTGGGAATATGCAAAACAATGAAGTCAAGAAAACTGTGAAAGAAATTATTTCCAAGAATAAGTTTGAGCTAAAATCCAAGGATTATTTCATGACAAATCTTGAAATTCATATCATCTCAAGAAGTTGAAACTTGAGGTATTCCAATCACACTTTATCCATTGTTCTTAATTATATTTCTCATTTCAATTAAGGGGGAGATCTTGATTGATGGAAATATGGGATGAAAAGGGGAGATTTATCTTTTCACTTGAACTTTTTAATATATTTGGTGAAGTATGTGCAGGATTTAGCATTTCATTGATAATTTTGATTATCTACCCTTGGTTAATAATTGATACACTCTAAGCATGATTTAACATTTATGGTTGTTTATGGACAACGTTGAAAACTACAATATGAATTAGAAGTTCATTTGGCCAATTTTGAGAAGATACATATTCAAACTTTATAAAAGGAAACGATTTATACTGGTACGCAATCTAAAGAGTGAGATTATTGAGTATGCATCTCAAAACTTAGGTCATGTCCATGACATAACTTCTTCCACCTTATTTAGATAAAATGATATTTTTTAGAGAGCACATGCCTTAAAAAATATTACTCTTGGATCTAGAAATGAAACTTAGAGAACTTAGCATAGTGATGATGTGATCATGGTTCAAAAATATACCAATATTTAATCAGAAAAACAATGAAAAAGGAGTATTAGAAAGTATAAAAATTAAGTTTCCACTTTAGAATACAAATGGAACCATATGAGGATCTTTATAGAAATAGATGTTTAACTACAACATGTTGAGATAACATGAGTGACTGAAAGATGCTAAGATTATAGATTTCTCAATATATGTTAGAGAATACTCAAGCCATTCTATTAATAATTATTTGATGAATATCTATTATTCAGGAATATTTATTAATACTTATTAACATTATTTCAATATTTTATATTATTTAATTGATATTTATTAACATTTCTTAATTTTTATAATAATTTTATTACTTTATAATTAATAGTTATACATTTTAAGGGGAATTTAGGTATTCTGTGAGATGCGTGAATGCCGTTCACGCATCTCTTCTCTTGGGAAGATGCGTGAATGGCGTTCACGCATCACGCCGGGGTCCGGGATGCGTGAACACCGTTCACGCATCCCGGACCCATTTTAAAAAATATTCGAACCCTAACCCCTGTTATCAAATTTTAATTTTTTAAAAACTGAGATAAAAAAATTAGCCCCCATGTTCCCCGCATATCCTCGTCGTCCCGATTTACAACTTCACCCTCAGCCATGGCCCTGTATTTCTGTGAACCTTTGTTTTTAGTCACTTATTTTTCCGCCACCAGGGTCCCAGACCCCCATCTTCAAATCTGATCAGGCCCATGGGAGACCCATGCGATCCTTTGTTTTTATTAATTATTTTGTTTTATTTTTAATATTTTAATATTACTGTTGATTCATTGATGTCTTGTCCATCTCATTTTTAATATTTGATTTTTCAATAATTGATCAGTTTCACATTTATATTTCATTTATTGTTTTTATTAATTAATTTGAAGATCATATTAGTTGATTTGTTAATCAATTTTAATAATAATCAATTTTTGATTTACATACTGTTTTATCTCTCTAATCATTAGTACAATTTTCATATTATCTCAAACTGCTCTCTAACCATGTATTATAATATATATTAGATTATATGAATCTAAAAATATTTCTTAGGAAATAAAAAATGCATATAATTTACTTTTAAAATAAAAGAAAACTAAAATGCATTTGGTTTTAGAGAATATTTTTTTCTTTAATTTTTTTAAAACATGTTATAAATTATTTTAGTTGAGATTTTTCATTACATTTTAATAGCTAAAAATAAAATAAAAAAAGAATCATTTTTCAAAATCAACTACAACTTTACAATTTAGCGTTTTAATGTTAATTTTTTTCCTTTAAATAACCGAATTTAAAATTTTTGATATAGTTGATAATAATTTGAGTTTATATTTGTTTAATTTTAGTTGTGAAATCTATAAATTGATTTATATTTTTTTTTTGTTAGAGAAATATTCACAACAATTGTTGAATATTAAATAAAAAATCAATTAGTTCAAACATATGATTTTATTTTTGAAAGATGATTATTTAATTTAAATATCTTATAACTCTAAATAAATTATAATTATTTTAATTATGATTTATAACTTATAGGTACTACAATGAAGAGAAATCAAAATTCTGGATCTCAAAACAAAAAAAATCAAACAAAGAAAGAATGAAACTGAAAAAATCACTAGAGGGTTCAATTTCTAAATTATTTGATGCAAGAAGTGAAAAACAGAGTTCATCTGTTCAATTTAATGAGTAATCTCTAGAAGAAAATGTTTCTGAAGTGAATGAACAATCTACAGAGGAACCTATGACTCGAAGTGTTGATATGATAAATGAAATTTTAGATGTGTATTATAGGGAGAATGACAATGAAAATACCATTCATATGATTGATGATCTTGGAGATCAAAGCATGCTTGATCTTGAGAAAGATGTGGATGTGAATTATGATCTAGGATTATGGGTAAATATCAATGATGTTAAGAGAATTATGCCAGTTAAGCATGGTCTGATTAAAATATTAAAATAAAATGATGTTTTTTTTAAGAAAGTTAGTCGTGGGAGACACTTTACTTTTAATCGTTATTTTTTTTTACTTTGTAACCATGAAAAGTATGAGAGGAAGTAGCTTGTGTATTCAACTAATTTTGATAAGGTATTTTGTTTTTGTTGTAAATTATTTAAGTTGAAATCTATAAAAAGTGCTTTGATCAAAGGAGGATCTAATGATTGCCATAACATTCCAACAATGGTTAAGGAGCATGAAAGAAATTTTGAACACATTTCTAATGTTGTGAAGTGGGCAGACTTGCATAGAGGACTTGAAAATGAAAAAACAATTGATAAAAACATTGAATGTCTCATAGAGAAAGAAAGAGTTCGTTTTAAGATGGTACTTACTAGAATCATTGTATTTGTGAAGGTACTTGCACAAAATAACTTACCATTTCGTGGAACAAATGAGAAGATTTATGAGAATAATAATGATATTTTTTGTAAACTTATTAAATTTGTTGCTGAATTCGATCCAGTTATTCAAGATCATGTTCATCGTGTTGTTAATAATGAAATTAAAAATCATTATCTTAATCATAAAATTCATAATGAATTAATAATTTTGTTTTGGAATGTGATTAAAGAAAAAATCTTGAAAATATCATGAGATCAAAGTAAAATCCTTCAAAGAGAAGAGATAGATATCGAAGATGCAAGTACAAAAAAAATATTTTACTAATATGACTGACTTTATCTAAAATTTTTACCAAATGCATAAGCTAATGATGAATTCAAAATTCTATAATGCATTGGAACAAAATCCTTTAACACCCAACATCACAACATCATCATGTTTAGAAAGATTGGCAATTTCAACCAATGCATTTCTTATCTCAGGTGTTTATATTCTTATAGTTCAAATACTCTCGATGTGACTTTCTCAATGAGTTATTGATAATGGTTTTGGTGTCAAATCCTTAACATAAGTCCTTAAAACATCTCATTGACACAATGAACCTACAAACAATTTATAAATCTTTTTCACATATGAAAAAAAACTGGCTTTCACACTAGATTTTTTCAGGTCACATATAGCAAGATTCAGGTTATGACATCCACATGGAGTGTAAAATACTCTAGGATTTACATCAAGAATTCTTTTTTGGACACCTTGGTGTTTAACTTTCATGTTTGACCCATTATCATAACTTTATCCTCTTATGTTATCAATATTGAGTTTAAGATCAACCAAAATATCTTCAAGTGACTTGAAAATCCCACGACCAGATGTGTCATCAACATTTATGAAGGCAAGAAAAAACTCATCCACCTGAACTTTAAATTCTTCCTCAAAATCCACACATCTTATGATAATTGACATTTTTTCTTTATGACATGGATCCTAAGTGCAATCAAGGATAATTGAAAAATACTTTTCTCTCATGATATTTTTCAAGATTTTTTCTTTTATCGCATTCCCCAACAAAATTATCAATTCATTCTGAATTTTATGACTAATATAATGCTTTTGAATTTCATTATTGACAACATAATGAACATGATCTTTCATAACTAGATCAAATTCAGAAACAAATTTAATAAGTTTACAAAAATACCATTATCCTTCTCATAAATCTTCTCATTTGTTCCATGAAATGGTAAGTTATTTTGTGCAAGTACATTCACAACTCCAATGATTCTAGTAAATATCATCTTCCAACTAAATATTTCTTTCTCTATGATACATTCAATGTTTTTATCAATTGTTTGTTCATTTTCAAGTCCTCTGTGCAAGTCCATCCACTTCACAACATTAGCAATGTGTTCAGAATTTCTTTCATGCTCCTTAAGCCTTGTTGGAAGGTTGTGATAATCATTAGATCCTCCTTTCATCAAAGAAATTTTCATAGATTTTAACTTAAATAATCTAAAACAAAAACAAAGTACCTTATCCAACTCATTAGAATACACAAGCCACTTCCTCTCGTACTTTTCACTATTAGGAAGTAGACAAAAATAATGTCTCTCATGACTAACTACCTTAGGAAAAGCATCATTTTTTTATATTTTAATCGGACCACGCTGAACCAACAAAATTCTCTTAACATCATTGATATTTCACCATAATTCTGGATCATAATTCACATTCACATTTTTTCAAGATCAAGCATGTTTTGATCTCCAAGATAATGAATCATATGATTAGTATTTTCATTATCATTCTCCCTGTAATCCACATCCACACTTTCATTTACCATATCAAAACTTTGAGTCATAGGTTCCTCTCTAGATTGTTCATTCACTTCAAAAACATTTCCGCCCATATATTGCTCATTAAATTGAACAGATAAACTCTTTTTTCACTTCTTGTAGCAAATAATTTATAATCTGAACCCTCTAGTGATTTTTCAATTTAATTCTTTCTTTGATTTATTTTTCTATTTTGAGATCCAAAATTTTGATCTCTCTTCATTGCAATACCTACAAGTTATAAATTATAATTCAAATAATTATAATTCATTTAGAGTTATAACATATTTAAAGTAAATAGTCATCTTTCAAAAATAAAATCATATATTCGAACTAATTGATTTTTTATTTAATATTCAACAATTGTTGTGAATAATTTTCTAAAAAACAAATATAAATAAATTAATACATTTCAAAACTAAAATTAAACAAATATAAACTCAAATTATTATCAATTATATCGAAAATTTTAAATTCGGTTATTTAAAGGAAAAAAAATTAACATTAAAACGCTAAATTTTAAAGTCAGAGTTGATTTTGAAAAATGATTCTTTTTTTATTTTATTTTTAGCTATTAAAATGTAATGAAAAATCTAAAATAAAATAATTTATAAAATTTTTTAAAAAAATGAAAGAAAAAAATATTCTCTAAAACGAAATGCATTTTAGTTTTCTTTTATTTTAAAAGTAAATTTTTTGCATTTTTATTTCGTAAGAAATATTTTTAGATTTATATAATATAATATATTTTATAATACATGGTTAGAGATCATTTTGATATAATATAAAAATTGTACTAATTATTAGGGAGATAAAATAGTATGTAAATCAAAAATTGATTATTCGTAAAACTGATTAACAAATCTACTAAAATGATCTTTAAATTAATTATTCATAAAATAAATGAAATATAAATGTGACACTAATCAATTATTGAAAAATCATAGATTAAGAATCAGTAGGAAAAGACAGTAATAAATTCACAATGATATATAAATATTAAAAATTAAACAAAATAATTAATAAAATTAAATAAAATTAAAAAAATGATTATAAAAAACACTATTTACCTTGGACAAACTGCATATTGCAATTAAGATGGTCAAATTATAGTTGAGATGGGCAAGACACCAGTGAATCTGCAATTTAGATAATTTCTGAAAATTAAACAAAACAATTAGTAAAAATAAAAAATGATATTTAAAAATGATTATAGAAAAACACCAATTATCGAGGGACAAAACGCAAATTGATATTGAATAGCCAAATTGCAATTGAGATAGGCAAGACCAGCGATAAATTTGAAATTTAGATAACTTCTGAAAACCAAACAAAACAATTAATATAAATAAACAAATCAAAATGATAATTAAAAATTCATGATAACAAAACTCTAATTACCTATGGACAACAAATATCATAATGAAATTGAAATGGACAAATCACAATTAAGATGGGTGATCAATATACCAATCAATCAATCTACAATTAATTAATCTAATTCCTCAAATTTAAACAAAACAATCAATTAATAAAATCAAAAAACAAAAATGATCAACTAATTAAAAACAAAAAAACATACCTAGTGAGTAGGGGAGGGAGAGTAGGAGTAGAGGTTGTAGCGCTGTGCGGGGGGGGGGGGAGCTGCAGGTTGTAGCACTGTGCGGGGGCAGCGAGGAGGGAGAGTAGGGGAAGAGCAGAGGCATTTTCCCCGGTGAGACCAGAGTTGGGGGGAGAGAGCTCGAAGAAATAATTTGAGGAGAGCGATGATGTTGGGAGGCTATTAGGAAGGACGGAGAGTGTGTGGGTGGGAGGAGGGAGCAACCAAAATGTTAGGGTTAGAGTTAGAGAGACAGTGAGATTTGTTTCTCCCACGCAGGTCATTGCCCTAGTCCAAGGGCTCGTGGGGCTCGCCCATGGGCCGGCCCTGTATCAGATCCAACCCCTGATTTGAGAACCCCAAAAATAGAGCTTTTCTTTTTAAGATCATCATGAGATCAGGGTTTAACACCCTTCTGTGAAACTAAAACATCCTTAGCATAATAATAGAGAGCAACTTTATCATCCTCAATGGATTTTGGGTGATCCCTGTTATGATTTCCCTTTTTTCTAAAGTAACCTTAAGCAGCTCAATCCTCTTTCATGGTAGTAGAGATCAAAGAGGTCTGTGTGCCCTAGCACATCCTCATTAATGCTCAATTTTGAGGGGTCTCCAAGATGATCTCCATAGAAAGAAACTGAGAGAAGCTCTACTGTCATGGGAGAAGTCATCTCTCCAATATAATAAATATATTATAAATATAAAATAAATATTTATATATTTGAAATAATATATTAATAATATATTAATTATATTTATAATTATTAATATAATAAATATAAATATAATAAATATTTATAAATAAAATTATAAATGCGTATAATTATAAATAGATATTTATAAATATAAATTTATATATATATATATATGTAGCAGTGTACTGTAGCAGCAGTACTATTCATCCTGAATAGGCTTTCAGGCCATTGGGCCTTCAAACCATCAAGGGGTGGTGACGCAGGCCCTGTTGTTATTTCCCTATTTTCTGAAGCAACCTTAAGCAGCTCAATCCTTTTTCATGGTAGTAGAGATCAAAGAGGTCTTTGTGCCCTACCACATCTTCACTAATGCTCAATTTTTAGGGGTCGCCAAGATGATCTACATAGAAGAAAACTGAGAGAAGCTCTACTGTCGAGGGAGAAGTCATCCCTCCAATATAATAAATATATTATAAATAAAAAATAAATATTTATATATTTGCAATAATATATTAATTATATATTAATTATATTTATAATTATTAATATAATAAATATAAATATAATAAATATTTATAAATAAAATTATAAATGTGTATAATTAAAAATATATATTTATAAATATGAATATATATGTGTGTGTGTAACAATGTACTGTAGCAACAGCTATTCATCCTGGATAGGCTTTCAGGTCATTGGGCCTTCAGGCCATCAAGGGGGTGGTGACACAGGCATGACGTAAGGTGGTGATACAGGAATGATGCAAGAAGGGCCTTCGAGCTGAAAATATATAATGTGATAAAGCGGCTGGTTAGGTGGGTTATCCCTTGGGGGAGCTATGACCTGCATTTCAAGGCTATGAGTTTGTGATGTGTGTGTGTGTGTTTGAATGCAATTGTACCCCCAAAACCTAATATAATATAAATAAGTATATATAATTTAAATTTATATAATTATAATTAAAATTATAATTATATATTTATATATATTTATAAAAACTTATTTATAAAGATAGATTTATAATTATATAATTATAAATATATTAAATATATTCTAAATATTCTAAATATATTCTAAATATCATAAATATATCATAAATATAAAATATAATAAATATAAAATTCAAATATAATAATTATATAATTATATAATTATAAATATAATAAATATTGTTGGACTCCTCATGTGTTAATCATGTTTTAATGATCACAAATCCTATTACTGTTAATTAATCTCAATCTTCATTGCACATCTTGTTAATGCTCTTAAATCTCAATAATAGCTACACATCAGGTTTTAATGATAACAAATCTTATGGATGTTAATTACTCTTTTTATTATTTACAAGTCTTATGCATGATTACAATTCTCACATATATTATCACACCTTTATATTTATGATTCAAGCTCTTTTACTCTCTAGTGATTAAACTTAATCCATGTTCTGCATATTATTATCTAATTCCAAATACAGATATTTGTCTAAATATGGAGACACCGTGAAGGACTCACTGTGACCCAGACACCGTGAAAAACTCACCGTGACCCAGGCACCGTGAAGGACTCACCGTGACCCAGACACCGTGAAGGACTCACCGTGGCCCAGACACCGTGAAGGACTCACCGTGACCCAGACACCGTGAAGGACACACTGTGAAGGAAAAACCGTGAACCACACACTGTGAAGAAGACACCATTTTCTTAATCACTGTGACACTGTTTCTTAAGTTTTTTTCAATATTATTTAAATAATTATATCGGTCATATTTGTTGTTTTTAATGCATTTAATGTTGTTTAATGTCAGTTGTTGGCATGTCAGGAAACTGTATCTCGTACCTATGAAAAGTGAATCATTCCTACTTCCAGAACTTGTGGAATATAAGAAAGACTGAGATGCAGTACACAAAAGGAGATGCAACGTTCAAGTGAAAAATAAAGAAAAGTGTGATGATACAATGAGAAGAACATACATATATCAGAGAACAATCCTAAACAAGAAGAAGATTGCAAGACCTTCAGAGAACTCTCATGAGTGCAATCCAATACTGCTGAAGAACACATGATGAATCAAGAGACCTTTCTCACTCCTGAAGAAGACAAGCTGAACTACGACACTCTGTTTTTCAACAGAAAAACCTGAGAAGGACTTAGAAGCATTCCTGATAAATCCAACGAGTCCAGATCTACATTGATAATCACTAGATCTTTATAAACTCTCATCTATCTTCTCTACATGATTTATTTATTAACTTTAGAGCAGTGTGGTGTACTCTGTATATCTTTTACACACACTATCTCCTACACTGAACTGGAGGATATCAAAATCCTCACTCAAATTATCTTAACTCCTATTTACCCACATCAACTGTGGAAGAGGTCCTTGTGTGACCTGGTCTTTGTTTTGTTTCCCATGAAGAACAGTGGTAGAGGTCCCTGCGTGGCCTGGACAGTTTTGTAAACTATTGTTAACCCCGATCCAGGGTGTGGATCAATTTTATATATATTTGAGAGTACTAAGTCTCGGCTTGAGACTGAACCTCTTGTTATATCTGTTGTGGATCTTTAATTTAAGTTTAAAGTATACTACATATATCTTATTTATTCCATTGTTATTACTTTGAAATACAAAACTATTTTGAAGCTACTTTGATAGTTAAATTAGCAAGTGTTTACAATTATTTTAAATCAATAGGTTATCTTCAAAAGTTAGTTTGACCTTGTGGTTAAATTAACTGAGACCTAATCAATCTTTGAGAATCTAAGTGAACATTTACAATCTGTATAAATTCACTACAGTTTAACTTATTTTATAAATCGGGGGATTTTAACTAGACAGTATTTTAACAGAAATTTTAATTGGAACTCAATTCACCCCCCTCTTGAGTGTCCACTCTAACCAACATTTGGTATCAGAGGATTAGTTTTTGTTTAAGGATTTTCAAGATACTCTGTTTTTCAACTGTGATTTTAGTTGCATCTTTAAAGATCTTAAATTTTTGTTAGTTCTAAATTTTTATCTCTTTAAATTATCTTTCTAAAATATAGTTATGGATAATAGACTAGAGGGTGCTGCTACTAACATGCCACCTTTCTTCAATGGTACAAACTATGCTCAGTGGAAACTGAAAATTAAAATTCATTTAGAGAGCATGGGTTTTAATATTTGGGCAGCCATAGAATCAGAATATAAACTTCCCACTACTGTTAGATCCACTTGGGATGAACCTACAAAGACTGCTTACAATAATAATTGTAAAGCTATGAATGCCCTATACTGTGATTTAGGAGATGAAGAGTTTAATAGAATTTCTTCTTGTAAAACTGCATTTGAAATTTGGGATAATTTGGGTATATCTCATGAAGGAACAACCAATGTTAAAGAAATGAGATTAAATACTTATACTATTAAATATGATAACTTTAAAATGAAGACTGATGAACCTATTTCTGATATGTATCTCAGGTTTAATGAGATAGTCAATACAATGAGTTCACTTGGTAAAGCTGTTCTAGTAAAGGAACAAATTATGAGGATTCTGAGATGTTTACCAGAACGATGGAGAGGCACCTTTGTCTCAATCAGAGAGTCATGTTACATTACTGCTCTACCTGTCAAAGAAATCATTGGTAATCTTATGATTTATGAGGAAGAACTCAAGGTGAATAAAGAGGATGATGATGAACCTAAGAGAAAATCAGTGGATTTCAAGACTACTGCTTCAAAGAGCAAGGACAAAGATAAAGCTCAACTACCTACTGACAGTTCAACCAGTGAAAATTCAGACTCTGGTAGTGATGCTGAAATGGCTCAGATAGCCAGAAGGTTTAAGAAATTTTATAGGAAGAAGAAATTCTTCAGAAAATCAAATTACAAAGGAAAGTATGACAATAAGGGACATTGGAAGAAGGATTGGAAAAAGCCAGATAAAAGTGATGAAGTTGTCTATTATGAGTGCAAAAGAAAAGTACATATTAAAGCAGACTGCCCAAATCTCAAATTCAAGAATAAATATGATTACAAGGATAGTAAGTACAAAAAGGCTATGAAGGCTGCTTGGAGCGCTTCTGAGGATAGCTCCAACGAATCTGAAGCTTCTGAGACTGAAACTTGAAATAAATCAAACATGTGTTTTATGACAAACACATCTGAGGGAACCTGCTTAAAGATCTCCTATAGGAAGACTTGGTACTTGGACAGTGGATGTTCAAGACATATGTCAGGAGACTTCTCTTGCTTTAAAATCTTAGTTAGAATTGATGGAGGCTTTGTCACCTTTGGTGATAATTCTAATGGGAAAATCATCGGCTTAGGCCAGATTGGTAACACTGACTCAGTATTAATTTCTAAAGTTTTATTTTTTTATGGACTTAAATATAATCTGTTAAGTATTTCTCAGTTATGTGATGATGGTTTTAATGTTAAATTTGAAAATGATTCTTGCAATGTTTTTAATTCTAAAAAATCTTTAGTATTTTCTGCCCTGCGAAATGAAAATGTTTATGCTGTTGATTTAAATTCTTTAGCCATGAAAAATATTACTTGTTTAAATGCTTTTCATAAAGAGTCTTGTCTTTGGCACAGAAGATTACGACATTGCAATATACATTCACTTAGAAAACTTACTAGGAAGAACTTAGTGAGAGACCTACCCAAACTTGAGTCTCCAAATGACAAAGTGTGTACTCCCTGTCAAAAGGGAAAGCAACACAAAATCTCTTTCAAACCAAAGAAAGAAGTCTCAACTTCTCAACCTCTCGAGTTGGTTCACATGGATTTGTTTGGACCATCTAGAGTTTCTAGCTTAAATGGGAAGCACTATGTCTATGTCTTAGTAGATGACTTTTCTAGATATACTTGGGTATACTTCTTAGCTCACAAAAGTGAAGCTTGTTCTTACTTTATTAAATACTCCAAATCTATAGAGAACCTTAGTGGACTTAAGATTAAAACTCTAAGAAGTGATCATGGCCGTGAGTTTGAGAATCATGAATTTGAATCCTATTGCTCACACAATGGCTATAGTCATAACTTTTCTGCCCCTAGGACACCTCAGAAAAATGGTGTAGTAGAAAGGAGGAATAGAACCCTACAAGAAATTGCCAGAACCATGCTAAATGAGTATGACCTTCCTATTTACTTTTGGGCTGAATTTTTGAATACATATTTTTATATTATCAATAGAGTCTTGATCAGACCTGTTCTTAAGAAGACCCCTTATGAGTTGTGGAACCATAGGAAACCTAAGGTTAACTATTTCAGAGTCTTTGGCTGCAAAATATTTATTCTTAATACCAAAGATAATCTTGACAAGTTTGCATCCAAGAGTGATGAAGGAATTTTCCTAGGTTATTCTATTTCTAGTAAAGCCTATAGAGTTTTCAATAAAAGAACCAAGTGTGTGGAAGAATCTGTTCACATCAATTTTGATGAAACTGATCCACATGAGCCTAAAATCTCTCTTGAAAATCTTGAAGAAGATTTATCTGTTCTGGACCTTAATGACAAATCAAATGAACCTGCTATAAAGACAACCAGTTTTGGAAATTTTCCAGAACCTGCTTCTGTTGATTCCCAACCTGTTGATGAACCTGAAGTTTCTAGTCCTACCTTTACTAGATCAACTAGAATTCTAAAGAATCATCCTTTAGATGTTGTTGTAGGAAATCTTGATAGAGGGACACAGATTAGAGCTTCTCTTAGAAATCAGGTTGAAAATCAAGCCTTCTTGTCACAGCTTGAACCTAAAAACATTGATGATGCTATTAATGATGAATTTTGGGTAATTATTATGCAAGAAGAACTCAATCAGTTTGAAAGAAATAAAGTTTGGAATCTTGTTGAAAGACCTAAGGACACTTTCACAATAGGAACTAAATGGGTGTTTAGAAATAAAGTAGATGAATCCGGAAACATTGTTAGAAATAAGGCTAGGCTAGTTGCACAAGGCTATAGTCAAGAAGAAGGTATTGACTATGAGGAGACTTTTGCTCCAGTATCTAGATTAGAAGCTATTAGGATTTTACTTGATTATGTTTCACATCTAAATTTTAAACTATATCAAATGGATGCCAAGAGTGCATTATTAAATGGATATATTGCTGAGGATGTTTTTGTTGAACAACCACCTGGATTTTCAAACCCTCATTTTCCAAATCATATTTTCCAACTATCAAAATCTTTATATGGTTTAAAGCAAGCTCCAAGAGCTTGGTATGATAGATTAAGTACTTTTCTAATTTCTAAAGATTTTAAAAAAGGAATAGCTGATCCTACTCTGTTTATAAAACTAATTTATAAAGATGTTTTAGTTGTACAAATTTATGTAGATGATATTATTTTTGGATCTTCAAAAACTACATTATGTACTGATTTTTCTAAAATGATGCAAAATGAATTTTAAATGAGTTTAATGGGTGAACTTAAATTCTTTCTTGGTTTTCAAATCTTTCAAAATGATGATGGAATTATTTTAACTCAAAGTAAATATACTAGAGATATTTTAAAACGTTTTGGATTGGATATCACAAAAAGTAGTGACACTCCCATGAGTACCACCTGTAAGATGTATCTTGATGAAAATGGTAAATCTGTTGATCAAACCACTTATAGAGGAATGATTGGAAGTCTACTCTACCAGACTTCTAGTCGCCCTGATATTATGTTTAGTGTGTGTATGTGTGCTCATTTTCAAGCAAACCCTAAAGAGTCATATTTAAATGGTGTAAATAGAATTTTCAAATACCTCAAGCATACTCCCAATTTAGGACTGTTCTATCCCAAAGGACAATCATTTGAATTAGTTAGTTATTCTGATGCTGATTTTGCTGGATGTAAGTTAGATAGAAAAAGAACCTCTGAAACATATCATCTTTTAGGCAAGTCACTAGTATCATGGTGTAGTAAGAAACAAAATTATGTTGCATTATCAACTGCAGAAGCTGAATACATAGCTGCTGGAAGTTGTTGTGCACAAATTTTGTGGATGAAACACACATTACTAGACTATGGATATCAATTCAGACATTTCCCAATAAATTGTGACAACACAAGTGCTATTAATATTTCTAAGAATCCTGTTTCTCATTCTAGGACAAAACATATTGATTTAAGACATCACTTTTTGAGGGATCATTATCAAAAATGTGATATCACTTTGGAATTCATTGGTACTGAATATCAACTTGCTGATATATTCACTAAACCATTAAATTCTGAAAGATTAGACTACATCATACATGATCTTGGTATGATTAACCATAAGTAAATATCCTACTGATCTTAACGTTTAATACTTTATTATACTTTACTTTACGGTTTCATACTTACTGTTTCTGAGTTACTGTTTTATGCTCACGGTCTGAAAACTCACTGTCTCACCATGACTATATAAAATGCTCACTGTCTCACCGTGACGACTATAAACTGTCTCACCGTGATGACTAATTTTCTGTCTCACCGTAATACCTACTCACGGTCTCACCGTGAGAATTATGTTTATTCTTATTTTAACCCGTATCGCGGTAATTTTTATTTCACCGCTATTTGATTTCCCGCGTTTTTGTTTTTATGACATTTGACATTCTCAAATGATAAAACTTAAGGGCTTCATTTGATTCCTTACCCGAACTCTCTCTTGAACCTTCTCTTCCCTCTCGCCCAAACCTTCAGTGAATGCCAAGGATGAAGCATCTATCTTCACCCTCGTCTGAGAAGCGCCACTCTAAGAAACAAAAGAGGATACCGAGGATAACTCTCGAAGGACCTCTAAACACAAACCTGGTAAGCTGTACAGTTGTACCTGAAAAAGATGTTTTCCTTGAATGGTTGCTGTCTAGCAGATCTTTAGTTTTGAAAGTTTTAAGAGAACAAGGATGGATTGAATGGTTCACTGGACAGAATAGACCGATTTACCCGAGGCTTGTATCTCAATTATATTAGTATGTGAAATTATCTTTTGAGTTTGGATAAAGCTTTATGGTGACCAGTTGGATCGATGGTAATAAGTTCTCTTTCTCTTCAAGGTTGTGGGCTGCATGCCTAAGAATTCCACATGAAGGAGTTTGTGAAGATTACCAGAGAGACCCTCCTCCAACAACCGACATCTTTGACCTAGATAATGCTTTGTAAAGTCTAACTGGAAATGGCACCAAGAGAAGGGACATAGCTACTGAAATAGATGGGTAGACAAGACTTATGTTCAAGTTTGTTCAGAATTTGGTTAGTCCAAGAAAAGGGGATTTTTCTATGATGAAGTATCAGGATGTGTTCCTGATTCACTTGTTGAAGAATGACCATATGATCAATCTGTGTAAGTATGTTATCAACCATATCTGTGAGCTGATTAAAGTAACTTCCAAATCCACCTCCATGTTTTATTCAAGGATGATTTCAGCTATGTTAGTTGCAAAAGGGATGGTTGGACCGAATGAAGAAAAATTAGAGGACCTTGATTACTGCCTATCCATGCCTATCATCAGAAGGATGAAGATTAGCTGGAATCCCTGGAAAAAGAAGTGGGTTGAGGATAGTGATCAACTATATAAAAAGTTTAATCTTGTTGACTATCCAAGAAGGCCTAATAACCTAGCTGATCCTGGTTTGGAACCAGATGAAGTGGCTGAGTATTCAGAAGAAGAAGAACAAGAAGATGTAACAGCTGAAGTACCACCTAGAGAAGAACCTGAAATACCTCAAGGAGAGGAATTTGTTATTGAAAAGGAAAGGAATATGGATCCTTTAGTTGTTCTTCATGATGAAGAAGCTCATCCTAATGCTGCAAGGAAATTGGTTTTTCCTATTTCAGAAAGCAAGCAACCTTAGAGGCAGATCTTGTTGAAGAGAATCTTTCTGTTGAGAAAGAAGCAAGTCTGGAAGCTCATCCAGTGGAACAATCGGTTCCTAAGATTATTCCATCTGCTGAAGAATGGATGAAAATTTCCTTTCAGTTGGAAAGGAAAGAGTTTGCTGAAGAGATTAGGGATGATCCTGTGGATCTTGTCCATGTTCCTGAACCTCAAGAATTTGGAAAGGAAGCACAAGTTGAGGGGGAGGAACCTCAAAACCATGATATTGTGGAAGCTGGATCTACTGAAGCTTCTCAACCTTCTATCACTTTTTCTGTGTACTCTCGTTATGAGTTCCCAAGCTTTTATGATGTGAATGAGTCACAACAAGTGACTGCAACTGGAATGGATCTTTCTTCTATGTTTCAACTGAAGTCCTTAGCTCATCCAGAACTAGAACCAGAGCCCCAACCTCAATCTGAATCAGAATCTGAGTCTGAAGATGACTCTGAACCTCAACCAGAATCTGAACCACTACCTTTACCTGCATCCTTACCTGAGCATCACTCCTTTGTGACCAAAGATGATCTGAAAGTTTTTGGAGCGACTTTGTTAGCTGGAGTTGAGAAAATTGTCTCCACTCACCCTCGCCCAGTGACTCAGTTAAGTCAATAAGATGAATCAATTCTCTTGGAAAATATTATCTTTCATATTCAACCAAGGATGATCTGAGAAATTCAAGAAGTCAGAGTAGAGAATAAGCTGCTGAGTGCTGATGTTGCAAATCTGAAAAGCATGGTAGCAAGTCTGCAGAATGAGTTATCTTTGAGATCAGAGCCTGCTCCTGTTTCTGCCCCTGCACCTATTGTTGTTTCTCCTGAGTCTTTTGATTCCCTCCTTGCTAGGGAGATTGTGTCTCAAGTTCACCCATACCTACTATCTTTTGATGAAAATATTGGAAAAAGACACACCAAAATGCTGGAACGCATGAGAGAGCTTGTGGAAAATCTGAATAAGCTTATAGATGAATACACTGGATGCCTGCAAGAAGTTCTGAAACAGCTCAAAGTTCTAACTGAAACTGTCAAGGCTTCACCTGCTTCTGGTCAGACCTTCACACCTTCTTTGGATGATTCTATGCTAAGATCCATAATAAAGGAAGAACTTCAGAATGCCTTCAGTGGCTTGGATCTATCTTCTTTTTCAGAAGTGATTAAGAATAGTGATAGAGCATTGGACTTGGTTAGAATTCATTCTAAGATAGCCAATGATGATCAACAAGAGATCACCAAGAAAATAGATTTGTATCTCTCTCAGATTTTCTCTAAAAGTGATATGACAGATCACTTTAGATATCTTGTGGAAAATTTGAGAATCCCTCCAGTGAATCAAGCTTTTAAGGCTCAAGTTTAGAAACTTACAGAGTTCACCAGATTGTTGGACATATTTCTGGAGAATAAGGATGATTTTGAAATGGCTATGCAATATTGTGGTGAAATCATTACTAATTTCACCAATCTTTTGAAGCCGTATCTTCATGTGCAGAGTACTGCTATAGTTGCTCCAGCTGCTGCACCCCTTAGACTGGTTTACCTACCTTAGCCTCAACTGCCATGACAGTTAGCCAAGCTCTTTCTCAGATTCGGTCAGTCATTATTGACCAACCACAGCCTAGATATTCTACTGCTCCTACTTTGGCTCCATCTTTTTTTGAAGGTCTACCCTTACCCTCGTTGTCTACCACATCTATGCCTTCTTCTACTTCAGCACCAGCTCCTGCTGCTGATAAAGGCAAAGAAAAAGTGGATCCCTAAAGAGTCCAAAGACTGTTTTTCTTTTTGATAGGATGTCTTTTATTGTTTCATGTTTTATTTTATTCTGAACCCTTTGTTTAATACCAAATGCAGTGTTTCATTTCATTCTCCCTACTTTTTGATAATCCCAAAAGGGGGAGAAAAACTACATGTGTGAAAAGGGGAGAAAACCTATAGAGAAAACCTATAATGTCAGTTCTATAATGATTTTTTCTATTCTAATATGCTAGTTTTTTTATGTTACATTTCATTTATATTCTGACTATATCTGATTTGTGATCGTCAAAAAGGGGAAGATTGTTGGACTCCTCATGTGTTAATCATGTTTTAATGATCACAAATCCTATTACTGTTAATTAATCTCAATCTTCATTGCACATCTTGCTAATGCTCTTCAATCTCAATAATAGCTACACATCATGTTTTAATGATAACAAATATTATGGATGTTAATTACTCTTTTTATTATTTACAAGTCTTATGCATGATCACAATTATCACATATATTATCACACCTTTATATTTATGATTCAAACTCTTTTACTCTCTAGTGATTAAACTTAATCCACGTTCTGCATATTATTGTCTAAGTCCAAATACAGATATTTGTCTAAGTATGGAGACACCGTGAAGGACTCACCGTGACCCAGACACCGTGAAGGACTCACCGTGACCCAGACACCGTGAAGGACTCACCGTGACCCAGACACTGTGAAGGACACACCGTGAAGAAGACACTGTTTTCTTAATCTTTGTGACACTGTTTCTTATGTTTTTGTCAATATTATTTAAATAATGCTAATGGTCATATTTGATGTTTTTAATGCATTTAATGTTAGTTGTTGGCATGTCAGGAAACTGTATCTCGTACCTATGAAAAGTGAATCATTCCTACTACCAGAACTCGTGGAATATAAGAAAGACTGAGATGCAGTACACAAAAGGAGATGCAACATGCAAGTGAAAAAGCAATAAAAGTGTGACGATACAACGAAAAGAACATACATACATCAGAGAACAATCCTGAACAAGAAGGAGATTGAAATACCTTCAGAGAACTCTCATGAGTGCAATCCAATACTGCTGAAGAACACACAACGAATCAAGAGACCTTTCTCACTCCTGAAGAAGACAAGATGAACTACAACACTCTGTTTTTCAACAGAAAAACCCGAGAAGGACTTAGAAGCATTCCTGCTAAATCCAATGAGTCCATAGCTACATTGATAATCACTAGATCTTTCTAAACTCTCATCTATCTTCTCTATGTGATTTATTTATTAACTTTCGAGCAGTGTGGGGTACTATGTATATCTTTTACACACACTGTCTCATGCACTGAACTGGAGGATATCAAAATCCTCACTCAAATTCTCTTAACTCCTATTTACCCACATCAACTGTGGAAGAGGTCCTTGTGTGACCTGGTCTTTTTTTTGTTTCCCACGAAGAACAGTGGTAGAGGTCCCTGCGTGGCCTGGACAGTTTTGTAAACTGTTGTTAACCCCGATCTAGGGTGTGGATCAAATTTATATATATTTGAGAGGACTAAGTCTCAGCTTGAGACTGAACCTCTTGTTATATCTTCTGTGCATCTTTGATTTAAGTTTAAAGTATACTACATATATCTTATTTATTCCGCTGCTATTACTTTGAAATACAAAACTATTTTGAAGCTACTTTGATAGTTAAATTAGCAAGTGTTTACACTTACTGTTAATCAATAGGTTAGCTTCAAAAGTTAGTTTAACCTTGTGGTTAAATTAACTGAGACCTAATCAATCTTTGAGAAGCTAAGTGAACATTTACAATCTGTATAAATTCACTACAATTTAACTTATTTTATAAATAGGGGGATTTTAACTAGACAATATTTTAACATAAATGTTAATTGGAACTCAATTCACCCCCCTCTTGAGTGTCCACTCTGACCAAAAAATATATTATAAATATAAAATATATATTCATATATTTACAGTTATATATTTTTTAAATTTATAATTATTAATATAATAAATATCAATCTAATAAATATATTATTATAAATAAAATTAATATATAATCATAAATATAATAAATATATAATTATAAATATAATAAATGCATAATTATATATTTATTTATATTTATTTATATTACATAATTATAAATATTTATTTATAGAGATAGATTTGTAATTATATTTATTATATATATATATATTTAAATAAATAAATTTATATTTATAAATATATATTTATAATTGAATATATTTATAATTATATTTATATTTATTTATTTCTAATTATGTATATAATTATAATTATATTTTTCTATAATTTTAAATGTATATCAATAAAAATAAATTTATATTTATAAATATTTATTTATAATTTTTTATATGTTTAAAAATATTATAAATTTATTTATAAATATATATATATGTATAACTATATAAATATAGATTTGTGATTATATAATTATAAATATATTTCTAAATATAATTATAAATATATTTAAATATATTTATACAAATATAATTATTAAAATATATTTATATATACATTTAAAATATATTTATAATTATATATAAATTTATTTATATAGTGGAAAATGGTACAGGTCTGAGAGCTTCTTTGAGAAGGCGATCATGGCCCCCAGGTCAAGTCTTCAATCATGGGCCTTCCTTGTTTTCTCAGTTCATCTCTTCTGCATGAGAAGCCTGTTTTATCCTCGATCTCGAAGTCAGATCTGAGGCCTTTGGTCGTATCCCCACTTCCGTCACATGGAAGATCAGTAGAGGATTTGGATATGAAATCGATGATTGGAAAGAATGCTTTGTCTTCAATCAAGAACTCTCTTATGGGTAGAATCCTAAGGAATGGTTCTTTGGCACATGTGATTGTGAATCTGAAGGCTTTTGCTGAAATGTTTTGAATGGGGAACAAATCCATAATTGCACGGATATTTCTCCCCAAAGGAGAACAACTTTGGAGGATTGATGATCTAGTACATAGTTTTTCTTTTAAGTGTTGGTGTCCTAGAACCAACTGGTTTTACTTTGATTACATGGATATTTAATGTATTATTACATATTGTTTATTTTTCTGCATGACTATGATGTAATAATTTCCTAGAGTATTTGTTGAATTGATAAGGTCATGGCAGTTCCCCGCTATGATGAGAACCTTGAAATGCTATAAGAATATTCTTAAATATAGTTTTACAGTTGGATGACATACTATGATGGGACACATAGCATGCAGACTGTCAGGTGTGAGTACTTGTAAGCAGATGATACTTCCTCTCATGAAGTTCGCACTTGGTAATCTCCAAGATAGAAGATTATGAGAACAAACTCGCTAGTATGAATTCTGCATGTTTTGGTGTCATATTTCAATCTGTGAGCATGTGTAATGATCCTTAGACTTTAAGATTATCATTAATACGTGTCATGACTCACGTACGTTGATTTACTGACAGAAACTGTCACGCAGATAGTTGGTGAGAAGTAGGGTATGTTGGGTGCATCATGAGTGGCATGTTATTAATGGATAAATCAAGGAAGGATTTGTCCCTTCTATTTATAGAAGTTGATATCTTGGCCCTTTGATTGAAATAGAACCGTCACATGAAATTCCATGTCCATGGTGTAATGATGAGTTTATTTCAGGTAGTCAAAGAACGACGTATCAAGAATAAAAGTTGATGACACTATCATGAAACCTTCTTGATGAGATATTACAAAAAAGGGATTATATTACATAGTGAGCGTTCGTATGTGGATGTCATTGTTGTGACTTTATGTTCTTTCTATTAGACACCTTGACCCATTTCTAGATAGTACTCTTGGACTTTAGGCAAGCCCACCTAATTCCAATGATAAATAATCCTAGAGGGTCATACACTAAGTGTTTTTGGTGGTCTCGATTAAATTCTATTTGAATTTAATTAATAAAATAAATATTATTCTCAAGACCGTGGAATAATTTTATTCAAGTTAAAATGATCGTATAAATTAAATAAAATATATTTATTTATTTTATTGAACATTTAATAAATATTTATTTACTAGTTTTTAAATAAATTATTTATTTAAGAGAATAAATTATTTATTTATTTATTTGGGTGTTCAATAAATGGAAGTGGAGTTCGAGCGGACCAAGGCCGGTCTGGTAGTAAAATAATTATTTGCAAGACAGTAAATAATTATTTAACTAGTTGGCACAAGTTAAAATAATAATGACGTTGCTATTATTTTTTGACATGGAATTTTATTTATAATTCTGTTTTGCGCAAGTTGTCGCACCATAAATAATGATGTGGTATTATTATTATGAGCATGGGTTTTCTCTAAGTTCATGAATGTATTTAATTGTTGTTATGATATTAAATATTGTAACTGAAGTTCCATGCATATAAATAGATAGGTACGCCTATTGTGCCAGAATACACATGACACCACAAGTTTTGTGAATTGAGAATTGTTGATCCAAACAATTTCTCTCTCAAATCCTCTTCTTCCCCCTCTCAAGAATGAAAGACGTTCTTCAAGGCTAAAGAACAAGTGATCAATAATGACCGACACAATACACTCGCTTCACCGTGCTAGCACCCGAAGAGCAAGCAGTGTCGATCGGTGGCCATCGGAGCATGTGTGGATCACCGCTAGAGGGATTCTAGTTTAGATCCTTAGAAGCACAATGAGATAATCTTGAAGGTTCATTCCAAATGATCAATATCATCAACGAAGAAAATACCTAAGATCCAGGTATTATTTTCTTTATGAAATTAATTAAATTAATTATAAACATGATGTGTAAGATCTTCCCTAAAGGTTTCAGGCCTCTTCCTTATTTATCTAAATCTTTGATTATATTCCGTTGAGACTGAATTTCATCATCATATTGATCCCAGAATAATCATTTATCATGGTAAAAATTAAATTTGGGTGTTGGCCCAACCATGCTTCCGCTGCGCCCGGAACCTTCAAGTGGTATCAAAGCGGTTACATCATAGTTTATAATTATTTAAATATTTCATTGATGATTTTTGCATTTAATAATTTAGTTGTTTCAATTCAAGTTAATCGTTCTGAAAATTTGAATCTCAAGATATGTTCCTCCTCTTTCGTTTCTCATTCACCTTACAGAAATGATCTTTTCTTTTAATTTTGATTAAAATAAAACAAAGGATCTCATTCGGAGGTGCCAAAGGTTCCTGTTCATACAAAACTAGAACACAGGGCATGTATTTGGAAGTACACATTGTGTAGTCAATGTTCAATGCATCAGGTTTGGTCCACCAAACCAAGTCGTGTCATTGGAGTTTGCCTAAGTCTTAATGACTTTGTGTGTTGACTAGGAACAGTTGGCACACGGTTTCCAGATTATACGTTATGTGGCCCAATGGACATGGTGTGTAGTCCCGTCGGGTTAGTTTTGGACCATGTACCCCGTACACAGCTTGCCTGGATAGAGACCGTGTAACGAGGAACTACACAACGTGTGCCCAACTGGACACGCCATGTACTCCAAAGATTTCTTAAGTACACTCACACATCGTTTCTCCAGAAATGTACTTTAGATGGATGGTGAAAAATAGTACACACCATGTAGTTGGAACTACACGTCGTGTACTCATCCAAATTACAAAGATTTATTAAAATTTATTATTATATTATACAAACCCTTGAGATGTGTACCATCATGTGGGCGTAAATCTGAGGCACAACATGTGATAGGTGTTTTATATATGTGTGTTTAATTTAACATCTGTGTAATTTTAATTTCTACTTATTGGGTAGTTATGAATAGGAATTAACCAAGTTGCCTCCAAGGTACAAGTTACGTATATAGATAACTTTAAATGAATTTATTTGTTTAAAATTGTGATGGATGAGAATCTCAAGAAAATTCAAAAAAGGGTTTTAGATAAAAGGATTGATTAATTAAAGATGATAATTAATTGATTCGAGCATGATTTATCTTAAACAATAATGATTAAAGAATTAATGATAGTTTTATTTATGTGTAAATATCACTTTATGTATAGATGATCATGAGCTAGACCAAGACCTGTGTATGTGGATGGTTTCTTTTAATTTATTTATTTGAATTAAATTTTTTGGCCTGCGAGCCTTCTCTTCATTAATATGTAGGGCCTATGTTCCCAAGGTTTCTTTTATGTAAAACCCCTTTTTACCCCTAAACTACATGTGAGTTAAAAAAAGGCATATGTAATGGATGGAACTCCCAATCTAGTAGAGGCGGTTCAAGCTTGAACTGAGACAAAACCAATCCCAGGAGATACAGAGGTGGAAAGGTGGAAGCTGTAAACACGAACCCAAAAGGTTCAAGGTGTTTCTCTCCTAGGTCAGGGTTAGTTTATCAACCTCTAGATAAACTAACCATTAGAAAAGCTCGTGATCATGCCATTTACTTTATTTTATTTCTTTCAGTTGCATGGTTTATCATTATGGATGTGTTGTCATGATCACATAATCAATGAATTAAACAAGCATGAAATATGGAACTAAAATAAACTAGACTTATGCGTAAATATTATCAAGACATGGTTAATCACTTAAGTAAGTTCCACTTAATATTAACAATCATGTGATAATGATAATAATAAATTCATGAATAAGAGATAAAAATCCCTCAAATAAAATATTAAGTTAGACCAAGCCTTTTGTTACTTGATTAAGGGAAAAACTCAATAAAACTATGTGTTTGACTAACCCTTGTTGTGACACTTACTTTTATAAAGGAATCCCTTATGAAAGGTTTCAGGTTGACTTAACCATATTACATCAAGAGGAGTATCCCTTGATAGACTTTGTGTAATATTGAAGGCAAGAGTTGAAGAAATCCAAAAGTCATGATTTCATGATTGGGGAGTCAACTCAACAGATCAAGGAGATGCAAGACCACAGTTGGAAAAGACCTACCTACCTAAATACCTTCTAATAGCTTTGACAGCCCATGTTGGGGTTATGCGAAGGGGAATATGGATCCTTTCCACTAGAATGTCATGGAAACTGGACATTCTAAGTTCAATGGTGAGGTCCATTGGGACTTGATAAAATAGTGGGAGACTTAATAAAATTTATTATTTCCCATAAAATGTAATCAAGAAATTACTAATGATATACTCTTTTAATTGTAGAATAAAAATGACAAGCTCATCAACCACACTATCCCTTCGATCAATTCTGGATAAAGACAACATCCTCACCGACAGTAACTTCTAGGAATGGTTTAGATGCCTTTGGGTTATCCTATGCCATGAACAGAAGTCTTACATGCTAGAGTCAGTATTACCTAATCTTCCTTCCAAAGAGGTGAGTGATGAGGATTTCCTGGTCAATGAGAAACATATGAACGACGCGGTAAACATTCAATGTTTGATGTTATCATCAATGTCTAGTGAGATCATGAAGTCTCATGAAAACATAGATTCTTATAGAATGCTCGAGCACCTCCATGGTCTTTACCAAGAGAGAGAAAGACAGTAAAGGTTTGAGATCTCAAAGGCACTCTTTTAGAGTAATCTTGGAGAAGGTTCCCCATTTGGGCCTCATGTAGTCAAGCTCATTGGCTACATTGAGTGCCTGGAGGTTCTAGGGTTTAAACTCCCTGAAGAGCTGGGCACCGATCTCAATCTCGCATCACTCCCTCAAGGATTCTCTATCTTTGTTTTCAATTTCAATATGAACAACATTAAGAAGTCTCTATCTTATCTTCTTATCCTCATTTGCTAAGTGGAAAAAGGTATGAAGCACGAAAATCCTTTTGTCCTTATGGTGAATAAGAGGAAAGGGAAGGTAGAGAGATTTAAGCCCAAAGCTTCTTCATGTCCTTCCAAGAAAAGAAATATCAAGGGGGAGGCAAGGGAACAAGAGGATGTTTGTTTCGCATGTGGCAAGAATGGCCACTGGAAGAAGAACTACACATAGCCTAAGAAGCAAGGGGAAGCTTCAGGTGTGTTTGTTATTGAATGCAATCTATTTGTTTCTAAAAATTGGGTATTAGATATAACTTGTGGTTCTCACATATGTATCCAAATACAGGAACCAATTAGATTCATAAATATTGGCCTAGGGGAGGTAGATCTACGAGCAGCCAATGGAGCTAGACTTGTTGTTTTAGCTGTCGGGGACTACCACCTCACATTGCCAACTGGGATGATCTTAGTGTTAAAGGGTTGTTATTATGTACCTTCTGTTACTAAAAACATTATTTCTATATCTAGATTAGATACATATGGATTTTTTTTCAAGTTTATAAATGAATGTTTCTTCTTTTACAAAGATAGAATTTGTTTTGGTAGAGCACATTTATATAATGGTCTTTACGTGTTGGATTGCATAAACTAAGTAATGGTCATCGATAACAAAGATACTTCACATGAATCATACCACACCCAACTTTGGCATCACTGGCTAGGTTATGTAAATGATAAATGCTTGACAAAGTTACATCAAGATGTATATTTAGATTTTATCGAACTAAAACCACTTGGCGTATGTCATGCATGTTTATAAGGAAAAATGACCAAATCCCCATTTAGTGGGAAATGTGAAAGGGCTAAAGAACTTCTTGAATTGGTTCATACCGATGTTTGTAGAACATTTCTAGTTGAATAATGGGGATGGTACACATACTTCATTACTTTTACTGATGATTTTTGTAGATATGGATATATCTACTTAATGAGGTATAAGTTGGATTCTTTTGATAAGTTCAAAGAATACAAGAATGAAGTTGAGAACTAGCTTGGTAATAAGATTAAGAAACTATGATCAGACTGAGGTAGAGAATATCTTAATCAAGACTTCATTGATTACATAGGGGATTTTGGGATCCTATCCCAACTCACTCTTCCAAACACACCCCATTGGAATGGTGTGAGCGAAAGGAAGAACAAAACCCTGTTGGACATAGTGAGATCAATGAAGAGTCATGCGAGTCTTCCGTTATCCTTTTGGGGATATGCGTTATAAACACGGCACACATACTAAACCAAGTACCAACTAAATCGATAAATGGTATTCCATACAAGTTCTGGAGTGGAAGAAAATCCATGTTATTGAATTTACATGTGTGGGTTAGCAAAGAGTCTGTTAAGAAATCTTCAGGTAAAAAACTCGCACCCCGAGACACAAAGTGTACCTTTATAGGATACCCTAAAGATATAAGGGGATATTATCTATACAACCCCTCAGAAAAAAAGGTTATAGTGGCAGGACATTCCATATTCCTTGAGAGGTAGCACATCTCCAAAAGAGATAGTGGGAGAGATATAGACTTCGATGAAGTCGAGGCTCAAGGTACACAAGAGTTGGTATAGGAACAGATTCCACAAAACCCCATGGAAGAAGAATCTGTTCTAGAGACACAAGTACTATGTAGGAGTACAAGAGAGGTTAGAGAACCAGAATGGTATGGTTTTTTAGTTAATGAGGATGGTGACTCATTATTAGTTGATAATAATGATCCTATAATCTACAAGGAAGCAGTAAGTGGCACAGACATTTCCTAGTGGTAAGAAGCCATAAATTATGAAATGTATTCCATGTTTGAATTTTGGTAGATCCTCTAGTTGATGTAAATCATTTTGGTTGAAAATGGGTATTCAAGAAGAAACTGGACATGGAATGACAAGTGAGTACCTATAATGAGCGACTGGTTGCAAAAGGGTTTAAACAGTGTCACGTAATTGACTATGATGAAACATTTTCACCAGTTGCAATGATAAAATCCATCAGAATTCTACTTTCCATTGTAGCTTTCCATGATTATGAGATTTGACAAATGGATGTCAAAATATCCTTCCTTAATGGGAAATGTGAGGAAGATGTCTACATGACACAACCTGAAGGTTTTGTGACTCCAAATGATTCCAATATGGTATGCAAGTTGCATAAATACATTTATTGATTAAAGTAAGCATCCAAGTCATGGAACATTCATTTTGATGAAGCCATAACGGAATCTGGTTTTATCAAGAATGAATGTGAGCCTTGTGTCTACAAATTGTTTAGTGGGAGTGCATTCGTTTTCTTAGTAGTATATGTTGATGACATATTACTTATTGGAAATGAGATACTAGTCTTACAGTCTATTAAGGCATGGTTGAATCAATGCATCTCCATGAAGGACTTGGGTGAGGAAACATATATTCTTGGGATCAAGATCCATCGTGATTGATTCAAGAGATTTTTGGGCCTAAGTCAAAGTACATACATTGATAAGATACTGAAGAGATTCAGTATGGAACAATCCAAGAGGGGATTGTTGCTAGTATCACATAGCATTCATATTTCCAAGAAAATGTGTCCTCAGACACATCGGGAAATAAAGATAATTTAAAAAAATCTATATGCATCAGCGATTGGGTTGGTCATGTATTTCATGCTATGTACTAGGCTGGATGTCGCCTACGCATTGAGTGCAGTAGGAAGATATCAAGAGGACCTAGGTGACCATCATTGGATGGCAGTCAAGACTATCCTAAATCATCTGATTCGTACTAAGGATATGTTCCTTGTTTATAGAGGAGATGAAGAACTAGTCATCAGAGGATATTTAAATGCTAGTTTCCAGACTTATTAAGATGACATGAAGTTGCAAACGGGATACATCTTCACTTTGAATGGAGGTGCAGTGAGCTGGAAGAGCTCAAAGAAGAGTGTGGTCGTAGATTCTACAGCATATTATGATTATATCGCAGCTTTTGAGGCAACTAAAGAAGCAGTTTGGATGTGAAGCATCATCCAGAAGATAGATGTGATACCTAACAGTAAATATCCCATCACATTTTACTATGATAATACTGTAGTGGTGGCTCTCGCAAAATAGCCAAGGTCACATCAGTAGATGAAGAACATACTTTAGAAGTATCATCTCTTGAGGTATTTTTCTCAGAGATGTGAAGTTGCAGTGAGCAGTATTTTCACGAAAGACAATGTGGCGGACCCCTTGACGAAATCCTTGACTCAGGAGAAACATGATCACTATGTGATGTCTAGTGGACTAAAAGTCGTAGGTAGTTGGCTCAAGTCTAAGTGGGAGTTTGTAAGAGTTGGTGTCCTAGAACCAACTAGTTTTACTTTGATTACATGGATATTTAATGTATTATTACATATTGTTCATTATTATTCAAGAATATGATGTAATAATGTCCTAGAGTATTTGTTGCATTAATAAGGTCATGGTATTTCCCCACTATGATGAGAACCTTGAAATGCTATAACAATATTCTCAAATATATTTTTGTTGTTGGATGACATACTATGATGGGACACATAGCATGCAGACTGTCAAGTGTGAATACTCATAAGCATATGAGACTTCTTCTCATGAAGTTTGCACTTGGTAATCTCCAAGATAAGAGATTATGAGAACATACCCACGAGTAATAATTCTTCATGTTTTGGTTTCATCAGATATTTCTATTTGTGAGCATGTGTAATGATCCTTAGACTTTAATATTATCAATAATATGTGTCACAACTCACGCACTTTGATTTACTGACAAAAACCGTTATGAAGATAGTTTGCGGGGAGTAGGGTACATTGGGTGCGTCACGAGTGGCATGTTATTAATGGATAATTCAAGGAAGGATTTTTCCCTTCCATTTATGGAAGTTGATATCTCGGCCATTTGATTGAAATAAAACCATCACGCGAAATTCCATGTCCATGGTGTAATGATGAGTATATTTTAGATAGTCATAGAATGATGTATCAAGAATAAAAGTTGATGACACTATCATGAAACCTTCTTGATAAGATATTGCGAAAAAGGGATTATATTACACAGTGAGCATTCGTATGTGGATGTCATTGTTGCGACTTTACGTTCTTTCTCTTGGATTCCTTGACCTGTTGCTAGATAGTACTCTTGGACATTAGGCAAGCCCGCCTAATGCCAACGAGAAAGAATCCTAGAGGGTCATACACTAAGTGTTTTTGGTGGTCTCGATTAAATTCTATTTGAATTTAATTAATGAAATAAATATTATTCTCAAGACTGTGGAATAATTTTATTCAAGTTAAAATGATCACATAAATTAAATAAAATATATTTATTTATTTTATTGAACATTTAATAAATATTTATTTAATACTGTGTAAATAAATATTTATTTAAGAAAATTAATTATTTATTTATTTATTCGGGTGTTCAATAAATGGAAGTAGAGTTCGAGCGGACCAAGGCCGGTCTGATAGTAAAATAATTATTTGCAAGATGGTAAATAATTATTTAACTAGTTGGCACAAGTTAAAATAATAATTATGATGCTATTATTTTGTGACGTGGAATTTTATTTATAATTCCGTTTTTCATAAGTTGGAACACCATAAATAATGATGCGGTATTAATATTATGATCATGGGTTTTTTCTAAGTTCATGAATGTATTTAATCGTTGTTATGAAATTAAATATTGTGACTGAAGTTCCATGCATATAAATAGACAAGTACACCTATTGTTCCAGAATACACATGACACTTCAAGCTTGGTGAATTGAGAATTGTTGAGCCAAAAAATTTCTCTCCCAATTCCTCTTCTTCCCCCTCTCAATAATGAGATACGTTCTTCAAGTCCAAAGAACAAGTGATCAAGAACGACTGACACAAGAAACTCTCTTCACCGCGCTAGCACCAAGAGAACGAGCGGTATCAATTAGAGGCCATTGGAGCACGTGTGGATCACCGCTATAGGGATTCTAGTTTGGATCCTTACAGGCACAATGAGATAATCTAGAAGGGTCATTTTGGACAATCAATATCATCAACGAAGAAAATACCAAAGATCCAGGTATTGTTTTCTTTATGAAATTAATTAAATTAATTATTAACATGATGTGAAGGATACTCTCTAAAGGTTTTGGGCCTCTTCCTTCTTTATCTAAATCTTTGACTATATTTCATGGAGACTAACGTTCATCATTGTATTGATCCTGGAATAATCATTGATCATGGTAAAAATTAAAGTTGGGTGTCGGCCCAACCATGCTTCCGTTGTGCCTGGAACCATCATTTCTTTTATCTGGGGTTTCATGGATTGGAAGTGTGTCTCATTAGGTCATGGATTATTCCATTTCATCTTTGCCTCAGATGAATCAAAGGATCATGCTTGGCATTCTGGTTCTCTTTTTTTGAAGCCCGACTCTATTCATCTTCATGAATGGTCTCTTTATTTTAATGTATCATGGGTGCGGAATTATTTTTCCCTTGTATAGATTTGTTTGAATGGTATTAACTGGGTGTTATGGAATCTGAAGATTTTGCATGACATAGCCATTTCAATTGGAATGTCTATTCATCTTGATAGATAAATTGAGCAAGTTCATTTTTGTCATTACACTAGATTTTTGGTTGAAATTGATCTCAATTATACTCTTATAGATAAGTTCACACTCTCTACTCCTTCTGATGACATTCAAATTAAAGTCAAATATAAGAAGCGTCCAACTTTTTGTGTAGACTTTATGGCTATTTTACACTCTTTGGAGGACTGTAGGAAGAATACCATATGTGAGGATTATTATTTTAAAGGCCATCTCACCAAGGATTTCCAAAAGAGTGCACAGGGGAAGACTTAAAAAATAGAAAATCATATGGATAATGTAAATAATGTTAAGTACAATATGTCTAATGGAATTAATTTTTAGGTCTTTGATAAGGCCAAATCTCTGATGTCTGGTTTGGGGGACAATGGACTACTACATAATGACCAGTATTTGAATGTCATTGTAGGTATTGATTCCTCCATGAATCAACACGCTAGTGGACCTTCCAAAACATGGGTAGATCTTTTTGAGGAGGTTGAGTCTTCTCAGGATCAGGTCAACAAGTTGGATTAATCTCAGAAGATTGAGTCTTGACCTGGTCCAAATGAGAGGTAGTGTCAATACATCAGAGATGCACTTGTTCATGGATTGGGAAAGGGGGATAAGGTAGATTGTATTTTTTCTAGTACAGATAACTCTTTGGGCTTTCAAGACGTGATTGTGGAGGCTAGAGATTCTCTCACCAATTTTAACGTACATGTTGTTGGATAATCTGTCCTGAAGTCTGTTAATGTTGATTCAGCAGGTGAGGCTATGGATCATTCAGAGATTCCGGTGCAGGAAACAATAGAGGATGTTGATGCCTCTTCTTGTGATCAGGTTGTGCTACTTAATCAAGTTGTTTCTAATTTAGGTATAACACTAGTTAGCCCCTTGGATCCCAAGAAGTACTCGAAATACATGAAGAGGAATAAAAGAAATAATATAGTTGATGTTGATGGATCTCAAGAATTCTCTCATAGGAAGACTTATTCTCGCTCTGAGCCAAAATAGGATAATTTAGATCATGCAATAGAGGTACATGTGGAAACTTCAAAAAAATTTGGAGTGCTAGTGAGGATGTAGGTAAATAATATCTACCATTAACAGGCCTTCTAGAATATTTCCAACTCCCTCTATAGGTTCTTCATCCATCAAGTACTCAGGAGGGTGCTAGAAATGTGGTGGGGTTTTACCCATCCCACTTTTATAATCATATGATGTTTTCTTATGATTTATTCTGGATGGCCTCAATCAAAGAATGTGAATATGAAAGTGAAATGAATTCAAAAACTCTCCTAGATGATTGATAGGGTGAAAATATTCCTCAGGGTCTTGATGATGATTTGTAAAAATGGTTTGACTTGCAACTTCAAGCAGTTTTTTCCATAATAGAACTAGATATCTTTTTCTATCAAGACTATCTCATAGTTCAGAAGTTATTATAAAATAAATATTGAAGATAGCTATCGATAAAACTCATAGATGAATTTTAGGGATCTCTATCAAAAATATAGAAGCTAGATTATTCCAGGTGATTCCTCTAACTCATCGTTGAATGATGATATACAGTTTTTTCAAGGGAAAAATCATGATAGAGAGGACGACATATAGAGGTATTCATCCCAGGAATATGGGATATAGAGGGTGCGAAAAGAGTTTATTTCTTTTTTTCTATTCTTTTGAAATTTATTCTTTTTCATGTCCTATTTTTCTCTTCATTTTCTTATAATATGTTCTTTCTATTTTTAATAAATTTTTTGGGTGTGGGTTGGATTTCGAACTCACACTCAGACCTTTTTTGTATAAATTTATTTCCAAAAAGGTCTAGAAACTAGAAGAACCTTCCCTACAAAAATTTATTGAAAATTAAAATATAATAACATGTAAAATAGAGAGGATAGGGTAAAACAAAGGACACACCCTCATCCAAAAAACAAAACTACAAATGAGTAAAATCAGGAGAATCTCTATAACCATCAGAGATGTCATCGTCTGATTTCTATTCTGACTATGAATTATTCTGATTGAAAAGCACAGAGTACTTTTCTCTGAGTTTATCTTTCTCCATATTTAGTTCCTTGGAAGAAGATAACCGGCCACGCCCACGTGTAGAAACCCAGTCCTCTCTACCATGTCCTCAGCCACAATTTTTTGGATGACGACCTCGTTTCCATGTCTTAGTTTGTTACCAAACCCCTCCTGGTTCTTCTCTACAAATATTAATTTATTTACATAAATATATATAAATAATAAAAAATAAATATAATTACAAATCTATCTCTATAAATAGATATTTATAATTATATAAGATAAATATCTTTATAATTATATAATCTAAATATATTTATAATTATATAATTATAGTGGATGATTCCTGAAAGAAATTTGTATTAATACTTACTGGAAAGGGTCATAGAGGTTTTCTCATAATTCTAAGTAAGTTTCATCTCAAAGATGATGGAGGGAAAAGAAACCCACACCCATCGCAGATTTATGTACACCTGAGAATCCAACAAGCATGGGATGCATTTACTGGTTATCCTGAGGAGACATTTTTTTAGGTACATTATGGATGGTAATAAATTGTTTGATAATACATGTATTAATAACTTTGATTAAAAATTGTTAATTTATAAAATATAAATTGAGTGCTAAAAATAATAAATGAGAAACAAAACCAATGTTCCTCTGCGATAAAGCAAGGATGGGGTATGATTCACTTGAAAAAAATAGTAGGTATTTTAAATCTACTGTAATACTTTTATATGACATGAAACAAAAACATAATTCTGTTCATATGTTTATATACAGATTGATGAATCCAAATCTAAAGCCACTTCCATCCTACATCATGTGGTATAGAAGGAGGCATGTGTAAATAAAGATGATATTATAATAGATTAAAATACACAAAAAGTGTGGGAATCATGTGTAAGTATGAAATAATAATAATAAATATTTGAATCATTATTTCATAATAATGATTACTTATTTTATAATATTTTTTATCCAAATGAGACATATTATTCATCATTAGTTGTACCATTTGAAAAACTACTATCAGTTGCCTTGAAGTGGCTAGAACAGTATAGCCACACCAGAGGTGCGGGTTTTGGGGTAACACCCCAAACATATTATGAGGGGAAAAATGAATAGGGGTAAAGATAAAAAAATGGAAGAGACTCTAGAACTATTAGCTACTCTTGAAGAAAAATTTCTTTGGCAGTCTACATTGCTAGAAAATATTATGGGGGGAAGCAAAGATAAGAAACAACTCATTAACAATAATTGCATGAAGACCCCCCCCAACCCCACTAGCTTTGAGGTGTTCCATTACCCTCAAAGCACTATCTTAGATGAGGTAATCAATATTCTCATAATTGTTTATATGAAATTTGAATTTGGAAGAAACTGATACCTTTCCAGTACTGATATTCTATAGGGTGAAAATGATTATGAATTATATCTATCAACACCCACTCATCGCCTTTTTTGTGAGGGATATTATGTTAAATATCCAAAAAGATACTCAACACTATAGAAAAATTCCAAAAGGACATGTGAGAGTGGGAATTAGTGTAAATCATGAGTCGAGTTCCAAGATACCTATTCCACTTGATGATGTAGATATTCATATGACCAAGAAAGTTTTTGGAACATTCATAGTATGGATGTTATATCTTATAAAAACATATTGATAAGAAGGTATTCATTTCCAATTTATTTTTCATTCTAATCCTTTAACAACTAATGAAAAAATGTTTGAACTGATGAATGTTATTACAGATGGAAAAGTATAAGAGGTGAAATGAAAATCTGAATAAAAATGATATTAGGTATCAACCAACCAATTGAAAAGATCTTGATAAAGCACATTTACCCTACCCATTTAATGTCTGCATTTACTAACATTGAAGTTTCTTGTAGATACAAGGTTACAAACTGGTCGTAAATTCATAGTTGATTTTGAAGAACAAATATATTGAGGATCCATTACAAACTACATTACTCTTAAGAATCTAAATGAAATCCAAAAGTATGGCTGGCTAGGAGTCTCAATTGTAAATTTATACATGAGGTGTTTTTTCCTGATTTTTTTCCAATGGCTTATCTACTATGTTAATTATGAATAAATAAAATTTATATTTTTTTCATGCATCTATATCAATACTATTTGAAGGTAAAACCCTATGAACATAAATATGGACTCATTAGTCATCACATCACTTATACACAACTAACCCCATTAGATTCATATCAAATTGATGCAATAGTGGAAAATATGACCGTAGTGTTTGAAAACAAACTTATAAATGATAGTATCTTCTTATTACCAATGATGTAGGGGTAAAACTCTACAATTTAATTTTATCATATATATTTTCATTCCTTTAATTAATTATTCCTTTTTGTTTTTTAGGAAACATTGGTTTCCCATTGCAGTCAATTTGGATACCCCAAAAACTTTATCTTATAGATTCACTGCATAGATACCCAACAAACCAACCAAATGTGATAACGTTTTTCAATTTTTAATACACTACATCAAACGATTTATAAATAAACATCAATTTATATATTTTATATTATGTCTTAATGATAATTCTCTTATGATAGGGAAATGTTTAAATATCATCAAAATCATGGCATGAGGAAAATCCATCTATACAAGGAGTCTATCAACTTCTACAAGTGGATAAGTATTAGGGTATATATAATAAGATTTATCTATCAAAACACATATAAAAAAATTACTTATGTTTCTCATTGAATCTGCAGTATCTAAAACAAACTATTGAACAGATTGTGGTTATTATGTTTTCAATTTTATAAGAGATATCATATATCATCAACAAACTAGCATCCCCAAAGAGGTATTTTTTATGATAATTACTATTTCATTAAAAATATTTATTAATCCTTTGTGTATTTATATTTTTTCATCACTACCATAACTTTTGAAATTCCTCTCATTCACAAAAAAAAATAGATTTGTTTAGAAACAACTGGGTAGCACACCTGGTGTCATAATGTACACATATATCACAAAGATGTGACTTCCTACTACTTATTTAATTTATTTTATCATCATTTTATCTATTTTTTTAGTTAATTTCCTCACCATTTTTATCTGATACCTATTTTGTTAATTTTCACAGAGATCATAAAGAAATGAATTTGTCAACAAGGATGATTCACTCATGTACTATGATCATGCACTCAACACGGTATACCCAGTATGAATCAAATTATGTGGTTTCGGTTTAAATTTAACATTTTATTAATTTATTATTTCATATTTATGTTTAATTTATATCTTTATAGTATTACTAACAAAATAATTGCTTTCTTATGCAGGTGGATTCTTTTTCTTGAGTTGGGTGGCTATTCCAAAGCTTTTTATGCTTGTGAGAGATTGGAATTTGAGGTTGCAACTAAGATAATGGAAAAACAGAAATGGGTCAAGAATGTATACATACATAATGAAAAGGTTAATTTCTTATACTTGTTTAGTTAATTTTTTCACCATTTTATCTACTAATTTTTTGATAATTGTTTTATCATTTTTATCTAATAATTATTTAGTTTTTTTCACAAATATTTTTGGAAGTCGTATTTTTTTTCAAATGTCTGAAACAAGCCAGAAAAGAGAGAACATGTTCTCTCTTTCTTGGATTATTTTATAAATTTGGATGAAAAACACACATCACACACTCAATAAGCCACACCTCAATATGATACACATTATGCTCAGTATGAATCAAACTATATGTTTTTAGTTTATAATTTTTATTTTAGTTTAAAATAAACATCACATACTCAAAACTGATAAAAATAAATTAGGATCACCTTAATTGGACACACGGTGTGACTGGTATGGCTCCAAGTGTGCCTTTTTATTTAAAATTGACATTAATTTTGGTAAACAATACAAGTGACATACTCAAAACTAATAAAACACATTTTCATTATTTTTATACTTTAGGAAAATGAGCCATAAGTTATTTTTAACATGTAGGAATCATCCTCACCTCAATATGATGCATGGTGTGACCGTTATGACTCTAAGTATGTCTTTTTATTTAAAATTGAAATTAATTTTAGTAAAAAAGAAAAATGACGTACTGAAAATTGAGAAAACACATTCGGATTGTTTTGATAATTTAGTAAAACTATCCATAAGTCATTTTTGACATGTAGGAATTAGCCACACTTTCATATGATACACTATGTGCCTAATTTGACTCAATGTGTGTATATTAATTTAAAATTGACATTAATTTTAGTAAAAAAGACAAGTGACATACTTAAAACTATAAAACACATTCATATTGTTTTTATACTTTAATAAAATGATCCATAAGTTATTTTTGATGTGTAGTAATCATCCACTCCTTAATTCGATATATAGTGTTCCCAATATAACTCAAAGTGTCCGTTATCAGTTTAAAATTGACATTTTAGTTCAAAAAGTATGTTACTCACTGAAAAATAAGAAAACAAGCTATGATTGTCTTAATAATTTATAAAAATGATTTATGATTCATTTTTGATATATATGAATCAGTCTCACATAAAACCAACACAAAATGTGTACGGTATAAATCAAAGTGTGTGTTTCCAGTTTAAAATAACATTTTAGTAAAAAACACAAGTGACATACTCAAAACTGATAAAAAAATATAATTGTTTTGATACTTTAGGACAATGATACATATGGAATTTTAGATGTGTAGGAAACAACCTCACCTCAATATAATGCACGTTGTTACAATTATGACTCCAAGAATGTCTTTTTATTTAAAATTGACATTAATTTTAGTTAAAAGGACAAGTGACATTCTCAATATTGAGAAAACACATTTGGATTATTTTGACACTTTAGAAAAATGATAAATGATTTATTTTTGACATGTATGAATCAACCACAGCTCAATCTTATACACCATGTTTATAGTATGACTCAAATTGTATGTTATCAATTTAAAATTGACATTTTAGTTCAAAACATGTGTCACTCACTAACAACCAATGAAACATGATCTGATTGTCTTGATAATTTAGGAAAATGATTCATGAGTCATTTTTTATATGTAGGAATCAATATAATGTCAAACTGACACACGGTGTGACTACTATGACTCAAAGGGTGTGTTTTCAGTTTAAAACTACATTTTAGTAAAAAAACACAACTAACATACTCAAAAATTATCAAACACAATCGTATTGTTTTGATACTTTAGTAAAATGATCCATAAGTCATTTTTTGATATGTAGGAACCAACCAAACCTCAATATGATATATGGTTTTACCGGTATGAATCCAAGTGTGTCTTTTTATTTAAAATTTACATTTTAGTAAAAAACAAAAGTGATATACTCAAAAATAAGAAAATGAATTCATATTATTTTTATAATTTATCAAAATGACACATAAGTCATTTTTAACATGTATGAATCGACCTCGTCTTAATCAGATGCATGGTGTGACAGGTATGACTCCAAGTGTGTCTTTTTATTTAAAATTGATAATTTAGTAAAAAACACAAGTGACATACTCAAAACCAAGAAAACATATTCATATTGTTTTTTTAATTTAGGAAAGAGATCCATAAGTCACTTTTTATGTTTAGGAATCATCCTCACCTAAATATGATTCACATCATACCTGGTATGACTCTAAGTATTTTTTATCATTCTAAAATTTACATTTTACTTCGAAGCATTTATTACTCACTGAAAAATAATAAAACGTAATTTTATTGTCTTGAAAATTTAGGATAATGATTCATAAGTCATTTGTGATGTGTGATGTGTGAGAATAAATCTCACATTAATCCAACACACAATGAGACTGGTATGACTCAAAGTGCATGTTTTCAGTTTAAAATAAAATTTTAATAAAAAACACAAGTGACATACTCAAAACCAAGAAAATGGATTAAGATTGTTTGGATACTTTATAAAAATGATCCATAAGTCATTTTTGACATGTAGAAATAAACCACACCTCATTCTGATGCATAGTGACTAGTATGACTCAAATTGTTTCCTTTTATTTAAAATTGACATTTTATTGATGTATTGCTTCATGTTTATGTTTAATTTATTTCTTTATAGTATTACTAATATAAGATTTTTTTTCTTATATAGGTGGATTATTTTTCTCAGGTTGGGGTGGTTTGTTGGGAAACTTATACCATGATTAGGCTAATTTGAGAGAGGGTCACAAATTCCAAAGACAATGAAACATTGATGTTTTTAAATGTTTATGGATAGTAATTGAAAACGTAATTATACAAAACATTTATAGAAATGTATATAATATAGTTTTTTTAATTATGATCTATATTTTATTTTAATTAAATTATGAATTTTCATAGAGGTGTGTTTGCATATAGGTTCATTTACTATATTGTGATGTAATTTCAATAGTACATTGCAGCAGTAGGGTCTTTATCTATGCTATTTCGAGCACTGATAAAGTGGTCCCCCTTTTAACTATGCTTAGGAAAACAATGTTTTTATAGCATTGTTAAATCCCATTTTTTAAATTTTTAAAGGGCCTATCAGTGGTCGTGAATATAAACTAAAGGGAAATAAACCTTTAGCATCAATTTTATTTTAAATAAAAAAATTTCCATTTTATTTAACTTCTAAAACATATGACTACATGTATACACACCTATAAAAATGTATATAAAATTTATATATGTGTGTGTGTGTGTACATGTTACAACAAATACATATTAAATTACATATATATAAATATATATAGACACAACCACATGTATAAATACATACACATAAACACATGCATACACAAATACACTCCCAGATAAATGTATATATATATATACACACACACTTTTTTTTGTCAAATGTATATACATACATACATACATATATATATACATATAGATACATATATACACTCACACACATGCACACACACAAATATACTAATAAACACACACACACACTTATTTTGCAATAAATAAATAAATAAATATGTGTGTGTGTAAATATATCATTATATATTGTATTTAAGTATATTTATAATAATTTATCTAATTAAATATATATATATAATAATAATATAAATATATATTAAAATTATATATGAATACATACATACATATATATATATCATTATATACCCTAAAAGTGGTTTGTGTGAGTGGTAAAGGAATTTCTGGAAATAGTGGGGGGAGAGTTAAATTCTCATCTATCTAAAATTAAATGAAAATTTTGAGGTTTGAGGTGGCCCTTTGGGGTGAGTTCCAAGTGGTTGAGGCATGTGTTCTGGGTTTATGGGTGGTGTATTTCATTCTTTATCGACCAAAACCTATTTTATCAAATGAAATTATTTAAATTTATTTTTAAATCCTTTGACAGAGCTAGAAACTAGTGCTAGTTATATAAAATGTAATTGCACTAAAAACACATTGAACCCCCTCCCTTCATTTATCAGAATTTTTTAACACTCTAATTGGTTCCTTCATCGGTATTTTTTAACACTAATAAAAACATTTGGCTTTTAATGGAATTGATAAGAGTGATTTCTTTCATTTTTAATCACTTGAATTTTAGTAGCGGATATCAATTATTTAAAATTTCATGTATAATATATTACTTAAAATAAAAAATTTGAAGAAAAAAATATTTTAGAAAAGTGTGATTTCACTTTAATTATATAATAAAATAACAAAAATAAATGGAATAAAAACACCTTTTCAATAAACAATATGGATATCATGTTAACAAATTTACTCAATTTTTAATAAGCATTGTTTAATAAGCGTTGGTATATTTTTTAAAATGAATACTGATTATGTATGAAAAAATATATTAATAGGTTATGATATAAACTTATTACATTTGATAAGAACCTGAACAAAAAGCAATGTTTATATTTTTTATAATTAACAATTTAAATTTTTCTAAAGAAAAACACTAAGTGTCTTAAAATAAAATTTTAAATAATTGATATTATCATATAAAAAATCATGTGTCATGTGAAAAGCCCTTGGTGTGTTTTTTACAAGCTATTCAAGTACAACAAGATAACAATGTCAAGCACTCCAAATTAGAGGGGATTTAATATCCCTATGGCCTTGTTAAGACTATACTCATGTGGAAGGGGGATCCTGATAAAGAAACCTTGTAAGAGTATTTAAAATAAATGGTTGATCAAATAATTATGACCATATAATAATTACCCCATCACTAGTGAAAAAAAGTGTATTTTATGTATTTTTTTAAAACAGTTATGAAGTGATGTCATTATAAGAAGCATCGTAAATATGTTTTTTATATAAATAATTTTAATTAATGTTGAAAATTATTTTTAAAATCTATTTTTAGTTAAACTAACATTAAATAGAATATAAATAAACCTTATTCATAAATATAATTATTTTATGATGTTGGTTATTTTATAAATGGACACACAAATCATATTTGATGTTGGTTTTATTTAAAATTGATGTCAAATATTATCTAAATTTTTAAACTCGTGTAGTATATTTCACATCAGTCTTCTAAAGAGGTGATGTTTCCACATTTTTCTTTATTTTCTATTAGTATTTCATTGTATAAATACTTATTTTCTCTATTTTTCTAGGGATATACTTTAATTCTTTGGATTCATTGAAATAATGGAATTAAATGTGAAATTTTATAACATCTGAATTTTAATGAATTTATTTTTTATTAGATATTCATGGATAAAGAATATGGTTTTACTTTGATTAAATATTAAAAAAGTCAACAAGCGATCATGGAATAATAAAGGAGGTGGTTGGGTTAATTTTATATTCCCAACAGTACCAGTGTAAGAATGGCATATAAATTTTAAAGGTTGTGTAAGGAATTGATAGAGAAATATAACTATGTATGAAATTAAAGGAAACTATTTATGAATATTTCATATTTTATAAAGTTGTGTAAGAAGAAAATGCCTTATGTATGAGTAGCTGGGAAGATGCATAAGAATAACCTAGTGGAAATATGATCATTTAAGAGTAAAAAGAACCATGACCTGACAACATAAATATTTTCCTTAGTTCTGCAAGTGTTTTGTGTCCATGTGATAAAAAACATTGGGATCTAAAGGCTACATAAGTGATGTTCCCAAAGGTTTTTGGTCTTACTTGCTATCAATTAGGTTTATTTTCAATAATCTTGTAAATGTAATTAATGAAAATGTTATGTCTTGTGGGAAGCTATGAAAATTGACTCATTATATGGATATTTTATGTTCTTACAATATGGTTTGGCTAAGGATAAAGAAGCAAGGATAGCATTCAAACACAGAGTAACTTCAAATGTTGGAAATAAAAGAGAATCAAATGGATTCCATTGAATAACTAGATGTAAATATTCAAGTGGTAAACTCATAAAATCATCTAATAGTCAAACAAATATTCATGGAGTTTAGAGGCGTGATGTTGAGGATGAAAGCATAGTCCATTACATGTTACATAGAGAGAGTGTATTTAATTTTGAAATATACAATATAACAACATCAGATGATTATAGAGCTGGTTATCATGTCAAGATAAGTGCCAATTATTATAGAATAATTGTCCAAAAAAATCACATATGATGTTGAAAAACTGATAGAGGCTAGTTACGTCACCAATACTGGACTTCGTGTTTAGTTTTACTTAAAAAGTAATATTTTTTTAAGAATATATAGTTGGTATTGGATATATATCCATCAAACACCTTTTATTTTGGTTGTTGAAATTATTTAGAAACACTCTTGAATGTAGTCTGATTTGAATTGAGATAAATTAGGATTGATTTCAGAATGGTTGAACTTAAACTGGAAGAATAGTTAATTGAAATACTCTAATTATAGTGTTTTATATGTTGTAACCCCTTAGAAATGTTCTTGAAGGAGTTTTGAATTATTCTAATCATTACTAATATTATTTTAATATGTTTTGTGATAATTTGAAGAGGTTTACCAAGGAATGAGAAGTATTAATGTCACCCTGAGCCTATTTAAATAAATATGGATTTCCTATGCTGTATTTTGAATGAATGATAAAGGGAATTATCTTGTGTGGCTATTGCATAATATAATTCATCTACAAGGAAAAAATTTCTAAATCCCATATGATATCTTAGTTTGAACAAATTCTCATGCAGAGGAGCCAGAAAATTGACCAAGGGAACTCATCTATACAAGCCAGCCCATATGATATTTTTGTATTGTATAATTAAATTAAGTTAAGAAGAGAATATTGTGTATGTAAATTATTTAAGATTCCCACATAAGTTAATTCAACTCTATATAATGGATGTTCCTAGTATGTAAGTAAATTCATCTACACAGAAGTTAAATGTCCAGCATGTAAGAGAATTGATCAATGCAACTGATGTTTGAATAAATGGGAAAGTCAAATAATCTATGGATAGGATATTTCAAACCACATTAGAGATTTTTCATAGTTACATTTCATGAATATATTTTGAATATAAAATATATTTATTCTATAATTAAACTCTTAATTTTTTTTATTTATTCATTTTTTTATTCATTTGATGAAACATAAGCAGTGGAATTGAATTTGGAAGAAAAATAAGAAATGATTAATATAAGGAGATAAAGATACTTCATGCCATGAGATGAATTATCACTGAATGAAACCAAAATAATGAAGCTGAATAGAATTGATGAAAATGGGAAAAAGAAAATTCATGTCATGATGTTAATATTCATGATATTTCTGTCACTATAATCTCATACTGTGAGATGTTAGGGGAAAAGGGGGTCTAAAGAGTAGCCTATTTTATTCACATCATGACACATCAGGTCACACCATGAACCTGAGCCCACAAAAAATTTCAAATACAATTTTTCTAAATCTTATATGGATATCATGATGGCTTGATTAGGGAATTTCTTGATTGGTTTGGATGAATTCAAAGGATAATATTTGGGAGGTAATGATGAAACCTTCATGGAATATTGATTATAAATAAAGGGTCATGCTCTCTATAGAAAAAGGATATTGATACCCAGACATAGGTCGTTGTGCTGCTACTATAGAGTCATTCACCATGATATCTCCACCAATCTGGTAGACTTTGATTTTTTTTCTCTCATCCACTCATGGATATCATGAGGGGTGATTTAATTTTTTCTAAATATGTAATCAAAGTGGAATTATAAGTGTTATTATTTTTTTTATGATTTTTTATGGTTGGGTTTTTTCATTTCAATTCTCCTATACCCTTTTACCTTATATTTTTCATGTATTCCATTTCATGTCAATTAATAAATTTTTTTTATAATGAGATTCTATAATTAAACCTTCACCATGACCATTGTGAAGGAATTTTTCCTATGAATAAATGGTTTTGGGTTGCCTCTCTCACTAATTAACTAAAGTACATGGCCACTAGAAAAGGGGAGTTAGTGAGAGGGAGATTGATCACTCAGGCCAAGGGGATTACTTAGACCTAATTCTAAAAACAATAAATCATTATCCTTAATAATAGTATTACACAAACACTGAAATTACTCGAATTTTTTTTTTTCATGACCCTTTATTAAAAAAGAGAAAAAACACACAAACCCCTTTTGTGGGAAAAGGAAGAACCCAACAAAAAACCGAAAACCCAGAGGCACTTAGGCCTTAGGATAAAGTGGCCTGAAGGCCCAATGGAACAAAAACCATTACAATGCACATGTACCAAAGTATTATAGACCCAAGAATAGGGATTTATAGAGTCCTAAGTCCTAGTAAATGACCCATATTCTGCCTGCAACCGCACAATCTATAGGACCCTTCCATGACCAGATCTGTGCACCACCTGCCGTTGCGCCAAATCTAAACCCGACACCACCCACAGATCTAACCGAAACCATATCCAAAACTATCCTCCACCCAGATCTAACTACACTGCAAAAAAAACACCGAATATCATCACTACACACATATCCCCACGTTCCCACACCCCAAGCAGACCGTTTCACCGCACCCACTCACCATGACCAAGGGATGACGCCGCACCTCCAGAACCTGAACATCCTGAGGAAAGAACCGAATCAAAATAGATATGTTGGATATGGACCAGATCAAAAATGTTGAATGAGACCTGAGGCCACCTGTTGACCGCCACAAAGCACGTGGTCGATGAATCTGAAAGGCAAGAAGCGCCGATGAGAAGAGCCATGGTCGAAGCTGCAGCCACCATTGAGCTTGTCATCTCCCCCTGAGCCATCTCCCCTAAGACATCATCCATCTATCATTATGCATCTTGAAACCCCACCGAGAAAGAACCGTCCCACAAGTGACCAATACCCACCATCTTTTTCCCCTTCGACCCACAAACAATTGTCATCTGACACACACATCCTCCTGTACAGCCCACCATTCTGAGACACCGACAACAGATTATGATCCACCCATGAAGGTCATCACCTCCACCCATCGCACGCTTCCAAGAGACCGCGTGCCACCAAATATAGGGTTGAAACCCTAAGAATACCAAGATATATCCACCGAAGCGGAGATCCTTACATGGACCTAGAAATTATGTATTCGACATGTTGTGATTTTTCTTCTCTTCCACTCTCTCTAATCATCATATACAAATTAGTTTATATTTATTTTTAAATTTTTTCTTATTTGTAGGTCTTGAATATTAAATTATCATATTCCCCACATCATCCTCATTGGATAAACTTTATACATGAAATATTCTATACTACATAATTTTATATTCATAGATTTATAGTTCATGAATATTTCAATTTTTAAATTGGTACTAAAATAGGAGAAACTAATAATGCATGTTGGGAATATCAATTTGACTTAGATAAATTCTTACTCTATACTGGGTGAAAAATAAAGTTTCCAAATTTCAAAATTATAATGAAATTAAAATTTGATGATGCTTAGGCTGAAATTTAAGGATAAAAACTTCATGAATTTACATGTGATACAAGCAAGAGAATTTCATTATGCTAATATTCAAGTATAAAAGGAAGATCAATGTGTGGAAGCATGTCTATGACATAAATTTTTTTGAAATGAATTTACTATAGGAAGGGTGATATCTTGACCAAGTGGAAAATTATCTTTTATTAAAAAGGAATAAAATTAAAAGATTTGAAAGATAGGGGTTTTACAATGATCCCATTAGATAAGGGGATTAAGGTCATCTAGTATTACACTAGACCAAATAAAATCACAAAAATTGACACCTTTTTTGGAAAGACTATCCTCCATATAATTTTCCACCATATAGATATGTGTGGTGAAAAAATTGATGTATGCAAGAAAATTTAAGCAGTTGATCCATATAGAATTCAACTTCCAAGAAAGATGAGAAGAGTCTGGCCTAACACCCTCCATGATAATAGCGGAGTCACATTCCATCAATATTTAATTCTAGCCTCATTGTATAGAATTCTCAATCATGTTAATCACTCTAATAATTTCATCTTTAAGGTGGTGGAAACATCACATGATCCATAAATGCATCTCAATCCATCCCCATAATGATCTTTAAAAATGGATTTATAGTCTAATGGCCCTGGATTGCATCTTGACAAGCCATCTGTGCTGACATTGATCTATCCTACAGAGGGGGGAAACCAAACAACTTCTATAATACCTGGTGGTAGTCTGAATTTACCATTAGTTTTAAGTATTATAAGTAAGATAAGGTCATGGAAGGAGTTTCGAACTCCTTACTGAAGGAATATTATTCTTTCACAGGCACATGCGGCATAGAAACTAAAGGAGGTGTGTTCATCCATATCCTTATTGTGAGATTTCTAGATAACCGGCACCAACACAGTAGTATCTATTGGAGTTGGTGTCCTAGGAACAACTGTTTGTACATTGATTACATGTATATTTTATGTATTGAATATTAATAAAACTAATTATTATATATTGTTAATTATTCTAAATCACTCTAATGTAATAATGTCCTATAGTATGTGTTGCATTGATATGGTCATAGCAGTTCCTCGCTATGATGAGAACCTTGATGTGCTATGATGATATTCTTAAATAATGTTTTTCGGTTGGATAACATACTATGATAGGACACATGGTACATAGACTATTAGGTACAAGTACTCATAAGTATATAAGGATTATTCTCATGAAGTTATCACTTGGTAATCTCCAAGATGGGAGATTATGAGAACATACCCACCAGTAGGATTCCACATGTTTTGGTGTCCTTGGATATTCCTATCTACGAATGTATGTGATGGTCCTTATACATTATGATTGTTATTAATTCAAGTAAAAACTCACGTACTTATATGTATTTTGTAAACCATAATAATAATATTTCATGGTGAAGTTTGATATGTTGGGTGTGTCATGAGTGACATTCTATTAATAGATAATTTGAGGAAGGATTTTTTCCTTCTATCTCTATGGAAGTTGATATCTCGACCCCTCGATTGGAATGGAACCATCACCCTAAATTCCACAACCCTAGTGTAATGATGTGTTTATTTTAGGTAATCAAAGAAAGATGTATCGAACATATAGGTTGGTGGAATGAATGTGAACATTATTAATGAGATATTGAGACAAAGTGATTATATTACATAGTGAGTGTTTATATGTGGTTTTCATTATTACGACATTAATTTCTTCTCTTGGGTGCCATAACGCATTACTAGATAGTAATCTTGGATTTTAGGCAAGCCCACCTAATGACAATTAGAAAGAATCTTGGAGGGTCACACACTAAGTGTTTATGTTGATCTTGATTAAATTATATTTTAATTTAATTAATGGAATTAATTTTATTCACAAGACTTAGGTATAATTTTATTCAAGTTTTATTAATTGCATAAATTAAATAAATATATATTCACTGACAAGTGAATAAAAAATTATTTATTTATTTTATTTTATATTTAATAAATATTTATTTTTTTGGTATGTGAATAAAATATATATTTATGAATAAAATATTTACTTGGATATTTAATAAATACCAAGGCGTTCGAATGGATTAAGACTACATCTGGTGATAAAATAATTATTCAGAAGCTTGTAAATGTTATTTTTCAATTTGTATGAGTTGGAACACCAAAAAATAATATTATTATTATGTGGAATGGGGTTTATTAAATATTTTAAATTTTATTTAATGTTTAGCATACAATTAAATAATATTTTAACCTAAACCCTAACTCTATAAATAAACAGTTATTTCTATTGTGTATTGCATCCAAAATTGAGAATAGAGAATTGTTGCGCACAAGGAATTCTATCTTGAATCCTACTTATCTATCCTTCTCAAGAATGATAAACATAAGAATGATTTCTTCAAGAAAAAAATAATGAGCAATCAAGAATGAATAAAACAAGGCATTTGATTCGTCATGCTAGCACCCGGAGATCGAGTGGTGTTGTTCAAAGATCATTAGATCATGCGTGGTTCATCGTTATAGGGAATGCATCCTTGGATTCTCACATAACAATGAAGGAAATCATAAGGGGTCTTTTTGTATGATCCACATTCATAAATGAAGAATGTTCCCAAGCCCATGTATTTATTTTTTCCGATATTAAATAAATAAATTATATATTTTATGTGCAAAATCCTTGATCATGGTTTCGGGAAATAATTATTAAAAAAACTTTTAATATTTTACCCACCATTGCATTCTTCTTCTACATCAAAAATTAACAAGTGGTATCATAGAGATCCCCTTTAAATTTATATTATTTATTTGAATTTTGATCCATATGTAATCTTGGTTGAGTTTTCATTTCTTATTATTTGTTATTTAATCCGATTTTAATTAATATGCTTCAACATATTAATCATATTTGTTTAGTGTTTGATTTTATTAATGGTTTAATAATAGATAAATAAAAATAGAAGATTTCATCGGTAGGTTCCAAATCATTGGCCGGTAAAACTGTATTACAAAGTGTGTATCTGGATTACACACCATGTACCCATGTGCATTGTGCCTGATGCATCGAGTAGTTAATTATACGTAGTGCATTTATTACATATCGTGTGTGGATTGGGCCAACCTCACACATGAAAAGTGGATACATGACATGTAGATGGCATGTAAACACTGTGTAGTCATCCAAGTTAACATGCCGAAGCCCTGGGTGTGTAATTCAGATACACAGTAACCGAGGTACACAGCGTGTAGTTGGATGGTACACTCTTTTTAGTCTCCCATTAAAGGAAATAATTAAAAATTACATTTAATTGGAAATTTACATCATTAAAATATTATTTTATTGATTGTCACACCAATATGTGTTAGACATTTAATAACGGATTTAAAGAATTTCAAATTCTCAATTTTTTTATTGTAATAAATATTTCATTAATGGTTATATCATTCATTTATCATGAAAGATATAATCGATGGGTATCTCCAATTAAGTTCGAATGATCATTAAGATAAAAGTGAATTAATTAATTTATTTATTTATTAATGCAAGCGTGTTTATCTCAATAATAATGAATGAATGAATGAATGAATTCTAACCATTTACTTTTACGTATTTGTTGTATGTATGGCCAATCATGAGCTTGATCAAGACCTATATATGTGTTGGAATTTATTTATTTTAATTCGTCACATGGGTTTTCTCTTATTAAATATTAAATTAAATTAAGGTCTTCACATCATCTTTCACTCCATTATTATGTTGGAAATGAATGTCCAAGGATATTTATGTAATCCCCTTTAACCAATCCTTTGGTTCCCCTCACCTGTGTGTGGGTAATAAATACTTGTAAATAATGGATCATTCTATGGCATGTGGAGGCGGTTCAAGTAGGAACCATGATAATATCAACTCGGTAATACACATATATATGGGTGGAATGTTATAAATAATGCCAAGACTAGAAAATGGAGTTATTCCCCTAGGTCATAGGTTGATTTAATGTCCGTTCATTAAATCAAACGTTAGATAAGCTCATGATCGGGTTATTTAATTTCTTTCTATCTATACATTATTTATTTTAAGTATTACAAACCACAATCACATAAATTAACGAATTAATATGAAAAGATGAAAATTAAATATATAAATTTTGAGTAAATTTTGTATCCAACATGGTTAATTAATTAAGTAATATCCACTAAATATTAACAAGACATGTAAAGGATAAGACAAGATAAAATTTATACATAAATTAATTAAAATATCTCAACCTAATTTTAAGTTAGACTAAGCCTTTACTTGATTCAAAATGAACCTGTAGAATTAAGTGTAGTACATGGCCAAATTCTAGACACTTACTTTTATCAGGGAGTTCTCATGAGATTTTTGGGTTGACTTAACTGAAATTGTATTGAGTTTAATGGCCAAAGTATGTTTAATAAAAATTTGGAGGAAGTATTAAGGAAATCCAAGACCGGATTTTAGGATAGGGGAGTCCGCTCAATGGATCAAGGAGCTGCAATCTCACAGTTAGAAATTCCACCTACCAAATTACTTTATTATGGTTTTCATGTCCAAAGTCGGGATCATCAAGAAAAGTAATGGGTATCCTTTACACTATAATGTTAAAGAAAATATACATTACGAGTTCAACTGTGAGGGATATTGGGACTTGATAAAATAGTGTGAGATTTAATAAAATTATTGAATTCATTTATTATTTGTCACATAATTTGTAATCAAGAAAAAGTACTAATAATCTGCTCTTTTAATTGTAGAATAAAATTAAAATCTCATCATCCACACTATCCCTATGATCAATATTGGATAAATACAACCTCCTAATTATAAGTAACTTACAAGAGTTGTTTAGATTCCTTAGGTTCATGTTACACCATGAACAAAAATATTACATGCTAGAATCTTCAATGTATGTTTCGCCTGCTAAAGAGTTCCTTGTCTATGAAAAACATTTGAGCAATGTGGTGGATGTTCAATGTTTTATGTTTTCATCGATGTCTAGTGAAATAATAAAGTCTCATGAAAACATGGATGCATATAGCATGCTTGAGAACCTCTATGTTCTATACCATGAGAGATCTAGATAGGAACAGTTTGAGATTTCCTAGGCTCTCTTTCAGAGAAATATTAGAGAGGGTTCCCCAGTTGGGCCTCACATAGTCAAGCTCACTGTCTACATTGATCACTTAGAGGTTCAAGGGTTTAAACTCCCTAGAGAACTAGGAACCGACCTCATTCTAGAATCACCCCCTCATAGTTTCCCTATATTTTTTTAAGTTTTAATATGAACAACATTGATAAGTATCTTCTAGATATTCTTACTCTTATTCGCCAAGTAGATAAAGATACGAATCATGAGAATCCTTTCATCCTTATGGTGAATAAACAGAAAGGTCAAGTGAAAATATTTAATACCAAATCTTCTCCACGCCCTTTTAAGAAGAGGAATATCAAGGGTAAAGAAATTGAACATGTTTTTTTCCCTTTTTCATGTGGAAATAAGGGACATTAGAAAAAAACGAGACCCACCCAAAGAAATAAGGGGAATCTTCAGATGAGTTTTTTTTTAGTGAAATTTATATATTTCTAAAAATTGATTATTAGATATAGCTTGTGGTGCTCACATGTGTATTCAAATACATGAACCGAATAGATTCAGAAAGATTGACCAGGGGGAGGTAGATCTACAAGAATCCAATGAAGATAAACTTGTTGTTGTAGTTATTGGGAACTACCACCACATATTTACAACCAGAGTGATATTGGATTTAAAGTGTTGTTATTATGTGCCTTCAGTTACCAAAAACATTATTTTTGTATTCATACTAGATATAGATGGATTTATTTTTAAATTTGGGAATATGTGTTTCTTATTTTATAAAGATACAACTTTTTATGGTAAGGCACATTTATATAACAGCCTTTATGTGTTGGATTACACAAACCAAGAAATAGAAATCGATAAAAAAATTACTTCACATAACTCATACCACACCCAACTTTGGTATCACCAGATAGGTCATATAAATGAAAATTTCTTGATTAATTTACATCAAGATGGATATTTAGATTCTTTTTAAAAAAACCACTTGGTGTATGTCATGCATGTTTACAAGTTAAAATGACCAAATCCCCATTTATTGAGAAAGGTGAAAGGGATAAATAGATTCTTGAATTAGTTCATATCAATGTGTGTGGACCATTTTCTATTGAGGAAAGGGGTGGGTACTCATACTTCATAACTTTTACTGGTGATTTTAGTAGATATGGATATGTCCACTTAATGAGGCATAAGTGAGATTCTTTTGATAAATTCAAGGAATACAAGAATGATGTTGAGAAACAAAATGGTAAGAAGATTAAGAAATACCACTCAGACCATGGTGGAGATAATCTTGATCAATAATTTATTGATTATTTATAAGTGTTTAGGATATTATATCAACTCAGTCATTATAATCCTCAGTGGAATGGTGTAAGCGAAAGGAGGAACTGCACCTTGTTGAACATGATGAGATCGATGATGAGTCATGGGAGTCTTTTATTATCCTTTTGGGGATACACATTACAAACAGTAGCATATATACTAAAATGAGTGCCAACTAAAGCAGTATAAAATATACCATACAAATTATGGAATGGAAAGAAATCCATGTTGTCTTACTAATATTTTTGGGGTTGTAAAGCATTTGCTAAGGACTCTTTGGGTAATAAGATTACACCCTGATGAACAAAATGTATCTTTGTAGGATATACTAAAGAAAAAAATGGATACTACCTATAAAATTCTTTATAAAAAAAGGTTATGGTTGACAGATGTCCCACATTTATTGAGGAGGATCTTATCTCTAAAAGAGATAGTGGGAGCGAGATAGACTTTGATGAAGTCTATGATTAAGATACATAAGAGTCAGAAAAGGAACAAATTCCAGAAATCCCTATGGAAGAAGAAATTGTTACAGAGACACAATTACTGTGTAGGAGTAATAGAGAGGTTATAGAACCATAATGGTATGATTTTCTAGTCACCAAGAATGGTGACTCATTATTAGTTGATAATAATGATCCTCTAACCTACAAGGAAGCAGTAAGTGGAATAGATGTTTCCAAGTGGTAAGAATCCATGAATTCTAAAAAGTATTCCATGTACCAAAACCAAGTCTAGATTTTGGAACCCTCTATTATATGTAAATACCATTGGTTGCAAATGGGTATTCAAGAAGAAACTGTACATAAAAGAAAAATTCAGTACCTATTAGGTGCAACTAATTGAAAAAGGGTTTAAATAATGTCAAGACATTGACTACAATGAAACCTTTTCACCAGTTACAATGCTAAAATACATCAGAATTATACTTGTCATTGTGGCCTTCTATGATTATGATATTTTGAAAATGGATGTCAAAATATCCTTCCTTAACGGGAACCTTCATGGATATGTCTATATGACACAACCTGATGGGTTTGTGACTCCAAATGATGCCAACAATGTATGAATTTGTCAAAGATCCATTTATGAAATAAAGTAATCATCTAGATCATAGAATATTCATTTTTATGAGGCCAGAATAGAATTTGCTTTCATAAAGAAAAAATTTGATATGTGTCTCTATAAACGGTTTAGTGGGAGTGCAGTCATTTTCTTAATAATATATTTTGATGACATATTACTCATTGGAAACTAAATACCAGTCTTAATATCTGTTAAGGAATGGTTGACTAAATTTTTATCTATGGATGACTTGGGTGAGAAAACATATATTCTTGTATCAAGATCTATCATGATAGATTTAAGAGGTTTCTCGACTTAATTCAAAGTACATACATTGACAAGATACTAAAGAGATTCGGTATGGAACAATCCAAGAGGGGATTGTTTCCAGTATCACATGGAATTAATCTTTCAAATAAAACATGTCCTTAGACACATGAGGAAAGAAAAAATGGAAAGGATTCCAAATGTGTTAGTGATTGGTTCATTCATGTATGTTATGTTATGTACTAGGCTAGATGATGCTTATGCAATGAGTGCAGTAGGCAAATATCAAGCTGATCTAGGTTACCACAATTGGATGGCAGTCAAGAATATCCTTAATAATCTGAGGCGTACTAAGGTTATGCTCCTGATATATGGAGGATATAGGGAAGTAATCATTAGAGGATATAAATATGCTAGTTTCCAAACTGATCAATATGACATGAAGTCACAAGCAGGATATATCTTCACTTTGAATGGAGATGTTGTGAGGTAGAAGAGCTCAAAGAAGGCTATGGTTACAGATTCTAAAGGAAAGTCTGAGTATATTGTGGCTTTTTAGAAAGCTAAATAATAATTATGGATGCCTAACTTCATCCAAGATCTTTTCATGATGCTTATTAGTAAAGATCTTATCACACTCTATTGTGATAATACTGCAGTAGTGGCTCTTGAAAATGATCCAAGGTCACATCTGCGGACAAAGCACATACTTCGTAAGTATCATTTCTTGAGGGATTTTTCTTAGAGAGGTGAAGTTGAAGTAATTATTATTTCCATGGAAGACAAAATGGTGGACCCATTGACTAAATCCTTGACTCATCAGAAACATGATTTCCATGTGTGGTCTAGCATACTGAAGGTCGTAGGTAATTGGCTCTAGTCTCGGTGGGAGTTTGTTGTAGTTGGTGTCTTATGAACAATCGTTTCTACATTGATTATATTCGATTTATTGAATATTAATAAAACTATTTTTTAAATATTGTTCATTGTTCTGCATGACTCTAATGTAATAATGTCTTAGAGTATACACCACATTAATAATATCATAGTAGTTCCCTATTATGATGAGAACCTTGATGTGCTATGATAATATTCTTAAATAATGTTATATTTATGGATAACATACTATGATGTGACACATAGTACATAGACTATTAGGTAAAAGTGCTCATAAGAAGATTTGGATTCTTCTCATAAAGTTCTCATTTGGTAATCTCCAAGATGTAAGATTATGAGAGCAGAACCGCCAGTACGAATTTTTCATGTTTTGGTGTCATCAGATCTTCCTATGTACGGGAATGTGTGATGGTACTTAGACTTTAAGATTATTATTAATGCATGTTACAACTCACATAATTAGATATATTTCATAAATCATGATGACAACAGTTCATGGTGAAATTGGATATGTTGGGTGTGTCATGAGTGACATGTCATTAATGGATAAGTCGAGGAAGAATTTTTTTCTTCCATCTTTATGGAAGTTGGTATCTCATCGCCTTGATTAGAATATAAACATCACCCTAAATTCTATGACCATGGTGTAATGACATGTTTATTTCATATAGTAAAATAAATACGTAAAGAGCATATAGGTTGGTGACACCGATGTGCAACCTGCTTAATGAGATATTGATACAAAGAGATTATATTACACAATGAGTGATCATATGTGGTTTTTGTCATTACGACATTAAGTTATTTATCTTGGGTGTATTGACCCATTTCTAGATAGTAATCATAGACTTTAGGCATGCCGCCTAATGCCAACGAGAAAGAATCCAAGAGGGTCACACACTAAGTGTTTGTGTTTATCTCAATTAAATTCTATTTGAATTTAATTAATGGAATAAATATTATTCTCAAGACCGAGGAATAATTTTATTCATGTTTTATTGATTTCATAAATTAAATAAATATTTATTCTCCGAAATGTGAATTAAAATATATTTATTTATTCTATTTAATATTTAATAAATATTTATTCACCGGTATGTGAATGAAATATTTATTTATGAATAAAATATTTATTAGGGTATTCAATAAATACAGAGGATTTTGAATGGACCAAGACAGCGTCTGGTGATAAAATAATTATTTAGAAGTCGATAAATATTATTGATCAATTTACATGAGTTGGTGCACCAAAAAATAATATTATTATTATTATTATTAGGTGGCATGGGGTTTATTAAAGGTTTTAAATATTATTTAATGGTAATCATGCAATTAAATAATATTTAAACCTAAACTCTAACTCCATAAATAGACAGTTATGTCAATTTCGTATTGCATCCAAAATTGAGAATATAGATTTGGTGCTTGAAACAAATTATCTATCAACTTCTACTTCTCTCATCTCAAGAATGAGAAACACAAGAGAGATTTTTTCAAAACCAAAGAACAAGAAATCAAGAACAAACAAAACAATAAATTTGATTCACCGCGTGCACATGAGCCTCAGCCTAGTTGGTGAGTTCTCTCTAAGTGCATCTATAATACCCAGGTTCAAATCTAGGCGGAGGCATAATTCTGGGGGGGGGTACTGTAGCAGCTGGAACTATTCACCTTGGGCCACCGGTTTGGGATTGGAGTCCTTAAGACCTTCAGGCCACCCAGGCCTTTGGGTCAGTAAGGCTTTCGGGCCACCTCAAGGCCTTCGATCCACCTCAAGGCCTTCAAGGCCACCTGATATGCAGATGCACAGACAGATTCTACAAGTAACTAGCTCTATATGAGGATTCAAGAGCAGGGCGCATTTACTAGAGTAGGGCTAACAGATTTGGAAGAATGAGAGGGTATGGAATTTCCCTCGGTAATGGGTCTGTGTATCTCTGTACAGGATAGCTAGCCAAACATCCATGCAAAGGTGGAGAGCTAATAATGATGCAGATGTTGGGGAGGGGTGGTTTCAAGTAGTCACAGTCTGTATGATTTCCTTAAAACCTACGGGTCCTGTAATATCTCCAAGCCTACGGGAAATGTAATCTCTAAAGCCTATGGTCCTTGTAAGGGTTCCCCATCATCCCTTGAAAGGGGGGTTATCAAAAATCAATAAAAAAGAGGGTCTTTAGGCCATTCAGGCAGGATTCACCATGCTAGCACCTGGAGATCGAGTGGTGTTGTTCAGAGATCATTGGAGCACGCGTGGATCACCACTAGAGGGAATCTATCTTTGGATCTTGACATTGCAATGAAGGAAATACCAAAGGGTCTTTTTGGAAGATTGGTATTCATCAACTAAGAAAGTTCATAATCCTAGGTATTTATTTCTTTAGATATTATATAAATTAATTATAAATTTGATGTGAAAGATCTTCGCTCATGGTTTCAGGAAACGGTTATTAAAATAAATTTTAATATATCACCCACTATTTCATCCTTCCACTATGCCTATAACCAACAGTAGTAACCTGAAATAATGTAAGTAGTTGTGAAGATAGAGGAGGGTTCATAAAATCTTTGAGCATCATAAAAATAGATATGGATAGAGCTGGTTGAATTTGGAAGATATCAAACAGGGCCTTCCATAGGGATACAACAGTAGCATAATAGAGAAAAACATGCTCCACATTGACCATAGGATTATGGAAGATACTGAATCTCAAACATAGTGAGACACCAAAATCTTGAAAACATGAGTCTGTTGGAAGTCTTCCTTGAACAAGCCTCTAGACCAATGTAATTTTAGAAGACTTTATCCTCCCCCTGTTAATACTATTAAGCTAGGTTGATCTATTTGAAAATCAATTAGATAGATTTTGGTAAAAGAGATTTGAAGTTATTATTCCATTAGTTCCAGGCTCCAATAACACAAATTCATTATTAGGAAAAACAATAATTGTCAATATTGAACCTAATCACCTCTAGAAGGATGTCTAAGAAGGAGTCCAGTGGCACTTTAATAGTGGTGTTTAGGTCTATAGATAAGGAGGATTCCTATATGAGATCCAAAAAAGGAGTTCCAGTCCAGTTTTTAGTCTATAAGTGAAGAGAAGATCCCCTACAGGCCATCCATATGGATTGAGATTTAATTCTATAAAAAGAGGCTTTAAGAGAAGGCCAGACAGATGAGTGCATATATTTATGATTCAATTTCATGAGGTTACCTAGAAATTTAGATTTAAGAAAGAAATTGGAAGTTGAGTTTCCATTTATGAGACTCCACATGAAGTCATCTTGCAAGGATTGATTAATGTTGTGAAGATTGTTGATGCCCAGACCTCTATAATCAAAAGGCTTGCAAAACTTGTTCCATGAAAATGTGACGATCTTTCTTTCAATGGTGCTCTTGCACCAAACAAAGTCCTTAATGGTCATGTTTATACTCTTGATAATTGTATCCATCCATTGGTACACCATAAAATAATACACAAATTTAGAGGTGATGATAGAGTTCACCGTAATATAGGAACATCAAGATAGATGAATGGGAGGACACCTTCTCAAATACCCAACTCGTTTATAATATCAAATTTTCTGGCTGCCAGAATGTTTCTTCCAAAATTGAAAAAATACTTTCTCAAATTAATTTCATGTCTTGATACTTTCTCATAGCGTGAAAGATATTTTTTTAGTTCCTTGATGTTTTTTTATCACCTTGAGTAAATATAATTATGTTATTAGTGTATAGAAGATGGGAGGGGGCTGATGTTGTAGTTGGTTCCCTAGAAACCAACTTCTTTGTACTTTATGATAAACATATATTCATTGGATGAATATTAATAAACTCCCTATCACGTAATGATTGTTCTTCTACGTGACATAGTATGTGATGATGTCCTAAGAATTGATGTCTCACTAAAAGGTCATAGCGGATCCCTGCTATGATGAGAACCCAGAAGTGCCATGACACTATTTTTGAATATATATTCTATGGCTAGATGATATCATTTTAAGGGACACAAATGATACAAGCTATCGAGTGTGGGGACTCATGAAACTTTGAGGCACCTCTTCATGGTGTGCGCCCTTGGTAATATCTAGGGGGATATTATGAGAACAAGACCCGCGAGTTGGAGATCCACATTTATAAGTGTCATTAGATGTTCCTATCTGCGGATGTGTGTATTGGTCCTTGTAATTTAAGATTATTATTAATGGGTATTATGACTCATGCACTTAGATGTATTGACGAAAAATGTGATGATAGATGTTCGTGGCAAGGAAGAATATGTTGGGTGTGTCATGAGTAATACTACTTTAATGAATAATGAAAGAAAGGATTGTTCACTTCTACAGAAGTAGATATCTTAGGCCATTTGATGGAAATTATATAACCTAACTAAATCCATGTCCATGGTTTTCTCTAGGAAAATTCAATTCCGGGAAGTCAAAGAATGAGAAATAAAGCACATGGGTTGATGGCACTTGCATGAAACCCACTTTATTGGAGATATCGGGACAAAGAGATTATATTAAATAGTAAGTGTTCATATGAAGTGACATGTTGTTGAAACATCAACTTCTTTCTCTGGGGTTTCTTAACCCATTACTAGAGAATAATCTTAGACTTTAGGCAAGCCTGCCTAATTACAATGAGAAAGAGGCCTAAAGGATCACACACTAAGTGTAGCCAGTATCTCAGTTAAATAATTTGTTATTTTAAAAGTTAAATAAATATTATTCCCAGTTTTAGTTTAATAATTATTTAAGTACGCCAGATTGCATTTATTTCGTCACTAGTTATTCAAGAGAATATATTGGGGATGAAATATTTATTTATCGGTGAATAATGAAGTTATATTTATTTAATAAATAAATAGTCATTATTCAGGGCCCGGTAAATATTGAAGAGGATTCGTGGGCCAAGTTATGGGTCTGGTGAGAAATAATATTAAATATTATTTGGTTAAATAATATTTAAATATAACATGAATGTTAAGAACATGTCATGGAAATAATAGCATTGCTATTATTATTTGACATGGGGTTTCACATGGAATAATAAAATATGTAACTACACTTGTGCTAATTATTTATTATTACCTGGTGAAATAAATTCCATCTTATGTTATTATTCACTAATTAGCCAAGGGGTCATTCCACCAGCTAACCAATGGTTGTGCGCACAACATCCATGGAGAAAAGCTCTTGAGCCTAGAGAAATCTTCCCTTTCCAAGAATGATCTCAAGAACGAGAGAGATCTTCCTCAACTGAATCTAGGAGAACGATTTGGAAGCGATTCTAAAGCTGATCAAAGATGGACATCGCAAGAGAAAGGATCTTCTTTGTTAGCACCCCAAGACTCCTTCGGTATCGTCTGAAGATACGTGGAGTACGTGTGGATCACCACTAGAGTAATCTTATCCTTGGATTATGCATTGCAACGAAGTCGCACCTCAGACCCATGGTCGAACACATCAACGAAGAAAGAATCACTTTGGAGGTAATTATTTAATTTAATTAAATTAATTATAAACAAAATATTTCGATCCTCTTCTCAGTTCTGGGTTCTCTCCTTTTTCTTTTATCTTTGATTCAATTCTATGGATACTGGCATTTATCATCGTATTGATCCCGGATTAATCACTGATCATGGAAATTTGAAAAGTTGGTCACACACCCATCCTGCACTTCTGTTGTGCCCGGAACCTACAAGTGGTATCAGAGGGGTCATATTTTTGTTTATAATTATTTAAATAATTAATTGATGATTTACGTATTAATAATTTAGTTTTTAAATTCATGTTTAGTCATTATTGTAATCTAAATTTTGAGATCTATTCTTCCTCTTTCATTTCTCATAGATCTAACAGAAATGAATAATTTTATGATTATAATTAAATCAAGGATCTCATCAAGAGGCGCTGATGATTCTGTCCATGTAACACAACAGTACACACTGTATATTCGGAGTTACACACTGTTTTATCTACCATACACACGGTGTAATCTGGATCACACACCATGTAGTTGTGTTCAGCACATCAGGAGTAATTCGGCAATTACTCAAGCCATGTGCATTAATGACATGTGGTGTAGTTAATTCTTACATTGTGTGTTGACCAGGACAGACTGGTGCACGGTCAGCCAGACTACACATTGTGTGGCCCACTGGACACGGCGTGTAGTCCTTTCAAGTTAGGGTCAAGTCGTGTATCCCATACACAGCTTGCCTGACTAGTGATTGTGTAATGCGGAGTCGACACGGTGTGTGGCCCACTGGACACGCCGTGTACTCCGAAGATTTCCGAAGTACACCTCACACACTATTTCCACATGCATGTACTTTGGATGGATGATGAGTAGGGTACACGCTGTGTAGTTGGATCTACACGCCATGTAATTTTTCCAAATTACAAAATTTTAAAATGTTATTATTATATTATGTAACCCTTCAGACATGTTCCTTCATGTGGGCATAAAGCTGAGACACAACTTGTGATATGTGTTTGATATATATATATATAAATGTTTAATTAATATCTGCGTAATGTTAAAAGATCTGCACATCATGTATGAGTTGTATTACAATTATAATTTTGCGTGCATGTTACATGTCACAAAGAATAAAGTGTATACATGTATAATTCATGATGGGTAGTTTTGGACGGGTATTCACCAGGTTGCCTCCAAGGTACAAGTTATGTACAAGGTTATGGATGAGAATCTCAAGGAAATTTAGAAAATGATTAAGATAAAAATGATTGATTAATTAAATATAATGATTAATCGATTCGAGCGTAATTTATCTTAATAAGAAAGATTAAATAATTGAATGCTAGTTTTATTAAATGCATAATTTTTTGCATGTATGTGGATGATCTTGAGCTAGGCCAGACCTTTGTATGTGATTGGTTCCCTTTTAATTTATTTATTAAATTAAAATTGTTGGCATGCATGCCTTCTCCTCATTAATATGTAGGGTCGTCGTGCCCATGGTTTCTTTTATGTAAACCCCTATTTACCCCTCACCTACATGTGAGTTAAAAGAATATTTATTAGATGGAGCTTCCAAGCTTGTGGAGGCAGTTCAAGTTATGAGTCGAGGCGAAACCAATCCAAGGAGATACAAAGGTGGATAGGTGGAAAGCTGTAAACACGAACCTTAAAGGGTTCAATGTGTTTCTCCCCAGGTTAGGGTTAGTTTATCAAACGCTGGATAAACTAACCAATAGTAAAGCTCATGATCATACCCTTTATTTATTTATTTCAGTTGCATGGTTATTCATTATGGATGTTTGACGTGATCACATAATTAATGAACTAACAATCATAAAAGATGGAACTAAAATTAAATGGCTTATGCGTAAATATTATCTATACATGGTTAATCGCTTAAGTATATCCCACTTAATATTAACAAGCATGTGAAAAGATAATAAGTGGAAATTTACGCATAAAGGATAAAATCCATCAATTAAATATTAAGTCGGTATAGCCTCCCATTACTTCGGTTAGAATCAAACCATAGTTCAAAGTGTTTGAATAACCCTAGTTAGGGTGCTTTCAATTATCGTGGAATTCTAATTTGAGGTTTTGGGTTGAATTAACTTAGTTTACATCAATATTTGACTGCCCTAGAAGGACCTGGTGTAACTAAGAGGTAAGGGTTGAGGAAGTCATTAAGGATTTTAGGATTGGGGAGTCTACTCAACAGATCAAGGAGTTGTGAGCTAATGCAGTTGGCATTTGGAAAGCATAACTAAAACCTTTCAATTTGTTTGACCAACCCTTGTTGTGGTAATGTGAAGGGAAATATGAATCCTTACCACTAGAATGTCCAAGAAACAGGATATTCCAAAGCCAATGGTGAGGGATATTGGGTTTTGTCAAAATAGTGGGAGACTAATATATATTAATTTATTTATTCATCTATATTTATCAAGATAGATTACTAAAACTCTATTCATCTTATTTGTAGAAACAACATAAAAAATGACTTCAAACATATCATTGCAATCCATACTCGAGAAGGAAAACCATCTCACCGGCACTAATTTCCAATAGTGGAAAAGGTGCCTTTGGGTTATCCTTCGCCATGAGAGGAAACTTTATGTGCTGGAAGAGCTTTTACTAGTTGCACCAAGAAATGAGGCGAGTGATGAGGAACTCTCTATGTACGAGAAACATCTGCATGACGCTACAGATGTTTAGTTCTCATGTTATCATTCATGACCAATGAGATCTTGAAGCAACATGAGAAAATGGTTGCTTATAGCATGATGTCTCACCTTCGGGATCTCTATCAAGAGAAGGTGAGATAGGAGAGGTATGGAATCTCTAATGCTTTGTCCAATACTAAGCTTGGAGAGTCTGCGCCAGCTAGACCACATGTAGTCAAGCTTATTGGCTACATTAAGCGTCTGGAAATCTTAGAGATTAAATTCCTAGATGAGTTGCGTACAGATCTCATACATTCATCACTTCCCAAGGACTTATCTAGTTTTATTATGAATTATAATATGAGCAATAATGAGAAGAGCTTATCGGAACTTCTGACCATGATTCGCCAAGTGCATAAGGACATGGGACGTGACAAACCCATTGTCTGTATGGTGAATAAGAAGAGGAAGGACAATGAAAAGGGGCCTAAGATTTATAAACAGTCTAAAGCTCCCAATCACCGTCTGACCAAGAAGAAGAAGATCCAAAGGCATGGCAAGGAAAAGGAGGCAGTATGCTTTTCATGTGGCAAGTCAGACCACTAGAAGAGGAACTGCATCCAGAGGCAAGGGGAAGCCAATGATGCGTCCGTTATCGAGTTTAATCTTTCCATTTCTACACATTGGGTATTAGATACGGCTTGTGGTGCTCACATATGTATTCAAATTCAGGAACCAAGTAGATTTTGGAAAATTTCCAGAGAAGAGGTGGATATGTGAGCTGCCAATGGTGCTAGGCTGGATGCTCTTTCCATTGGTGACTACCTCCTCACATTGTCGATGATAATGATTTTGGTTTTACATGGTTGTTATTATGTACCTAGTGTTACCAAGAACATAATTTCTATATCGAGTTTAGATACAGATGGATTTATTTTCAAGTTTGGAAATAAATATTATTACTTTTATAAGGACAACATATGTTATGGTATGACGTATTTAAATAACAGTCTGTATGTATTAAATTACGAGAACCAAGTGTTGGCAATTGATAATGAACCAAGTGTTGGCAATTGATAATGAACCAAGTTCACATGACTCATATGACACCCAGTTGTGGCATCACCGTCTCAGTCATCTAAACAAGAAGTTTTTAACAAAGCTCTATCAAGATGGTTATTTAGACTCTTTTGAGCTAAAACCACTTGATAGATGTCACAATTGTTTATAAGGTAAAATGACCAAACCACCATTTGGTGGATAGGGTGAAAGGGTCACAGAGCTTCTAGGATTGGTACAAATTGATGTATGTGGACCATTTTCAGTAGAAGCTAGAGGTGGATATTCTTACTTCATAACTTTTACTAATGACTTGAGTAGATATGACTATATTTACTTAATGAGGTATAAGTCAGAGGCATTTGATAAATTCAGGGAATTCAAGAATGAAGTAGATAATCAGCTTGGTAAGAAGATAAAGAATATTTTATCGGATCGAGGTGGAGAATATCTTAACCAAGAGTTCATCGACCTTTTACGGGAGTCGGGGATTCTATCTCAACTCACTACACCTTATACACCACAGTGGAATGGTGTTAGTGAAAGGAAAAACCATACCTTATTGGACATGGTAAGGTCGATGATGAGTCATGCAGATCTTCCATTATCCTTTTAGGGATACACATTGCAAACTATGACATACACATTAAACCAAGTACCAACTAAGGCGGCAAATGGGATTCCCTTCAAGCTATGGAGTGGAAAGAAACCCACTTTTTCGCATACACATGTATGGAGATGCGAGACGTTTGTTAAGGCTTTCTCAGGAAACAAAATAGCACCCGGGGGGCATGAAGTGTATCTTTATAGAGTATCCCAAGGAAACAAAGGGATACTACCTATACAACCCATCAGACAATAAAGTGATTGTTTCCAGACAGACTGTCTTTCTTGAGAGGGAGCACATCTTAAAAAAGGATAATGGGAGCAAGATTGACTTCGATGAAGTTGATGCTCAAGATACACAGGAGTTGGTACAAGAAAAAGTTCCACAAGTCCCTGTGGAAGAGGTAGTTCCTAAAACACAAGTACTGCGTAAGAGTACAAGAGATGTAAGGGAACCAGAGAGATATGGTTTCCTTATCACTGAGGATGGTGACTCGTTATTATTGGACAATGCTGAACCTCTCTCCTACAAGGAAGCAGTAAAGAGTTTAGAAGCTGCAAGATAGCTAGAAGCTATGAATTCTGAGATGGATTCCATGTATCAGAACTAAGTCTAGGTTCTGGTCAATGCACCATTTGATGTAAAGGATGTTGGGTGTAAATGTTTATTCAAGAAGAAACTGGAAATGAAAGGTTAAGTTAGTACCTATAAAGAAAGGTTAGTGGCTAAATGTTTTAAATAGCGTCAAGGAATTGACTATGATAAAACCTTATCTCCAGTTTCCATGTTTAAATCCATAAGAATCATACTTTTCATAGCAGCTTTCTATGACTATGAGATTTTTCAGATGGATGTCAAAACTGCATTCCTTAACGAGAACCTTCAGGAAGATGTCTATATGACACAACCTGAAGGGTTTGTGACACCAGGTGATACTAAAAGGGTATGCAAGTTGCAGAGATCCATTTATGGATTAAAGAAAGCATCCAGATCATGAAACATTTGATTCGATGAATCCATAAGAAAATTTGGTTTAATTAAGAATGAATGTGATCCATGTGTTTACAAGCAGTTTAATGGGAATGCGGTCGTTATCCTAGTAGTGTATGTCGACGATATATTGCTAATTGGAAATGACATACCAGTCTTACAGTCAGTCAAGGATTGGTTGAACATGTGTTTCTCCATGAAGGACTTAGGTGAAGCAGCATACATTCTAGGGATCAAGATCATTCGTGATAGATCCAAGAGGTTGCATGGGCTAAGTCAAAGTACATACATTGACCAAATACAAAAGAGATTTAATATGGAACAATCCAAGAGGGGATTGGCTCCAGTGTCACATGGTATACATCTTTCCAAGAAAATGTGTCTCTAGATACAAGATGAGAACGATAGGATGAGTAAGATTACATACACTTCAACGATAGGATCCATCATGTTTGTTATGTTGTGTACCAGCTTGTTCTTGCACGGGAAGCCTAGAGAGACGACCATGCGAAGGTGGATAGCTACTATCATGATGCAGATGTTGGGGAGGGGAAGTTCCTTGTAGATAGTCTGGTTGAATTCCCTAAGACCTTCGGGTCATGTAATCTCTGAAGCCTATGGGCCATGTAATCTCTGAGCCTACATGCCTTGTAAGGGTTCTTCATCATCCCTTGAAAGGGAGGTTATCAAAAATCAATAAAAATGAAGGCCTTCAGGCCATTCGGGCTATGCATTGAGCATGGCAGGCAGATATCAAGAAGATCCAGGAGAACAGCATTAGACTACTATCAAGACTATCCTTAAATATCTGAAAAGAACTAAGGACATGTTCTCGATGTATAGAGGAGACGAGGATCTTGTTATTAGAGGGTATGCTGATGCTGGTTTTTAGACAGATCTGAATGATCTGAAGTCACAATCTGGATATGTTTTCTGTCTCAATGGAGGAGTTGTGAGCTGAAAGAGTTCAAAGCGGCCAGTTGTCACTTATTCTACAACGGAGTCCGTATATATAAAGGCTTCTGATGCAGCCAAGGAAGTTGTATGGATTCAAAACTTTGTTCAGGAGCTTGATGTGGTACCTAGTAGTAAGGATCTCATTACATTGTATTGTGATAATACTGCAGTGGTGGCTCTTGCAAAGGAGTTAATGTCACATCAACGGACAAAACACATACTTTGAAAGTATCACCTCTTGAGAGATTTCTATCAAATGAGTGAAGTTGCAGTGAGCAGAGTGTCCACAAAAGAGACCGTGGCAAACCCCTTGACTAAAGGCATATCTCAGTAAAAGCATGGATATCATGTGAGAGTTAGCGGACTGAAGGTTGTTAGCAGTTGGCTTTAGTGCAAGTGAGGGTATGTTGGAGTTGGTGCCCTAGAAACCAACTTCTTTGTACTTTATGATAAACTTGTATTCATTGGATGAATTTTAATAAACTTCTTATCACATCATGATTGTTCTTCTACGTGACATAATATGTGGTAATGTCCTAAGAATAGATGTCACGCTAAAAGGTCATAGTGGATCCCTGCTATGATGAGAACCCGGAAGTGCCATGACACTATTCTTGAATATATGTTCTATGGTCGGATGATATCATTTGAAGGGACACGAATGATACAGGCTATCAAGGGTGGGGACTCATGAAACTTTTAGGCACATTCTCATGGTGTGCGCCCTTGGTAATATCTAGGAAAATATTATGAGAACAAGACCCACCAGTAGGAAATCCACATTCATAAGTGTTATTGGATGTTCCTATCTACGGACGTTTTTATTGGTCATTAGACTTTAAGATTATTATTAATGGGTATTATGACTCGCGCGCTTAGATGTATTGACGAAAACTGCGACGAAAGATATTTATGGCGAGGTAGGATATGTTGGGTGCATCACGAGTAATACAACATTAATGAATAATGCGAGAAAGAATTTGTCACTTCTACGGAAGTAGATATCTCAATCCCTTTGATGGAAATGATATAGCCTAACTAAATCCATGACCATGGTGTTCACTAGGCAAATTCAATTCCGGGAAGTCAAAGAATGAGAAATCGAGCACATGAGTTGATGACACTTGCATGCAACTCACTTGATTGTAGATATCGGGACAAATGGATTATATTACACGGTAAGCGTTTGTATAAGGTGACATGTCATTGTGACATCAACTTCTTTCCCTTGGGTGCCTTGACCCATTGCTAGATAGTAATCTTGGACTTTAGGCAAGTCCGCCTAATGTCAACGAGAAAGACGCCTAAAGGGTCACAACTAAGTGCGGCATGTATTTCAGTTAAATAATTTATTATTTAACAAATTGAATAAATATTATCCCTTGTTGTGGTTTAATAATTATTCAAGTATGTATGATCGCATTTATTTCGTCACTAGTTATTCGAGAAAATATATTACGGACAAAATATTTATTTATCGGCGAATAATACAGTTATATTTATTTAATAAATAGTCATTATTCAAGGCCCGGTAAATATTGAGGAGGATTGGCGGACCAAGTTATGGGTGCGGTGATAAATAATATTAAATATTATTTGGTTAAATAATATTTATATATAACATGCAAGTTAAGCACATGTCATGGAAATAATAGCATTGTTATTATGATTTGACATAGGGTCCCACATGGAATAATAAAATAACTAACGACACTTGCGCTAATTATTTATTATTACCCGGTGAATTAAATTCTCCGTTATGTTATTATTCTCTATTTAGCTAAGGGGCCATTCCACCGGTTAACCAATGGTTGTGTGCACAATATCCTTGGAGAAAAGCTCTCGAGCATAGAGAACTTTTCCCTCTCTAAGAACACTCTTAAGAACGAGAGGGATCCTCCTCCACCGGGTCTAGGAGAATGCTTTGGAAGTGATTTTCAAGGCGATCAAAGGTGGACATCGCAAGCGAAATGATCTTCCGTGCTAGCACCCAGAGACTCCTTCGGCGACGTCCGAAGATACGTGAAGCATGTGTGGATCACCGCTAGAGGAATCTTATCCTTGGATTCTACATCGCAACGAAGTCGCGCCTCGAACCCGTGGTCGAACGCATCAACGAAGAAAGAATCACCTTGGAGGTAATTCTTTAATTTAATTAAATTAATTATAAGCAAAATATGTCGATCCTCTTCTCGGTTCCAGGTTCTCTCCTTGGTCTTTTATCTTTGATTCAATTTCGTGGATACTGGCGTTTATCGTCGTATTGATCCCGAATTAATCATCGATCATGACAATTTGCAAAGTTGGGTACACGCCCGTCCTGCGGTTCCGCTACGCCCGGAACCTACAGCTGAAAGACCTCTGGCAGCCCTGATATTCTTCAAATTTCCATTGTCAACCTTGCTAGAAATAAGTCTGCTGAGGTAGCCCTTAGCAATGGAAAAAATGACTACTGAGAGGTCGTCACCTTGCCTAACACCTCTTGAGCAAGTGAAGTACCATTTAGGTGAGCCATTTATCACCACAGAAATATGGGATGAGATTCTTTTCACCCAATTGATAAAAATTCCATCAAATCCAAAGCTAGAAAACACTTTGCATATGAAGTTTCAATCCATCGTGTCAAAAGCTTTTTTGATATTGAGATTCAAGGCGATGTAACCTCCTCTTGTGGTCTTTTTATGTAGACTAACACACTCAAAGGCTGTGATTAGAAAATCTTGAATGATCCTACCTTTGATGAAACCAAACTGATTCAGAGAGACAATCTCGTTGGAGATGTTGGACACCCTATTTGTAAGGATTTTTCTAATGATTTTGTAAATAGTGTTGACTAAGGAAACCAGCATGAAGAGGTGAATTTTGTTGGCAATCCTCACCTTCAGATTGAGAGCAGTAAATTGAGCATTGACATCTTGAGTAAGGGAGACTCCTTTGAAAAAAATGATGAACAAACCTACATATGTCATGTTGAATAATATCCCAATAGGTTTGAAAAAACCAGTCATAGAATCCATCCAGTCCAAGAGAGCTGCCAGAGTTGAGGCCAAAAATAGCTTTCTTGATTTGGAATTCTAGGGGAAGAGAAATGAGCCTAGAGTTTTCCTCACGATCAACAAGTGTAGGTATGATTCCATCAATCAATTCAGAACTGGTGGAAGGGCCATTAAAGAGATTTTTAAAATATGAGACCATATGAGCCGAAAGAACTTGCCTATTATCCACGATCCGATCATCATCTTTAAGCAAAGACAAGGGCTTGTAGGCTTTCCTAGCTCATTGGAGGGAGTTGAAGAACTTAGAGCTTTTGTTGCTATCCTTGAGCCATTTGGCTATAAAAGCCTCCTTTTTCATACCATCCCTCATCTTGAGAGGATTGTTTAGATTGCAAGAGACTTCCGCTTCCTTCTCAATTCCATGAGATAAATCATAGCAAGTGCAGTCTTCCTCAATATGATGAAGAGAGTCCTCAAGGGAGCAATGTATTTTTCAAGCGAGCTAAATTTCTCCCTGCTCTATGTTTTCAATTTCCACTTTAGCATCCTAAGTTTGAGGATGCATGCAAAGGGGTCATTCCTATAGTTAGCTAATAACCAAACATCTTGGACCAACTTGTTGCATTCAAAATGTAATAACCAGTCATTGTTAAACCTGAAAGAAAGAAGGAGCTTCCTGCTTCTGGTTTCAAAGTCGGCAAGAATTGGATGATGATCAGGATTGAACCTTGATAAGGTTTCACATGAGATGGAATCCCAGGCATCTAGGACTACCAAGTGTACTTATATCAATTGAACCTGAATCCCAAGAATTGGTGTTGTCCTAGGCATCTAGGACTACCATGAGATGGAATCCCAGGCATCTAGGAATTGAACCTGTCAAGTTTGTTGGCCACCATTCTATTAAGCAATTTTCTATACCAAGTGTACTTGGCACCAACAAGATTGAAATAGAATTGGTGACAACACCTATTTTCTCATCTGGATTAAGAATAGCATTTAAGTCACCCAGAACACACCATGCTCCCATGTTCATGTCATTCACAGCCTCAATTTCCTGCCAAAGATTTCTTCTATCTTGATACCTATTGTGAACGCAGATGGAGCACCAAAATCGAAAGCCCATGTACTTGAAGGAACACATGACCATCTGTTCACAGGAGCTAATCGAGTGGAGGTCTTCAAGAGAGGAATGAGCTATGACCCACAGATTTTTTACCTTTGTGGTGCATCTATTGGAATCAAGTAGATAGTAGCCCATGGATTCAAGGTTTGTAAGTCTGGAGGAAGATGTTCTTTTTCTTCATTCAGACAACCCAAAGAGAATAGGTTTGTGCTTCGGAATATGGAGTCTGAGGGAACTGTCCGTTTCAGGATTGGCCATTCCTAGACAGTTCTAGAAGAATATCTTTATTTTCACTTAGATTTGGGGTTTGAACCCCCACCCCCTTTTTCTTTTCACACCTGGCTTCTTTTTCTTGGAGTGTTTCCAAGGCCTGCCTGCTTTCTCCATCCTAGGCACTGGGGTTTGATTCTGCAAGTTGTTGCAATCATTGGACATTGTCCTGTTGGAACTATCACCAATACACTCAACTTCCTTGGCGGTGGGATCGTCATCCAAAGAGTCCTTTACACAGGGAGAGTCAACCCGTACAGGGTGAGGACAGGCATGAGAGTCCAGTGCGGTTTGAATACCAGCATCAGAGCCCTCACCATCTGGACGGTAGTTCAAAGGTTCCAAGACATCCCGATTGGACATGAAATCGGCCTCATGATTGTCAGCTGCACCCAGGTCAGTGAACTGAGAAGCTTCTAATCCATCTAGGTGATTTCTGCCCGGCTACATAGTGCAAACTAGGCCATGATCTCCTGGGAAATCTCCTCTGCCAGTCCATGATCAACAAGTCTGTCATCCTCCTTAGTCCCCAAGACCACAACAGTGGCAGAATTGGTAGTGTGAGGAGGTATTTTTGTGAACTCGGGTTCCTCCTCCTCCACTTCAGAAAAGGCTGCTCATGATTTCTTCAAGGGAATTTTGACACCAGAAAGATCCTTCTGGGAAGTGGATTTTCCCATGTCTTCAGAGACAGATTTTTTAGAAGGTTTACCTTTTTTAACCATGAAACCTTTATCATTGCACTTTCGATTGACTTCCTTCCAGGCTTTTGTATCCAGAGCAGCTTTGACTACTTTTGAATTACCCTGAAATTAGCAATAGAGTGACCAACGATTTTGCAAACACATAACGGAGGCATATATTCATACTCCACTTTAACTTCAATTTTCTGCTCGTTAGCAACAAGAGTTAAGAAATATGAAAGCTTGGCGTCCAGGTTAGTATCCACAAGGACTCTTGCATAAAATCCGAGCTCTCCTTCAACTGTGCACTGATCCAGTTTGAGAGGGATGCCCACACAGGAGGCCAGTTCATTAGGGATATTGGGGTTCCAGAATACCCAATTTAGGCCATGGAGTCTAATCCATATCTGAGCAGAAGATTTCTTTTGAGAAAAGGGACTGAAGTTGATGTCCCATTCTGAAATTCTAAAGAATCCTAATTTTAGGTGCAGATTTCCTGTCTTCCAGGCCACATTGAAATCCTCCGCATTGTTGAGGATAATATGGAAGTAGCCCTTGTCGATCGGAATCAGCCTCCAGCAGCGAATATTTCAGCAATGTGAAATCATCTCCTTTAGATCTACTGAGAACCAAGGCTTATCCCCCTTCGTGTACGTGAAATGACCTAAAATGGAATGCTTGCATAGTTCGAGCCGCCGCTGAAGAGCTTCCGGGTCTGCCGCCACTGAAATACCACCATCGTCAAGATTGTTTACCTTGCATTCACGGAGCGCATCCCCCTTGATCGAATCTGAGAAGCCCGAGAGAACCTCCGCAAAGGACACTCCCTTGCTTTTCGGAAGATTTCGATTGGGATCTGTCGCCACCTTGCACGTATTAGGAGGTGAAATGCGAGGTTCTTCCCTGAACGCGAATTCCCAATCCGGATAGAATGATGACTTGATTCACTAAAAACTAGGGTTAAGAAGGATCTCCATCTTCGAAGCTCAAGATCTCGTTCGCCGCTCTCGATCGCCGCTCTCGACATCTTCCCACTAATTATCATATCAAGAATAATGTAGACAAATTCTTGTTAATGATCGTGTTGTAAATTCAAGCAAAAATTATGAATCGATCATGAGGAGATGAAGCCAGGAGTGCCGGGAAAAAAAGATAATATAATTAGATAATGAGATCATTAAATGAGGATATTTTTGGAATATCCATTGAGTTGAAAAATGAGTACGAGGAAAATCATGAGAATCAAAGATGAGTTATTTTATTTTACCACTCTTGTGCTAGTGGGTGCTTTGTCCCCTCATCACACAACTTATGGAATTGAAATTGAAAGGATCTAGTAAATGCAACCACCTACACATGATGAGTAGTTTGAGGAGAACGAAAAAAAATGGAAGAAGGATTCATTGCAGGTGTGCAGTGTAGATTACACAATAGTCAAGAGAGTAAGAGATCTTGAAGAAGAACTAAAATCCGATCTAACCTATAGAGAATAAGAATAGAGAATCTGAAAATGTGTTGAAATTCAATGTAGAAGTAGTAAAAGAAGAGTTCCACATGTACAGTTGGATAGATACAGCCGAGGAAGGAGAAAGAAAAAGGTGTTATTATAGTCGAGGTTGTCAACCTCTGCATATTATATTTATGCAGAAGTTTAAAATGGAGGATATAAGAGAAGAAGATTTGAATTATAGGTGAAAATATAGGTTCAACAGAAATATAAGTTGTATAGTTTCAGAGATCGAGTTACCTTTGTTCATCTGTGAAGGTATTAAAAGAAACATGTCGCGCCCCCTTCTTATGGACTGAGATGAGAAAAGTGAAAGTAAAAGAATAAAAGGGGAGAACATATTTTGGAGATGAGAAACCCCACCCTACCATGTCGATTAGGGGGAGAAGAATTTTCACCCCTCTTCATTTATTGTCAATTAGGGGGAGAAGAATTAGATTAACTAATAGAGTTAATTTGAAATTGAAAACAAACACAATGGGAAAGATTGAAGTGTCAAAATGCATTTGGTTTTATTTTTTGTTAACCAATATTGTTTTCAAGCATCTTGATAATGTAATTAATGCAAATGTCATGTCTCGAGTGAAGCCGTGAGAATCCTCACATTACATGGAGATTGTAGATGCAACCAATATGGTTTGGGTAAGGAGAAGAAATAAATGCTACCATGGAGACTCAAAGTAACTTCATATATTTATTGTAGAGGATGGAAGCATAGTCCATTATATGTTATATAGAATGAGTTGTTTCCATTATCAAAGATCCAAAAGGAACAACGTCATTCTATTTTAGAGAAGATCATCATGTCTATACAAGTTCCAAATCTTATAGAAGCATTTTCTACAACAATCAATTTTGAAGTTGAATAGCTAAGAGAAGCTAGTTGCTACACCAATACTGGACAACTTGGATAAATTTACATAAAATGTATAAACATGCTTATTGTTTTGGAAGAAGAGCTTGCTAGTATTAGGAAATCCATCCTTCAAGTACCCTACATTTTGGTTACTAAAACCAGTGAAAAATACCCTTAGATGAAGGCTGATTTGAATTGAGATAACTCAATATTGATTTGAGTATAGTTGAACAAGATCTGGAAGACGAGTTCATTGAAATACCCTATTTCAAGGGTTTAATAATTTTAAACACCATAGAAGTGTGGTTTAAATTGTTTGGAATTATTTTAAAAATTCCAATAATTATTTGAAGATGTTCAGAGATAATTTGAAGAGGTTTGAGAAGGATAGAAAATTATCAATGCCCCCTAATACTATTTAAAGAAATTTGGATTTTATATATAGAGTTCGAAAGAGTGATGATGAAAATTATCCAACACGGCCAGTGCGTAAGAGAATTTATCTATGTGGAAGAAATTTTTCAATCTTGTACGACAATTTAGTATGAACACAATCCAGTATAAAGGAGCTGAAAGACCAAGGGAATTTATTTATCTGAGCCATCCCATAAGATATTTGTATCGTACATAAGTAAATTAGGTTATGTTTAGAATGTCATGTAAGTAAATTATCTTATGAGAGCCCCACACAAATTGTTGGAGTTGGGGGACTAGAACCAACTACTTTGTACTTTATTCATTAATAAAAGCTTATCACGTCTTGATTGTTCTTCTGCGTGACAATGCATGTGATAATGTCCTAAGGATAGCTGTTGCATTAAAGGGTCATTGTCACGACCCCCTCCCACCAAAGATGCCCCTCCTGAGCTGGCAATGGCGAAAGGGAGATAATGACCCCCGAGTCCCGCCTCCAGTAGGCCCCGGGGTGGCGACTAGAACCAAGGGTATGAGTTTTTCACAAATATGGGAGACATTACCCTTTTTATTTTTAAAGATCGGGAAATAGGACAAGTCAACCACCAAAAAGGGAAAGAGCAAGTGTATAGAAATAAACCCAAACCAATCCCACATGCATGTTTAAACAATTTTATAACAAGGTACAAGTACAAGAAAGCTCAAAGTACAATACCAAAAGAAAAAAAAGGTACAACAACAGCAAAAACTCCAACTGTCCGACTAGTAAGGTCCCGCACGACCCTGGTAGTCCTCCTGGAGACCTGAAAGTAAACGTAGGGTGAGCATACAAGTATACTCAGTAGGGAAACCTAAAGCTCTCGTGCACAAGTGGGGAGACATCCTAATGTCCCGTGAGAACAACAGAAGAAACCTAGAAAGGAATTCTATCCACCCAACCTCACCAGCCACACTCACCAAAATACAAGCACAACAGGTAGTAGTAGTATATAAGAACAAGAGTATTGGGTACCCCACACCATTTCCCTTTAGTTAGCTGCTCTTCCTAACGACGAACATCCTGACGCCGCCACACTCTCCCCACCCGCACACACCTGGGCCTCACCACCACGTCTCCCGCCCGCACACACCTGGGCCTCACAACCACCTATCCCGCCCGCACACACCTGGGCCTCACAACCACATATCCCGCCCGCACACACCTGGGCCTCACAACCACATATCCCGCCCACACACACCTGGGACTCATCCCGAAGATTCTTGGGAAAAAGTAGAACCTACCCGAAGAGTCTTGGGCCTAAGCCACCCCAATCGAAACCTACCTGGAGAGTCTTAGGTGTAAGGTCGCCTCAAGCCATCACAACCTAGGGGAGAAGGAGCAGGAAGGAGCTAGTAAATAAGGGAAAAACACCCTCTCCCATGAAATGAGAGTGTTCGACACTAAGTGATCAACATGGGTGGGGTGCGATAAAACAAAAAAGATACAGATATATATATATACCAACCACACAGCCCAACCTATGGCTTCTAAATAAAGAAACTAAGCACGTGCATCGGCATTGCTACTATGAAGCATGCATACAACAAACAACTCCAACCCCATTTAGGTTTTCATGTTTCAGCAGAATTAGTTTATTTAGTTCCTTAACTACTGGGAAACTATCCACAACCAACCACATCAATCGTTCGTAAACATATCCCTGTCATCCACAAATCAAGTTAGGAAAAACATAAGCAGCACAACAAAGTCCTTTTTATCAACCAACCAACCCCATTGATTATTATTTCCGTTTCATTACCACGCCCCACCATTCATTAAATCTTCCACTTTTATTTAATATTCACAACCCACAACCCGTTCACATTCAACCCATCCCCGCAGCCCTACTGCCAACTACCATAACCACAACCGCACCGAAACCCGTACATCATTATCCCTTTAATACCATTTATCGCAGCCCCGCTGCCTGTTACCAACATAACATTCACACCAACCCATAACCAAGCCAACCGCAGCCCCGCTTCTCACCCAAACCACAACAACCCACAAAACACCCCCCATCACATGCCACGTATCCAAACCAACACCCATATGTTCATCATTCCAATTTTGTTTAACCGGGGTGATCACACAAGGGTTCCAGATTTTCATTTAATCAGCCAACTTTACGTGATTAACCAAATTCCACATTCCACAAAAAATGGTCTAGAAAGATAGGGCAACATTTAATTGCGCAAGCAAAGGCCCCCAACGACCGTGATTTTCAGTAAGCAGAAGCTCATTCAATTCACAACATAATATCACAGGATATAAAGTAACAACAATCACAACTTCCCATCCCCGTTATATAAGCCAGTTATTATCTTTATTAAACCGGTTCAAAAGTGTTTCACGTAAACAATAGAACACCCACCCCGCATGATGCACAAATTAGAGAGACGAAGGTAAAATCCCTACCTCAACAGGTTCCTGATTGTAACGCTCCCCCGGATCAACCTTAGAGGACGTCCATCGGCGTCCGTCACTTCTGTCGGGTCCCGGAAAAACCTCCTCGGGTGGAAGTCGGAAAGGAAAGGCTGAAGGAAAGACAACAGATCCAAGCTCGGAAGCTCCGCCTTGTCGTTACGATCCCGTGGCCACTGACGGATCATAAATTGGAGCTCGAACGAAGAAGTTATGGAAGGAAGAGCCTTCGAGTCTCTTGAGAGAGCTCTGCTCAGAGGAGAGGGGAGGAGAGGGGTGATTTGAAAGGAGGAGGGGACCCCTCCTTTTATAGGCGAGAAAAGGAAAAGTACACGGCGTGTACTTTATGGTACACGACGTGTACTCGGTTATTTCACACGGTCTCCACGCGGCTTCCAACACGGCTCTGCGGCCGTTGACTGGTCAACACACGGTTTGAGGGTAACGCATACGCGAGGAAGGACTACACGACGTGTAGAACTGGTCACACGGCGTGTACTCATTTATTGCACACGGCAAGGACACAACTCCAACACGGTACACGACCGTTGACTGGTAACGTGTATGCAGGGAAGGACTACACGACGTGTAGAACTGGTCACACGGCATGCACCCATTTATTGCACATGGCAAGGATACGGCTCCAACACGGGGTATACCCAGAAAGGGGGTACATGGCGTGTACTCAAACTACACGGCGTGTAGTTTCAAAATTCTAGAAAGTGTGGGAAAAGTCCATTTTACCCTCCAGAACACTTCTTGACCTTCTTTTTGACAAAGGAATGGACCAGAGAGGTCCGGGCCATTACATCAGATACCTCTTAAAACATTCTCGTCCCTAAGAATTCAAAAACCAACCCAGAGGAAACTCAACAAGATACCTCTTAGGGTTCTCGTAATAACAGGAACCCAACCAACAACCCCAATCATATGTGTTAGGAATTCCTTCTCCTATGTCGAGATATTATCCTCTTTAGGCGGCACTGAATCGCCTGCACAGGTTTAATCACATCCTCATTAATGCGTCTCGATTAAGAATTGGGTATTCCCACTTTCATACATTAGGATTTTTTTCAACTCAAACTACCCCCAACACCACACAACCAACACACTGCCCGAACACGTGGTTTTGGGAAATTCCTTCTCCTACATCGAGATATTATCCGCTTTATGCGGCACTGACTCACCCGCACGGGTTCAATCACATCCGCATTAATGCGTCTCGATTAAAGGTCAGGTTTTTCCCTTTCCCCACACATCCGGACATGTCACACATTACCAGGGAACAAGGAAACAAAAAGGTCTCACAACTGACAAGCCAAGCATTCCATATATCAAAGGTACAGAGTACAACATCAACACAAGCTCAGAAGAACAAGGGAAAAAACACAAGTCAAAACAACTCCAGGTACTGAGCGTGCATCTGGGTCTCCCGCTCCCAAGAACTCTCCTTGAGGACGCCATGTCTCAACAACACACGAAACAAGGGAATGGTTCGTCCACGGAGAAACTTCTCTTTACGATCTTTGATTCTAACTGGTCGTTCCTCAGAGGTCGCGTCGTCCCCCATATCTAGCTCTCCCCAGTCAATAACGTGGGAGTCGTCGTGTAAGTACCGACGAAGCTGGGAGACATGGAAGACGTCATGAACCTTCTCCAACTGAGGTGGCAGGGCCAGCTGATATGCCACCTCGCCGACTCGCCTCAACACCTCAAAAGGTCCGATGAACCTAGGTGAGAGCTTGCTCCCTTTTCCAAACCTCTACTGCCCCCGTCGAGGGGAAACCTTCAAGAACACATGATCCCCCACCTCGAACTCCAAGGGCCTCCTCCAACGATCAGCATAAGACTTCTGTCGGTCCTGAGCCGCTTTCATCCTCTCATGTAGAAGCTGGACTTTCTCTGTGGTGCTCTGCATTACCTTTGGCCCAAGAGAACCTGTCTCACCAACCTCTGCCCAGCAAATGGGTGAACAACATGGACTTCCATACAAAGCCTCAAACGGTGCCATGCCAATAGTAGAGTGGAAGCTGTTGTTGTAGGCAAACTCCACTAAAGGCAAGTGTCGTACCCATGATCCTCCGAAATCCAGAATGGATGCTCGTAGCATGTCCTCCAACGTCTGGATAGTCCGCTCCATCTGCCCATCGATCTGGGGGTGGAAGACAGTGCTAAGGCGTAGCTGGGTTCCAAAAGCATGCTGTAACCCCCTCCAGACTCGTGAGGTAAACCGAGTATCCCGATCTGAGACGATAGTCTTCAGGACTCCATGAAAATGCACCACCTCGTCTATGTACCACTGTGCTAAGGTAATCACCGGGCCTGACTCCTTAATTGCTAAGAAGTGAGCTGATTTCGTCAGCCGATCCACCACTACCCAGATAACATCATAACCACCCTGAGCTCTGGGTAGTCCTGTGACGAAGTCCATTGAGATGTCTTTCCACTTCCACTCGGGGACATCTAAAGGACGCAACAAACCACTGGGAACATGGTGTTCAGCCTTCACTTGCTGACACACTAGGCATCTAGCCACAAACTCCTCCACTGCCCGTTTTACCCTGGGCCACCAAAACTGTTCCCTCAGGCCTCGGTACATTTTTGAAACTCGTGGATGTACCGCTAAGGCTGAGCTATGGAACTCACGGAGAACTCCCTCACGCATCGCCTCCGGAACAAACAACCTTCCATGGAAAAGCATCTGATGTCGGTTGTCCTCTGACCATCCCTCTGGAGCGTTCCCCTGATCGACACGATCCCGCATCACTTCCGCCTCGGAGTCCCCCCACTGAGACTCTTCCACCTGCTGCAACAAGGAGGACTGCACCGTCATCTGAAACAAACAGCCTCTAACACCTTCTTCCCTTGCATCCAAGTGCAAGGGACCCAATTCTCCCATCGCTTTTCCAAGCATCAACGGATTCCCGAACTACTTCCTGATGTGACTTCCTGCTCAGGGCATCAGCCACAATGTTGCCCTTACCTTCAGTGTAAGAGATCTCAAAGTCATAGTATTGGAGAAACTCGACCCATCTCCGCTGCTGTAAGTTCAGGTCACGCTGGGAGAAGATATAACGCAGGATCTTGTGATCTGAGAAGACCACAAAGCACTCCCCAAAGAGGTAATGTCGCCACAACTTCAGTGAAAACACTATTGCTTCAAGCTCCAGGTCATGGGTGGCATAGTTACGCTCGTGAGGGCGCAACTGCCTAGACCCTTAACAGATCACACCCTTCTTCTACATCAGCACGCACCCCAGACCAAGGCCAGAAGCATCACAAAACACTTCATACAACAACCCTTCCTCTGACAACCTGAGTATGGGAGCACTGACCAACTTCTCCTTCAGGTAGTCAAAAGATTTTTGGCACTGCTCGCTCCATAGGAAGACCTAGTTCTTCCTAGTCAAAGCTGTCAAAGGAGCAGAAACTCGAGAGAAGTCCGAAACGAACCTCCGATAGTAACCTTATAACCCCAGGAAACTATGAAATTCTGCCACGCTCTTGGGTGCTGCCCAAGAAAAAACTACCTCCATCTTCGACGGGTCCACTGACAATCCATGCTGAGACACCACGTGCCCAAGGAAGTGTACTTCTTGTGTCAATAACTTACACTTCGACAATTTCCCGTAAAGCTGGTGGTGTTTAAGGAATTCCAAGACTGCCCTGAGATGCTCAACGTGCTCCTCCTCTTACCTTGAGTAGATCAGGATGTCATCGATAAACACAACGACGAACCGGTCCATAAACTCTTGGAAGACAAAGTTCATAAGTCCCATGAACACATCTGGTGCATTCGTAACTCCAAACGACATCACTACAAACTCGAAGTGTCCATACCTTCACCTGAAAGCCGTCTTCGAGATGTCACTATCCTTTACCCTTAGCTGATGATATCCCGATCGCAGATCAATCTTAGAGAACCAACCTGCTCCCCTCAGTTGGTCGAAGAGATCATCTATCCTTGGGAGGGGGTAATGGTTCTTGACCGTTACCTAGTTCAACCTTCGGTAGTCTATGCATAGCCTGAGACCACCATCTGCCTTCTTCACAAACAAAACTGGAGCACACCATGGCGACACACTGGGTCGAACAAAACCCTTCTCCATCAGATCGTCAATCTGAATCCAAAACTCCTGTAACTCCGAAGGTGCCCTCCGATAAGGGGCCATCGAAATCGGACGGGCACCAGGCTGTAAGTCTATCCCAAACTCAAAATCACGTCGGGGGGGGGGGGGGGTAGAGTCACAACCTCCTTAGGGAAAACATCGAGGAACTCCCCAACAACCTCTGGGACATCCATCATCTCTGTATCAGTTGGAACCACTGATAACCCACCTAATAAGGAAAGTAAAGGCTCCACACGCCAGCTTCCCACCTGATAGCTCCTCTCGCCAACAAAAGCTACACGCTACCCATCCACATCAGAGAATACGACTCTTCTCCGGAAGCAGTCGATAACGGAACTAACAGAAAACAACCAGTCGATGCCTAGGATGACATCGTATGGCTACATATGTAATAGAAGAAGGTCCCCACTAGATCGATGTGGTCCCAACGTCAGCCCACATCCCCGGAAAACACAAGATACGCTGGTCTGGCCTCCAACTGGTGTACTCAGTACCAGTGGTACGGAAAGTCTCTCTACGTCTAGTCCCAAGGAATGGGCTAGACCAGGTGCAACAAAGGAGTGCGAAGCTCCCGAATCAAACAAAGTAGAAACAAGAGTGCTGAACAAACAAATAGTACCTCGCACCACCTCTGGTCCTGCTGGAGCTGTCAACTCTGCTGCGTGCAACTGTCCACGCCCAGCTCCTCTGCCTCTTTGATGTCGTCCACTTCCCCGACCATGCCCTGGTCGAGGTCCCTGAGGAGCACCCTAAGGTCGGCCTCCTCCTGTAAAGTCTGACCTCGGAGGGGCATGGTCCTGCTGCTGCTGGAAGGGCCTCGCTAGCAACTGGTGCTGCTGAGGTGGGCGCTGAACCTTCCCACCTCCACCGTACTGAGCTCGGGTCGGGAACCAACTCTGAACGTGCCCAAAACCTCCACAAGAAAAACACTTCGGTCCTGGGCTCGTGAAAAAGGGACGAGGACCCGAAGATCTAAACTGGAACTGCTGGGGCCTGCTCCCCACTGGCCTGAACCTGGAAGGTCCCATCGCAGGAGACCTGCTACTGACTGCCTTCCCCTTCGACGAGCCTAGCTGGTTCCCCACTCGGGGTGCACCTCCCAGCGAGTGCATCCTCTCTACAACCTCTGCCTTCTTCTACACCTCCAAGTACGTCAGAAGGGTGAAGGGGGTGATAGTATACTGGAGCGAAGGACGAAGCGCCTCCTCCAAACGTCTCGCACGAGACTCCTCATCCAGAAAGAGATCTAGAGCAAAGCATAGGAGATCTTTGAACTTGATCCCCAACTCTCATACCGACATACTCCCCTGCTGAAGGGAGAGTAACTCATGCCGCTTCTACGCCTTGATTATGGAAGAAAGGAATTCCTCTTGGAATTCCTTCTCAAAGTCAGCCCAAGGAACCTCTGCCTCTATCCTCTCTCTGAGGTAGGGCGTCCACCACTGTCGCACGACACCTCTCAGCTGACTGACTCCTAGGGGAACCCAATACTCCCTCGAAGCACGGATCAAGGTAAAAGTGATCCCTAGCTCCTAAAGCCACCCCTCCATCTCCGTATCCGAAGTACTACCCTCGTACTTCTTGAGGGTCTGCCGCTGGAAAGAACGGAGAGTCTTCTGCCACTGGCTATCTTCCTCCTCTCGGTCAATCCTCAACTGATCGACTGCCTAAATTTGCTGGGCCTCAGCCATCTGAGCCACCCGGGGATGACGTCCAGGTGCCATAGCTGTACGGTAAACAAGGATCGCCTAAGCCCAAGTAGTAAGGAAAAATTCAAGGTTTTATTTTATCATTTTATATCAATTTCTTTCCCAGAACACCCAAATCAAGTAAAACACAACCGTGATGATGCATGTACCTTTCCTAGGGTCTCTAACCTACAATCAATATAGTCTCACTTGGTCATTCGGTAGGCTTAGAGTCCTTGCATTGGATCACGGGGGGCCCTAAAATCCTATGTCCTAGCCGGTCTTCCCTGACCTATGTCACGCACCAAGATTAACTAACACTGTTTCCCTACCATCCCATTCAATCCTTGCTGTGCCTAACTCCAGACTCCATCCTATCTCTCAACCATCACCTCTGATACCATTCTGTCATGACCCCCTCCCACCAAAGATGCCCCTCCTGAGCTGGCAATGGCGAAAGGGAGATAATGACCCCCGACTCCCGCCTCCAGTAGGCCCCGGGGTGGCGACTAGCACCAAGGGTATGAGTTTTTCACAAATATGGGAGGCATTACCATTTTTATTTTTAAAGATCGGGAAATAGGAAAAGTCAACCACCAAAAAGGGAAAGAGCAAGTGTATAGAAATAAACCCAAACCAATCCCACATGCATGTTTAAAAAATTTTATAACAAGGTACAAGTACAAGAAAGCTCAAAGTACAATACCAAAAGAAAACAAAGGTACAACAACAACAACAACAACTGTCTCACTAGTAGGGTCCCGTACGACCCTGGTAGTCCTCCTGGAAACCTAAAAGTAAACATAGGGTGAGCATACAAGTATACTTAGTTAGGAAACCTAAAGCTCTCGTGCACAAGTGGGGAGACATCCTAATGTCCCGTGAGAACAACAGAAGAAACCTATCATGGAATTCTATCCACCCAACCTCACCAGCCACACTCACCAAAACACAAGCACATCAGGTAGTAGTAGTATATAAGAACAAGAGTATTGGGTACCCCACACCATTTCCCTTTAGTTAGCTGCTCTTCCTAACAACGAACGTCCTGACGCTGCCACACACTCCCCGCCCGCACACACCTGGGCCTCACCACCACGTCTCCCACCCGCACACACCTGGGCCTCACAACCACATATCCCGCCCGCACACACCTGGGCCTCACAACCACATATCCTGCCCGCACACACCTGGGCCTCATCCTGAAGATTCTTGGAAAAAATTAGAACATGCCCGAAGAGTCTTGAGCCTATGCCACCCCAATCAAAACCTACCTGAAGAGTCTTAGGTGTAAGGTCGCCTCAAGCCATCACAGCCTAGGGGAGGAGCAGGAAGAAGCTAGTAACTAAGGGAAAAACACCCTCTTCCATGAAATGAGAGTGTTCGGCACTAAGTGCTCAACATGGGTGGGGTGCGATAAAACACAAAAGATATAGATATATATATATACCAACCACACAGCCCGACCTATGGATTCTAAACAGGGAAATTGAGCACGTGCCTCGGCACTGCTACTACGAATCATGCATACAAAAAACAACTCCAACCCCATTTAGGTTTTCACGTTTCAGCAGAATTAGTTTATTTATTTCCTTAACTACTAGGAAACTATCCACAACTGACCACATCAATCATTCATAAACATATCCCTGTCATCCACAAATCAAGTTAGGAAAAACATAAGCAGCACAACAAAGTACTTTTTATCAACCAACCAACCCCATTGATTATTATTTCTGTTTCATTACCACGCCCCACCATTCATTAACTCTTCCACTTTTATTTAATATTCACAACCCACAACCCGTTCACATTCAACCCATCCCCGCAGCCTTACTGCCAACTACCATAACCACAACCGCACCGAAACCCATACATCATTATCCCTTTAATACCATTTATCGCAGCCCCTTTTCCCGTTACCAACATAACATTCACACCAACCCATAACCAAGCCAACCGCAGCCCCGCTTCTCACCCAAACCACAACAACCCACAAAACACCCCCCATAACATGTCACGTATCCAAACCAACACCCATATGTTCATTATTCCATTTTTGTTTAACCGGGGTGATCACACAAGGGTTCTATATTTTCATTTAATCAGCCAACTTTACGTGATTAACCAAATTCCACATTCCACAAAAAACGGTCTAGAAAGATAGGGCAACATTTAATTGCGCAAGAAAAGGCCCCCAACGACCATGATTTTCAGTATGCAGAAGCTCATTCAATTCACAAAATAATATCACAAGATATAAAGTAACAACAATCACAACTTCTCATCCCTGTTATATAAGCCAGTTATTATCTTTATTAAACCGGTTCAAAAGTGTTTCATGTAAACAATAGAACACCCACCCATTATGATGTACAAATTAGAGAGACGAAGGTAAAATCCCTACCTCAACAGGTTTCTGATCACAACGCTCCCCCAGATCAACCTTAGAAGACGTCCGTCGGCGTCCGTCACTTCTGTCGGGTCCCGGCAAAACCTCCTCGGGTATAAGTCGAAAAGGAAAGGCCAAAGGAAAGACAACAGATCTAAGCTCGGAAGCTCTGCCTCATCGTTACGATCCCGTGACCGCTAACAGATTGTAAATCGGAGCTCGGACGAAGAAGTTATGGAAGGAAGAGCCTTCGAGTCTCTTGAGAGAGCTCTGCTCAGAGGAGAGGGGAGAATAGGGGTGAGTTGAAAGGAGGAGGGGACCCCTCCTTTTATAGGCGAGAAAAGGAAAAGTACATAGTGTGTAATTTATGGTACACGGCGTGTACTCGGTTATGGATCACATCATATCGTGACCAGAACACTTCTTGACCTTCTTTTTGACAAAGGAATGGGCCGGATAGGTTCGGGCCATTACAATCATAATGAATCCCTACTATGATGAGAACCCAAAAGTGCCATAAAACTATTCTTGAATATATTTTCTATGGCCTGATGATGTTATTTGAGGGACACAAATAATATAGGTCATTATGGGAGAGGACTCATAAAACTTTGAGGCACCTTCTCATGGTGTGCACCCTTAGTAATGTCCAGGAGGATAATATGAGAACGAGACCCACCAGTAGGAAATTCATATTTCATAGTGTCATTGGCTGTTTCTATCTGTGGATGTATGTATTGCTCCTTAGAATTTAATATTATTATTAATGGGTATTACAACTCACACACTTATATGCATCGACGAAAACTATGACAACACACTGTTCGCAGCGAGGTAGGATATATTGGGTGCGCCACGAGTAATACAAAATTAATAGATAATGTGAGAAAAGATTTGTCCCTTATGTTCCATAACGGAAGTAGATATCTTAGGCCCTTTGATGGAATTGATATAGCCTAAATAAATCCATGACCATGGTGAGGAATGAGCAAGTTCAATTTTAAAAAGTCAAAGAAAGAATAATTGAGCACACGACTTGATGACACTAGCATGCAACTCGCTTGATATGAGATATCGAGCCAAAGGGATTATATTACATGGTAAGCGTTCATAGGAGGTGACACGTCATTGCGGCATTAACTTCTTTCTCTATGGGTGCCTTGGCGTGTTGCTAAACACTAACCTTGGACTTTAGGCATGCTCCACCTAATACCACTGAGAAAGAGGCCTAGAGGGTTACACACTAAGTGTGTCCTAGTATCTCAGTTAAATATTAATTTAACAAGTTAAATAAAGATTATTCCCGATTGTGGTTTAATAATTATTTAAGGATGCCTGATCGCATTTATTTCGACACTAATTATTCGAGAGAATATATTATGGGCGAAATAATATATTTATTAGCGAGTAATGCAATGATATTTATTTTAGAAATAAATTGCCATTATTCAAGGTCTAATAAATGTGGTGGAGGAAATAAAGAAAAATGGAAAAATAAAAGTACACGCCATGTATATTAAATATACACGCCGTGTATTTTTTTCTGGGAATTTATGAGAAATAAATATTATTTATTTAATTAAATAATATTAGGTGTAATTCACTGGGCGTATGTCAGGTAATAATAATAGTCAACTGTTATTATTATAAATGGGGTATTACTAAGAATTAAATGAAATGAATAAATGATTTTGGGTAATTAATTCATTTTATTATTCCATGTAATTAAAAAACCCAGTTATATATTTCTCATTAGACTAGCCATTTTTTTTGTGGTTGTGCACAAAGGATTTGAAAAAGATCTCAAGCCAAGAGATAAATCTTTTTCCACCGAGAACACTCTCAAGCTACAAGAGAGAGATCCACCTCCTCCGGATCAAGGCGATCGAAGGTGGGCATCGCAAGTGAAGGCTCTTCCGTGCTAGCACTCAGAGATCCCTTTGGAAACATCCAGAGATATGTGGAGCACGTGTGGATCACCGCTAGAGGAATCCTACACTTGGATTATACGACGCAATGATAGATCACATCATATCGTGACCAGAAACATCAACAAAGAAAGAATTCAATCAAGACAATTCTTGTCAATTAATTAAATTAATTATAACCAACATATGATGATCCAATCTATGGTTTCGGGACCCCCTTTTTCTTTTTTGTTCTTCGTTCTATTCTGAAGATCTGACGTTTAATTATCATGACGGATCTCAGATTGATCGTTGTCAACGATAAAATTAAAGCTGGGTACACCCACCAACGCGTTTCCACTGTGCCTGGAACCTACAAGTGGTATCAGAGGGGTCATATCGTTGGTTATAATTATTTAAGTTTTTAATTGGTGATTTATTCATTTAATAATTTAGTTGTTTCAATTCAAGTTAATCATTCTTTAAAATCTGAATCTCGAGATCTGTTCCTCCTCTCACGTTTCTCGTTCACCTTAAAGAAACGAATTTTTCTTTTAATTTTGATTATAATAAAATAGAGGATCTCATCCGGAGGTCCCAAACGTCCCTGGCCACACAACACCAGAATACACGGCGTGTATTCAGAAGTACACATTGTGTAGTATAAGCTCAATTCATCAGACTAGTCTGCCAAATCAGGTATTGTGTTGGAGTATTACTAAGTCATAAATGACACCGTGTGTTGACCTGGAACAGGTGGCACACGGTTTTAGGATTACACGTTGTGTGGTCCACTGAACACGATGTGTAGTCCCTTCGGGCTAGGGTTGGACCGTGTACCCCGTACATGGCTTTCCCAGATTGAAACCGTGTAACGCGGATACTACACGGCGTGTGTCCCACTGAACACGCCGTGTACTCTGAAAATTTCTGAAGTACTTCTACACGCCATGTCCCTGGGTGTGTACTTCAGATGGACGGTGAGCAAAAATACACGTCGTGTAGTCAGAACTACACGCTATGTACTCATCCAAATTACACAGATTTATTAAAATTTATTATTATATTATACAAACCCTTGATATGTGTACCATAGTGTAGGCGTAAAGCTGAGGTACAACACGTGATAGGTGTTTTATATATGTGTTTAATTTAACATCCGCGTAATGTTCATTTCTACCCATTGGGTAGTTATGAACGGAAATTCACCAGGTTTCCTCCAAGGTACAAGTTACATACAAAGATAATTTTAAATGAATTTATTTGTTTAAAATTGTGATGGATGAGAATATCAAGGAAATTCAGAAAAGGGGTTTAAGATAAAAGGATTGGTTAATTAAAGATAATTAATTGATTTAAGCGTGATTTATCTTAAACAAGAACGATTAAAGAATTGATTGCTAGTTTTATTTATGCATAAATATCGTTGCATGTATGGATGATCATGAGCTAGACCAAGAACTTTGTATGTGAATAGTTTATTTTAATTTATTTATTTAAATTAAATTTGTTAGCCTGTGAGCCTTCTCCTCATTAATATGTAGGGCCTGCACGCCCAAGGTTTATTTTATGTAAAAACCCCTTTTTACCACTCACCTGCGTGTGAGATAAATGCATATGTAATCGATGGAGCTCCCAAGATAGTGGATGTGGCTCAAGTCACGAGCCAAGGTGAAACCAATCCAAGGAGATACAAAGGTGGACAAGTGGAGAGCTGTAAACATGAACCCAAAAGGTTCAAGGTGTTTCCCCTAGGTCTTGGGTTAGTTTATCAACCACTAGATAAACTAACCAATAGAACAAGCTCATGATCATACCATTTTTTTTTTTTTAGTTTCATGGTTTATTTATTATGGGTGTGTTGTCATGATCACACAATTAATGAATTAAACAAGCATGCAAGATGAAACTAAAATAAGATCGACTTATGCATAAAAAATCATCTTAGACATGGTTAATTACTTAAGTATATCCCACTTAATATTAACAAGCATGTAATCAAAGATAATAAAATAGAAATTTATGTATAAGAATAAAATCCCTCAAAAAAATATTAAGTCGGTATAGCCTTCTATAATCTTAGTTAGAATTGAACCATAGTTCAAAGTTCTTGACCAACCCTAGTTGGGGTGCTTTCAATTATCAGGTAATTATAATTCAAGGTTTTGGGTTGACTTGACTTGGTTCACATCAAGGGTTGACTACCACATTAGGACTTGGTGTGATCAAGAGGAAAAGGTTGATGGAATCCAAAATAAACAGATTTCAGGATTGGGGAGTCCACTCAATGGATCAAGGAGCTGTGAGTTAATGCAGTTGGCATTTGAAATACCTACCTAAAACCCTTCAAGTTGTTTAAACAACCCTAGTTGGGGTAATGAGAATGGAAATATGGATCCTTTCCACTAGAATATTCCGGCAAAAGAATATTTCGAAGTCAATGGTGAGGGATATTGAATTTCGATAAAATAGTGGAAGACTAATAAGTATTAATTTATTTATTTGTCTTAGTTTTATCATAATAAAGTACTAAACCTTTTCTCATATTAATTTGTAGAAATGAAAATAAAAATGACTTCAAACATATCATTGTGAACCATACTTGAGAAGGAAAACCTTCTCACCGACACCAATTTTCAAGAGTGGCAGAGGCATTTACGCATCATCCTTCGCCACGAGAGGAAATTGTATGTGTTGGAAGAGCCTATTCCAGTTGCACCTGGGAAAGAGGCAGTGATGAAGAATTGTCTCTCTATATGAAACATATAGATGATTCTATAGATGTCCAATGTTTCATGCTATCAGCCATGTCTAATGAGCTCTTGAAGCAACGTGAAAACATGGATGCGCATAACATGATATCTCACCTTAAGGATCTCTACCAAGAGAAGGTGAGACAAGAGAGATATGAGATCTCTAATGCTTTGTTTACAAATAATCTTGGAGAGTCTGTGCCAGTTATGCCTCATGTAGTCAAGCTCATTGGCTACATTGAATGCCTGTACATCTTAGGGATTAAGTTCCCGGATGGGTTGCATATAGATCTCATCCTATCATTACTACCCAAGACCTTCTCTAGCTTCATTTTCAACTACAACATGAGAAACAATGAGAATAGTCTATTAGAACTTCTGATCTTAATTCGCCAGGTAGATAAGGACGTGGGGAGTGAAAAACCTGCAGTTCTTATGGTGAATAAGAAAAGGAAGGACAAGGAAAAGGGGACAAAGACTTATAAACGGTCTGAAGCCCCCGAGCATCATCCCTCTAAGAAGGGGAAGATCCAGAGGCCGGGCAAGGAATGGGAGGTGGTATATTTTTCATGTGGCAAGAAAGGCCACTGGAAGAGGAACTACATCAGAAGCGTGGGGACGCTAAAGGTGTGTTCATTATCGAGTGTAATATTTCCATTTATACACATTGGGTATTAGATATAGCTTGTGGGGATCACATTTGTATTCAAATGCAGGAACCAAGTACATTTATAAAGATTGCCAGAGGAGAGGTGGATCTTCGAGCTCCCAAAGGCGAGGCTGGCTGCGTTAGCCATTGGTGATTACCACCTCTCATTGTCGAATAGGATGATTTTGGTTTTACATAACTATTATTATGTGCCTAGTGTTACCAAGAGCATAATTTCTGTATCTTGTTTAGATATGGATGGATTTATTTTCAAGTTTGGAAATAAGGGTTTTCCCTTTTATAAGAACAACACATGTTATGGTATGACACATTTAAATAATGGTTTGTATGTATTAAATTACGAAAACCAAGTGTTGGCAATCGATAACAAAATAGACTCACATGACTCATACATCACCCAATTATGTCATCACCGTCTTAGTCATGTAAACGAGAAGCACTTGACAATGCTCTGATAAGATGGATATTTAGACTCTACTGATGTAACACCCTGAGATTTTATGAGGAATAATATTTTCTTTGATGTCTTGTGTTGTACGCTACACCAAGATTAGCTTGCACTATACGCAACACCATATTATATTGTAGTATACACAACAATATACTTGGCCTGAGTTACACGCAAGAGCGACCTTCCTCGATAGCTTGCGTGGTACGCAATACCGAGTTTCACTAAACAATGATATATTATAATATTATTATGAACTAGACGTTATGAATAGTATTAACTAAATTTTGAATTTTATAACATTATAATTCATTTTACACATTTTATAGAACATGGTATTAGAACAAAATAATTTTTTCAGGTAAAATAAGTATTTTTCAAAAAATGCAGTTTTGCCGCCTTTTGATGACACACCCACTTTAAATCCAGTTTTGACACATTTATAAGTTCAATTTGACGAAATAAACTCATTAATTTAAATAAGGATATAAAAATTAACTTTGGATAATGTTTTAATATTTTTTTGTTAACTTTCATATTTTGATGAATAGTAAAAATACGCTAAATTTTAATTAAAAACACCTTTTTTCATCGAGATAATTTTTATGGTTAACTTATAATATTGAATGGTTTTAAAGTATAAATATAATATATTTTTACCATTTAATATAATGTAAGTCATTAGCATTAATTTTACACTGAATTCATAGGTAAAAACATTTCAATCTTTTGCAACGTTTTAAATTTTAAAACTCGTTTTCTCAACAGCGGGAATAATTTTAAATTAAATACTGCCACTTCTGTGTTTTGAATTTAGAAAAATGGATTTCATATTTGGAATTAGTAGGTCCAAATTATTCTAATATTATACTTTTTTATTAACAGACATTATGAATAGTAACTACGGTAAATTTTATTTACTACTCTTAAAGGTAAATCGGGTAATTAAGGGTAAAAATAAGATTATAAAATTACCCTAACACCTACCAAAATTCTATTGGATGAATAAAAGTAGACCCATATAACCTAAGGGTTGGAATAGATTCATTTAATGGACTTTAGACCTGGAAAAGGATGTAATTATTATTAAAACCAAAGAAAGTGACAACATGTCACTCTCTTATATCTTATAAGTGTAATAATTTTAATTTAGTGATAAAATTCATAAAACTTCAAAAATAAATTTTCAACAGAAAGATAATAAATTTATATACATCATGTGAATTTATTTCTAATTTTTAGGGATTATATAATTATCATTAATGGTGACACAATAGTGATGTAGAAATTATTTTATTGATTGAAATATCAAATAAATGGTTTTAAAAATATTAAAATAAATACTATATGTACAAATTAATGTGATCCATGATTTTTTAATGAATATGACATGTTAAGAATATATTAAATATTTTGGTTCGAATATATTTTCTGTGTGTATTTTATTTAAATTCAAATAATTGAATAGTGTCGAAATTGACACTTTTGATATTTTATAAAAATAACATATTATTAAATTGTTTAAAAATCACAAAAATATTTAAAAATTACAAATTTAAAATTATATGGTCGAAAATGTAATAATGTATATAATTATGGGAAATTAAAAACACGTATGTAAGTATTTATAACAATTTAAAAATTAGAATATTATTACCTCAAATAAAATTAAATAGATTAAATAAGGATAAATCAAAATGATAAGGTTTAAAATTAAATTAAAATATGTCTAAATTTGATTGTTTGATGAGATTAAAACCCTATATTACCTCATATCCGAATTTTAGTCACTTTGGAAGTTTTTAAGTGGGGTTTGAGTTTATTATAAATTAATATTTTGTAGGTTTCCAAAAGTGCCCCTCTCCTCTCTTATAAAAGGGCGCCTCCTCCCTCTCTTCTTCACAACATTTTGAGCCTTATAGATTGGCCAAAACCTATCCATTTCTCTTATCCACTTCCCTAGAAACATACTAGAGGTCTTTTTCTTCTTCAAAGACCAACTTTACTGCCCTAAGAGGAGGTTTAGAAGAGGCGCGCCAAAGAAGAGGTAATATCCTTTACCGATTCTTTCAAATTTGTTTCTTCTTCTACTTCCTCTTATTTATTTGTTTCATTATAAAGTAATAAAATTAGTATCACTCATATAATTATATGTTATTATAATTATGAAACAACCCCATTTCACCTTCTATCCATCCTACGAAAAATGAAATCACCACGCGTGCGTACGTACGGAATACCGTCTCGATGCCCTGGTGTAATCTGTTTTCCACCACCACCTTACTTGGATGGATATAATGGTGTAAAAAATAAATATATATGATTATTATAAAATAATACTAATTATTATATATCATATCATTCACTACAATTCCATTCAATAATTATGGGAATGATATCATTGTTCGTGCATACGTACAAAATACCATCTCCATGACACGATGAGATTCATTCTCCATTTTAACCATTCAAGAATGATTATAAAGTATATATAATGAATAATAATGAAATATATGACATAATAATGCTACTATATTTATGTGTATATATATATTTCATTTACTTCCATTCAATTTAATAAGGAAACGAAAACAGCGTTCATGCGTACGTACGACCTACCGTCTCTATGAACGGTGTATTTCATTTAATTTATCTATATTATATATATATACTAAATATATATGATATATAAATCATGTTTTATATTCTGGAATTAAGTAAATCATTATATAAGTAATAATATCAAGAACAAAAAGTCCAAACACGTACAATAAATGAAATGATTATTACCCAAAACGTTGCTTTAACATGGGATTGACAAATGAATGAATAATATAAAGAATTAAATGAATCATATATGATATCATAAATATTGTTATGGTTCTGTTACAAATTAATAATATTTTTAAACCCACTATACAAGAGGTTCAGATACATATGAACCATATCAGACCTAAGGTAAGGGATTATTTCATCTCACTTTTATTTCTTTGAGACATATGCCTTAATAACTAACTATTTATTTTGTATGGTGTTTATGATTACCATGCATGTTTTAAGATTTTAATTATGAAGAATATTATATTTACATATTTATGTCATTTTCTTTATTTTATGACATGTATGATTCCACTGATTATAATTGTTAAGGTATAATTATTCAAAACTCGTTCTTATATGAGATTATTCATTCGTAAGTATTTACTGGGGTCATATTTATCATCCATGTCCGTGAGTTATAAAACTATTTTCATAAAATGTTTACTATTTTTCCATGTATGTTTAAAGTCATTTTTACCCATTGTTTACTTTGACCACATGGTATGGAAGGAATCTTTCTTTTGTTTACCATACGAGGTACTTTTTGACATTTCTGGAAAAAGTACGAGGAGAATGTTTTTTTTAAGTTATACGGCATGAATGGATTTTTACGGTTTCTTAATGACTTATTTCCATGAATATTATTCTATACGATTTCATGATTCTTTTCAACAAAATCCGTTTCTTTTAAAATTTCATGGCATTTTGAGAAAAGAAAATGATTTTGAAGAAGAAAGGATATTTTCCTCAAGAATTCAATTCAAGTGTTTTATCAAAACCATTTTCCATATAAGATGAAATTATTTAATATGTTTATGTTTCAAGTATAATGTCTCTATTATTTACATGGTTTCATTTTTCTTATGACGAAATGATATCCATTTATTCTATATGGATTATGTTATGATGGGATGATGTTTATGAAACCCATTTTATTTGTTGGGTTATGATGAATGATTTATGTTTATTCTGTGGCACATGAAATAATGATTTCATTATAAGATGGGTCGGACCTATATCTCCCTCCAATGAATTGGGTAAAGATTTATATCTCATGATATTGACATGGCTGGAATGGAAAGTGAATCTGGTTTAGTAATACAAGGCTGGAACGACAAGTAAACCTGGTTCAGTAATGGAATTTGTCCATTATGATGGTCTTGGAAGCAATGCCTTGGATACTATGGAAATAATAACACATTCTTAATGGTTTTACACAATTACATGTTTTATTCCCATGCTATTTTATCATGATTAATGTTTCTTTTTGATCTATGCCTTACATACTACCATGAAATATTTCACGACTCAAGATTTTGATGTTTAAACTTTATGTTCATGTTTTTAATTTCAAATGTATATGTTTTTTTATTTTCTCCATACTTACCCTTACCGAGCATTTGAGATCACCCTTTATATTTTTTCTTTTCCCCAAGATTTACAGAAAGGTTTTAGGTAAGAAAACAAAAGGGGAAGATCTTTATGGGAGATGTTGAAGATCTTTCACCATAATTGGAAGATTATGTTCTGAGTTTCCAAAGACACTAAACTATTACGGTCCTTGGGTGTCTGTTTTTGTTATGTATTAATTATTCCGAAAAAGTAATGTAATGTCTATGTACATCAATCTTTGGGTCTCTATATTTGGTATCAGAGGAAAGGTTTAGTTAACCTTTGGAAACTAGGATGTGAAATCTTTAGTGAGATCCCTAGAGATATTTCTAATGTATTTCTAGGGATGTCCCCAAGGATAAGTATAAGTATAGGTTATAGTCCTAGAATTATGGTAAATATGTTAGAATTAAACCTAAGATGATAGATATTGAATGTACTCCCCCTTTATTATGGTGTTTTCCTAGCATGATTTTTTCCTCTCACACTATTCTTTTTGGGTTTTAGATGATGGATGGAACCCAAAGGAACTGTGTTGATCAATGTAATGGACAATGAAATGATTGTACTCCTGAACAGACCAATGTTATGGGAGATGGAGTGAAAAATCTTATTGCTATACTTACACAATCACTGAATCATTTTGGACTTCCAAATGAGCAGAGAAGGGACAAATATTATATTGAGTCCTTCATGAGGCAACACCCACCTTCTTTCAGTGGGTCTTCTAATCCACTTGTTGCTGAACAATGGATCAGTACCATTGAAAATATCTTTTCCATACCTCACTATTCAGAACATAAAAAAGTCATTTTGGTTGTTTACCATTTGGAAGGTGAAGCAGACTAGTGGTGGACTCTAATTAAGAATACGAGGCCCCAAGATGAAATTGAATCTATGGAATGGGATGAGTTCAAGAAATTATTTTTCAATAAGTACTTTCCTCGCATTCTTCAAAAAAAGATGGAAAAAGAGTTCCTTGAGCTTAAGAAAAAGGATGATGAATCTATTGGTATATACGGGGTGAATTTTACAAGGCTTCCAAGGTATGCATCTGACTTTATCATCCAACCTGAAAGTAAAGCTGATCGATTCTTTAGTGGCTTAAAACCAAGTCTTCAAAGGGTATTAGCTATAAGAGACTTCAGTAGCTATAAAGAAATTTTGCATTGTGCTATCAAGGTAGAACTGGAAGTTGGTGTTACATATCCATATCATGGTTTTGACAATAAATGAAAGATGGATTTCAAGGAAAATTTTCAAAACAATGGTGAAAAGAAGAAGAATGTTTCGTTATGCTCAAAGTGTGGAAAGAAGCACGGTGGAGATTGTCTTAAAGGGACTAGAAAATTTTTTAAGTGTGGAAAAGAAGGTCATCGAGCAGCTGAGTGTAAAAGTAATGGGAAAAAGGTAGCTAATGATGTGAATGAAGAAAAAACTACAGAGAACGCACCACCAACAATTCAATGCTACAAGTGTAGGGAAATGGGGCATTATGCTAACCAATGCCCTAATCCAAGGGTTAATGATGATAGATATCAACAACCTCTTAAGGAAAATGACAAAGGGAAGTCACATGCGATCACTATTGGTGATGTTGAATATGAAAACGAAGTGGTGGAATGATTAAGTGTTTATGTAACGAGATTCCAAAATAGTGTTGTGGAATCTCATTTATAGTATCGTGGAATATTGGAAAATCTATGTATTGATTTGTTGTGGTTTTCAATAATTATATGGTACCGGTAATCATGAAAAGTGATTGAAATATTTTTGGAAAGAACCTAATATGTGCATAATGAAGGGATAAGGAGATAATGAAATGTTTTATAGTATTAATGAGCTCATGACTGATATAAGGACAAAGTGATATCATGGTTTGAGTATATAGAAATTTTGGGATTTAGGTATGTGGAAAGAGTTAATTTTTGACAGAATTCATGTTTTCACATATGGTAATTCATACATGATTAAGGAATTTACATGATTTGAATGTGACCAACAAGATATATCTTATGATATACGGGGGATAAATGATTGTATTCAATGCTTAGTAGATGACCTTTCTAGTAATCGTTTTCTTTATACAATGAGATTGGACAGAAGTATTTTCGATAAGCCTAAAGGTTGGAATGGATTAAGTTGGACATTATATAGTATTGTTTAAGGATAAAACATTTTTGTATAATGTTATAATAGTATAGTTTTAGAAAAAGGACAACATGCAGGACATGCGACAACCCGTCGCGTCAGACAAGGTTGCAGGAATCGAACCCACAACCGAAGTGCGACAGGCCTTTATCGCCTACCACTGGCCTATAGGAAGTCCCTGGTTAGTAGAAATTAGTTTTATTTTATTAAGCAGTATGATATATGAAGTATAAGTCCATTTTTAGAGTCATATACAGTTAATCTCACCATAGAAGAACTTATGTATATTTAATAATTTGTGCTAACCTTTTTAAAGACAGATGGAATGACCTATCATTCTATCGAATGATCTGCTATCACTTCAAGAATGAAAAATTCAACTTAATTTCTTTAAATAAGATATGAAGTGGAAATTGTTAATGGAATGACCAACGATGATATTACACTGAAATCAAGTAAGTATTCATCCTTATGCAAAAATTCATCAACTTTAGGGAAATGATCTTGAAAACCAAAAATGTTGTCCTAGTACCCTCATATCCGATGAATCAGATGGTACCTTAGATCATCAAAAATTTATGGCTTTGTGATTGTTATATTTTTCATAGCCATGTTCTCTACCACTCTCCATTAGAAATTGATGGTTAAATTTCTCTTCCATATCCATATTTTCACCTATGTTCTCCTATGTGGAAACCCAATGATGAGTTAATTTGGGTAACCGTCACATTTCATAATTTAGTTTTAAAATTAAGTTTTAGTATTCCTTTTTATGATGTGGGTTTCTATGAAAGAAACTTTCATATAGTAAACTATTTATAAACCTGATGAATTTCAAGGGAGAAATTCATTTTAAGGGGGGTAAAATGTAACACCCTGAGATTTTATGAGAAATAATCATTTCTTTGATGTCTTGTGTTGTACGCTACAACAAGATTATCTTTCTCTATACACAACACCATATTTTATTTAATTATACACAATAATATACTCGGCTTGAGTTACATGCAAGAGCGACCTTCCTCGATAGCTTGCGTGGTACGCAATACCGAGTTTCACTAAACAATGATATATTATAATATTATTATGAACTAGATGTTATGAATAGTATTAACCAAATTTTAAATTTTATAACATTATAATTCATCTTAAACATTTTATAGAACATTGTATGAGAACAAAATATTTTTTTCGGGTAAAATAAATATTTTTCAAAAAATGCAATTTTGCCGCCTTTTGATGGCGCACCCACTTTAAATCTAGTTTTTGACACATTTATAAGTTTAATTTGATGAAATAAAATTATTCATTTCAATAATGATATAAAATTTAACTTTGGATAATTTTTTAATATTTTTCTGTTAACTTTCATATTTTGATGAATAGTAAAAATACGCTAAATTTTAATTAAAAACAACTTTCTTCATCGAGATAATTTATATGGTTAAATTATAATATTAAATGGTTTTAAAGTATAAATATAATATATTTTTACCATTTAATATAATTCAATTAATTAGCGTTAATTTTACATTGAATTTATAGGTAAAAACATTTCAATCTTTTGCAAAGTTTTAACTTTTAAAACTCATTTTCTCAACAGCGGGATTAATTTTAAATTAAATACTGCAACTTCTATGTTTTAAATTTAGAAAAATGGATTCCATATTTGGAATCATTAGGTCCAAATTATGCTAATAGGCTACTTTTTATTTTTATACATTATGAATAGTAACTACGGTAAATTTTATTTATTACAGTTAAAGGTAAATTGGGTAATTAAGGGTAAAAATAAGATTATAAAATTACCCTAATACCTGAAAAAATTCTATTGGATAAATAAAAGTTGACCCATATCACCTAAGGGTCATAATATATTCATTTCAGGGTCTTTTGACCCTGGAAATAATGTAATTACTATTAAAACCAAAGAAAGTGACAACATGTCACTCTCTTATATCTTATAAGTGTAATAATTTTAATTTAGTAATAAACTTCATAAAACTTCAAAAATAAATAGTCACCAGAAATATAATAAAATTATCTACATCATGTGAATTTATTTATAATTTTTAGGGATTAAATAATTATCATTAATGGTGACACAATAGTGATGTAGAAATTATTTTATTGATTGAAATATCAAATAAATGGTTTTAAAAATATTAAAATAAATATTATATGAAAAAATTAATGTGATAGATGAATTTTTTTGACGAATATGACATGTTAGGAATCTATTAAATATTTTTTTGGAATATATATTCTGTGTTAATTTTATTTAAATTCAAATAATTGAATAGTGTCAAAATTGACACTATTGATATTTTATAAAAAAATATTATTAAATTGTTTAAAAATCACAAAAATATTTAAAAATTACAAATTTAAAATTATATGGTAGACAATGTAATAATATATCTAATTATGGAAAATTCACAACACATAAGTAAGTATTTATAACAATTTAAAAATTAGAATATTAATACCTCAGATAAAATTAAATAGATTAAATAATGATAAATCAAAATGATAATGTTTAAAATAAAATCAAAACATGTCTAAATTTGATTGGTTGATAATATTACAACCCTATATTACCTCATATCTGAATTTGAGTCACTTTGCAAGTTTTTAAGCGGGTTTTGAATTTATTATAAATTAATATTTTAGAGGTTTCCAAAAGTGCCCCACTCCTCTCTTATAAAAGGGAACCTCCTCCCTCTCTTCTTCACAAAATTTTGAGCCATCAGTCTCGGAAAAACCCTATCCATTTCTCTTCTCCACTTCCATATAAACACAATAGAGGTCCTGGTATTCTTCAAAGACCAACTTTAGTGCCCTAATAGGAGGTTTAGAAGAGGCGCGTCAAAGAAGAGGTAATATCCTTTACCGATTCTTTAAAATTTATTTCTTCTTCTACTTCCTCTTCTTTATTTGTTTCATTATAAAGTAATAATATCAATATCACTCATATACTTATATGTTATTATAAAGATGATACAACCCCATTTCACCTTCTATCCATCCTACGGAAAATGAAATCACCACGTGTGCGTACGTATGGAATACCATCTCTACGCCGTGGTGTAATCTGTTTTCCACCACCACCTTACTTGGATGGGTATAATGGTGTAAAGAATAACTATATATGATTATTATAATATCATACTAATTATGAGATATTATATCATCCACTCCAATTCCATTCAATAATTATGGGAACGATATCATCGCTCATGGGTACGTACGGATTACCGTCTCCACGACGCGATGAGATTCATTCTCCATGTTAACCATTCAAGAATGATTATAAAGTATATATAAGGGATAATAATGAAATATATGACATAATAATGATACTGTATTTCTGTGTGTATATATATTCCATTTACTTCCATTCAATTTTATAAGGAAACGAAAACATCGTTCATGTGTACGTACGTCCTACTGTCTCCTTGAACGATGTATTTCATTTCATTTATTTATATTATATATATATATATACTGAATATATATTGTAACACCCCGAGCTTCCACGATACGCTTCTCATTCAATAATGCAATAGCTTGCATTGTACGCAACTTCGAGTTCTAAAACACCGCGACAAATCAAAGTAGCCGTTATGAATAGTAATAACCACTTTTTAAAATTATAGAAATTTTATATTTCAAAATGGAATTCATTTTTGTATTCCTAATATCGAAATTATCCTATGTTGAATTTTTGGTATTTTTCTGAGAACTTCTAATTTTTATGAATAGTGAAAAATACTTAAAAACAACTTTTTTAATAAAAATAATTAATAGTGATAAATTATACTATTTAGTGGTTTTAATGTATAATTGGAATATATTTTTACCATTTTATCCACTGTTGGTCATTAGAATTAATTTGACATTGAAATTGGACATAAACAATTGCCAATCTTTTGATATAAATTGTTTCTTAAAAACACGCTATTTGTTGTGACAGCGGGAATTAATTATAAAATTTATTAATGCAACTTATATGTTTGGAATTTTGTAAAATAGACATCATTTTTGAATTCGGAATATCAATTATAGCTTAGGGTGAAATTTTGGCATTGTTCTGAAAAACTTCAATTTTTGATGAATAGTGAAACCACTAAGTGGTAGTTAAATAACTGATTTTTCGTTTAAATGAAATATTACCACTTCTGTGATTTGATTTTCAAAAATCCGACATACATGGTTGTCATTAAGAAGTAAAATGTGGTTCAATGGGATAAAAATAATTTTTTGGTGAATAGTAACTTATTAAGTTTTAATCGCGATTAGTGGTAATTAGTGTGGTTTAAGGTATAAATAATACTTTAATAATATGAAATGACCTAGACACATGTCCCAACCTTATTGGTTGTGTCATGGCAGACCAAGACAAGCCATGGCCTAACTTGGGGACCCCATGGATCCACTTTTGTTGGGAAATAACATAAATTACTTTTTATTTAATATTAAAGTGAAAATGACACTAACATAAATTGTTTTACTAAAACAATTTTTAGGTAGGGTTACACAAGTCCAAATTTTGATTATAAATATTCATTAGAAAGATAAAAAGATTTACTACATCATAGTATTTGTTTTATAACTTTTAGACATTAAATAAATTAAATTATTTATGACATCATTATGATGTGGCGATGACCTCATTATTTAACGATTTAAATAAAATGAGAAGATAATGCAAAATCCAAGGCTTACACTTGTCCAAAGCCTATTGGATGAAGATATTTCGAAACCTTATCACCTTATCCTCGAATTATATAAATGTGGGACCTTTAGAATCCGAAAAGCATTTTGAAATAATGTAACATTTCAATCTTTCCAAAAGTGCCCCTCCTCTCCACTTATAAAAGGCCCCCACCTATCCCACTTCAATTACACATTCAAGCCATTTGGCTCGGCCAACCTCTGCCCAAATACTCTCCCAACATTCCTCCCTTACTCCTAGAAGCCTCACTTTGGGCAGAACTCTTCCCAAGGAAGCTTTTGGCTCAAATCAAAAAGAGTTACCCGATTTTGAGGTAATGTCTTTTCTAATGTTGTTTTGTTTTATTTTTCTTCTCCAACCCCCTAAACTCTTTTTATTCATTTCTTTTGTAACAACACCAGTATCCTCAATATACTAGGATGTTGTTCTAAGAAGGATTCGAGCTACACTTACACACACCTACATCTAATTGTTAAAGAACATACGGTTTCTGTTGATGGCGAATTTCTGCCTCACGAAACGATGATTGTTCAACACTCATATAACACCTTCAAAGGTGGCCATTAAGATGTAACTATATTTATATATGATACATAATGTGTTTATGTTTTACTTATGTTTCTGTATTTCTCATTTTTGGCTTACTTTATGATTTCCATTATGGGTAAAGCGCGATAATTTCATTTTAGGAAGTGCGGACTACCGCCCCCTCAAAGTGATTTGAATCGTTAATGCCATATGTGGGATGTATAAAGGATGGAGTAAATGGTATTATACACTATATTATACTGTGATTATATTATACATTTATATCATTATTATTTTGTTCCATTAAATAGGAAATTGAAATGAAAGTAGCGTTCATGCGTACGTACGGCTTACCGTCTCCATGAACGGTGCATTTCATTTCTTACCTCTAAATGTTACGTAATATTATAAATGAATGTATATACTGGATATATAAGATATATATGACATATAAATCATGAATATAATTCTGGATATAATGGATATTCTACCACATGAACAACTTGTAATTATAAGAAGTTTATTGTTGACTCAAGTACCAAAGACCGACAAAACGACCGTTATTAACTTAAATAATTACATAATGTTCATAACATTGTAATAAGTGATATAAAAAGGATAATGAAATTTAAAATGGTTCTTAATAAGGTAGATATTAACTCTAGTTTATTATTCAGGAGGTTAAAGAACGGTTGAGTCAAGTCGGACACAAGGTAAGGGAATTTCTTAACCCAACTTCCATTCTTTGGGTTAATCTCCTACTTTCAAATTATGTCATGATATTGTTATGTCATATCTTGTATTTGTACTTTCTTTATGTGTAATTATAGTGAATACACATAATAGATATATTTTATTTAAATGATATTTGTAAGGTAACTTCTTAACCCAATTTCCATTCTTTGGGTTAATCTCCTACTTTCAAATTATGTCATGATGTTATTATGTCCTATTTTGTTTTTTTTTACTTTCTTTATGTGTACCTATAGTGAATACACATAATATATCTATTCTATTTTAAAAATGATCTTTTTAGGGACTTCGTCTCAATCTCCTTTCATTGAGGCATATTTTGTTTTATACACAAATTTCTTTTATACGGTGTATAAACCCCTTTGACTTTTACATATATTCAAAAGAATCTTTTTATACGAAGCATTTACTAAATGATAAAAAGGAATGTTTTTGTCGTACGTATGCGGCGACAATGACTTCTCTGCCGCCGTGATCACTATTTGAGTTTCGGCTTCCTCTTCAAGCCATACCTTTTTTAATGAAAAATAAATACCATGTTATACTTTTATTTTATTTTGGTATTGAAAATGGTTTTGAAAGCGTTTTTATTATATCAATGTGTTGTATTGATATCTTGTTATTGAAATGTGGAAATGTTATGTTTCCTTTATGCATGTTTTATGTGATACGATTATGTTATGGTTTATGATATGTTTAAACCTATTCATATGAGGAATGTATTGGACTTAATATGTGACGGGTGGAGCCCGCTATAGCTCCTCGATGCATCGGTAGGTCTCATGAGACTACTAGACGTGGAATTGGCCGAGGCCCTTTCCCAATTTGATTTATGGTTTTGGCCGAGGCCTTAATCATTTTAGACGTCTTGGCCGAGGCCTTGACAAAATGTTTCAGAATGTCCGGCATTATACATTCCCTCATTATGAAAGTGGTTATTGATATTGCATGTGATTATTCGACCAGTAGAATATCCATGTGAAGAAGTGAATGTAATTATCTCATTTTACTTTTTCCATATTATGTTGAAGTTCAAGTTTAAAAGGCTTTTGTTTTAGTTATACATTGCCTTAAATGTTAATGTTTATTTATGAAAGCTTCCGCATTATTGCTAACCTTACTGAGCATCTGAGCTCACCCCTTTCAATGTTTTAATATTTTTCCAGGATGTGAAGAAGTATTTTATGAATGACCTGCAGGGATAGTCAGAAGAGGATATGAGTGTGGACTATGGAGACTTTGTTATTGTAGTTTTTCACTTTATGATGTAATGTAACGTTTACGAATGTATCTAGTGTTTCCAAGGCTACTAAACTAATCGGTCTTTCGAGACTTGATCTTTTGTGATCATGCCAATGTTACGAAGTAATGCACCGACTCTGGGTAGCTGGGGTCGGGGCGTTACATATATGATATATAAATCATGTTTTATATTTTGGAAGTAAGTGAATCATTATATTAGTAATTATATCAAGAACAAGAAGTCCAAACACGTACGATAAATGAAATGATTATTACCCAAAATGTTGCTTTAACATGAGATTGACAAATGAACGAATAATATAAAGACCTAAGTGAATCATATATGATATCATAAATATATGATATCATAAATATTATTATGGTTCTATTACAAGTTAATAATATGTTTAAACCCACTATACAAAATTTTAGGATACATACGAAGCATATCAGACCTAAGGTAAGACATTATTTCGTCTCACTTTTATTTCTGTGAGATATATGTCTTAATCACCAACTATTTATTTTGTATGGTGTTTATGATTACCATGCATGTTTTAAGATTTTGATTATGAATAATATTATATTTACATATTTATGTCATTTTCTTTATTTTATGACATGTATGATTCCACTAATTATAATTGGTAAGGGATAATTATTCAAATCTCATTCTTATCTGAGATTGTTTATTCGTAAGTATTTACTGGGGTTATATTTATCATCCCTATCCATGTCTTCTAAAACTATTTTCATAAAATGTTTACTATTATTCCATGTATTTTTAAAGTCATTTTTACCCTTTGTTTACTTTGACCACATGGAATGGAAGGAATCTTTCTTTTGTTTACCATATGAGGTACTTTTTGACTTTTCTAGAAAATGTAAGAGGAGAATGTTTTTTTAACTTATACGGAATGCATGGATTTTTATGGTTTATTAATGACTTATTTACATGAAGCTTCCTCTACACTATTTCATGATTATTTTCAATAAAATCTTTTTCTTTTAAAATTTCATGGAATTTTGAGAAAAGAAAATGATTTTAAAGAAGAAAGGATATTTTACTCAAGAATTCATTACAAGTGTTTTATCAAAACCATTTTCCATCTAAGATGAAATTATTTAATATGTTTATGTTTCAAGTATAATGTATATATTATTTACACGGTTTAATTTTTCTTATGATGAAATGATATCCATTTATTCTATATGAATTATGTTATGATGGGATGATGTTTATGAAACCCATTTTATTCATTGGGTTATGATGAATGATTTATGTTTATTTTGTGGCACATGAAAGAATGATTTAATTATGAGATGGGTGAGACCTATATCTCCCTCTAATGCATTGGGTAAAGATTTATATCTCATGAGATAGACATGGCTGGAATGGAAAGTGAATCTGGTGCAGTAATACAGGGCTAGAAAGACAAGTAAACCTGGTTCAGTAACGGACTTTGTCCACTATGATGGTCTTGGTAGCAATGCCTTGGCTACTATGGAAATAATAACATATGCTTAATGTTTTTCCACAATTACATGTTTTATTCCCATGCTATTTTATCATGATTAATGTTTCTTTGTGATCTATGCCTTACATACTACCATGAAATATTTCACGGCTCAAGATTTTGATGTTTAAACTTTATGTTCATGTTTTTAATTTCAAATGTATATGTTTTTTTTTATTTTCTCCATACTTACCCTTACTGAGCATTTTAGATAACCCTTTATATGTTTTCCCTAGTATTTAAAGAAAGGTTTTAGGTAAGAAAACAAAAGGGGAAGATCTTTATGGGAGTTGTTGAAGATCTTTCACCATGATTAGAAGATTGTGTGCCAAGTTTCCAAAGACACTAAACTATTATGGTCTTTAGGTGTCTGTTTTTGTTATGTATTAAGTATTATGAAAAATTAATGTAATGTCCATGTAAGTCAAGATTTGGGTCTCTACAACTGAGCTAAAACCACTTGATAGAGGTCACACTTGTTTATAGGGTAAAATATCCAAGCCTCCTTTTGGTGGACAGGGTGAAAGGGCCACAAAGATTCTAGGATTGGTGCACACAGATGTGTGTAGACCATTTTCTTACTTCATTACTTTTACTGATGATTTGAGTAGATATGACAATATCTAATTAATTAGGTATAATTCAGATGCCTTAGAGAAATTTAAGGAATTCAAGAATGAAGTAGAGAATTAGCTTGGTAAGAATATAAAGAATATTTGATAGGATCGAGGTGGAGAATATTTGAACCAAGAGTTCATCGATCTTCTACAGGAGTCTGGGATTCTATCTTAGCTCACTCCTCCTTATACACCACAGTGGAATGGTGTTAGTGAAAGGAGGAACCACACCTTGTTGGACATGGAGAGGTCTATGATGAGTCATGTAGATCTTCCATTATCCTTTTGGGGACATGAATTATAGACTGCAACATACACATTAAACCGAGTACCAACCAAGGTGGAAAATGGAATTCCCTTTGAGTTATGGAATGAAAGGAAACCCATTTTGTCACACACATGTGTATGGGGATGTGAGACATTTTTAAGGCCTTCTCAGGAAACAAACTAGAACCTCAGGGCACGTGGTGTATCTTTATAGGATATCCCAAGGAAATGAAAGCATATTACCTATATAACCCATCAGACAAGAAAGTGATTGTCGCCAGACAAGCTGTCTTTCTTGAGAGGGAGAACATCCTCAAAAAGGATAGTGGGAGCAAGATTGACTTTGACAAAGTTGATGCTCAAGATACATAGGAGTTGGTACAGGAACAAGTTCCACAAGTCCCCGTGCAAGAGGTTCCAGAAACAAATGTACTATGTAGAAGATCAAGAGAGGTAAGAGAACTAGAGAGATTTGGTTTCCTAGTCACCGAGGATGGTGAATCATTATTGTTGGAAAATGATGAATCTCTCTCCTACAAGGAAGCAGTAGAAATCTCAAAAGTTGCAAGAAGGATATAAACTATGAATTCTGAGATGGATTCTATGTATCAGAACCAAGTCTGGGTTCTAGTTGATGAGCTAGTTGATGTAAAGTCTACTGGATGAAAATGGATATTCAAGAGAAAACTGGACATGGAAGGTCAAGTTAGAACTTATAAATCAAGGCTAGTGGCTAAAGGATTTAGACAACATCAAGGAATTGACTATTATGAAAACTTCTCACTAGTTTCCATGTTTAAATCCATAAGAATCATACTAGACATATCAGCTTTCTATGATTACAAGATTTGACAAATGGATGTCAAAATAACATTCCTTAACGGGAACCTTCAGGAAGATGTCTATATGACACAACTAGAAGGGTTTGTGACACCGGGTGAATCCAAACAGATTTTCAAGTTGTAGAAATCCATTTATGGATTAAAGAAAAAATCCAGGTCGTGGAACATTATATTTGATGAATCCATAAAGGAATTTGGTTGCATTAAGAACAAATGTTAGCCATGTGTTTATAAGCAGTTTAATGGGAATACGGTCATTAACCTAGTAGTATATGTTGATGACATATTTCTTATTAGAAACGAAGTACCAGTCTTACAGTCAGTTAAAGACTGGTTGAAAAAGTGTTTCTCTATGAAGGACTTAGGTGAGGAAGCTTACATTATAGGGATCAAGATCATTCACGATAGATCCAAAAGGATGCTTGGACTAAGTTAGGGTACATACATTGACCAGATACTAAAGAGATTTAGTATAGAATAATCCAAGAGGGTATTGGTTCCAGTGTCACATGGCCTACATCTTTCTAAGAAAATGTGTCCTCAGACACAATAAGATAAAGAGAGAATGAGTAAGATCCCATACGCTTCGGCTATAGGATCTATCTTGTATGCCATGTTATGTACCAGGAATGACGTTGCCTATGCACTGAGAATGGTAGGAAAATATCAAGAAGATCTAGGAGAACAACATTGGACTGCTGTTAAGACTATCCTTAAGTATCTGAGAAGAACTAAGGATATGTTCCAAGTGTATGGAGGAGACAAGGATCTTGTCATCAGAGGGTATGTTGATGCTGGTTTTCAGATAGATCAGAATGATCTGAAGTTGCAATCTAGATATGTTTTCTATCTCAATGGAGGAGCTGTGAGCTGGAAGAGTTCAAAGAAACTAGTAGTCGCCAATTCTATAGTGGAGTCCGAATATATAGCAGCTTTTGATGCAGCCAAAGAAGCCATATGGATTCGGAACTTTTTATAGGATCTTGATGTGGTGCCTAACAGTAAAGATCCTATCATGTTGTATTGTGATAATACTACAACAGTGGATCTTGAAAAAGAACCAATGTCACATCAACAAATAAAACACATACTCTGGAAGTATCACCTATTGAGGGATTTCTATCAAAGGGGTGAAGTTTCAGTGAGAAGAGTGTCCATAGAAGAGAACATGGAAGACCCCATGACTAAAGGCCTATCTCAGCAGAAGCATGAATATCATGTGAGAGCTAGCGGGTTAAAGGTTGTTAACAATTGGCTCTAGTTCAAGTGGGAGTCAGTTGGAGTTGGTGGACTTGAACCAACTACTTTGTAATTTATTCATTAATAAAATCTTATCACATCTTGATTGTTATTTTGCGTGAAAATGCATGTGATAATGTCCTAAGGATAGCTATTTCATTAAAGGGTCATAGCGGATCCCAGCTATGATGAGAAATTAGAAGTGTCATAACACTATTCTTGAATATATGTTCTATGGACGGATGATGTTATTTGAGGGACACAAATAATACAGGTCATTAGGGGTGAGGACTCATAAAACTTTGAGGCACCTTCTCATGGTGTGCGCCCTTGGTAATGTCCAGGAGGATATTATGAGAACAAAACCTTTCAGTAGGAAATCCACATTTCATAGTGTCATTGGATGTTCCTATCTATGGACATGTGTATTGGTCCTTAGACTTTAAGATTATTATTAATGGGTATTACAACTCGCGCACTTATATGTATTGACAAAAACTATGACGACACACTATTCGCAGCAAGGTATGATATGTTGGGTGCGTTATAAGTAATACAACATGAACAGATAATACAATAAATGATTTGTATCTTATGTTCCATAATAAAAGTAGATATCTTAGGACCTTTGATGGAATGGATATAGCCTAAATAAATCCATGGTCGTGGTGAGGATTGAGCAAGTTCAATTCTAGAAAGTCAAAGAAAGAATAATTGAGCACATGGGTTGATTGTACTAGAATGAAACTTGTTTGATATGAGATATCGAGACAAAGGGATTAGATTACATGGTAAGCATTCGTAGGAGGTGACACGTCATTGTGGCGTTAACTTCTTTCTCTATGGGTGCCTTGGCATATTCCTAGATGCTAACCTTAGACTTTAGGCAGGCTCTGCCTAATGACACTGAGAAAGAGGCCTAGAGGGTCACACACTAAGTGTGTCCAATTATCTCAGTTAAATATTAATTTAACAAGTTAAATAAAGATTATTCCCGATTGTGGTTTAATAATTATTTAAGGATGCATGATCGCATTTATTTCGACCCTAGTTATTCAAGAGAATATATTGTGGGTGAAATAATATATTTATTAGCGCGTAATGCAGTGATATTTATTTTAAAAATAATTAACCATTATTCAAGGTCTAATAAATGTGGTGGTGGAAATAAAGAAAAATGGAAAAATAAAAGTACACACCGTGTATATTAAATATGTTGGATCTGAATCTACGGATTATACACAAGAGGGGGGTGAATTGTGTCTTTTTCAAATTATTACAATCTCTTCAATTTGGACAAATTCTGTTCACTATGCTTTTGCACGATTAAATATGCAGCGGAAAAAGTAAAAGCATGAACACACGGATGTATAGTGGTTCGGGGAACAGAAGGCCCCTAGTCCACTCCACCAACACTCAAATCCACGAGCTTGGCGATTTTCACTATCTGGTCCTCGTTTCCACAGACCCGTCCACAACTGAGTACAGGCAGTTGACACCTTTACAAGATTCAGGCACACACAGCCTTCCTGGTTCAAACACGAACCCACACAGCTTAGAACGAGAAGCTGATCACTCAAAAAAAAAGGGTTTTGATAAAGAAACACTTCTCCAGTTGTTCTTCACAATTGCAACAGAATGCAATTGACAGTAGATAGATCGTCGTCTTCAGAAAATAAAGATCTGTAATCAAAACAGTTCTGAGTCGATCCAGTTGCAATAGATATTACCAGAAACTTCACAACTTCAGCAGCAGTAGATTCACAACAGGTAGTCGATGTAGAACACGTGAATCTGCTATCAAAATCTTCCTTTGGTAAAAAGGATTTTACACTTCTTCTCGATCACCAGAAAAGAACGCTTTCACACAGTCTCTGTTTTCTTGCTCGTCAAAAGATTAATAACTCTTTATTTCACACACTTTCCCGTGTATATATATATCTCCGAAGTTTCCAAGATAGAACATATATTCAAATCTGATAAAATCTTCCGCATAAATAGATCCATGAAAATCTCCTTTAGATTCGCGATATTAAATGAAATAACAGAGCCGTTGTAACTCCCCTGAAGAATCGGCATAAAAAGCTCCGTTTAAATCAATCATTAATCCGTTGTAAACCGTCTCTGATTCAGTCAAAGTCGTATTTAAGAATCAGCTCGAAATCCGCCTAATAATCCGCTTGATTGACTAATTCAAAAGGAAATATCGTCTGTCAAAAATATCCCGACGCCAAACGTAGGGTTGATGACGTGGCTCCAAACGTAGGGTTCACAAACGTAAGGTTGAACATACATACTTTCTCTTCAGCATTCAAACGTAGGGTTGATCATCCATACTTTGTCTTGCTTCAACTCTCCAAAGAACGTACGGTTGATTATAAAAGTAAGGTTGATGATCCATACTTTTGAGAAACAAACTCAACACTGAAAACTAACGTACGGTTTCTCTTCCATACTTTTCAACAACGAAAACGTAAGGTTCCTTCCAAACGTAATGTTCTTCTTCCATACTTTTCAACAATGTAAGGTTCATTAACCATACGTTTCAAAATAACATAAAAAGTAAACTTTTCATCCATACGTTACGTTCATCAACGTAGGGTATGAACAGTGATTCCAGTACGCGCTAAAATTGATCTCGCGCTACAGTGATTCCAGAACGCGCTAAAATTGATCTCGCGCTACAGTGATTCCAGAATACGCTAAAATTGATCTCGGAATAAATGAAGTATAAAATCTCGTTATATAAAATAAATTCCTGCAAAATACTCAACGAAATAATTAGTAAATAATTAAGGGTATTTGTGAGCATCAAAATCATCATAAAGAGACAGAGTATTATTTAAAATAATCTCCCCCTTTAAAAAACATTATTTTGATTTGTTTAAAAACAATACATTGCTCAACAATCTCCCCCTTTTTGATGATCACAAAACCCATAAAATAATAGAACTAATTTAATTGCAATCTTGATTGAAAAAAAAGTTTTATAAAATTTTAGAATTTTGAAAGGATTAAAACAATATTTAACTATAAAATTTCTCCCCCATAACTCTCCCATAAAAATAAATTTTCAAATAGATAAATGTCGTATATATCCAAATGCTCCTATATATCCAAATTTCTTCATGAATTTAAATGTTGTGTTTATCCAAATTCTCCCCCTTTTTGTGATATCAAAAAGAATGAAAAAATTACGGATTTGAACACATTCAATATTGCACTGAACTATAAGTAAATGCTATAATTAACTGTGTATGAATAAGTGAATTTCTTATACTGGCTAACTTAATCATAAATCAATAAATAATAAAACAAAAAAGATAAGAAAAGAATTTTTATTCACAAGCTACGACAGTGATATACAGAGGAATCAAGGTTTAGGGATAAGACAGGGAAAAAGGTGTCTATCTCCTTTGAATTGCGATCTTGATCTCTGTAAACTGTTCTCGAAGCCTCTTCATCATCCCATCTCCTAACTTGATGATAAGATCCCTATTCTCCTGAGTCATATGAATATCTTCAATCAAATTAACTCTGAAAAACTCATGCATTCTTTCTTCTTTTTCAACAAAAAGAGCCAGCTTTTCTGATAACTGATTCAAAAGAATCCTAATCGGTTGCTCTCCAGATGTCAACTGATCTACCAAAAATTTCTGATTATCTAGCAAAACTGACAAAGGGGAACTATTACACTGAAGATCGTGTAATCTGTCACTCATATTGCTCAGTGCTCCAGTAATTGCTTGAAATCTTCGAATCAAATCAGGTGAAGAACCTGATCCACTCACAGCACTATTTGCAACAGATTCAAATTTATTCTCCATGTAAATTTTCATCTCAGACAAATCATCTTTCGTTACCATCTCTGATTTCAACTGATCAACAGCATGCAACATATCAGTTTTAAACAAATCTACTTCCTGTCTTGAGACAGTACATTCTTTCAGCTTCTGAAACTTCAACTGCTCTAAGTTCAGAGAATTTCTGAGACTATCATTCTCAGATTCCAACTGAGAGATACGCTTGTACAACGCAACAACTTTTTCTTTTCTCAAATCAGGGGCACCCTGTGCTCTATTCTCATGTTCAGAAATAGGTTGATGAGGCAAGGCAAGTGGTAAAGAATCTGCATCTGATTGTTCTTTGTCCTTGTCCTGACAAGGTTGATCCACTGAACTAGCTTTTGAAGCCTGAAATTCTTCCACTGAAAATTCTTCCTGAAGTACTTCTGTATTAGCTTCAGAAGTATGTTCATCACGAACAGTAGTCTCTCTGACTTCTACTGAATGATCAAGAACAATATTTTCATGAACTTCTTGAGGTCGGGCCACTTCTTCACCAGGCACTGCCTCCATAAGTTGTTCTTGTGGAATTGCTTCTTCAACAGCCACAGCAGCAGTTTGAGGTTCTAGCTGAATTTCCGGTTGAGCTACTGGTTCCTCTATCGGTGCAGTCTGCTCCACAACAGCTTCTCTCACAAAGGAATAAGAAATTACAGGTTCAGAAGATTTCAAGACAGGAGAGATAATTTCTTCATCAATTGACCTCTTCCTTCTAGATTGAAGTCCTTCCTGACTTCTCTCTTCCTCAACTTCCTCCATCTCAAAGCGAATTCTCCTTGCCACTGTACTAACCCTTGATTCTGCTTGTCCCTCTTTGGACTTAGCCGGTTGAGCCTGAGCACTCTCCGAGTCTTCCTCAGCTCCAACAGGTAAGAGTTTTCCTTTAATTGTGCTCCAGAAATATCCCACTTTCCTCAAAGTTCCAGCATTAAAAACATTACTGTGGTGACATTTCACCCCAGCACTTACCAATCTGATCATTCCTCTTTTAAATAAAAACAAAGAAATGAACCTTCCATATGGGAAAAAGGTCATTCTTGCTTCACTCTGACAGCAGTATCTCAGATATCTTATCATAAATCGAGGAAAATTAAACTTAATATCACTCATCAAAAGATACATTATATACATGTCAGGGTACAGAATTTTCTCCATCTCAGCCATCCTTGGTGCTAAACCAGTCTGAACAAACTTTACTAAGATTTTCTGATCAGGCTCCAAATCTTTAATAAACATCTTCTTTATCACTTTGGTTCCAAACAGAAAAGACATAATGTCTTCAGACTTATGTACAGAATCTCCAATATTCCGTAAATCGAAATGAAAAACTCCTTCATGAGGGCAGTTAAGAATTTGACTTATCTCTACAGATGATATGGAAAAGTCCTTATCCTCTATTTGAGCCAACAAACTGTCCTCCGTATCTCCAAGGCTAAACTGAACAGTTCTAAAGAAATGTCTCATTTCTGCCTCATAAAGAAACTCAGAATTTTCACTATTAAAAGCTTGCTCAAGGCTTTGAAACGATAGCGCTTGCTTCAACAGTAAATTAGTTTCAAACAGCCATTCTAAATCGATGACTTTACCTTGCAGTATTTTCCGACCAACTACTTTAGATTTCTTTGCAGCACTGCTCTCGGCTTCATCTGGACGCTTAGTCTTTGCCATTTCAACAACGATTTCTGAAGGTTCGTAAGTTTAGGGTTTGAAGATTCAGAAAAGGGTTTTGGAGCAGATGTGCGGTTTTAGGTTTTCGAAAGGGTTTCCGAAAAAGGTGAAAACAGGTTAGAAGGTGAAACGGTTCTGACAGCCTTGATTCCCGTGTAATCACTAATCATTACTTTTATTTAAAACAAAATAAAATTACTTATAGCGGGAAACAAAAAAATTAAACAGAATTCGAAAACAGAATAAGAAAAAGAGAGAAAAAAAAACTATTTAAAATTAAATAAACCTAACTCCCCCTTAATAAATTCAAACATTGCCGTGGGAAGTGGTTTAGTAAAAATATCTGCTAATTGATTTTCTGTATTTACAAATTCTAAAAATATATCCTTTTTTAACACATGATCTCTTAAAAAGTGATGTCTTATATCAATGTGCTTAGTTCTAGAATGACTAATAGGATTTTTTGAAATATTAATTGCACTAGTATTATCACATAAAATAGGCGTATTATTGAAATTTAATCCAAAGTCCATAAGAGTGTTTTTCATCCACAACACCTGTGCACAGCAACTACCTGCAGACACATATTCTGCCTCGGCTGTTGACAGGGCAACTGAGTGTTGTTTCTTACTAGACCATGATACTAAAGACTTTCCTAAAAAGTGACATGTTCCTGAAGTACTCTTCCTATCTAATCTACAGCTTCCAAAGTCAGCATCTGAATATGAAATTAAATTAAAATCAGAGGTTTTTGGATAAAGCAGAGATTGATAAATAGTACCTTTTAAATATCTAAAAATTCGTTTAACAGCAGTTAAATGAGATTCTTTGGGATTTGATTGAAATCGAGCACAAAGACATACTGAATACATTATATCTGGTCTACTAGCAGTAAGATATAACAAACTACCAATCATACCTCTATATAACTTGTTGTCCACTGATTTTCCAGTTTCATCCAAATCAAGTTTTATATTAGTACACATAGGAGTTGTAAATGTCTTGCTATTTTCAAGCCCAAATTTCTTAAGTAAATCAGTAATGTATTTGCATTGATTTAAAACATTTCCAAAATCTTTTTGAAATATTTGAAGACCCAAAAAGAAATTTAATTCTCCCATCATACTCATTTCAAATTCTTTTTGCATTAATTCTGAAAATTCATGACAAAGAATTTTATTGGTCGATCCAAAAATTACATCATCAACATAAATTTGAACCAACAAAACATTATTTTTCACAGTTTTCTTAAAGAGTGTTGGATCTGCTAGTCCAATAGTAAAATCATTTTTCAAAAGAAAAGAACTTAGTCTTTCATACCAAGCTCTTGGTGCTTGTTTAAGGCCATAAAGAGCTTTAGTAAGTTTGAAAACAGAATCTGGTTTTTGAGAATTTTCAAAACCAGGAGGTTGCTCAACATAAACTTCCTCCATTAAATAACCATTTAAAAAGGCAGATTTAACATCCATCTGAAATAATTTAAAATTCATATAAGATGCATAGGCTAAAAGGATTCTAATGGCTTCTAACCTGGCTACAGGTGCAAAGGTCTCATCATAATCTATTCCTTCTTCTTGATTATATCCTTTAGCTACTAATCTTGCTTTATTTCTAGTTATTATCCCTTGATCATCCTGTTTATTCCTAAAGACCCATTTAGTTCCTATTACTGGATAATCATGTGGTCTTTCAACTAATTCCCAAACCTTATTTCTCTTGAACTGGTTCAATTCATCTTGCATTGCTATTACCCAGCTCTCATCATCTAAGGCTTCTTCTATGGTCTTAGGTTCTTGTTGGGATAGGAAAGCAGAGAATTCAACTATGTTTCCAAAGTTTCTTCTAGTTTGAATACCAGTCTCTAAGTCACCTATCACAGATTCTAAAGGGTGATTTTTTGAGGTTCTAGACTGTCTAGGCATTACATTCAAAGGCTCTTCAGTATCATGTTCTTCTGAACTGGACTGAATTTCTTTTATATCATTTTCAAAATCATTCTTTAAATTCTCAGGTCTCATGCTTTCATTAGAATCAGGTTCATCTATTTGTTCTATCCTTTTCTCAAAAGGATCAGATTCATCAAATTTCACATGAACTGATTCTTCAACAATCCTTGACTTTTTATTATAGACTCTATAAGCTTTGGAGATTGCAGAATATCCTAAGAAAATACCTTTATCAGATTTTGGATCAAATTTACCAAGATTATCTTTGGTATTCAGGATGTAAACCTTGCATCCAAAAACTTTAAAGTAATTTACTTTAGGTTTTCTGTTATTCCATAGTTCATAGGGTGTCTTTTTCAAAATAGATCTTATTAAAATTCTATTCATTATATAACAAGCTGTATTAACAGCTTCTGCCCAGAAATATATAGGTAGGCTATATTCATTTAACATAGTTCTAGCCATTTCTTGAATAGTTCTATTTCTTCTTTCTACAATCCCATTTTGTTGAGGTGTTCTTGGAGCAGAGAAGGTGTGTTTAATACCCATGTTTGAGCAAAAGGAACTAAATTCCTGGTTCTCAAATTCTCCACCATGATCACTTCTCAATGAGATTATATTAAAACCTTTTTCATTTTGAATAGATTTACAAAAACCTTCAAATAAACTAAAAGCTTCACTTTTAAATTTCAAAAAGAAAATCCAAGTAAATCTAGAATAATCATCAACTAATACATAAACATATAATTTACCAGCTAAACTTGCTACTCTTGAAGGTCCAAACAAATCCATATGGATAAGTTCTAGAGGTTTAGTTGTAGCAACTTTATTAACAGATTTGAATGATGATTTGTGTTGCTTGCCAAGCTGACATGCATCACAGAATCTGTCATTTTCAAATTTGAGACTAGGCAAATCAGAAACTAAATGTTTCTTAGATAATTTATGTAAAGCATATATATTGCAATGACCAAGTCTTCTATGCCAGATCCAGGATTCACTTATATTAGCAGTTAAGCAGTTTACTTGTTGTTTACACAAGGAATACAAATCCAAAGTATAAACATTATCAGTTCTGGGTGCTCTAAACTTAAACAGTTTATCTTTAGAAACAGTACAACTATTGTTAGTAAAATCAACAGTGTATCCATCATCACAGAGTTGAGAGATACTTATCAGATTGTGTTTTAACCCTTGTACATAAAGTACTTTGTTGATTGAGACTGTCTCTGGATCTCCAACTGTTCCAATACCAATAATCTTTCCTTTGGCATTGTCACCAAAGGTGACAAGTCCTCCTTCCTTTCGAGTAAGAGAAGAGAAATTAGCTGAAGTTCCACTCATGTGTCTTGAGCAGCCACTGTCCATATACCATATTTCTTTCTTTCTTTGGTGACCTGCTACCTGCAAAGACATTCAAACAAATTGCTTTGGTACCCATATTTTGTTGGGTCCAGGAGTGTTAGCAAGCAGTGATCTGGGTATCCAGATTTGCTTTGTTTTCTTAAAATTTATTGAATCATATAGATCGTTGGAAATATAAGCTTTCTTAATTCCACATATCTGAGGTTGTCTTAGAAAACAGTTTTTAGCTATATGACCTCTTGTTCCACAGTAGTTACAAATAACCTGTTTAGTGCTAGGAACAAAATAATTTTTGTATAACTTAGGTTTTTCTCCTTTACTTCCAATTCCAAACCTTTCCTTTTTAATTACAGTTTTTCCAAGTATCTCATTTAAGGTGTTTTCTCCTTTTGTAAAAATTAATGCAGCCGTTTTATAAGATTCTACTTCATCCTGTAGAGTTTTTATTTTTGATTCAAAATTAATTTTATTTGATTCAGCAGAATTGTATTTGTCAATTAATTCCTTATGTTGTTTTAGCAAAGTATTTCTCTCATCTGAAATAGCTTTGTACAAGTTCTTTATAGATTTATATTTATTAAATAATGAGTCATACCTTTCTTCAAGCATATTGCAGTAAGCTGCAAGTTTTTTATTTGAGAGGCTTGTTTCAGAGTTTGATTCATTATTTGAGTCAGAGGAATAGTATGAGTGTACCTCATCAGTTTCAGCCATGAAACACATATTTGCTTTTAAATTGGCTTCCTCCTTCTCTGAGCATGATTCAAAAGAATTACTTGAGTCTTCAGAAACACTCCAAGTAGCTTTCATAGCTTTCTTGTCTTTCTGCTCATAATCATCTCTTTTGAAGAATTTCTTCTTCTTTGCATCTTTCAATTTTGGGCAATCTGGTCTGATATGTCCCATCTTTTTGCATTCATAACATCTCACTTCCTTGCTATCCTTTTTAAAGGATTTCTTGAAGTCTTTCTTCTTACTGTAGAACTTTCTGAATTTTCTGGCTAGCTGAGCCAGTTCTTCATCCGAATTTGAAGAATCAGAGCTTTCTGATTTAGCACTCACTTCTCTGTTCTTCATCTTTCTATCCTTTTGTTGAGAAGTCACTTTCAAAGCAGTATTTTCCCTTTTTATGTAGACTTTATGCTCATTTACCTCATCTTGCATTTCAGCTTCGTACATCATCAGTGTACCAATCAGTTCTCTCATAGTTAGATCTTTAACAGAAGTTGATTGTCTGATTGCTGCAGAGATTCCATTCCATCGAGTAGGAAGTACTCTCAGTACCTTCAACGCTTGATCAGCCTGCTTGATTGGTTCTCCTAGAGCTGTTATATTATTGACAATTTCTGTCAATCTTCCATTCATCTGAGTGATGCTCTCTCCTTCAATCATTCTGAAAGTATCGAATTTTAACTTAGCAGTTGCATATCTCATCTGTCTTACATTATCTGTTCCTTCATAAGCAACAGCTATTGTTTGCCACATTTCATATGCAGTCGGGCATTGAGATACTCTGTTAAATTCGTCTGGTCCTAGACCACAGATGATTGCATTCATAGCTTTTGAATTTATGTCATACTCAGCCTCTGTAGCAGCACTCCATGTATCGGGATTTTCAGGAATTTCATAGGGAGTCAGAATCTTTGAATAGACTCTGTAACCAAGATTTTTCAGATAAATAATCATACGTGATTTCCAGCAGCCATAATTATCTCCATTAAAGTAAGGTGCTCTGACCATTGACATTCCCTCTCTCATATCAGCCATGATACACTATGTATAATCTTTAAATACTTCTAGCTTGATAGGACTTTAGAAATAAGAAGCTCCTCCTCTGATACCAATTGTTGGATCTGAATCTACGGATTATACACAAGAGGGGGGTGAATTGTGTCTTTTTCAAATTATTACAATCTCTTCAATTTGGACAAATTCTGTTCACTATGCTTTTGCACGATTAAATATGCAGCGGAAAAAGTAAAAGCATGAACACACGGATGTATAGTGGTTCGGGGAACAGAAGGCCCCTAGTCCACTCCACCAACGCTCAAATCCACGAGCTTGGCGATTTTCACTATCTGGTCCTCGTTTCCACAGACCCGTCCACAACTGAGTACAGGCAGTTGACACCTTTAGAAGATTCAGGCACACACAGCCTTCCTGGTTCAAACACGAACCCACACAGCTTAGAACGAGAAGCTGATCACTCAAAAAAAAAGGGTTTCGATAAAGAAACACTTCTCCAGTTGTTCTTCACAATTGCAACAGAATGCAATTGACAGTAGATAGATCGTCGTCTTCAGAAAATAAAGATCTGTAATCAAAACAGTTCTGAGTCGATCCAGTTGCAATAGATATTACCAGAAACTTCACAACTTCAGCAGCAGTAGATTCACAACAGGTAGTCGATGTAGAACACGTGAATCTGCTATCAAAATCTTCCTTTGGTAAAAAGGATTTTACACTTCTTCTCGATCACCAGAAAAGAACGCTTTCACACAGTCTCTGTTTTCTTGCTCGTCAAAAGATTAATAACTCTTTATTTCACACACTTTCCCGTGTATATATATATCTCCGAAGTTTCCAAGATAGAACATATATTCAAATCTGAGAAAATCTTCCGCATAAATAGATCCATGAAAATCTCCTTTAGATTCGCGATATTAAATGAAATAACAGAGCCGTTGTAACTCCCCTGAAGAATCGGCATAAAAAGCTCCGTTTAAATCAATCATTAATCCGTTGTAAACCGTCTCTGATTCAGTCAAAGTCGTATTTAAGAATCAGCTCGAAATCCGCCTAATAATCCGCTTGATTGACTAATTCAAAAGGAAATATCGTCTGTCAAAAATATCCCGACGCCAAACGTAGGGTTGATGACGTGGCTCCAAACGTAGGTTTCACAAACGTAAGGTTGAACATACATACTTTCTCTTCAGCATTCAAACGTAGGGTTGATCATCCATACTTTGTCTTGCTTCAACTCTCCAAAGAACGTACGGTTGATTATAAAAGTAAGGTTGATGATCCATACTTTTGAGAAACAAACTCAACACTGAAAACTAACGTACGGTTTCTCTTCCATACTTTTCAACAACGAAAACGTAAGGTTCCTTCCAAACGTAATGTTCTTCTTCCATACTTTTCAACAACGTAAGGTTCATTAACCATACGTTTCAAAATAACATAAAAAGTAAACTTTTCATCCATACGTTACGTTCATCAACGTAGGGTATGAACAGTGATTCCAGTACGCGCTAAAATTGATCTCGCGCTACAGTGATTCCAGAACGCGCTAAAATTGATCTCGCGCTACAGTGATTCCAGAATACGCTAAAATTGATCTCGGAATAAATGAAGTATAAAATCTCGTTATATAAAATAAATTCCTGCAAAATACTCAACGAAATAATTAGTAAATAATTAAGGGTATTTGTGAGCATCAAAATCATCATAAAGAGATAGAGTATTATTTAAAATAATCTCCCCCTTTAAAAAACATTATTTTGATTTGTTTAAAAACAATACATTGCTCAACAAAATATACACGCTGTGAATTTTTTTCTGGGAATTTATGAGAAATAAATATTATTTATTTAATTAAATAATATTAGGTGTAATTCGTTGGGCGCATGTTAGGTAATAATAATAGTCAACTGTTATTATTTGACATGGGGTATTACCTAGAATTAAATGAAATGAATAAATGCTTTTGGGTAATTAATTCATTTTACTATTCTATGTAATTAGAAATCACAATTATATATTTCTCATTAGCCTACTCATTTTTCTATGGTTGTGCACAAAAGATTTGAAAAATCTCTCAAGCCAAGAGATAAATATTTTTCCACCGAGAATGATCTCAAGCTACGAGAGAGAGATCCACCTCCACCGGATCAAGGCGATCGAAAGCCGACATCACAAGCGAAGTATCTTCCGTGCTAGCACCTGGAGATCTATTCGACGGTGTCCAGAGATACGTGGAGCATGTGTGGATCACCATTAGAGGAATCCTACACTTGTATTATATGATGCAATGATGGATCACATCAGATCGTGACTAGAAACATCAACGAATAAATAATTCCATCAAGGTAATTCTTGTCAATTAATTAAATTAATTATAACCAGCATATGATGATCCAATCTATGGTTCTGGGAATCCCCCTTTTATTTTTAATTCTTAGTTATATTATGAAGATCCGACATTTTATTATCATGATGGATCTCAGATTGATCGTCATCAATGATAAAATTAAAGTTGGGTACACCCACCAACGCGCTTCCACTGTGCCCGGAACCTACACAAATAAATTAAACTACACAGAAGATAAGTGGTTTGAGAATATGATAATTCATTTACACAAAAATGAAATGGCTATCATGTATGAAAATTTATCCACACGACTAATGTTTGAAGAAATGGAAAAGGTAAAAAAAATATACACTTGAGAGATTTCGAACCACATAATAGATTTGACTTAGAAATGTTTTGAGCCTTTTCTGGGTGAAAAATTCAGATTCCTAAATTTCAAAATTCTGAAGAATTTTAAATGGGATGATATTCAAATTCAAAAACATCATGAAAGTAAATGTGATACAAGAAAGAGAATTTCATGATATTGATCATCAAGGATGATAAATATAATATCAACATGTTGAGGAAAATTTTCAATATCATATATGCTTCGATGAATTTATTGGGTCTTTAAGAATAATGTAGATAAATTCTTATTAATGTTTGTGTTGTACATCAATGATTAAATTATGATTCGATCTTGAGAAGATGATTTTATTCTTTATTTTTATTTATTTTTACATTCTCAAGATAGGGTGTGGAAAATAAAGTGCTGATTTAGTTTATATATTTTGATTTAAAGAAGAAGATAAAGATGAGGATACTAAAAAATAAAAGAAAAATAAATTTATCTATTGAGATTCATTAAATGAGGCTACTATTAGAATATCCATTAAGTTGAAATGTAGTATGGGAAAAATCATTAGAATCCACAAATGATTATTTTATTATAATGATTTTGCACTGGTGACTACATTATCCCCTCAATACCCCATTTTTAGAAATTGAAAATGAATGGAGCTAGTAAATTATGATGCTCATACATGTGATGTATGTTCCTAAATTTCTAAAATTCGTTCCATTGGCCTTTCCCAATGCTTATATGTTCAGGCAGATTTCTCGAAGACTTTTCCATCCTTAATTTATAAGCTTGTTCATGTGGCCGCCTGATTGAACATTTGAAAAAATGTTTGTTCACGTGGTCAGTTGACTGACCTTGTGGACATCTAGTCATTCATGCGATATGGTCGATCCATGTGGTCACATGTTTTTGTGTGTGTGTTCAGTTATACAATTCATTTGGTTGATACATTTAGTCACTTCACATTGTCGATTTTCAAGTTCCGTTGAACATTTTGGAAAAAAATACATAGTTCTTCAAGAATGATGTAAAAACTGTTTTTAATGTTAATAAGGATAAATTCAGGGAAAAGAGGATTTAAAATACAAATAAATAAAAACAATTTAAATTTTATAATTACTTAATGTTGGAGGATTTAAATGAATCATTAAATAAGTAATTAAATCTAAACCTAATTAATGATGAATTTAAAGTAATATTGACTGTGATTTGGGAAATACCCAAGATAGTCATATCTGTTTTTCTAAAAAGGAGAGTTCTTTCCTCTCATTCGATTTGATTGATTTTTATTATGTTTGGAAGATCCAAATACCTGTATATTGAAGTCTTTAAAGCATTTAAAATCATCTCAACTTATACCTATAGGTATCTCATCCTATGCACATCCCCCCCTCTATTGTTTTTGTGTAGTGAAATTGAGAAAGCTTCTTATGAGGTAGGGGACCACATTCTTCTCTTTTTTGAAAGGTGTGATTTAATCATGCATTATTTTACATGGGTAAACCGATGTAATTATCCTTATGAAATGTAATAATATGAAAATCTCATGAATGATTATATAATAATATAGAAAAATTTTAAAGGAATAAAGTGGTGATAAAAATTCATGTTGTAGAATATTCATTAATGGTATTAATGTTGAATGAATCAAAATAGTTGAAATCTCCTATTATATAGTTAAATATTATTATCTTATGTGTAACATACCACCCATCATCATTAGATTAAGACAAGGAAGAATTGCGACTTGGCCTTAGGTGACATCCCCATGACACCAAAGGTTGGAAATAAATGCCAAGGGCTTCATTAACAGTTGGGCGACAATTTACCCTTTTTGAAATAAAACAACCAACCAAGATAATCACAAACAAACAACTACTATATTATGCATGAAAACAACATAATAAAACTCAATGTAATACCAAAATAGAAACAAACAAACCACAAATATATACCATTTCAAAGTACAACACATAAACCAAAGCACTAAAATCAGAATACGAAGCGGAAGACAAAACTTACAAAACTCAAAGACTCCAAAGACATAAACTCCAGAGATCCCAAAAATTCTCCAAGATACAACTTCACAATACAACCCAAATTATCACGATGCATCACTAAATAAATGATATACTTTTCCTTTACCTGTGTCTTGATAAACAATATTTGTAAACACACCAAAGTTCCCAAGTAGAGTGTTATAAATCAATCTCAGTAGGTTTTACCCAAATGAATTGCCTACTCATGTCACTATGATAGAAACAGTCACCACATTTATATAAAAGAATTTATATAAAACAATTTAAAACATTATAAAAATTTATATCAACCAAATAAAGTTCACACCGAAACAATTTTCCATACTAAAAAAATTTTAAAGGAATGCAACCAAAAAATACTTTAAAAACATTTATCAAATCCTATTTTGGAATAACCCATTCCATTCTACATATCCAAACCTCTAACCATGCATGAATACATGGACCCCCTATACTCATGAGTGGTGATCCATCCTTTCACTGAGACATCACTTGGTGAACTATTTTGATGAGGGAAAGTTTATACCCTTATCCATCCCACTTTTGGTGGGGGAAACTTCATACCATTATATATCCCGAATGCACATGAACACACACCAACCATTATGCCAAAAAAATTCCATATGAACCATTTCAATCCATTTCTATAAAAAAATTCTTTTATTGAAACATTACCAGTAAACCATTTCCATGAATAAAAACATGTTCACATTTTAACACCATCATTTTAAAATCCATAAATAAATCACATTACAAAAAAAAAAAAAAATTTCACAATTCCACAGACGTTCACTAAAGAGGGTTTATACTAAGATTTTCATATAGAATTAAAAATTCAAAACAACAAATAAACCAATTTGAAATCAATCCTTATAGTTCTAATAAGAGGATTCGATAGTGAATCCACCTACCTTAGAAATTATGGTGAAAATGAAGAACGAAACAAATTATTTAACAAAACCGGGTTGAAACTCCAAAACACACCTTATATCTTGTTCCCTATCATATAAACAACCATATATCAACATGATTGGTATCAAAAAATCTAGATCCATCCCAAATGTATTGGATCTATTATTCCAAGAGAGGTAAAAAGAAGAGATCTAAGAAAAACCACCAAGAATAGAGACTTCCCAAGTAATCCAACATTCAATGAACCAAGATTTACCAATGGATCACTCCCAGATCAAGAGTAAAGGTATATATAGCCTTTGAGAAGGGTTTAAATCGAGTTAGGGTTGGATTAAGTGAAAAAAGATGGGTTAAGGGGCTAAACCGCATGAGATACACAATTTTTGGATCTTAATTTTAATGGTGCACATTTTAGGTGCACGGTTAGGATGATTGTGTACAAACCATGTTCCATACACAGCCTCAAGGATCACTTTTCATGGTTGGACTGTGCTATTAGACAAACCGTTCAGCAACCATGACATATCCCATGGTCCCATGTTGCATGGTTTCTCCTGGGTGGCTGCATGGTTTGGCCAAACTGTTTTCCTAACCATGCACCTTCCCAGAGACCATTGTTTTAGTTTTCAAAATTTCTTGGAGGTGTTCCATAGTTTCTATTAACCGTGATCAAATAGTGAACCACTATAAAATCCATTAAAACAATCAAAACACCCTCTAAACCCTCCCATACTTCACTGAAACACTTTACATACTTAAAATACATAAATAAAGGTGTTTTTAATTGAAATCGGGGGTGATACATTCTCCCCACCATTGGGATTTACATCCCCAAAAAGTAGAAAACAAACACTATCCTAAAAGATTTCGGGCCATTACTCAACCATTTCCTTTTCCAGTTCCCAAGTTTCTTCTTGAATCTGACCATGTTGCCACAAAAACCAAACTAGATCAATGATTTTCCCACACAATACTTTCTCTTTTCCAATCAACAATCTGAATTGGAACATGAAGAAATGAAGCATCTGTCTCTATGTTAATGTGATCCTATCGAATCACATGATCAGGATCAGGATGATACCTTTTCAACTAAGATATATGAAACATGTTATGCACTAAACTGAATCATGGTGGAAAAACCAACTGATATGCCACCTCATCAACCTGTTCATGTATCTGAAATGGTCTTATGTATTGAGGAGATAACTTTTCCTACTTTCAAAAATGATTACATCCAATCATTGGAGAGATTATCAAGAGCACATGATCACTCACCTTGAATGAAAAAGTCCGTCGATGATGATCCAAATACGATTTATGATGACTCTGAGTTATCTCCATTCTCTTCATGATTATCTAAATATTCTCCATTATCACTTGGATAAGGCTCGACTCAATTGGTGAATTCTCACATATTTCCACCAAAAAGAGCGGAGAATTACAAGGAAGCTAATAAAATTCTTCAAAAGGATCCCTATGTATTGAGGCCTGATAACTATTGTTATATGATAACTCTACTAACAGTATGTGCTCCTCCCACGAGCCACCAAATAAATTACACAAGCTCAAAGCATGTATTCTAAAATTTTTATCATTCTTTCATATTTTTCCATCTATCCAAGGATGATACATCATGCTCATGGTTAACTAAGTATTAAGGGATTTCTGTAAGGATTTCAAGAAATAATATGTAAAACTTAGATCTCAGTATGAAACTATCAAAATTCGTATTCCATGACTCTTTAAAAATTCTCAAATATAGATTTTAGACAAGTCCTCCACCATATCAGATTCATGAATAGGAATTAAATGGGTTAACTTTGTGAGATGATCCACTATTACCCATATGGAATCGTGTTTCTGAACCTTTCTTGAAAGATTCGTCACTAAATCCATGTAAATCTACTTACATTTTCAAAAATGAATAGTTAAAGACTGCAAAATACCCATTGGCCACTAGTTCTCTTCCTTAACCTATTAATAGGTGGGGCATCTTGAAACAAACTCATCCACCTCCCTTTTTATAATGACCCACCAAAACTGTGCTTTCAATGCCTTATACATCTTCTGTATTCTAGGATGAATAGTCTATCTCAAATGGTAGTAATAATGGAGAAGTTGTTCTTGACAAGCTAAAGGTATTTTCATACAATCTTTGAACCACAAAACTGAACTTCTATCCAGCTTCCATCCCTCAATGGTCTCCCCACCATTGAGTTTTGATATCATAATATCAAATTTTGAATAGGATGTCCGTTCCTCTTTAATCGTCTCAAAAAAATCAAAAACAAAATAATGTGGGAAGAAAAATGCAATAATAACTTAGTATTCACAATCCATGTGCATTCCAGCCATCACTAACATCATCTATCACTGATTGGAAGAATATTTTTCCAACTGACCATATGAATTTCTGCTTAATGCATCTTCCATTGAATTGTCTTTACCCAATGTATACATCAAGTAAAATTTAAACATTTAGAGATATTCCATCCATCTTATTATATCAGATTCAAATCAATTTTTTTAGAAAATGTGTTTCAAACTCTTATGATCTATAAACACTATAAAATTATCACCAAAGAGGTAATGACGCCAAGTCTTAAAATCGTGGACTACAAAAGCTAACTCCAAATCATGTGTTGGGTAGTTATTCTCATTCAAACATAACTGCCATGATCCATAAACAACAACATTATATCCCTGCATGAGAATATATCCCAACCCTAATATTGAAGAATCATAATAAACCATGCACTCTTGTCCTAATTCCAACAATACCAAGATCGATACTAATGTAAGGCATATTTTAAGATCTGTAAAAGACTTAAAAAATTCCTCAGTGCATTGTAATGAAACATTTTTCCTTGTCAAAGATGACATAGATGAAGCTAGTCATGAAAAATCAAGAACAAAGAATTGGTAATAACCAACCAGACTAAGGAAACTGTGTATCTCAAAGAAATTAATTAGTGGTTGTCAAGATATTACTGCCTATATCTTTTATAGATCCACATAAACACCTATATTTTATATAACATGGTCAAGAAAACATATTTATTATATCCGAAAATCACTTTGATAATTTTTCATAAAGACTATGACCTCTCAATATCCCCAACACTGTTGCCAAGTCTTGCTCATGCTTAGCCCTTGTCCTTGAATACACCAATATGTCATCCAAAAACACTACCACAAAATAATCCAGATAATTTTGAAATATCTGATTCATCAATTCCATAAATACCATTGGTGAATTCGTAAGACCAAAAGGCATAACCACGTACTCGTAATGGCAATATCTACTTCTAAAAGGTGTCTTTGGAATATCCTCCTTCTGAACCCGTAATTGGTGATATCCCAATTGCATGTTAATTTTAGTGAACTAATGTACTCATATTAATTGATAGAATAGATCATAAATTCATGGAAGTGGATACAAATTCTTTATCATAAATTGGTTTGGCTTATGATAATTGATACAAAGTCGGAGAGTTCCCTCTTCCTTTTTGAAAAACAAGACTGGTGCTACCCACAGATACATATTGGGATGAATGATCCCTTTATTATCCAACTCTTCTAACTAGAATTTTAATTCCCTTAATTCTATTGGTTCTATTTGGTAATATATATGTGAAATAATACTAGTCCCCAGAAGGAGATCAATCGTAAAATTCAATTCTATTATAGTTGGAAAACCTGGGAAATTTTCAGAAAAATAAAACCAGAAATAGATAAAAAATGCTGGAAAACTACTAGTTTTGATCTCATCCACCGCTAACAAAATCAAAACTACCAAATGGAATGAGATAGATCCAACCACGACTAAAAAATAGACCATTAATAGTGCAAAAATTGCCTTTATTAGTTCTAGAGAAACACTGAATACCAGAGTGTGATTAAAAGCCATAGTTTTTTATCAGTTCTAAAAAAGTGCTAATAAATGGGTCCTCTATTAGTGCTTTTAGAAGTGTTGATAAAGGGGAATGCTACAGTGTGCTGTAATAGCACACTGCAACACCATTTCAGTGTTCTATAACAACACACCACATCACCAAAAACACCATGAAATCAGCAAAATCAAGTACCGATGTAGAATTTAAATGAAATAAAATTTACAACACAAATAGAAGAAAAAAACTATAATATAGACATTTAAAACATTGGTTTATAAAATTACATAAGTACAAATTATTACATATATTCAAATACATCAGGGTTCCTTTATCTTTTGATCTTAACCCCTACTCGAGAAAAAAACAACCATGTATAAGAAAAAATTTATTATTTTAGTAAATATATAAAGAAATAAATTAATATAAAGTGTTAATTTTAAACTATACTTTGAGTCATACCAGGAACACTGTATATCAGATTGAATTGTGGTTAATTCTTGAACATCACACCATTTTTTGTTTGTATTCAAGAATTATCTCTGTAAAAATTTACTAAATAATTATAATATTAAAATTATAATTAAATTTGTCATTAAATATCACGTAGAATGATTATAAAATAATCTTGGATTGTTTTCTCATTTTTGGCTATGTGATGCACATTTTAAACTAAAATGACACTTATATATTGAAAAGAAGAACTTGAAGTCATATCAATCACACCATGAATTATATTGAGGTGAATATAATTCATACACGTCACAAATGACTTATGGATCATTTTCCCTAGTATCAAATGAATCCAAATGTATTTTCTTAGTTTTGAGGACGTCACTTGTCTTTTTTACTAAAATGTCATTTTAAACTGGAAAGATGCGCTTTGACTCATACCGGTCACATAGTGTGTTGGTTTGATGTTATAATGATTCATAAACATCAAAAATTACTTATGAATCATTGTCCAAAATTATCAAGATAATCTAAGCGAGTTTTCTGAGTTTTTAGTGAGTGAAAGTTTTTGAACTAAAATATCGATTTTAAACTGATAACAGACACATTGAGTCATATCAGGCACATCGTGTTTTATATTGAGGTGTATATTATTAATACACATAAAAAGACTTATTTATGATTTTACTAAAGTATCAAAATAATCATAGTGTGTTTTCTTTGTTTTGAGTAGGCCAGTTGTCTTTTTTATGAAAATTAATGTCAATTTTAAACAAAAATATCCACTTAGAGTAATACCGGTAAAAAAATGCTTCATATTAAGATGTTTATGATTCCTACACATATAAAATGACTTATATATCATTTTAATAAAGTATCTAAACAATCCTAACGTGTTTTCTTGGTTTTGAGTACGTCACTTGTCTTTTTTACAAAAATGCCATTTTAAACAGGAAACAAGCACTTTGACTCATACCGGTCACATAGTGTGTTGGTTGGATGTGATACTGATTCCTATACATAAAAAATGAATTATTAATAGATTTAATAAAATATCAAGAAAATTAGAGTGTGTTTTTTTGGTTTTCAGTGAGTGATACTTTTTGAACTAAATTGTTAATTTTAAACTAATAGTGGACACATTGACTCATACCAGGTACATAATGTATATAATTTAGATTAGGATGATTAATAAATTTAAAAAATTCCTTATAAATCATTTATATAAAGTATTAAAACAATCAAAATGCTTTTTCTCATTTTGAGTGGGTAAGTTGTCCTTTTTACTAAAACTGATGTTAATTTTAAATAAAAAGACGCACTTGAAGTCATACCGGTCACATCATGTGTCATATTGAGATGATTATGATTCCTAAATGTTTCAAATTACTTATAGATAATTTTAATAATGTATCAAGACAATCAGAATATTTTTTCTCAGTTTTGAGTATGTTAGTTTCCCTTTTTACTAAAATTAATTTCAAATTTAAATAACAAGAAGCACTTGGAGTCATACTGGTCACATCGTGTGTTTTATTAAGGTGAGACTGATTTATACACATCCCAAATGACATATTAATCATTTTACTAAATTATAAAAATAACATAAATTCATTTTCTTAGTTTTGATTATGTCACTTGTCTTTTTTACTAAAATGTCATTTTAAATTGGAAACATGAACTTTGACTTATAATGGTCACATCATGTGTCAGTTTAATGTGATAATAATTAATACACATCACAAATTAATTATGAATCATTTTAATAAATTATAAATAAAATCTGTGTGTTTTTATTAATTTTCAGTGAGTGACACTTTTTGAACTAAAATGACGATTTTAAACTGATAACAGACACATTGAGTCATATCGGAAAATTGTGTATCATATTTAACTACAAATAATTCCTACATGACAAAAATTAAATATATATCATTTTAATAAAGTATCAAAAATATAGTAATATGTTTTCTTAGTGTTGAGTAGTTCATTTGTCCTTTTTACTAAAATTGATGTCAATTTTTAATAAAAAGACACACTTAGAGTAATAACAGTCACACTATGTGTCAGATTAAGATGATTCTGATTTCTACATGTCTCAAATGACTTATGGATAATTTTCCTAAATTATAAAAACAATCCTAATGTGTTTTATCATTTTTGAGTACATCACTTGTCTTTTTTACTAAAATGTCTTTTTAAACTAGAAACACGCACTTTGACTCATACCGGTCACATTATGTATTAATTTTATGCGATACTGATTTTTACATATAAAAAATTAACTATGAATAAATTTCCTAAATTATAAAGAAAATCTGAGTGCATTTTGTCAATTTTCAGTGAGTGATATTTTTTGAACTAAATTGTCAATTTTAAACTAATAACAGACATATTGAGTCATATTGGGAACATCGTGCATTAGATTGAGGCGAATCTAATTAATACACATCAAAAATGAATTATAAATCATTTTTCAAAAGTATCATAATAATCAAAATGTATTTTCTCAGTTTTGAGTAGGTTAGTTTTCCTTTTTACTAAAACTTATGTCAATTTTAAATAAAAAGACGCACTTGGAGTCATACCAGTCACACCATTCATCAGATTGAGGTGAAGATTATTCTTACACATCCCAAATGACTTATGAATAATTTTACTGAAGTATCAAATCAATAGGAATATGTTTTCTTAGTTTTGAGTATGTTAGTTATCCATTTTACTAAAATTAATATCAATTTTAAATAAAAAGAAGCACTTTGAGTCATACCGATCACAAGGTGTGTTGGATTGAGGTGAATATGATTCCTACACATCTCAAATGACTTATAGATCACTTTACTAAATTATCTAAATAATATAAATGTGTTTTATCAGTTTTGAGTACATCACTTATCTTTTTTACTAAAATGTCATTTTAAACTGGAAACACAAAATTTGACCCATACAGATCACATCGTGTTTCAGTTTTATGTGATCCCAACTCCTATACATAAAAAATGAATTATGAACCCATTTACTAAATTATCAAGAAAATCCGAGTGTGTTTTCTTGGTTTTCAATGAGTGGCGCATTTTGAACTAAAATATCAATTTTAAACTAACAACAGATACTTTGAGTCATATCGGGATCATCATGTATTAGATTGAGGTGGGGAAGATTCCTATACATAAAAAATGACTTATGTATTGCTGTATTAAATTATCAAAATAATTATAATAGTTTTTCTCTATTTTGAGTATTTCAGTTGTCATTTTTAATAAAATTAATGTAAATTTTAAATAAAAAGCACTTTGAGTCATACCTGTCACACCATGTATCAGATTTAGGTGTAGATAATTCTTACACATCCTAAATTCTCAAAGAAATCCTAAATACTAAAGTTTGCACAATTTCCATTATCTTTCTTTGTCTAATTGACAACACTGTATATTGACTTGATGTTCTTAGTTGAAAAACCTTTCTCATTGTTGAAATACATAAGAGAAGAGGAAGCTCATGTGCCCTCTAATCTTTTGGATTTCAATAATGAGAAAAGTATTTTGGCTAAGAGAATCGAATAAATATGTATAGTGGGTAGTTAAACAAATAAAGGAAATAGAAATAGAATTAGTGAAAACATTGGTATAAATAAACATTTTATCTTTTTTGTGGCTTGTTAAAAATAATTGAAAGAAAAATATGACTTCCCAATAGTTATGAGAAAAAAACTAAATAAGTATTAAATAAAAATGATAAAGAAATTAACTTAAAAATATTAGATAAAATGATGACAAAATTAATTAAATAATTAGTAGGAACTCAAATTTTCATGATGGTTGTATGCTGTCTTCATGCATTTCTTTTTTGTCATTATCTCAGTTACAAGCACAAAGTTCAATCTTTCATGATCATGAGAAGCTTTGAAAAAACCACCCTAAATAGAAAAAATGAATTCACCTGTATAAGAAAACAATTATTCTATGAGTAATACTAAAAATAAATAAAGTAAACATAAATATGAAAAAATACATTAATTCTATGGACAATGATTTTACTATGAAAACATCAAGATTGCCTCTATAATTGAGGAGTAGAGGGAACTTGAAGGAAATTGATAAATTACAACATTGTAGGGGTGAAAATGTTTTTAGGGAGAAGAATTTGGTGGAAGTTTTGGTGCAGAAAGGCATGAAATATGGACCAACCATCTCAACTCAAATTAAAGAATCCACCTATATAAGAAAAAAATTCTTATGTGAGTAATATTAACAAGAAATAAATTAAACATAATTATGAAATAGTATATTAATTATATGGAAAATGATTTTACTATGAAAACATAAAGACTCCCTCTCTGATTGACCAGTGGAGAGAACTTGAAGAAAACTGATAAATGATAACACTGTAGGGGTGAAAAGGTTTTGAGGGAGAATAAGTTTGTGGAAGTTTTGGTACCTAAAGGCATGAAATATGGACAGATCACCCCAACTCGAACAAAATAATCCACCTCTATATGAAAACAATTCTCATGTGAGTAATATTAATAATAAATAAATTAAACATAATTATAAAATAATAAATTAATTCTATGGACAATGATTTTACTGTGAAAACATAACGATTACCTCTATGATTGAGCAATGGAGGGAACTTGATGGAAAGTGATCAATGCCAACACTACAGGGGTGAAGAGGTTTTGAGGGAGAAAAAGTCTTTGGAAGTTTTGGTGTAGAAAGGCATGAAATTGGGAAATAAATCTTCTAAAATCAATTAACTGTACAATAAATAATTAAAATTAAATCAATGTTTCATTATATAATTTTTTGGTAAAATAGATAAAGCATATCATAACATTACCTTTACATCTCCCCAAATGGTTTCCTTTGTTACAATTTTTTGTTCCGAGGGATTGGTAAAATCATCATGTGTAGAAGACATTGTCTGCATGAGTAGTCAAGCATTTAATTTATATTATGTTAATGAAGTAAAGAACAAATAATATTATGAGAAAAAACATAACATATTAAAAAAACTTTTACCTTCTCATTGAAATATCTTTCTTTTTTTAAAGGTTTTAGGGATTTGGTTCCTCTATAGAGAATCAAAAACCCCCTCTTTATGGAACCTATAATGTACAAGACATTGTCTACATTGGTACTGACATGAACTAATTGTGATCTCCCAATGAAAGGGTCATCCTCTAAACTATTGATCATGTGTATTTGATATCCATCCTCATTAGATCATCTCTTGAACAATTATCATTTCATTTTTTTGACGCACATATTCAATCTCTTGTGGACATGCACCTATGTTTCTTAAAATAGTCTAAGAAGTAGTCATCCATGGGATGAATAATGCTCAGAGTAGTACAAGAAACATAAAAGATATAGGGGATGAGTGTCAAAACAACAAAATGAAATAATAACTATTCAGGAGATGAAGTTGACGAGGACAATAATTTTACTACATTGTGTTCTCTAAAAGTGATAATGTCTCCCATTTTTGATAATTACACCATTGGAACTAGTTATTAAATTGTGGCCTATTGAAGGTGATATTTGGGGGGCATAAACATTCTTGTATGTGATTTAAGGGGTTTCATATGGGACATGTTATGATATATGAATCTTTGGGGTCTCTGAATTCTATATTTATACGAGAAATACCACTTTTAATACTTCAAGTTCACTAAGACCAGTCCTCCCTCTATTAAAATGAGCCATCGAGTCTTTCTTAAATTCCCTAAACAAGTGAAAATATAATATAGGCAATTAAGAAGTAATAATTTACTCAAATATGATAAATAAGAGTAATAAACTATCATTTTATCAACTAGAATATATAAAAATGTATTGATAAATCATTTTAATAAATAAAGAGGCATTTTATATATATGGATGGAAATCAGGGATTCCTAGGGGTGGAGCCAATACATGTAGACCTAAAATGAAGAATACCTAAAAATAATTTCTAATAATTATTTCAATATATGTAGAATTTGATAACCTCTATTCTATTTTTTAGAACAAGTGTTGTTACAACCTAAGGAATTATTACATTTAATATTAATAGTATATCAAATATTTGAAAACATCTCAAAATTATAATTTCAATTAAAAATCGATAAGGAATGGAAAAAATAATTTTAGGAAAAGAATATACCTAATAAATATAAAGGTTTTAAACATATTAAAATTCTTAGTTGATAAATTGATTCATGGATTATGTCTAGATAGGTTGAAAACAAGAATTATTATCAAGAAGAAGAAGAGTAGACTTTATAATAAAATTTCATTTTCTTAGCCATTATGGGTTCTATGGTGATTTTGGGAATATAGTATAAAATTTTTGTCATAATGAAATAAATAATTGAAATTAAGGAAGATATATAGGTTTTAAGTTAAATGGGAGATGACCCACTCTTACAAAAATAGTTTTGAAGTGAGACAAATATTCATAAAAAATTTGTATTTTTTAACTGTATACATATAAATTTATGTGATATATTTGTATAACATATTTTTAAAATATATGATTTTACAACATAATTGTATAATATATTTATGTAGTATATTTTCATAATATACTAGTGTAATATATTTTTATAATATATATATGTATAGTATAATATATATTTGTATTTGTATAATATATATATTTTCATAATGTATTTTTATAATATATATCTATATTATATATATTTATATATTTGTATTTTTAAAATATACATGTGTGTGTCTATATATATATATGTATTATATATAAATATATATCTGTAATTTTTATATATTTGTATTTTTTCAAATTTATACACACAAATATATAAATATTTAACATATTTATATATGAAATGTGATCCCTGGAGTGTGAAATATGAAATAACAAATTCTCAATTTATGAATTATCCTTACAGGAGGCACAACTGCCTCTAGTGGGAGAAAGGATTATGAGGGTTTCCAGCCTATTAAATGGATAAGGTGACATTTTTAAGTTTAATGATGAGCCCACTCAAAGATTGGTAGATGATAATAGAAGAAATTATAGGAGAATAGGATCATTGAAATCTCCCCAAAAGAGTGATCCAACCATGAACATCAAAATGAAACTGGAAAGACCCTGCTTGAGATCCCAAATGATTAAGTAAGCATTATAGGAGATGTTGAAATGGAGATAAATAAAGAGGAGTAGAAACCAATCCATCATCATCAAAATGAAACTAAAAATTGTATTCCTGAGACCCAGAGTGATGCTACAAAATCAGGTTTAAAGTGGAATCATGAATCGGAAGCAGGGCTATTAGATCATATGGATGAGAAATATATATAAATATAAATGTAGTAAATATATTCTTTATTTAAATATATTTATTATAATTTTATAATTATTTATTTATAATTATGTAAATATTTTTTAAAAAAATAATATTTATATCATTATATATATTTATATAATTATAATTATATATACATATATTTATATATTTATATATAATATATATATAGTAAATATATTCATTATTTAAATGAATTTATTATAATTTTATAATTATTTAAATGTATATAATTATTTATTTATAATTATATAAATTCTTTTTTAAAAATAATATTTATTTATTTATAATTATAAATATATAAATTTATAAAAATAATAAATATATGTTTATAAATATTTTTATTTATAAATATTTTTTTACAAATATTTTTTTATCATTATTAATGAATATTTAATCTTAAGTGCATTCATATTAAAAGTGAGTAAAATTGAATAATTAAAAATGAGTAAACTTTAACAATATTGAAAAAATGGATAAGTTTTATTAATTAAATATAAATTATTAAAAAATGGATATATATTGAAATACATATGAATAAATTTATTAAAACATAGTAAATAAACATATATAAATTATATAATATCAATTGATTAAATTCCCCAAAAAAATAATTATATGTGTGCATGCATTGTATATAAAAATGAATTAATTATTTATATGTGAAATCAATATAACACACATTAGATCTATGTTAAATTGAAAAATCAAACAAAATTCAAATTATTCATTTTTATCAATAATTATTTAATTAATATTTTTTTAATAAACTCATTTTTATTATTTTATTATTTAATTATTTCATTTTATTTAGGCCTTTATGAGTGCTAAAAAAGCACTAATAAAATATTTTTTATGGGTGCTAAAAATAAAGCACTGATAAAGGGTACCCTATACCAGTGTTACAGATAAATCACTGATAAAGGGTACCCTTTATGAGCGCTAAAAAAAGCACTGATAAAGGGTTCCTTTTATCAATGCTAAAAAAATGTTGATAAAAGGTACCCATTATCAGTGCTTTTTTCTAGCGATGATAAAGGACAGTGCTTTTAAAAGCCTATTTTTTAGTGGTGAACCGCTGGTGCTAGTAAGCCTGATGCATTTGCCTTTTCATTCTGGTCCCTTCCAAAGTGATGCTCAACACCATCATTAGTTGTAAAACTTACCCATCAGGTATAACAATCGATGTGAGTTTTGAACATTATCAACCAATACATACCTAGGATTATGTCATAAAAATCCATCTCAAGCATATATAAATCCCATATCAACTCACCTATATCAATCATTATAGAACATTCTTTGCACACAAAGTCTTGACATTCTCTTTGGCTCAGAGGAGTTTGAAGTTTCAAAACAGAAGGAATCATCTCAACATGAAAACCCATCAAATAAATAGAATGATAATCAATAAACAAATGGGATGAAATTTTATCAAATAAAGATTTCACAAGGGTATAATTAAAAATAATTGTACCTCGCACCATCGATGGTCTAGATTGATCATCCATGATAACTTGCTTAGCTCCATGCAACTTCTTACTTGCTGCAATTTGTTCTGTAGAACATTGCTGAGATTATCCTTGATGAAAAGTCATGATATTTCTATAATAACCATGTATATCTGATTTTATTAATATTTTCAAAACTTTTTATATACCCCCTTTACTAATTTTATATGAAATGTTCATATTTGTGTGAAATATTAATGTATAAATATTAAATATAATTTTTGAGCACTATTTGAATTCATCCAGATTCAAGTCTGTTTAATGTTTTAATAATACATATTACCCTACTGATCCAAATTGTGTGATTATTGTTTTTTAGTATTCCTTATTCAATTTGCAACATATCGTTATAATGGATTCGTGTCCAATTATTCCATTTGAAGGGTCATATGGTCCTCACAAGAAGGCCCGAAGAATTTGTGATGAAACTGGACCAACTATGATGATTAAATTACTGGACTCAATATAGAAGTGAAAATTCATTCATTCTCCTCAAAAATTTGGATAAAAATTCAACGAGTCATGAATAAAAATTTCAAAGCCCTAATCCAAAGACAAGAGGGCCAACTGATGAATTTAAACCCAGCCCACCATTCTGGTCAGGAATTAAAATCTGGACACTATTTATAAATTTTTTCATGATATAGTAATAAAATGATGCTTATATTTTTCAGTATGAAAGAGAAGATATAGGAGGAATACTTTTTTGAAGAAAGAATTCGTATTTGAAGGAATCTTACTATTCAAATACCCATTCACATTTTGACCTTTTGAAAAGTCTGGATTGAAATGGACAAATTAAAATTGTTTACTCCACCATAACTTTGGATCCATAAGTCCAAATGCATCTAAATTTTTAGAGTAGTCGTCAAACATTATTATCTACAACTTTGAATAAGAGGATATCTCGATATTCGGCTGTCTATATGGCTCAATTGGTAATGAAAGTGGAGGGGTCAGTTTTGGAATGAACTGTCCAACTCCTTGGGCTATAAATACATCGCCCTCCTCTCCATCAAAAAGGTTGTAATTTTAGAAGAGAGGAGCATATATTGGCACTAAAAAATCCTTTAAAAAGTCTTGGAATGATCTTCCATACTCAAGTTTTCACTTGATATTCCTTTACTCCTCTCTTTGTTTTAATTTACTTTTGTAGTTTTCTTCGTTTGTAATTTCACAAGTGTGTGTATTTGTAATTCTGTTTTAATGAAAGATTCTTCTTTAATACCTCTTATTCTCAACCACATTATGTAGTTTAGTATTAATTTTATTAAAATAATTTAAATCAAGTTAAAAACCTTTCCCTTCTTTTGCTTCCTCATTCAATCGAAAGTCTTTTTTTTAACTCTCTTCAACGACCATGTGTGTTGGACGCACAACTCTTTTCTTATCCCTTTCTTTTTGTTCTATTTATAATTCATAACCATAATAATATATTATCATATTAATAACCATATTAATTTCTCAGTAAATCTACCATTGGGTTGAGTCATTATTTATATATGTTAAGTGATTGAGAGATTTTTCTCAATGAGTATTCTTTAATTTAACATTGTGTATGTTGGACTTAACATGTCATGGATTAATGACTTGTTTTGTTTAATGTGTTGTTTCCATGGATTATTAAAACCAGAAATACACTACCATCAACAGGATCTGATTGATATTATAACCCTAAGTTAAGTTAAGGCTTGGATTAAATCATTAACACGTAGGAATTCCAATAAACTTTATCTTGTGAAGCAGGTGTTAATTTAAATGCAATATAAAGCAAAGATCAAGGATATCACAAGCTTAACTCCATAAAAATGAACTCACCCCAATATTTATCAAATTGTTAAATCAAACACCAATCATTAATCACTTCATTTAAGCTCTGCAATCAAACCCCCCAATCAAAATACAATAAACTAAAAAAAACCGACTATTAAAAAGTATCATCTTCGAGGATTCGACCCGAGTGATGCTATACACATTAGCAGAGAATCAGAACTTTGAAAGGTCGATAGGAAAAAATCGGCCTTCTTTTTCAAATGGAGATATTTCTAGGGATGGTGCATTAAGTAGTCATTTGTTTTTGGTTATTGTAAAAAAATAAAAAAAAACTAAATTTAAAAAATTGAAAAAAAACACAAAGAAAAACCTGTCTTCCTCTTTCTTCCAAAATATATCTGAATGCCCCGTAGCCTCCCAAAAAATCCCTATTATTTGTTTGACCCTGAAATTGAGAAAACACTTCGCCAAATTAGAAGGAACATTAAGGATAAATAAATAAATCAAGAACCAGTCCTTGTCCAACCAATTGAATTAGATTTGAATAATACTAGGGAACAAACCCTTAAAGAACTTGCTGACCCTAATATGAATTACCAACCCCTTGGTATTCAATATCCAAACATAGAGGCTGACTTCGAACTCAAATCGAGTTTGATTCATCTTCTCCCTCATTTCTACAGGCTAGCCGGTGAGGATCCACATCTCCACCTTAAAGAGTTCCAAGTGGTGTGCTCCACCGTGAAGTCTCAAGGGGTTTATGAGGAACAAATAAAAATTTGAGCATTCCCTTTTTCCTTAGTTGACTCTGCTAAGTCATTGCTTTACTACCTCCCTCCTGGTTCCATAACCACAAGGAATGACATGAAGAAACTCTTTTTATAGAAATTCTTTCTTGCTTCTCGTACTGATTCTATCTAAAAGAAAATAAGTGGTATCCTTCAATTCCCAAATGAATCACTCCATGAATACTAGGAGAGGTTCAAAAATCCTGTTTCAACCTACCCACACCACCAAATCCCTAACCAACTCTTGATCCAATAATTCTAGGAGGGGTTATTGGATATGGAGAGAACTCTCATCAATGTCGCAAGTGGAGGTGCTCTTGTTGATAAAACTCCCATAGCTGCAAGAGATATCATAAACAACATGGCTAAAAACACACAACAATTCCATACTAAAGAACATAATCAAGTCAAACAAGCCCAAGAGAGTCAATCGATAGAGCTGAAAAAGATGACATAGTGGATGAGTGAACTTTCCGGTCTTGTGCGACAACTAGCTGTGGCTTCCAAATCCCCGACCTCATCTTCTCCACAATCTCTGTTCCCCGAACCTATCAAGAACTATAGAATCTGGAACCCCCAATCTTATCCAAATAAAACATGTCTAAAATTTCAATAGGATCAATCTGATTCATCCGGACCAATGGAGATTAATGCAGCATATGCTCAACGGAACCCCAACCCTAAATAATCAGGTCATTTTGTTAGAAACTTAAACCAACCCCATTATGAACCCTTCTATTCTATATATAACCCTAACTTGAGATATGGGAATCCCATTTCTCATCCCCCCCATTTTCCTCCTCAAAAACCAAACCAGTTTCAATATGGTCAAGGTGTTGGTAACTTCCAACAACCTTACCGTTTTATTCCTCAACCTCAAAGGAACAATCCTCCTCCTGGATTCCACTATCCTAGTGTGCCTTCCCAATTCCCAAAACAATACAATTGCTTTCCAAAGAACCAAAATCAAGGTAATCCCAATCTGGGACAAGCCTCTTCTTCCAAGAAACCATGGGAAAGTGCAGTGTAAGATCTTTCCTTCTTCACCCATTCTATCCTCAAAAACATTGAAACACAAATTGGTCAACTTGCATCCCACCTGATCCCCCAACAAAAATAAAATTCTTTCCAACTCCCAGCTCAAAAATTATCCAACCCCAAGGGTAATGTAAGTGAAATTTCACTTAGATTGAGGAAGCAAATTTCTATGCCTCGAGATAAGTCCTCTAACACCCCTTTAAATGTTGACCTAGAAAATGAAAAGAAAAAGACCCTTGAAAATGAATCTTAATCCATTACCTCTCCTCATTCCTTTCCACTTAGGAACCCAATTCCTTTTCCTCAAGTCATTTCTAAGACAAAGAAGTCCATTTAACCTGATCCTGAAATGCTTGAAATGTTTATACGTGTTTAAGTCAACATTCCCCTCTTAGATTCCATAAAATAAATCCCTAAGTATGCCAAGTTTCTTAAGGAATTTTGCACCCACAAGAAGCAACTTAGGACTTTCGAAATTTTTTCCACCCAATAGTCTATTCCCATAAAGTGAAAAGATCCAGGGACCTTTACAGTTCCTTGCCAAATTGGAAGTTCCAACTTTGATGATTCACTCATAGACTTAGGGGCATCAATTAATGTCATACCCAAATCCATATTATCCAACCTTAGCCTTGGTCCCTTACATCCAATGGGTGTTGTCATTCAATTGTCCAATTGAAGCACTGCTAGTCTTGAGGGTATAATCGATGATATCCTTGTTCATGTGAATGATATTATCTTCCCTGCTGATTTTTATGTCCTTGACATGGATGGTGAGATGAAATCTTCTCGATCTCCCCTAATTCTAGGAATACCAATCCTAATGATAGTGAGAACCAAGATTGATGTCCATTTATTATCCATGGAATTTTGTGACCAACTGGTCAAGTTCAACATTTTCCAAGCCATACGATACCCATCTAAGGATCACTCTTCATTCTCAATCCATGCTTCTGAGGAAACTTCTGAGAGTTAATTGAACCCCATTCCATAATGTTCATCATGTTCAAATGAGAGAGGATGTTGTGAAATATACACCATGATTAAACAAGTCATAAATGGTGAAGTTGACATGGACCTTTCATTTATAGACTCGATCAATATTGAGGATCTTGAAAACTCTCTTGAATCCTACATCAACTTTGATCTCTACTGATCCACATTGGACTGTATTTAGGAAAATAAATCAAATCCAACTGAAGTCCATTCATATATTCCTGAGTTTTCTATCCCACAAATGAAAAATGAGATAGATCTGAAACCTATTCCTGAACACCTGAAATATGCATTCCTTTTCCATGATAACTCTTATCCTGTCATTATCTCTGATTCACTTACTGAAACTGAGGAGTCTAAACTTGATCAAGTGTTAGAGAAAAAAAGGCCTTAGGTTGAACCCTAGATGACATACTAGGAATCAACCCTACCCTTTGTATGCATCACATCCATCTTGAAGAGTCATCCAAACCAATTAGACAAACACAAAGAAGACTCAATCCAATCATCCTTTAGGTAGTTAGGGAAGAGATCACCAAGCTTCTTCAAGCTGGTATTATATACCCGATTTCTGATAGTGAATGGGTTAGTCCAATTCAAGTTGTACCTAAGAAAGGTGGGATAATTTTTGTCACAAATGAACATGGAGAGGTAGTCACAACTCGAGTGAAGAATAAATGGCATTTTTTCATTGATTACCGAAAATTGAATGTTGAAACATGAAAATATCACTACCCTCTTCCATTCCCTGATCAAATGCTAGAACGATTAGCCGAAAAGTCACACTATTGCTTTCGTGATGGATAAACCAGATACTTCCAAATCCCAATCGCACCTTAGGAACAAGAAAAGACTAATTTCACTTTACCCTTTAGAATATATGCATATAGAAGGATGCCTTTTATCCTTTTCAATGCTCCTGAAACATTCCAGAGGTGTATGATGAGTATCTTTTCTGAATTCATTGAACACTGCATGGAAGTCTTCATGGATGACTTCAACATTTATGGTGAGTCATTTGAATCTTACTTGACTTCAATCTCTATAGTCCTCCAAAAGTGTGTCAAGTGTAACATTGTGTTAAATTTTAAAAAATTTCACTTCATGGTTGAAAATAGGATTGTTCTAGGGAACATAGTTTCATAAGAGGGTATTGAAGTTGATCCTACCAAAATTGAAGTGATCAATCACTTACTAAAACTACTTATGTTTGAAACATATATTCATTCCTCAGTCATGTCAGTTTCTATCGACGATTCATCCATAACTTTAGTAGGATTTCCCTCCCACTCACTTGGTTTCTCCAAAATGATGTCACTTTCCATTTTGATAAGGTTTTCAAGAGATCCTTCATTGAACTCAAAACTGCTCTTATATCTGTATTGATATTTCAACCCCCAGATTGGTCCTTACCCTTTGAGTTGATGTGTGATGCTTCTGATAGAGCTGTTGGGGATGTTATAGGTCAAAGAAGAGAAAAAATTTCTCATGTCATCTATTATGCCTAAAAACATGGTATGAAACTCAATCCCAATACACTATCACTGAAAATAAACTTTTAGCAGTTGTTTTTGCCTTAGATAAATTTTGTCCCTATATCTTAGGTGCCTAAATCATTATCTTCATAGATAATTATTCAATAAAGTTCTTACTCAAGAAAATTGATTCCAATCCAAGGCTAATAAGATGGATCCTAATGCTCCAAGAATTTGACCTTGAAACCAAAGATAGACCGGGAAAAGAAAACCCTGTGGCTGATCACCTAAGTAGAATTTCTAATTCTTTTCATTCAGAAATCATTGATCCTGAATTCCCTACTGAGCACCTTTCATATCTCACTCCAAAGTTTCCATGGTATGACCTAATTGTAAATTACTTGGTTTCTGGTATTTTTCTTATTTTTTTTCAAAAGAAAAAAAAATGAAGTTGAAAAGTGATTCAAAATACTATTTTTGGGAAGAAAATAAACTTTGGAAAACTGAGGCTGACATGGTAATTAAAAGATGTTTTGATGAAGATGAACATTCCTCTATCTTATAATTATGTCACTCACTTCATGGAGGTGGACACTTTGGACCAAAAAGGACCTCCCAAAAGGTCCTAGAATCTGGATTCTTCTACCCTTCACTCTTCAGGGACTCAAATGAGTTCTGTCAATCATGCCCCACCTGCCAAAGGTTTGGCACAATTTCAATGAGAAATGAAATACCCCAAATCCTTTAATTTTATGTGAGATCTTCGATGTTTTGGGCATCGATTTCATGGGACCATTCCCCCATTACAATGAATTCTCATACATTTTTCTTACGGTTGATTATGTATCTAGGTGGGTCGAGGCCAAACCCACTACAAAGGATAAGTCACATACTATTAGTGAGTTACTAAATACACACATCTTCCACCGATTTTTCACTCCATGTACCTTGATAAGTGACTTAGGAACCCATTTTTGTAATAGAACCCTGGAATCTATTTTGAAAAAGAATGGTGTTGTACATAAGACATCAACTGCATATCACCCCAAAACAAATGGCATGGCTGAACTTTCTAATAGAGAAGTCAAAAGAGTTCTTGAGAGAATTATTAAGCCCACTATAAAAGATTGGCCTGAAAGACTTGGTGAAGCACTTTGGGATTATCGAACTACTTATAAAACACCCATTGGGATGTCTCCTTTTAGGATAGTTTTTGGTAAAGCATGTCACTTTCCAGTTGAAATCTAACATAAGTCAAGCTGGGCTGTGAAAACCTGTAATTTTGATTGTGAAAAATCTGGTGTAGAAAGATTGTTGCAATTGGCTGAACTAGAGGAGTTTCGACTTGAATCCTATGAGAATTCAAATATATACAGAGAAAAGGCTAAGGCACTCCAGGATAAAAACATCCTGAGAAAGGTATTTCATGAAGGTGAAAAGGCAATGCTATTCAATTCTAGATTTTGACTTCACCCAGGTAATCTTAATTCTCATTGGGAAGGTCCTTTTTTTATTAATAATGTTTACCCATTTGGTGTAGTGGAAGTCCAAGACCCCTCTTCAAAAAGGAGATTCAAAGTTAATGGACATCAGTTAAAGAATCACCACGAGGGGACACACAATCCTGGAATAACATCGACTTCCATCGGATCCCCAACTTCTGTAGTTGACGCACAACTAGATGGAGATATCAACCCACCAAATTCAAACCAGGGGGAACCTCTTTCCCATTAACTCCTTTTCTCTCTCTCTATCTCTATCTCTCTCTATCTCTTTTTTTTTCTTCCTTACTTTTTCTCATTTTTTTACCACTTTCCTTATCACACTTTTTTTATTTACTCTTCCAATTTTTTATGGGCCTGTCTTTATAAAAAACTAAAAAAACCTAAAAAACTAAAAAAAATCATTTAAAAAAATATGAAAAATCAAGAGTCATACTTACTGACCTTCTAATTTTCAAAATTTTTCCAACCATTATGGGGAATCAAAAGACATGTTTTCATCTCAAAATTTTATGGTTTCTTTATAAATTTGGATAAAGAATATTGTGTCAAAACCAAAAAATTTTGAATTCTTAATTTTTTGATTGGGAAAATGATTTTCCCCACCCATGAGGAACAAAATTTTCTTTCATGCCAAGGCCACCTATGACCATCTTTTCAAAATGTGTTTTTTTCACCCCCATTTGTGAATCTTGAGTTTATGGAACATCGAGTAGAATTTCCTACTTTAGTGTGTATTAATATGATATTGGAATTTTATGAACCTCATGAGAATCAAAATATCCAAATAGCCTCCCATTAACCATACATTAATCCTACTTCTAAAATCCCATTCGAGCCTATGAAAACCTTTTCCTTATTATCCACATTACAAGCCCAATACCTTATCCCACCTAATATCAACATGGATTTTCATTGAATAATTTTTTGAAATTTAAGTGTGGGGGAATGGATTTAATTTTGGGTGCCATTTTATTGATTTTCAATATGTTATCATATGCATGAGGTCCAACATCCATTTTAGTGTGGGGAATATGTTGTAATTAAATGGGAATGTATATATTTTTATCTTGTTCAAATGATATTAAAAAGTTTTCAAAAAAAAATCAAAAAAAAAAATCAAAAAATAAAATAAAAATAAGAATGTGTTGTGTCTTGGGTGGGTTAAAAATCACTCTTCCTCAACCTTTGATCTTATTATAACTATTACAATTAGTATTATGAGTATATCAAACATGGGATGGGAGGTCAGTGTAATATCTGTTTCAAGTTTAACTTTCGAAAAAATAAAACAAAATAAAAAATAAAAAAAGAACACTTATGTCATTGGGAGAAGTTTTGTGGTCTGTAAATATTTCATATTCTCATCCACTTAAAATTTTCTTCTTCTTTTGTGTCTTATTTTAAATTTTCATTCCCTTGTAAATATGTGTTTCCATCTCCTTTCATGACTCATTTTAACAAAAGAATGTGCATTAGTTTTTCCATGTTGGTGTTTTACCCCCTTTTTTCTATCTTTTGTATATCATCTTTCTATCGTCCCATATCCATAGAAAACCCCCTAAAAATACCTCTTGATTTTTGATCATTTTATGATAGGTAATGGAAGTTGAGATCTCTTTAAAACTCTAAGATTTTCACTTTTGTTTGGTGAAGGAGTGAACCTCTAGAAATAATTTTTTATCATCTTGAGAGTAGTAAGTTTTGTGTGCCACCATTTTCCATTTCTAAATTTGAGAATGAAAAAAGTGTTGTTTTTGGAACATTTTTTCTGAAAAAATTGAGGTGGAATTCAATATGGTTGAATGAAATATTCTAAACCTCCCCTGAGTGGGGAAAACAAAATTTTAATATTTTTTGTTGAGTGAAAATGATTTTGTCATATTTTTATATTTATTGCACATTAGGACATGAACAAGACTAAGTGTGGGGGATTTGTTTCTATTAATATTTTCATAACTTTTTATATACTCCCTTTACTTATTTTATATGAAATTTTGATAATTTGTGTGAAATATTAATGTATAAATATTAATTTTTTTTGAGCACTATTTGAATTCATCCAGATTCAAGTCTGTTTAATCTTTTAGTAATAACTATCACCCTACTGATCCAAATTATGTGATTACTATTTTTTAGGATTAATTATTTAATTTAAAACATATAATTATAAGGGATCAGTGTCCAATTATTTCATTTGAATGGTCATATGGTCTTCACAAGAAGGCCCAAAGAATTTGTGATGAAACTGGACTAGCTATGAATATTGAATTACTGGGCTCAATCCAGAAGTGAAAATTCATTAATTATTCTAAAAAATTATTATAAGAATTCAAGAATTCATGAATAAAAATTTCAAATCCCAAATCCAAATACAAGGGGTCCAACTGATGAATTTAAACCTAGACCACCATTCTGGCCTGGAATTAAAATCTGAACACTATTAATGACATTTATCATGATATATTCATCCAATGAATCTGATATTTAGTAGTGTGAAATGGGAGATATACATGGAAAACTTTTTTGAAGAAAGAATTCGTATTTGAAGGCATATTCCTATTCAAAAACCCATTCATATTTTGACCTTTTGAAAAGCCTGGATTGAAATAGACAGATTATAATTGTTTACTCCAACCGCCATAACTTTTCCTCAATAAGTCCAAATGTCTCCAAATTTTGGGATTGTCCAGAAAACATTATTCTATAAAACTTTAAATAAGATGATATCTCTATATTCATATGTCTGTATAGATCAATAGGCGATAAAATTGGAGGGGGCAGTTTTGGAATGAAAACAGTCCAACTCCATGGGCTATAAATACACCCCCCTCCTCTCCATAAAAAGGGTTGGAATTTAAGAAGATATGAGAATATATTAGCATGAAAAAGCCCTGAAAAATGATTTTAAGGACCTTACATACTCAATTTTTTACTTGAGAGACCTTTCCTTCTATCTTTGTTTTAATTTACTTTTGCAGTTTTCTTCCTTTGTAATTTCACAAGTGTGTATCTTTGTAATTATGCTTTAATGAAAGTTTCTTCTTAAATATCTCTTATTATAATCCACATTATATAGTTTAATATAAATGTTCTTAAAATAGTTTAAATCAAGTTAAAACCCTTTCCTTTCTTTTTCTTCCTCATTCAATCGAAAGTCTTTTTTTTAACTCTCTTCAATAATCGTGTGTGTTCGATGCACTACTCTTTTCTTATCCTATTATTTTTGTTCTATTTATAATTAATCACCATTATAATATATTATCATATTAATAACCATATTAATTTATGGGTAAATATACCATTGGGGTTAGTCATTATTTAGAGATGTTAAGCGATTTAGAGCCTTTTCTCAATGAGTATTCTTTAATTTAACATTGTTTATGTTGGGCTTAACATGTCATGGATTAATAACTTGTTTTGTTTAGCATGTGGTTTCCATGGATTATTGGAACCATAAATACACTACCATCAACAATATCTGATTGAGATTAGAACCCTAAGTTACGTTAAGGCTTGGATTAAATCCTTAACACTCAGGAATTCCAATCAATGTTATCTTGTGAAGTGGGTGTTAATTTAAATGAAATATAAAGCAAAGATCAAGGATATCACAAGATTAACTCCCAAGAAATGAACTCACCCCAATCTTTATAAAATTTTTAAATCAAAAACCAATAATTAATCACTTATTTTAAGATCTTAAATCAAACCCAAAATCAAAATACAATCAACTAAAAACAATTGACTATTAAAAAGTATCATCGTTGAGGATTCGACCCGAGTGCTTCTATACACATTTGTAGAGAATCAGAACTTTGAACGGTCGATAGGTGAAAATCAGTTGCGCTTTCACTATCTATGTTCTAGTGATGATAATTATTCTACTACCCTTGTCCCGTTGAAGCATACGATGCCTGCAAAACATGATATGTGTCCTGAGACATACATGAGGTGAGACCTCAACTACGAATTCTCATTATTCCATAAACCTTCACTAAAGAGGGTTTCAAGCCAGATTTGAAAATCAAATTCACAATTCAAAACAACAATTAAACTAATTTAAAACCAAGACTTATAGTTCTAATAATAGTTGTCAAGAGTGAAGCCACCTACCCCAGAAACTATAGAGAAAATGAAGAATGGGAAAAATTCTTCAAAAAACCAGGTTGAAACTCCAAAAGCCCATCTCAAATCTTTTTACCTATCATCAAAACAACTATATTTGAAAATTATTGGCATTATAAAACCTAGATAAATACCTAAAATATTGGATTTATTATTCCAATAGAGGTAAAAAGAAGATATCTAAGGAAAACCACAAAGAATAGAGACTTTGCAAGTAGTCCAGCCTTCAATGCACCAAGATTCACCAATGGTTTGCTCTATAATCGAAGGGAATGGTCTCCGCAGCCATTGGAAAGGGTAAAATTTGAGTTAGGGTCAAATTAAGTGAAAAAAGAAAGGTTAAGGGGATAAACCGAGTGATATCCATAATTTTTTGATATTGTTTTTAACGGTGCATAGTTTAGGAACACAATTAGGATAACTGTGCTCAAACCATGAACCAACGACTACCTCAAGAAGAACCTTGCATGGTTAGAATACATAGTTAGAGAAACTATGAACCAAATGTTCCAAATCTATCTACCCCTATTGTACGGTTTTTCTTGGGTGGCTGCATGGTTTGACCAAACTGTGCACATAACCGTGCGCCTACCCAGAGCCCACTATTTTACTTTTCACAGTTTCCTGGTGGCATTGCACGGTTTCTACTTACCATGATCAAAACTTTCACCTCCATAAAAGCCCCCCAAAATAAAAATGTCCTCCAAACCCTCCAAAACTTCCCCCAAACACTTTATATACTTAAAATACCTAAATAAAGGGGTATTTACTTGAAACCAAAGGTGCTACATTATAAATCTAGAAATATAATGTAGATTTTTTTTGTTTTTCTTATTTTAATAATTAGAAAAATTATCTATGAAATATAAAATGGATAATTAAATGTAAAATAACTAATTTTTAATTCAGAGTATAAAATTTAAGCGAAATAATAGGATTTCACATGATTTAGTTTATCTGTTATTATTTTTTGATAAGAATTGATCTATATATCTGGATATTAGTAATTTGAAATAAAAAAATTACTCCATATTGAAGATAATTTATATTTCACTGTATATAGATTAATAAAATGGTTTTGAATTTGTGATAACATTTGTTTTAATATTTATTGATGTTTTCTCTATATTGACTAGATTGTGTGATATATTTTTTGGTTGTTTCTTGTTACTGTGTAGCATGAATTATCTATTGGGGAATTGGTTAACAACATAAATCTAGTAATTTTAAGTGATTGATGGAAGAGTATTATAATTTTATTTTTAATCTCTAATGAGATGGTTTTAACATGGAAATAATATTTAAAGCATTTTTATATTGATTTATATACATGGATAGCTATTTCCTATATGTATTATATTACATAAAACATACACATAATAAATCTGTTATTTATATATGGGGATTGGAATGATTGTTTTAAAAATAACATTCCTTGTAGATGAATGAACTTGTATTTATTACAGGAGGCTTGAATGTCTTAATGCCTTGGTTTGAGTTCCCCTTGTTGTGTGCACAAAATACCTTTAATATGTATGAATTATCTTTGTTTAATAGAGCCTTTTTGTGAATTTATTTGATTGATTGATAAAAAGTTTCAATTAGGAAAATTTGATGAGAAATATGTCTGAGGCTCAATGCTGCGGTCATAGTATATACTGGTGATGGATGAAAAAATTATACTATGCACAATGGTGTGGGAATGAAATTAGGTTAGTCTTTATGAGTTCAGAGTAGGTATTTATTGTAAACATATATACTCGATTGATTATTTTATATGGTTTAATGGTCAAATGTGATATGATTGTTTTCAAACTTCTTATATAAGTTTGTATCTATGCATGGAAAGTGCATCCTTGATGTGACAACTTTTTCTATAGTACCCAAATAATTTTTAAAATTGTAAATATTTTAAGTAAATAACAAATATGTGTTCTTAGTGATATAAATAATGATGATATATACTAGAGAATATAAGTAGATGAACTATAGTTCCAACAACACTAGGTTTATAAGGATTAGTGCATCAATCTTGGAGATGAAAAACAAGTACTATTTATTAAATACATATAAATTAATTTATGTTGAACCTTGATGCTTATATAATTGTTTAGATGTTGTCGTAAATAGTGTAATTTGGGTGTTTTGTGAAATGATATCTATAGATGATTCTAAGGCTAGGTACTTTCCTTTAGTGTGGTTGTGTTTGATCTATTTTATATGTTTTTGATATCATATGATTTACTGCTCATACCAATAGAGAAACTGACACCCAAATGTGTGTGTGTGTGTGGGGGGGGGGGTGTCTTCCTCAATATAAAGGTGGGGAGAGAATAGATTACATAGTTATACCTCTCCTACACTCACCCTTTTGTAGTAGTTATATGTAGGAACATCTTAATCTATAATGGCTTCTAGAATTAGGTGTATTCCTACGACTGACTGCAAATTGTTTTTTTATTATTATGAAAACAATTTTGAGGAAAAAGTGAGAAACCATACATGAATTCACCATTTCAACACTTCACCATGTCCCCATTTCCCTACTTAAAACAATACAACCCTTAACAATAAATGACATTCAAGCACAATGGATGGACAATCCATTCAAGCAATAAAACTGAAAAACCTTCAAAGTTGGAGCCAAAATTGCCAAGAGAAGGCCGATGTACCACGAAATAAGAAACACGAACATCAGAGAATCTAGACAAACCACAAAACCAGTCTCCTCGTGCGCCCATCAGTGCGATTATCGACACCAGACCAAATCCACAAACCCAATGGTGGGCTCCTATTGGAGTTTTCCCAAACTATCCAGCGACGTGAGATGACCCAAAGGACATCCACAAAGGGTGATGAAGAAACCAGAATGAGGAAGTTCAGGCCATCCGAACACCACACCATACTCCACAGACACCACAACACAACCATTAGCCAAACGACACTCTGCAAACAATCAATTAGACCACACCAAAAACCAATGTGAGCAGCGAATCCATAACCAAAAAATGAATATCATTCAGCCAAAACATTTCTACCAAAAAACTGAGGATGCCATCGAACCAAAACCAAAACAACCTTCAAAATCCTTTGCAAAAAAGAACATCTAAACCTCAGAATCCAACGTAGTGTAACCAGATCCAAAAGCACATCCAACAGAGAGTTCATTGCCATCAAAGGTGCAAACTGCACGCAGCCGCGCATCATCCCTCAACTGAATACCTTCCAAATAATGTGCCAAATATATCAATATAAAGGAACCAACATGTTCAATTTCTATAAACCAATGAGAAGAAGAACCATCCACAACCAATAACAAAATCAAATAAGTGAATTCATCACCACCCAAACAGGGCGACACCGGAAGAAGATGCACCATAAATGACCTGAACCAAATCCCGTCACCACCACTGCTCATGAAGACTGATGATCCACCCAAAATGTCTAGAGAAGACACATATCTTTGACCTTAGAGCATAGTGAATCAGATCTCGTCCATGGACCTCCAACGCACCGCCAAGGAGAAGCCGAGCCCACTAAAGATTGAAAGCCTGATGCCACAGAAGCCTGATACTACCCACGACGCCGCCATAGATCCCGCTAACCCTCGAAACCAAGGAACCCGTACCTTTGACGACACTTAAATCTAGATATCGATTCACGACGACGCCACAACAATAATCGAAAGCCGAAAACTCACTGAGAACCATGGAGCAGATCCGCAGCCAACCAAGATGATGGTAGTGATGGGGAACCCTAGTACCACGGAAGAGACCCTTACAGGCGCATTCAAGGTGTATTCCTACATAGGATATAATATTCAGTGGTATTATTATACATTTATGCATGGGATTTGACATATTTAGGTATAACACATACATTTATATGATCATGGTGGCTATGAATTCCCAAGGGCGCACGTTCATGGGATATGATGGCTTAAGGTAAAATGCATTTATCTGAGTTTTAATGTCATTTGAGATTTCACATGGTTTATACTTGGGATGATGAATTTATTTCATTATAAAAATCCAATTCCTTCTTGAGTTATGATTGAAAATACCTCCAATATACTAGAAATCACAAATAACAGAGGGTGTTATAAGAACCTAGGTCTCCAAGAAACCTTTTCATTAATAACATTTTTGTCATGAACCATATCAGGTCATTCCCAAACCAGAATCAACTACAACCTGCAACATACATGAGGTGAGACCTCGACCACCCCTTGGGTCGACGAAAAGTGTTACAGTCCTCATAAGATATTATTAGGGATTATTTTTCCTAATAAATAAGATTTAACAACAATGGAATTTCTCTTGATATTTAGGAAGGACCCATCCGGACATTAGATGTCCACAAAAATTTTAAAAAACATAAACATATAAAAAAATAATATTGAGAAACACATCATAGCAAAAATAAAAAACCATAACAAATTTGAAAAAATAAATAACTATATTCATACAAAAAAAATTCATAATACAAGATGTTGTTAAGGTTGATAAAATTACTAACCAAAACTGGAACAAAAAATAAACTATGTGGTACCCAATACAATCTCCATGTGACCTCTTACTCACCATTAATCCATAAACTCACTCTCTCCTGAGTGATCTCAAAATGATACCAAAACCCGCAAAGAATACTTAGGTCTACCAATTCTGATTGGAACAAGTAGGGTGTGATCATAACAGTGCTTAGTATAAAATCACTAGATATTCCATGCATTTCCTTTTCTAAAACAAACAATAATTATAGTTTTAAATATAACTCGAAAATATGTTTTAGTTTTGGAGGAAAATTAAACATATAATTTCCTAAATAATCATCATTAAAACTAAAAATATTCTCTTAATAAACATTTAAGAAAATTATATAAAAAATTCAATTTAAAATATACCTCTTAATGTATTATATTAAAACATTCCCACACCCATACAAATTAACCCCCATATTATCCACAAGTGAAATTTATAATAATAGATAAACCAAATAATCAACGTAGGAACATACGAGTATCATAGAGTTGGGAGAGCGTGTTATAACAAAATCATAAATTAGTTTGGTAATAATTTCACCAAAAATAGTAAGCATGAAATAATAAAGAATAAAATATCATGCGAAATTCCTAGACATCCCATGAGGTGACCCTATATGTACTTGTGTTGGAACCATATATCAGCCTATAGATTCATTCCTATATCTATAACTTATTATATTCTCTTAACTAGACTCACCAGATTCACTCCCTTATGAACTATCCAAACCATATTTTTTCTAGTTCATCAAATTGGGTCTAGGTAGTAACCATATATCGACCCTCACTAGGATGCCTTGGATCCCATTCTGATAATAAGATCTATAGGTGTAGTAGCCTATTCAAAAAATATATCAATCAAATTAATTTATGTTAATCAAAATTTCTTAGCCTACCTTCCTACAATCAATCATGGGAAATTCCCCCTTAAGGACGAGATCTTCCATGGAGGTGGAAAATTTCCAAGAAAACATTTTAAAGTTCCAAAGGGGCCTAAGAGTCCCATTTTATGAAGTCACATTTGAGAACCCATTTTATGTACCATTTTAAAAATCAAATACCTTTTATAAGACCTAGGTTTTATAGAATTCCTTCTATGAATATATATATATATATATATATATATATATATATATTAATACAACTATTTTTGTATTCATGCACTTAAATATATATGATCATAACCGCATGCATATATATGCGTGTGTGTGTGTGTGTCTTTATAGGATGCACCAAGGTTGCTAACAAGGAAATGCAATTCAAGTCATCTATTGAAATAATCTATTCAATATGGTAACCCACCAAAACCCATATGGAATAGTAAACCAAGTCAAGAAACACCTCAATCCTATAACACAATCACATTTATGTTTTATAAATTCAAAACATAAATTGGAAAATCAAAATCCACATGAAAACCCTTTTTGGATTTATATCAAACACATGGGATAATACTATTCTATTTAAACGAATATAAAAAACCATTACCTTAATAACTATTTTGAAAACCCTCTATAAACTATTAATAAAGTCAAAATTTTAGAGAAAATACATTTTAGAATCTAAGGAATATATGGTGTGTTAAGAAAAAAGAAGGCATGGAACCACATACCTCAAACCATGTGAAAATGGAATGAAACCTTCAGAAATGGGAAGAATAAGACCCAATATATTATATGAAAAAATTAAAATCAAGAACCGAGGATCAAAGAATAGTACTCATATCTTAGGGTTCTTCCTAAAGAGAACTAAGACAAGGGAAAGAAATAAAAAAAAGAAGGATTATGATAGAAATAAAGGGTCTTACCTTCTTAAGAACACCATGAAATGAGAGATAAAACCCTCAAAATCACATGGAGGAGCATGGAAGGTGTGACCAAGTGGTACCTTTCATGTACTAAGTTCATGTGATGAGGTATTATAATTATTTAGGGTATTAAAATTGAGAGTTATGTTTAGGAATGTCAGTATTTTAATGTTTTGGGTGAGTCACATGGTTTAGAAGCATAATTTTCCAATTTTTTTTCCAACTATATACCCCTTACTTGCTGATAATCATTTTTTTCCATTTTCAAAAGCCGGTTTATGGGTTCCCGGTACCCCACTACATGATTCCAACACAACCACTTTAACCATTACACAAAAACATCATAAACCAATGGAAATTCATTATTTTTTTGTCGTGGTTTCTATTTTTTTTCAAACCATGAAGAATGATACTATCATAAAATGGATGGATTTACATAGTTTCTGGCATTGTTAGAAATAATCATGATTAAACCATGATTCCATGATATAACTTCAAAATTTTTATTATTTTTAAAATGGGTTTACTCAAAACACAAGTAGAAGACCAAATATTAATCAATTAATAAAATAATAAGGATGGGAGAGGTCATGGAGTGACACTTGTAATCGTTAATCTTTATATGATTATATGAATTTACTAATCATTGTAAGACTTTAGCATATAACTGTAATACTTTTACATATATATTTATTATCATATGAATTAAATGATGATAAATCATTTTTTTAGATCATAATAATTTTCTATGAATGTAAGGCTTTACCCTCAGACTTCACCATGTTACTTCTCTCTGGAAGCAAGTCTTCATCGCAAGACACTATGATTATCAAACTTCAACAACGTAAGTCCTTATCTGAGGATATAACATGAATGAAATTATTTTTATGATCATAAAACTTACAGACATAGTAAAATATCTAAAAACTATAATTTCTCTTAGACATTATATTTGTCATAAGGATTCTGTGTAAGGATTTTGTACTTATTATGACTTTAAATTATGAAATTAATAATTTAAAAAATTCTTCAATTTGAATGTAAAAATATAATAAAAATATAATTTACCCACCATTGGTGGTGGAGTGTCTTGGGTTGGGGGGGGGGGGGTTGAGGGGAAATTCCTCAAAACTACATGTTTACTGAAATTTTCTTTCCTTGAGTTCTGTTCCACAGTGGTTGGTTCAATAAACCTTATATCTTATAAAAAAATATTTAGAACTTTAAAATGATTGATACAAAAACTTTAAGAAAATTAATTAGAGGAAAAATTAAAGGGTTTTGTGATCATTAAAACTTGGAATAAAATGTGATATGTGGGAACTATAATAGTGTGTACAATATGTAATATTATGGAAGATCTATTCAAATGATGATATCTTATGATGGGCATGCATGTGGTAGTTTTTTCAACTAGTTGGTTAGGGTGGGAAATCTAAAAAAATGGATTTTATCAGAAGATAAGTTATTTTATCGGGGCTGTATGTTTAGGAAAAGGTTTTAAAAAATGTATCATTAGTCATCTTTGATCAATGGTTAGACTCCCATATTTTTCTTAGGTAATTTCTACTTGTTGACCAGTAGATTGTATTTATAAAAGTGAAGTTGAGATTGCCTACTTTGGTGTACTGTGATAATTGAGATAGTGTGATCTACTTAAAATTCAATGATAAAGTGATTTTAAAATTCTTCCTTATGATATAATGAGGTATTTCAGTATTTCATTCATATATGTCAGAATAAACTTTCAATCCATGTAAATTATTGAGTTCATTCATATGCTTATTTTCCTATTTTATTATTTTAATGTGTGTTCATGTGTTGCGAGTGAGTGATTGAGTGATTCAAAAAGTTTTCCTAAGTGTGGATACTTCTTGATGAGGTTCTTTTCTCCCTTAGTTTTAAAACACGAAATTTTAGGGGAGAGTTCCTTCTAGAACCTGTTTCCACAAAAACTTTTCAGGTGATTCTAATTTTAATAATCAAAAGTTGTGTCATGAAATATAAATATTAAGTTGTATGGATTTTTGAAAATTATCCAAAAATATTATTGACTTTTATAAACACAAAATTGAGAAAAATCATTTGTTGATGCCCTAACCAAACATTACATGGTTTTAATGAAAAAGATAAATACACCTGATCAAATTGACTCCATAAATCATAATCACAATAATAATCCAAGGTTCCATTTATATAAATATTGGATCAATTTTATTTCATGAATGATTTGTGTTGTGATAAACATACAAACATTGTAATTTAGGTAAAATAAAAAAATACCTCAAGTATTTTATAGGAAGTATTCTATATTTTCCATTGTGAATGCCTCTGTATCTCATTTTTCCACATGTTAAACTGTTAACTAAAGAATCATAACCACCATAATATAAGATAAAATCATTTGATCATCCATAAATCTTCTAATAATTATGTCCAAAATTTTTAACTAACTTATTTATTTCATCAAAATTTGAATACATCATATTTCACTCAAGAAACAATGAACAACCTAACAAAATATTCATTTAAAATAACTATATAAAATCTAAAATTTAATTTAATTTTATTTCTATAAAGTTTGAAACAACTTGTAATTTGATAATCCTGCATCAAAACATAAGAAATCCTCAACAATTTCAATAATATATAAAATTAAGATGTTCAATTTTAGAATTTGATTTATAATTCTGAGTTTCTATTTATTAAAATGATGGGTTAACTCCCTTGTGTTTTAGATTTTATAATTGTGAGATTTACAATAAAAAAATTATATAAATTACATTCACCAATTTGATATGAAAAAACACCAATAACATTAAATATTAAAAAAATAGATGAATTCCTACATTATCGATCATTTCAAATCTCCAGATATCACATTTCTTTCAAAGATAATTTATTACCCCCTCTGAAATAAATTTTGGTTTTGATGATGTAAATACAATTTTTTTTTCAATTCTCTTAATTAATATTGAATTTATAGTAGAACCACAGGGATTCTTGAAATGATTTATCCAATCTCGATCTCATAATAAAAATTGTTATATATTTCCTCTATTCTTAGTGTTCTAAAGAATTAAAAATAACTAGTTTAATGTTATTATAATGTAACACCCTGAACCTAGTTTCCCAGAGTCGGTGCATTATTCTAATACATTGGCATGATTACAAGGAATCAATTCCTAAAGGACCGATCGGTTTAGCAATCTTGGAAAATAGATTAAATACATGAATGTTACATTACACTTCATAACAAACAAAAAAACATAAATAATCCTTTATGAACGCCATTATTCCCTTGGCTTAACCCTGCATATCAATCACATCACACTTCTTGGAATCCTTGGAAAAATAAAACATAGAAAGGGGTGAGCTTAGATGCTCAGTAAGGATAACAATACAACAGAAACTTTCATAAATAAGCATAAACATTTGAGGCAATGTATAACTAAAACAAAAGCCTTTTAAACTTGAACTTTAGCATAATATGGCAAAAATAAAATGAAGTAATTCCATTTACTTATTCACATGGATATTCTACTAGTCAAATAATCACATGCGATATCACTAACCACTTTCATAATGATGGAATTCATAATGACAGACTATCATAACCACATAGTCAAGGCCTTGTTCCAAGACTACAAATAAGATTTTATCAAGGCCTTGTGCCAAGACACTAGTTTGTCTCATGATACCTATCGATGCATAGAGGAGCTATAGCAGGCTCCACCTGTCACTTTCTTAGTCCAATGCATTCCTCATATGAAAAGGTTTAAACAAAACATAAACATTCGTATTAAAACTATCATATGAAATGTAAATACTTTATCCCTAAACCATGAATAGTATAAAAATAACACATCCATAGTGAAAAATATCACAAAACTTTCAATACAATAAGGAATATTTTTATCATATTAATTATCTTCAAACAAGTTTAAAATCCATCAAAGTATGTTGACATAGATGAAAATGATTTCTAAAACTCTTTGAGAGAAATATCCCTTTTTCATGAAAACATTTAAAAGTCACACAATTTAGAAAGGAATATATTTAAATAAATTTTTGAATCAAAGTTTCCCATACCACTTTGAAACTTTTGAAAGGAATTAACATTTTAAAAACATTCATGTCCATATAAATAAATCCTTAAAAACCATTTTGAAGACATGGACATTAATGAGAAAGATTTAGAAGAATAAATATTTAAAACATTTGAAATGATGTTTTTGTAAAAAAGTGCCTTAAAAGAATCTCTTTGAAAACTATTTCATGAAACATGGACATGGATAATAAATATTTCCCATTAGATACTTACGTAAAAACTACCTCGGAAAATAAAGAGATTGTGAAATTAACCCTTACCAATTTGGTAACTTACGAAACATACACCCCATTAAAGATGTATCATACAATGAATATGTAAATACACATAAATTAAAGTTTATTACACAAAGAATAAAATTATGGGCAGTACATACACCACACAAAAGGTAATAGTGGAAACATGGCACGAATCTCACAGGAATAAGGAGTGAGATGAAAACCCCTTACCTTGCACTTTACTTTAGTCGAGGGTACGTTTAACCTCTTGTATGAAGACCGTAGTATGTTATTAAATTATACCAGAACCATATTAATATTCATGATATCATAAATTATTCATTTATGACTTTATACTACCCATTTAATAATAATTTCCATGTTAAATTAACATTTCGGGTAATAATCGCTTTCTTTATCATACGTGTTTTAACTTGTTACTCTTGATTGTATCACTTAGATCATGATTTAAATAATTCCATAATATAAAACATGATTTATATATCATATATATTTAGAGTATAAATATTTATAATAGACATATATATGAAATGGAAAACACCATTTATGGAGAAGGTAGTCCGTACGTACGCATAAACGTTGTTTCCGTTTTCATAACGTATTGAACGGAACTAAGTGAATAAAATTATGTTAGTACACACACACATATATATATATATATATCTAGTAGAATTATTATGTCATATATTACAAACATATTAGTAATATATATTTTTATAATCATTGATGAATGGTGAATGTGGAAATGAATCTCATCACGTCGTGGAGACGGTAATCCGTACGTACGCACAAGCGACAATATCATTTCCTTAAAAGTGTGGAATTGGATAGTATATTAACTTTACAGAGACATTATCATGTTATTTTCATTATTTATATACATATTACTCATCATTATATCCATCCAAATAACATAGTGTTGAATAACAAATTACACCACGACGTGGAGACAGTTAGCCGTACATACGCACATATGGTGACATTATCATTCATAAGATGGATAAAATAATGAATATATCTATGAAATATTTATAATAAAATCACAGTATATATAAGATACTGGAGTTATTATTTTATAATTTAAATAACCAAGAAAGAAGAAGTGGAAGAAGAGAGGAACTTGAAAGAGGGTGGTGAAATCATTACCTCTTCTTCGGGTTCTTCCTATTGATTTGATCAAAAGGGTTCCTTAGGTTGGCTTTCTGATCAGACTAATGCATCTAGGTTGAAGTGAGGGAATTTAGGAGGATATTTGGGCAGGGTTTGGCTGAGCCAAATGGCTTTGGAGGTATGAATTAGGGAGAAGGGGGAGTTCCCTTTTATAAGAGGGGTGAGGGGCACCTTAGGAAAAGCTAGACTTATTAATTTATAATAAATTTATATTCGGTTTCTAATAGCTCCAAACTGATTTATTTCTAGGATAAGGTGGGTATGGGTCTAAAACCACTCAAAAAATAGGTTTTAAACAGGTTTGGGTCACTATATTAACCTTATCTTTTAGTATTAACTCTTAGTTAATTAGTTTGACATTTACCATGTCTCTTGGTATTTTTATATTATATGGTTAATAAACTTACTATAAACTTCCAAGAGAACCCAAAGTGGTTCAATAATGATACACCTATCATTATATAAGTCTCTTGGCTGAACCTTATATTTTTAGAAATAGAATATCAATTAATAATATAATATTTTTTTTAAAAACTCTTTTATGTCAATTTTGACACTATTTGGTATTTTGTTTTTGTGAAAGTCATCATAACTTGATTACTTAGAAAAAGATACATTAAATCATCCCTAACATGTCATAGTCACCTATTAAATTCTTGGATGTCATAAAGTTTTTGAAATTATATTTATTTTAATATTTATAATACCATTTATTTGATTCTTTCATTAATAAGGTAATTACTACATCATCATTGTGTCATAAATAAATTTAAATATTTAATATCTAAAAATTATAAATAAATTCCTTGATTTAGGAAATATTTTTATCTTTCTAATTAATATTTATAGTCGAATTTATCTTATGTATAACCCTATATTAAAAATGGTTTAGTTAATAAACTTTGAACTTAACACTTTTAACTCTTCTTTAAATTAAATAATAATAAATGTCCTAATATAATCCAATTGGAACTAAAGGGTAATATTTTATTCCTAAGGTTGTTTTTGGTCTAATTAAACTTATCCAGTATAATTATGACATGTGTTAGGGTAATAATAATATCATTTTTACCCTTAATTACCCTATTTACTTTTAATCGTGGTAAATAAAAGTAAAAAGTTACTATTCACCAAAAATTATTTTTATCTTATTGAACCAAATTTTACTCCTTGATATTAACCGTGTCTCTCTAATTTTCCAAATTCAACTCACAGAAGCGGTCAAATTAAGTTTTATGTGAATTTAGAAATTCTCCTAGGAGGTGGGTAAAAGACGGTGAAAAGTTCAATAAAATTTTTATATATCTAAAATTGTTATAAAATGACTCTAATAAATTAAATTGAACTTATATAGGTATTATGTATCTATTTTTACCTAAAATAAATTTAAATAAAATAAATAATTATTTAAATAAAAATTCGATTTTAAACTATAACTCAGTGTTTTTCACTATTCATAAAAAATTAAAAGTTTTCAGAAAAATACCAAAAATTTAGCCTAAGATAATTTTGATATTCAGAATTAAATAATGAAGCCTATTTTACCAAATTCAAAACAAAGAAGTTGAATTTATTAATTTAAAATTAATTCCCACTGTCAAAACCAAAAGGCGTATTTTTAAGAAATAATAACTATCAAAAGTTTGACACTTTTTTATGTCCAATTTCAATGTGAAATTACTTACAATGAACATCATTGGATTAAATGGTAAAAATATAATCTATTTATACTTCCAAACCATTAAAATGTATAATTTAACACTATAAATTATTTTGATTAAAAAAGTTGTTTTTCAGTTAAAATATAGTATTTTTCACTATTCACCCAAATATGAAAGTTATCAGAAAAACACCAAAACTTTATTGAAACTAAATTCTTACGTCCAGATTCTAAAAAGGAAGTTTATTTTGTCAAATTGAATATATAAAAGTTTCAAATATTGGATTTAAAAAGGCTTCACCATTAAAAGGTGGTAAAATTGCATTTTTTAAAAAATACTTCTTTTATCTGAAAAAAACATATTTGTTCTTACATTATGTCTAAGAAACTCATAATATGGATTCTAAAATTATTAGGATTATATAAAGTTCAAAATTCAGTTAATATTATTCATAACCGCTTTTGAACGGCTTTTTGGTAAGTCATGATGTGCTAGAACTCAGTGTTGCGTGTAGTGCAAGTTATTGAATTACTTTGAATAAATAACGTACTATGAAGTCTTGGGGTGTTACATTATTCCCTCCTTCAATAAACTATGTCCTCATAATTTGAAATTATTTTTCGAAAATAAAAGGTTGAAAATAGAAAATACCTTTGGGAAAACCCACATCGGAAATTAGGTTAACAAAATTTAGTCTTAATAAGAGAAAAAGGGAAATGAAAGGTTCACCACCAAATTATGATCTCGATTAGGATAACATTGGTGGAAATTAGAGACACATAATTGGAGGAAAAATGTAAATATTTATAGGTAGTGATTGAGGTCATCAATCACAAAAAAGTATAAAATTGAGGGCCTTAAATTCATCAATTTATGATGATTTAAAATACCATCGGTTCAACAAAACATATGGTATTAGGATAACACATTTTTTGTTTTAAGATCCCTTCACTAAAGTATAAGAATTAATTTCTTCATAGAATAAGAGAATAAGAAAAATATATACTTGACAAGTTGTGTCCCATCCTTTAACTAATTTCTACCACAAACTCATCTTTCACTCTAAAAGATAATAGAACTTAAAAATAATAATCTATTTATCCTATTCGTATAGGGTTCAAAAAAATAAATTTATAATTCATCTACCATAATTTTTTAAAAGAAAGACTACATTATTCAATCCAGGACATCACGTGGGCCAGTGGTAGGTGATACACCCTTGTCGCCCTTCGGTTGCGAGTTCAAGTCTCACGGCCTTGCCGGACACGACAGGTTGCCATATGACCTCCGGGTTGTCCTTTTATGGCAATCCAAAAATAATCTCAAACTAGAATTATCCAAAATACTTATGTCCAAACTCACAGTCCAAAATTTATAAGGAAGGTAAACACAATGAAGATCCTTTTTGCTGCGAAATAACATGTGAACACTTTCATCATGTATTCTTTTAGAACATTGCAACATCCTGAATTACCATAAAACCTTATTGATTATATTCATGATCCCTTATTCCTTATAGAATACTGGATATACTCCTTCTATCCAAAAATATTGTAAACCCCTACAATGATGGAATATACAAATCATTAATAAGTTTCAAGGGAGTCAAGAATATCCAATATAATTTATCCAAATCAATCATGTATTATTCCAAAATCACTACCTCGGTATCAGAACCATATTATGGTTTATCTTTCTCTTAACCATATATTTTCCAAAAGTTTAACCTGCTATTGAGTTACTTTTCTTGGTTACACACAATCTCATGTACTTAATGAAATAGTACTGCAGTACAATCCTTATATACTCCATAATTATTATAACCAGTACATTGTTGATACAATACTCAAATGACATAATTCTCTAATAACAAGATTAGAACTCTAATCATTCCTCCTCATCTGTGGTAGTATCATAACTTGATTATTATCCAATTGCATCATTTGGGGCATACTCTGATGATTTGGACATTGGTTCTCGTAGTGTCCCAACTCCTTACAGATGAAGCATTGTACATTTGAAACCTTTTTCTTACCCTTGCAGTCACGTACATGGTGTCCTTTCTCTCCACACTTATAAGAAACTCCCATTCCCTTCAGGCAAGTTCTAGGGTGTTTTTTCCCACAGTTATCACATATGGGAAAATTCTTCTTTTCCCTCTTCCCTTTATCCTTCTTTCTCTCTTCCATCCTTTTCTTCTCTTACTTCCCTTCAAAGCCATAGGACTCAGATAATTCTTTACTTATCTTATTAAAACATGATACTATTTCTTCATATGTTGAGAATACATGGGAGACTATTTCCCTTCTAAATGTTGGCTTAATACCATGAAATATATGATACTTATTACTCTTTGGATCATACGTATTGTTGGAGTTCACATTCCTTCTACTGGGCGCCATTTCTATACAATAGCATAAACTAGGTCAGTTTATGAATTGCAATGAATAATTCCAAACTTGTAAAATACCTATCGTAAATTGAACAGTTTATGGATATAATCCATAATCATAAATATGTTTTCATTGAGGAAGTATATACTCATAAACCCTTCATAATTATTTGTAAAGAAAATGAGAATTACCCTAAGCATATCCCCCGGGAGTGACGTAACCAAGAGTGCAGCAAGGCCCGTTGTTGTGCACCAATTCCCGTTTGAGTCTAGCTCAAAGCGGTCTTTTTGGGTTTTACCCCTAGGTACATTTGTACTAGATCCGCCTCTACCTACTTGTATCTAGACAAAGATTTATTTTCATGGAAAACTCACAAAATCTCTTTATTACCAAAATTCTAGGAATTTCTTCTATACCAATCCTCAAAGTTTATCTTGGGGTTATTTGCTCTAATCAGAGTTTATCTATATCTAGCTTCCAAGGTTATTTCTAAACTTCCTCTGATACCAACTGTAACACCCCAACCCCAGTTTCCCAGAGTCAGTGCATTATTTTAATACATTGGCATGATTACAAGGAATCAAGTCCCGAGGGACCGATCGGTTTAGAAATCTTGGAAAATAGATTACATACATGAATGTTACATTACACATTATAACATATAAAACAACATAAATAATCCTTTATGAACGCCATTATTCCCTTGGCTTAAACTTTCATATCAATCACAATACACTTCTTGGAATCCTGGGAAAAATAAAACATAGAAAGGGGTGAGCTCAGATGCTCAGTAAGGATAACAATACAGCGAAAACTTTCATAAATAAGCATAAACATTTGAGGATATGTATAACTAAAACAAAAGCCTTTTAAACTTGAAATTCAGCATAATATGGAAAAAATAAAATGAAGTAATGCCATTTACTTATTCACATGGATATTCTACAAGTCGAATAATCACATGCGATATCACTAACCACTTTCATAATGATGGAATGCATAATGCCAGACTATCATAACCACATAGTCAAGGCCTTGTGCCAAGATGAAAAATAATATTTTGTCAAGGCCTTGTTCCAAGACACTAGTTTGTCTCATAAGACCTACCGATGCATCGAGGAGCTATAGCGGGCTCCACCCATCACTTTCTAAGTCCAATGCATTCCTCATATGAAAAGGTTTAAATATAATATAAACATTCGTATTAAAACTATCATACGAAATGTCAATTCTTTATCCCTAAACCATGAATGGTATACAAATAACACATCCATAGTCAAACATATGACAAAAACTTCAATACAATATGGAAGATTTGTATCATAATAAATCATCTTCAAACAAGTTTAAAATCCATCAAAGGATGTTGACATAGATTAAAATGATTTATAAAACTCTTTGAGAGAAATATCCCTTTTTCATGAAAACATTTAAAAGTCACACAATTTAGAAAGGAATAAATTTAAATACATTTTTGAATCAAAGTTTCCCATACCACTTTGAAACTTTTGAAAGGAATTAACATTTTAAAAACATTCATGTCCATATAAATAAATCCTTAAAAACCATTTTGAAGACATGGACATTAATGAGAAAGATTTATAAGAACAAATATTTAAAACATTTGAAATGGTGTTTTTTTAAAAAAGTGCCTTAAAATAATCCCTTTGAAAACTCTTTCATGAAACATTGACAAGGATAATAAATATTTCCCATTAGATACTTATGTAAAAACAACCTCGGATAATAAAGAGATTGTGAAATTTACCCTTACCAATTTGGTAACTTATGAAACATACACCCCATGAAAGAGGTATCATAAAATTAATATGTAAATACACATAAATTAAAGTGTATTACACAAATAATACAATTATGGGTAGTAAATACACCACAAAAAAGGTAATAGTGGAAATATGGCACGAATCTCACGGGAATAAGGAGTGAGATGAAAACCCCTTACCTTGCACTTTTCTTTAGTCGAGGGTACGTTTAAACTTCTGTATGAAGAATGTAGTATGTTATTAAATTATAAAAGAACCATATTAATATTTATGATAACATACATCATTAATTTATGACTTTATACTACCCATTTAATAATAATTTCCATGTTAAATTAACATTTCAGGTAATAATCGTTTTCTTTATTGTACATGTTTTAACTTGTTACTATTGATTGTATCACTTAGATAATGATTTAAATACTTCCAGAATATAAAACATGATTTATATATAATATATATTTAGAGTATAAATATGTATAATAGACATATATATGAAATGAAAAACACCGTTTATGGAGACGGTAGTCCGTACGTACGCATAAACGCTGTTTCCGTTTTCATAACGTATTGAACGGAACTAAGTGAATAAAATATATGTTAGTACAAACAAACAAACACACACACAAACACACATATATATCTCCAGTTTCATTATTATGTCATATATTACAAACATATTAGTAATATATATTTTTATAATCGTCGATGAATGGTGAATGTGGAAATGAATCTCATCGCGTTGTGGAGACGGTAATCCATACGTAAGAACGAGCAACAATATAATTTCCTTAAAAGTGTGGAATTGGATGGTATATTAACTTTACAGAGACATTATCATGTTATTTTCATTATTTATATACATATTACTCATCATTATATCCATCCAAATAACATAGTGTTGAATAACAAATTCCACCACGGCGTGGAGACGGTAAGCCGTACGTACGCATGTATGGTGACATTATCATTCATAAGATGGATAAAATAATGAATATAGGTGTGAAATATTTATAATAACATCATAGTATATATAATATACTGGATTTATTATTTTATAATGGAAATAACAAAGAATGAAGAAGTGGAAGAAGAGAGGAACTTGAAAGAGGGTGGTTAAATCATTACCTCTTCTTCGGGTTCTTCTTTTTGATTTGATGAAAAGGGATCCTTATGTTGGATTTCTGATCAAACTAAGGCCTATATGTTGAATTGAGGGAAGTTGGGAGGATATTTGGGGAGGGGTTGGCTGAGCCAAATGGCTTTGGAGGTATGAATTAGTGATAAATGGGAGTTCCCTTTTATAAGAGGGGTGAGGGGCACCTTAGGAAAAGCCAGAATTATTAATTTATAATAAATTCATATTCACTTTCTAATGGCTCCAAACTGATTTATTTTGAGGATAAGTTTGGGATGGGTATAAAACCCCTAAACCAATTGGTTTTAGACAGGTTTGAGTCACTATATTAACCTGATCTTATTGTATTAACTATTAGTTAATTAGTTTGACATTTACCATGTCTCTTGGTATTTTTATATTATATGGTTAATAAACTTACTATAAACTTCCAAGAGAACCCCAAGTGGTTCATTAATGACACAAATATCATTATATATGTCTCTTGGCCGAACCTTAGATTTTTATGAATAGAATGTCAATTAATAATATAATATTTGTTTTAAAAACTCTTTTATGTCAATTTTGAAACTATTTGGTATTTTGTTTTTGTGAAAGTCATCACAACTTGATTACTTAAAACAAGATACATTGAATCAGCCCTAACATGTCATAGTAACCTATAAAATTAGTGTATGTCATAAAAACTTTGAAATTATATTTATTTTAATATTTATAATATCATTTATTTGATTCTTTCATTAATAAGGTAATGACTGCATCATCATTGTGTCATAAATAAATTTAATTATTTAATGTCTAAAAATTAAAAATAAAATACCATGATGTAGGAAATATTTTTATCTTTATAATGAATATTTATAGTCGAATTTATATTATTTATAACCCTATATTAAAAATGGTTTAGTTAATAAACTTTGAACATAACACTTTTAACTCTTCTTTAAATTAAATAATAATAAATGTTCTAATCTAATCAAAGTGGACCTAAAGGGTCATATTTTATTCATTTGGTTTTTTTTGGTTGAATTAAACTCATCCAATAGAATTAGGACATGTGTTAGGGTAATAATAATATCATTTTTACCCTTAATTACCCTATTTACTTTTAACCGTGGTAAATAAAAGTAAAAAGTTACTATTCACCAAAAATATTTTTATCATATTGAACCAAATTTTACTTCTTGATATTAACCATTTCTGTCGTATTTTCTAAATTCAACTCACAGAAGTGGTAAAATTAAGTTTTATGTGAATTTACAAATTCTCCTAAGAGGTGGGTAAAAGACAGTGAAAAGTTCAATAAAATTTTTATATATCTAAAATTGTTATAAAATTATTATAATAAATTAAATTAAACTTATATAGGTATTATGTATCTATTTTGACCTAAAATAAATTTAAATAAAATAAATAATTATTTAAATAAAAATTCGGTTTTAAACAATAACTAAGTGTTTTTCACTATTCATCAAAAATGAAAAGTTTTCAGAAAAATACCAAAAATTTACCTGAAGATAATTTTGATATTTTGAATCCAATAATGAAGTCTATTTTACCAAATTAAAAACATAGAAGTTTTATTTATTAATTTAAAATTAATTCCCGCTGTCAAAACCAAAAGGCGTATTTTTAAGACATAATAACTATAAAAAATTTGACACTTGTTTATGTCCAATTTCAAAGTGAAATTACTTACAATGACCATCATTGGATTAAATGGTAAAAATATAATCTATTTATACTTCCAAACCATTAAAATGTATAATTTAACACTATAAATTATTTTGATTAAAAAAGTTGTTTTCAGTTAAAATATAGTATTTTTCACTATTCACCCAAATATGAAAGTTATCAGAAAAACACCAAAAATTTATTGAAACTAAATTCTTATGTCCCGATTCTAAAGAAGATGTTTATTTTGTCAAATTGAATATATAAAAGTTTCAAATATTGGATTTAAAAAGACTTCGCCATTAAAAGGCGACAAAATTGCATTTTTTGAAAAATACATCTTTTATCTGAAAAAATGTATTTGTTCTTAAATTATGTCTAAGAAACTCATAATATGGATTCTAAAATTATAAGGATTATATATAGTTCAAAATTCAGTTAATACTATTCATAATCGCTTTTGAACGGCTTGTTTGGTAAGTCGTGGTGCGCTAGAACTCTGTATTGCGTGTAGTGCAAGTTATTGAATTAATTTGAATAAATAAAGTACTATGAAATCTTGGGGTGTTACATATAAAATACTATATTATTTTTTATTATATAAAATTTATATAATTACTATACTATTTTATTAATTTTTTGACAATATTTTATTTCTATTTTTCTAACATTGTTTTCTAAAATATTACTAATATTTGAAAAAATAATAAAAATATTTATTATATATTTTTAAATAAGTTTCTGCTATTATTACTTTTATTTTATTTTATATTTACTATTTTTTATTAAAATATTTTTTTTATTATTCCCTTATTTTTATTAATTTAATTTATATTTTCAATAATTATAAATAAACAATGATTTTCTAGTTTCTATTAAATATTTTTTCTTTATTAAACTAATTTAATTTTAAATTTTTATTAAAATAAACTAGTTAAAAAAATAAACATGAAAAAATTATAATTTTAAAACATTAAAAAAATATTAATAATAAATTAATTAACCAAAAAAATTATCTACTAATTAAAAAATTAAAAATAAATAGATAATTATGTCAAAAAATTAAAGTATATTGAAATACCTCTTCATTGAGAATATAAAAACAAAATTTGAAGTGTAATTACTATATCTAGTTCCTCAAGTTGTTTTTTAAGAGAAAGAGATTTAAAAGGAATGATTTTGTAAGGGGAGTCAATGGGCACTCATCTATTTTTGGGTGAATGTTCTACTATGATTGAATTTCAACCAAAAAAATTATTTTCTATAGACAATTATAATGGATTGGAACAATCGTGATGAGTACTTGTGATAGAAAAGAGATATACCACAAACAGTGGTCGACATATTTAACTTATCCCACTTTTTCAAAACACATTTGTGATAGATGGAGTCTGTCATAAATAATCCACTGCCATAATTTTTACATTTTCAAAAAGTGTAATTGGTATGGATTGTATGACCTGTCTCAATTACCATCTTATAGTAATGTAAATGTTATGTTTTTTTATCAATTAAATATTACACGTTTGATGCATTGAAAACATGATAAAACTATTTTTGATGAATCTAAATTTCAACGCAATAAGTTGTTAATATTACAACTTTTTTTGAAGGATTTTTTACCATCATGTCACGACCCGTCCTAGCGGGGCCCGCGCCGTGACTCCCCAAGCCCACCTCCAATAGGCCAGGGGCTGGTGACTAGCACCGAGTAGGCATATTACTAACATGGGAGGCATTTTCTATGTACCTGTACACACACACACATCTCCAAGCCCACAATGCTGAAATATAAAAACCACGAAGGAACAAGAATGCATGCATACAACTAAACCCAACCAATAAAGTACAACGAAAGGTAGAGTACAAAAAAGTAATCAGGGCCAGAATACAAGCCCACCAAAAACAAGAGTCTGAAAACTAAAAAGTCCAACTTGTAAACAAAAAAAGGTACTAGGACTACTGCTCGTAGCCATAGGAATGCCTCGGCCTGTAGGGAACTCAGAAAGCTCAGTCCTGTCCTAGTCCACCCTGGACTCTATCAAAAGGCTTCTCGTCTTCACAAGACACCATACGTGTGGGCAAAGCCCATGCAAGGGTGAGTATAACAATACTCATTAGAGGACCCCGAAAACCACAAAACAGTACACAAAGTAATGGTACAGTCAGCTATGAATAGTGTATGTCTACAGAACATATAGAACAAACCAGATATACTAAAAACCCAGACCCGTAGTCTACAGATGAGTCGCGCAACGACATACTCCTGTTAGGGATTCAGTTCGAAGATTCCGCGATGCATTCGTTCTGGGAGAACACAATCCACGAGTCTTATAGCTCTGATGATGTCCGTCTGAGAAGTACCGTTCATCGGGAACCATCAAAAGAGGTATTCACACTCATTACGGGAGACACACTTCTGAGTGGGAAGATTTTCGATAGATAGAAGCACTCATTACGGGAGACACACTCCTGAGTGGGAAAGATGATGATACATAGATGAATATCACTACTAGGGCCATGGCGGATACCGCGACTCATCTGGATTCACCAGTTAGGTGATACAATAGCTAGGTAGAGGATTAATGCCCGGTAGAGTTGGTCACATCGATGCCTGACTCTACCTAGGGTCAGGAATGGATAGAGTATCTCGATCCGGGCCTCTCGGATGGATGCCTGACTCTATCACAGAAAGTCCTGCTGAAGGGATCATACTCCTATGTGAGGAAATGATGCCTGACCTTCAGGGGAATGAGAATAAGGGGTAATAACCTAAATTAAATATGTCCAAGATACGGTGAACAAGAGGACCATGCTGTTTTCCAAAAAGTACACGGTGTGTAGAAAAGTTACATGCTGTGTTGTTTGGCCCCGAGTACTGCCCGTGTACAACGGATCATGTCGTAAGGCTGGTCGTGTAGAAAAAAAACTGAGTACATGGCATGTAGTACGATGTACACGCCATGTCCGAGTGACTGGGGTTGGCCCCATGTACGCTGGCCATGTGCCCGTACACGGTCATCAACCCGTGTAATCCAACCCGTGTAATCGGCACACGGGGTGACTCGTGCTGCTGGCCTTGCCTGGCCATGTGATGGAGTACACAGTCGTGTACTCCATCACGTGTCCGTGTACCCCCTGGGTACATGCAGAGTCCCGCGTAGCCGCCTCTTCCATGATGTGCACGCCGTGTCGCCTGAAGCCGTGTAGATCATCCCGTGTTCGTGTATTTCCCAAGATACACGCCGAGCTTCGGGGAAAGTACGACGCGCCATGTGATTCCGCTCTGACCCCTAAACCCTAGACGCCGCCGTCAGTACTACACAGTGTGTTCTTCGGAAGTACACGCCGTGTATTCTGGAAATTTACAGAAACACAGACTTCCGCCATTGCGCCTCCGATGATGATTTGTTCATCGATCCGGCTGTCCGATGGCCAGAAAACTTTCAGGTTTTGGTCGCCCCGACACCACGAAGTTTCTCTCGAATTTTTCAGACCTCCAATCGGCTCCAAAAACATGATTTGATCTTCCCCGCGCGAAGAACGCTCGAAGAACACACTTTTTCGATTCGGTCCGATTCATCGCCCGCCATCATCGTCGCACCTCTACAAGGTCATTGCGGTGTCGAACCTTTGATTTGGGATTGTTGCGTCACAGAACGGATGCGCAACAATCTGTTGTTTATCACCCCGTGAAGAACACGAAGAATGCGCGAGAAAAGAAAAGAGGAAGAAATCCAATAAACAAGGTGAGGAATGAACCCCCATCGTTGTTCGTCACGGCGTTGATCCGCTCCCGTTAGCAGGCTCAAACGAAGAAAGAATCAACAATAACAAAATGACATGGATCAATTCCCCAAATCATCATGATAAAACCCTCCCACAAGAATGAACGAATTTGCAGATCAACTTGTTTGTGGTTGATCCGCGTTCGTCGTTTAAAATCAAAAAATGGGGAAATTAAATTCAAATAAAAAACCCCTACCTCATCTAGGATCGATCGCTGAAGAAGGTGTCGTGATGCCGCCTTCGTCGAGATCTTTCAACGTCGTTGGCATAACGATTCTCAACTTTGATCTGACGTCGTTCACCATTGAGGGTTCACTCCAGTGCTCCGTGGATCCTCCAATGATTTCTCTCAAAAGTTTGTCAACGATCACCAATCGCTTAACCCATTAAAAAGGGAAACATGATTGGCATTTAAGATATGCTGCGGTATTAATGACTCCGTCTTGCCATTCTTGAGTCATTATAACGCGTCATTAAAAAGGAAACAGTTGTCATGTCGCTGCGCTGCAGCGGATGTTTCCATAAAAAATAAAATAAACATTTATTAATTTATTTAATTTTCATTTTACTAAAAACGTCCGAAAATTAACTTTTTCTCTCGACCTGTGCCGGTCGAGGTTAGGCCCATTCTTAGGTAAAGTCGTCATCCCGGACGCAACGATGCCCTCATATTTTTAATCCGGGCATCCATTTGGAAACTGCCACAACCGTGCACAAGTGCTGGCTCACTTAACTTAAAAAAATTTCAAACCACCATTCCGGGCTCACTGGACCTTGGAATGATGTGCCGTCTTCGTGCCCGGTCTCGAAATAATTCCATATAATATTTAAAAATAATACATAGAAAATCCAAGACATTACACATCAAAAAAAGTTTTTCTCAATAAAAATTCTTACTATGGACTATGTGTCCATCTCAAATAATGCATCATAAAAGCTAATAAATATTTAAGAGTATACACATGTACATAGTGAGATTAGTTTCATTAAAAAATCTAAAAAAATGGTAATATTTTTCAGTTTTGATCTAAATTTTATCTTACTTGACCAATGAAACTGTTCATTTTTGAGAAAATATTCATGATATATTATTGTAAATTTTATGATTTTGGACCTTTTTATCTCATATAATGAGTGAAATAAAATAAAAAAATATAGATGTATTTTTTTTATATTTTATTTTTTCAAATAAATGAATTTATTTCAATTACTTGGTGTAATATGTTTCTTCTAGAAGCTTGTAATTCAAAATAATATTTTTTAATGTTTCTTAAAAAATTTATCTCACTAAGGAAATGAATTAAAATTTATTTTTGAATGAATATAGATACAAGAATAGAAAAAATATTATTTCATACTTACATATTATGAATAAATAAATTTAATCATATTTATCATGTGGGATACATTTTTATATATCTTAAATAAAAAATAAAAAAAATAAATTTTATATCTTTACATGAAATATGTCAAAGTCAACGTGTGAGTAAAATTTAATATACATAAATAATAATTATTTTTTTAATTTTTTCAAAACTTTATGTGGTAGTTTAGTATAGTGAAATTCATCAATTTTAAATACATACATATATATATATATATGTATTATCACTTTCATTTGTGTACACATGTGTATATATAGATATGTATATATATATATATTACATTCAAAACTATTTTTTTGTGATAAAATTCAATTTTGTATGACAAATAACGTAGCTCCTGTTAGGAATATAAATGTTGATCAGAATGTTTCATTAATTTCTCATTGATTTTGAGGCTCACAAACACCCTCATTTGTCCTACTTATGAAGTTTCTTTAAGTGAATTTCATGATTATATTTATTGACACACTTATTTTATTTTATCTGGAATTATGAAAGTAATTATCCTAAAGTTTTCTTTTCTATGTATTCAGTATGTTTTAAAAAAAATCTAGAATTACTATTCAAAGCCCTATTTTTAAGGTTAATGTTAGGTTTCAGAACATAACTTTTTGATAATGATCACCACTTTTGGAACCTTAGGGTTAGACTAAACTTTAGTATTGGGAACATAACTTTTGTAAAGAATCCAATGTTTTTGTATCTAATGTATGGTTTGTGAACCCAATGTTTGGAATCAGTAGTAAATTTTGAAAATAATTTTGGAGTTATCCATTTGAAAAGAAACCCTACATTGAATAAGTTGTGTGTGGGATTTGAATTCCAGATATTTTTAGAGATTTATGAAATTATTTTTTCAGAGTAAATATCTTAATAAAAACCATTTGAATACTATTTAAAAGTCTCTTCAACAACATTTTAAATGGTTCCTATTTCTATAGGAAGATATAATTTTCATTAGATGATAAAATTAAAATTTCAAACTCACCAAGAATTTTTAATATCATGTTTTATCTGGTGATATTTATGGATATTCTTGACCAGAATCAATTTGAGTTTCTTATTTAATCTCAAAGGGTTTTATCTTCAACAATTATTTTTTTGAGTGAAGAGTTGATTTTTATCGAAAAAATATTTGTTTCTCTAAATTTTAATATGTTGAATTATTTTATTATTTCGTTAGGACATTCTGATATTAATTCTCTTACTATTTCTATACTTTCTTGATGCAATATTTTATTGTTTATCGAAGCTTTTTCTATGGAAAGCACTTTGTAAACATACTTGTTATACTACAACACTATGTATCTATCATGCTACTAAAATGTTACCTTATTGCTGTTTTTATTTCTGGTTATTTTCCATAGAAAACTGGTGTTTCTTTAAGAGGATTTTTATGAGAAGTATTTTATTATATTAATATGAAGATCACTTCATTTTTCACTTTTAGGAAAACTATGAGCTAAATTTTTACTCAAAATACATACATCTCTTTTCTATTGGAGTATCAACTTCACATACTAAGCTGTGGTCTTAAAGATCCTTGTAAAAGAACACGAGGGACCTATAAAATCATTTTTTTAAGTTTTCAACTATCTGAACTCAGTTGTATAGGTCCCCAATAAAAGGACATGTTTAGTGAAAATCACTAAGCCCGTGGAGGGAGTGTTGGTAGAGTAGACTAGGGGAACTTTTTTCCCTAAACCACTATAAATTTGGTTGTATTCTTTTCTTCTTTATTAATCTAGTACTTTATTTACATGATGAAAGGATAACTATATTACACTTTAAATTGAAAAATGGTATTAATTTTAAATTATAAATGTGTTTTTAAAGGGACAAAATTCAACATCTATTATGTCTTCATGTTTATTCCGAAAAAATTGGTATTAGGGGAGTGCTATTTTAATAATCCTATTATGATCTATCAAGATTAAGCTAATGGTCTATACAAATAATGATTTATATGACTAAAAAAAAATATGGTATTCCAATGATTAGAGAACCATATTTCAATAGAGAAAATTATATATGCTAAAGAGTCTGTATGACTATATATTTAAATAATATTGGTTTCAAAGTTTATATAATGGTTGTTAAACCAAAAGAAATCCCCAAATAAGAATAGAAAAAATGTTATGCTACCAAATAAGTTGAGTATGATATTAATTCAAGATTCATGAATGAAATCATTTGTGGACTTGTTCATGATAAATTAAATAAAATTTCTCTATTCCCTACTACTTATAAGTTGTGAAAGACTATTTTAGTTGCCTATTAAGGGAATGATAATGTTAGGAAACTAAGGTAAAATATTTCTAAATTAAAATTTGATACATTGAGAATCTATAAAGGAGAAAGAATTACCCAAATAAATGGAATATTGATTGAAATTTTCAATATTATTATTGTCCTAGGAAATAAAATTACTAAACCAGATCTGAAATTAAAAGTTATTAGATATTTTCCATATAAATGGAATGGTATATCTACTTTAATCAGACAATAAAATCTAATAAAATAGTTAAAAATGAATGAATTTATTATCAAACTGATGATATATGAACCTGAAATTCAAGCTGAGTTTGAAGAGCATAGATTTTTTAAAAGGGATAATACTGATCTTAATGTCACTATTAAAAAGGTAGAAAAGATGTTTATTGATAATTTTATACCCTAAAATTATTATATTTTTTTAAATTCTTGAGATGAATGAACTCATCTAGATATAAGATTTAGTATGTTCTATAAAAGGAATACAAACCCAAATAAGTCTTATAAATATTCCAAAAAGAATAACCATATACTCAAAGAGGTCCAATGTTATGAGTGAAAAAATACGGGACATATCTGACCTGATTTTCCATAGATAAAGAAGTATAAAGAAAAATGGAGAAGAAATAGAAGAAACTCCAATTGAAAGATGAGTATAAATGAAATGGAAAAAGGATGTGAAGGCTACATGGACTATTTTTGAATACCCCAAAAACTATTTATGATCATATTTATAAAAGGGTAAATCACATATGAAAGCTAACATATGATTTATGGCCAATGAAGAAGAGGTAAAATCTAACTATTCTTATTCTTATGATTCTAAAAGTTGATCAAATGATAAATTTACCAAATATTATTCAATTATTGAAGAAAAATATGAATACATACTAAAAAGGAATAATTCTTTGAAGAATATTCATAATATAGACTTAATTGAAATTATGCTATTTTGAAATAATACCTTGAATTAATATGATAACTAAGTAAATCTGCCTCAAGCTTCACTATGCATGAAAATAAAATTAAGGATTTATAGGCTGAAGTAAAATCCTTTAAAGGAACTGCTAGTGTTAGAGATAGTTCCCTAGAAACAAGTTATGTGAAATTTATGATTACTTGAATACATAGTTTTGAATATCAATAAACTACTTATCACATCATGATTATTCTTCGACGTGACATAATATTTGATAACTTCCATAAAGTAACTATCACATTGAAAGGTCATAGTTATTCCCCACTATGATGAGAACCCACAAGTTCCATGAAAATATTTTAAATATATGTTCTACAACTAGATGAAATCATTTGAGGGACAAAAAAGATTTAACCTATCTTTGGTGGAGACTCATAGGACATTGTGAAACCTTATCATGGTTTACTCCCTTAGTAATTTCAATCATAAGAGATTATGAGAATGAGAATATCCAATAGGAAATTCACATTTATATGTGTCATTGGATGTTCCTATCTACAGGTGTGTGAATTGATACTTAAACCATAATTTTATTTTTAATGAATATCCTAAGCTATGTACTTTAGTGTATTGAAAAAAATAATGAAAACATATTTTCATGGTGAATTTGGATACGTTGAACGTGTCTTCAGTAATATTTCATTAATGAATAATGCGATAAAGGATTTGTACCTTATTTTATTTAACATATGTTAGAATATTAATCCATTATATGCAAATCATACATCCTAAATAAATCCAGGGATATTGTGTTCTATTGGAAAGTTCAATTCTGAAAATTTCAAATAAATATAAATTGAGCACATAGGTTGATAACACCAACATACAACCTGGTTGATTATAGATATCATAATAAAGGTATTACATTACACAATAATTTATTGTATGAGTTTTTATGTCATTTCAACATTAAATTATTTCTCTATGGGTTATTTGGTGTGTTTCTAGACACAAACAATGGATTTTGGGATGCTTCCTCTAATGTAATTGAGAAAGTAGCCTAGAGGTTCACAAACTAAATGTATCTAGAAGCTCAATTAAACAATATATTTTTTAAGATGTTGAATAAATATTATTACTACAAATGGTTTAATAATTATTTTGGTTTTCTTGATATCATATATTAAATCAATTCTTATTTGAAAGAATATTTGGTGAGAAGAATATTTTATAAATATTTATTTTCTATTTAGTGAACATTATATTTATTTATTTAATGATGAATAATATAGTGATAATTATATTTCAAGTAAATAATAATTATTCAAGGACAAATAACTATTATGAAGGAATAGTTAACTGAGTTTAATGGTCTATTTAGAAATAATATATATATTAAATACCAGTTGAGTAAATAATATTTAATTAATTTTCTAGTTTTGTGAATGTAAAAAATATTATTATTATCAACATGGGGTTCTGTATGGATTAAATAAATAATAAATATTATTGTTAATTTATTATTTTCAAACCCTATTACTATTTACACCCAATTATATTATTTCTAAAAAGTTTTTCCTTTTGATTTTTTTATGCGCAACAACATCTTGAGAATTTATCTCAAATTTATAGATAGCTCCTTCACAAAGAATTCTTTTCAGGCTGGCTAATGATCCTCCTCTAACAACAATCTTGATTCTAGAGAGATAAAAAATAATCCTTCTTTAAGCAATTATTGAGGCTATGAAAGATAAATGATACAAGCCTTAGGATCTACCATGATAGACCCTAGATTTTCTTACGATGACATTCATAGGTTCATGGAGCACATGTGGATCGCCACTTGAAGGAATCTGCAGCTGATTACTTCAACACAACAATAGTATGACATTGAGACTTTTTCATATTCATCAATGGGGAAAGAATTCATCAAAATAAAATTCTTTAATTTCTTAAATAAATTATAAATAATTATGTGATGATATTGTATTTTTGTTCTGGAGTTATCTGATCAATTAATCTTTGATTCAATTCCATTGGTGATGAAATTTATCATCGATGTTATTCTAAGATTAATCATCGATTATGATAAAAAGCCGAGTTGGGAATACCCCAACTGGAGCTTACACTATGACCAAACTCTTCATGTGATATCAAAGGGATCATATAAATATTTATAATCATTTATAGATTATTGATTCATTTATGCATTTATCTTTAGTTTTAAATTCTAGTTTAATTTTTCTTTAATATGAATCATGATATCTTTGCTTCTTTCTATTCATTATAAAAAACAAAAACAAAAACAATTAATTTTATGATTGAATAACATCTGAAAAACTCATCAAGAGGTTCCAAGGATTCTAGATAGATAGCACAATAGTATAGGCTATCTAGCTCATTAGTATATGATGTGTACTTGTGTTTAATGTACCAATATAATTCAAGAATCAATTCAAAATCAATTCATTCCACATGCATTTATTATGTGCGGTGTGTATTTAAATACACTTTGTGTTGATTAAGTTATCCTAGAATAAGCTTAGCTGGGATAAATAGTGTGTAACTTTTAGACACAATGTGTAGTCCATTAGTTAAAGATCAGACATGTATTTTATTTCATTACCAAAAAGATATGAGACCATGTAACTCAGATACCACAAGACATGTATCCAATGTACCCACTGTGTACTCCATTAATTTTTTTGGCATGACTATGCAACAAGTTCCAAGGCGTGTGACACTAATAGATGGTAAGAACTATACATGATTTGTAACTGGACTGTACACACTAGGAACATTACCAAATTATATAGAATTCAAGATTAATTTATTATATTTCTTACAACATATCAATATGTGTTCTGTGCATCATTTATTCGACTACACACACACACACACACACCATATGATGTGTTATATATATATATATTAAATATATAATTAATTTATTCATAATGATCAGAACTACATATCCTTTATAATCCATAATACATTCATTGCACTACATTCATGAAAAAAACATTCTATGTAAATAAAATGTGTTCCATGTGTCATTTATTTGAATATGAACAATCTATGAAATTATATGGAAATTCGTTTATACTACATGTCGCATGAGTAAAAAATATATGAATATAATAAACACTGGGTTGTTTGGATGGGTACTCAACATGTTTCCTCTAAGGTACATGTTCTATATATATTTAATTTCAAATATATTTATTTAATTTATTTAATTCATTTAAAATTAAGATGTATGAGAATATCAATATGTTTGGATAAGATTTAAGATAAATGAATTGATTAATTAAAAAAGATAATTAATTTTTTTGAGCATGATTTATCTTAAAAATGAACGATTAAAATTGAATTAATTTTTTTTATTAAATTCATAATTCATTTCATGTCTATTGATGATCATGAGCATAGAACAAACCTTTGTATGTGATTGGTTTCCTTTTAATTTTTGTTCAAATTAAATTGATTGCAGGTGTTTCATCTATCCTCACATTATGTAATGTTCTACATTCCCATGGTTTCTTTTTATGTAAAACCCATAACCAAAGGTTTGGTTTCCCTCACCTTCATGTGAGTAAAATTTTATGTAATGGATGGAGCTCCCAAGAGAGTGTAGGAGGATCATTTTTAGATACAAGGTGAAACCAATCCAAGAGGTACATGGGTGAATAGGTGGAAAGAAGCAACACAAACCAAGTCATGGTTCAAGGTTATTTTTCCCTAGGTCAGTGGTCAGTTTATCATCCTCTAGATAAACTAACCATTAGTAAATTATCATGATCATATGAATTAATTATTTTATTCCTATCAAGTTTCATGGTTAATTTCATTATTGACATTTTTTCATGATCACATGATTTAATGAATTAAAAAAATGAAATATAAAACTAAAATAAATTAGAAATTTATTAAATTTTAACTAATACATTTTTAATCACTTAAGTAAATCCAATTAATATTAATAATAATATAATATTGAAAAAATGGAAAATTTAGCATAAATATTTAATCCCTCAAATATATATTGTGTTGAAATAACTTAGTTCACATCAATAGTTTACTACCCATGTAGTAATTTTTGTAACTAAGAGGAAATGGTTGAGGAAATCCAATTTAAGGGTTTTATGATTGCAGAGTCCACTTAATAGATCACATAATTGTGGGTTAATGTAGATGGAAATTTTAATTCCTACTCAAAACCTTTTAATTAACTTATGAGGTCCTTTTATGGGTTATGAGAATGGGAATATAAGTCCATGCCACTAGAATTTCCAAGAAATAGGATGTTATGAATCCAATGGTGATGTCTTCTGGGTTTCTATAAAATAGTGGGAGATTAATAACTATAATATTTGTTATCTACTTTTCTCAGATAAAGTACTAATATCATTCTCTTCTTAATCATATAATTGACAATAAACATGACTTCAAACATATAACTATGATCCATAATTTATAAGGACAACCTTCTCATTTGAAGTAATTTCCAAAAAAGAAAAAGGTACTTAAAAGTAATCCTATGCCAAGAAGGGAAATTATATGTGCTAAAAACCCTATTCTAGAAGAACCTACTCAAAATTTAAGTGATGAAGAGTTTTCTCTCTATGAGAAACATTTGTATGATGCTACATATGTCCAATTTTTCATGTTATAATCCATGAACAATAAGATTCTAAAGAAACATGAGGTCATGCATGTGTACAACTTGATATATCACATTATTTATATCTATCAAGAGAAGGCGAGACAAGATAGATATAAGATATCCAATACAATATTTACATGCATGGTTAGAGAGTTTGTGTTAGTTGTGCCTCATGTATTCAAGATTAATTTCTACATATAATTATTTTACTTTCTGGGAATTAAATTACTAAATGATTTGTGCATATATCTAATCCTTTTTTCACCACCTAAGTCCTTCCATAGTTTTATTGTTTATTATAACATTCTAAATAACTAGAAGATTCATTAAAAACATCTTAATTTCAGTCACCAAGATAGAAAGGATATGGGGTGTGATAAAATTGCAGTCCTTAGAGTGGAAAATAAATGGAAGAATAATTAAAAGGGTCCTAAGAATCATAACAGGTCTAAATATCCTGAGAACCATTCTTAAAAGAATAGGAATACCCAAATTGAGGAAAATTAATTGGAAGAAATATGTTTTTCAAGGGGTAAGCAAGGCCACTAGAAGAGTAACTGCACCCAAAAGTAATGGGAAGCTAAAGGTATGTTTGTTATCGAGTGAAATCTTTATATATCTACAAATTGGATATTAGATATATTTTTTGGTTATAAAATATATATACAAATGTGGGAATGAATTATATTTAGAAATATTTCTAAATGAGAGGTGAATTTTTGGGCTGCCAATGACGTGAGGCTGGCTGCTCTAGCCACTGAAGACTTACATATTCCGTTTTCAAGAGGAATGATATTGGTTTTAATAAATTATTATTACATACTATTTATTACCAAAAAATATTTTTTTTATATTTCATATATATAGATGGGTTTTTCTCAAGTTAGGAAATAAAAGACATTTCTTTTAAAAGATAACATATGTTATGGTTTGGTGAATTTGAATAAGTGTCTTTATATATATAAATTATTAAAACAAAGTATCAGAACTTGATAACAAATCATGTTTGAATGAATCATATAAAACCTAGCTATGGAGTCATTATCATGGTCATGTAAGTAAGAAGTAGATGATAAATCTATATCAATATGGTTATATAGAAATTTTTGAGATAAAATTACTTGAAAGAATTAATTCTTATTTATAATAAAAAAACTACCAAACCAAAAATTGGTTGACAAGGCTAAAGGTCCATAGAATTTCTAGGATTGGTACAAACTGATGTGTGTTGAACATTTCCAATAGAATATAGAAGTGGGTATTCTTACTTAATAACATTTATTTATGACTTGAGTAGATATGGATATGTCTATTTAATGAGGTATAAGTTTTTATCCTTTTAAAATTTCAAGGATTTAAAGAATAAATTAGATAATCAATGTGGAAATAAGATAAAGAATCTTTGATCTAATAGAGGTGGTGAATATATTAACTAAGAGTTTATTGATATTCTACGAGACTTTGGTATTATTTCTCAACTACTCCACCTTACAAACTATAGTGGAATACTGATAGTGAAAGTAGGAACCATGACTTTCTAGAAATATTATGGTCATTGATGAGTCATTATGACATTCCATTATACTTTTAGGGAAATTCATTTCAAACTATGGAATACACACTAAACCGAGTACCAACTAAAAAAAAGGAATTCCCATTGATTTATAGAGTAAAAAAGAAATATGTTATGTAGAATATATATGTATGGGGCTTGAAGAAATTTTTAAGTCCATATTATGCAAAAAACTATCACCTCAAGGAACAAATAATACAATTATAGGGTTTCCTTAGGAAAAAGGGGATACTACCTATACAACCACTCATACAAGAAAATGATTCCCACTATAAAATATGTATTTATTGAGAGGGTGTAGATCCTTTAGAAGTATAATGGGATCAAAATTTACTTTGATGAAGTTGAAGATAAAAATACATACGAGTTGGAATAAGAATAGATTCAATCGATCTCTATGCTAGAAGGTGTTACTAAAACACAAGTATTGTGTATTAGGACGATAAAGATAAAATTTCCACAGAGATATGGTCTTTTAGTAACCAAATATGGTGACTCAATATTGGTTTACAATAATGAACATATATATTAAAAATAGGTAGAAGAGTTCTCAGAAGTTTCAAGATGGAATGAAGCCATGAAGTTTGAAATGGATTCCATGTATCATAACCAAGTTTAGGTTCTGGTCAATCTAAGAGTTGATGTAAAGCCTATTTGTTAAAAATGGGTATTCAAGATAAAAATAGACATGGAAGGTAATTTAAGTACCTATAAAGAAAGTTTATTAGCTAAAGGTTTAAAACATAATAAATCTATTGAATATGAGAAATCATTTTCTATAGTTTCTATCCATCCATTAGAATTATACTTTCTATAAAGTCTTACCATGACCGTGAAATTTAGAAGATGGGAATCAAAAAATATTTCCATAATCATAAAATATAAGAAGATGTCTATATGACACAACCCAAAGGGTTTGAGACCCCAAGTGATGCTAAAAAGATATCCATGTAAGAAAGATTCATCATGGATTAAAGCAAGCATCCAAGTCATGGAACTGTCAGTTCGATAAAACTATAAAATAATTTTATTGCATTATGAATAAATGAGGGCTATGTATTTTCAAGTGGTTTAGTATTAATGTGGTTATTATCCTATTAGATTATGTTAATGTGAAATTACTTTTTGAAAATGGCCTATTAGTTTTACAGTATGTTAAGGACTAGTTAAACAATCATACTCATGAATAAATTAGGTTAACTAGACTACATTCTATGTATTATGATCACTCATGATATATCCAATAGTATTATAAAAATAATTCAAGGTATATATATTGATCAGATACTAAGGATATTTATTTTGGAACAATACAATAGGGTACTGGTTCCTATTCCAAATGGTATATATCTATCCAATAAAATGTGCCATCAGAAAAAATATTATAAATAGAGAATGAGTAAGATCCCATAAACTTTGGTGATAGTATACTTCATGTATGCCATGATATGTACTGGACTTAATGTTTCATATGAATTGAGAATAATAGGAAAATATCAATCTGATTTAGGTGAACAATATTAGTCTAATATTAAGGATATCTATAAGTATATTAGAAGAACTAAGGATATATATCTAGTGTATGGAGGAGATGAGAATATATTCATTGGGGGTTATAATGATGCAAGTTTTAAAAAAGATAATAATTATTTGAAGTCACAATTATGATATGTATTTAGTCTCAATAGAGGAGTTGAGAGCTGGAAGGGTTAAAAGAAGATAATTTTTGATGATTCTACAACAAAGTCCAAGTATATAGTGGTGTTTGATGCAACCAAATTGGATTGGAAACATTTTATAGGATCTCTATGTGGTTCCAATAAATAAAGACCTTATTACATTATATTGTGATAATACTATAGTGATGGCTCATGCATAAGAGCCAATACCACACTGATGAACAAAGAACACAATCCCAAAGTATTAACTCTTGAGTTATTTTTTTCCATATGGGTGAAGTTATAGTAATAAGCGTTTCCATGAAGTAAAACATGTTGGACCACTTCACAAAAGTATTGTCTTAGAAAAAGAATGTGTATCATGTGAGGTTTAGAAGATAGAAGGTTGTTAGCAGTTAGCTCTACTACAAGTGGGACTCTGTTAGAGTTAGTGCCCTAGAATAACTTCTATGTACCTTATGATTACCTATATTCATAGTTTTTAATATTAATAAACCACTTATCACATCATGATTATTTTTATACATGACATAGTAGGTGATAATGCCTTCAGAGTAGTTTTCACACTGAAAGGTCATAACAGTCCCCCGCTATGGTGAGAAACTATAAGTTCCATGAGAGTATTCTTAAATATATATATTCTATAGTCAAATTAAGTCATTTTTGGGACATAAATGATTTAATAAACTAGGTATGAAGACTTATAAGACATTAATGCACCTTCTCACAGTACATACCCTTTGTAATTTTTAGTGTAAGAGATCATGAGAATGAGACTTGCTAGTAGGAAATCCACACATATATATATGTTCCATTGTATGTTCCTATATGTGGATGAGTGTATTGATTATTATACTTTAAGATTATTATTAACATATTTCAGGAGTTTCATACTTTTATTTAATGATAAAAACCATGATGATATATGTTCGTGGTGAAATAGGATATGTTGGGTAAGTCATGTGTAATATTTCATTAATGAATAATGTAAGAATTTTTTACCCTTATGTTATTTAATGGAAGTTGAGATCTCATTCCCTTTAATGGAAATGATAATTCCTAAATAAATCCATGGCTATGTTTTTCTATAGCAAAGTTAAACTCCAGAAAAATCAATGAAAGATATATCGAGTAAATAGGTTGATGGAATCATCATGCAACCTTCTTTATTAGAGATATCCTAATAATGGGATTATATTACATAGTTAGAATCCTTCTGAGGTTTTATATTATTTTGAAAGTAAATTCTTTCTCTATGGGTTCCTTGGCATGTTACTAGTTTCTAATCTTGGACTTTGTAATTTTATACCTAATTCATTTAAGAGGAAGGCCTATAGGGTGACAAACTAAGAGTATCATAAACCACTATTAAAAAATATTATTATTTTTCATATTGAATAAATATTATTCTTGTAAATGGTTTAATAATTATTTATGGTTTCTTGTCACATATATTCCATCACAAGTCATTAGAGATAATATTTTTTAAGATTAATATTGAAGAAAATTTAATTTTTTTATTTAGTGAATAAAATATAATTTTTTATTTATTAGTTAATAATTCAATGATATTTATTTATTAAATAAATATTCATCATAGAATGTTCTATAAATATTGTGTTGGAAAGGAAGTTTGAGTTTGATGATCTAGTGAGAAATAATATATATTAATTATTATTTGAATAAATAATAGTTAATTAATTTTCTAGTTTTTTACATGTCAAGAAATAATATTGTTATTATTATGGACATGGGGTTCGATAGAGAATAAGGAAATAATAAGGGTCCATGGTCAATTATTATTTTCTAACCATAACACTATTTAAACCCAATTATATTATTTCTAAAACGTGTTTCCCTTTATTTTTGTATGCACAACAATATCCAGTGAATTTATCTCAAATACCTATAGAACTACCTCTCAAAGAACACATTCAAGGATGTCTAGTGATCTACCTCCACTACCACTCTCGATTCTAGATAGATGAAAGAGAATACATCTAGAAGTGATTATTTGGGAGATTAAATGAAACTGTTTCAAGTATAAGGATCTTCCATGATAGCACCTAGAGATTCCTACGATGATATTTAGAGGTTTTTGGATTATGTTTAGATCACCACTGATGGAAATATATACTTGATTAATGTAATGAAATGATGGTACGACATAGAGATGTTTTCAAATTCATCAATTAAGAAATAATTAATCACAAGGAAATTATTTAATTTATTAAATTAATTATAAATAATTATGTGATTATCCTGCATTTTGGTTCCAATAATCCCTCATTGATTAATCATTGATTCAATTCTATTGGTCATGATGTTCATCATCGATGTAAATCTTGGATTAACACCCAACTATGATAAAAATATGAGTTGGGAATACAACATCTGGTGCTTCTTTTTCTCCCTAAATCTCCAAATTTAATATTTAATAAGGTAGAAGAATATTTTAAAAAGAATCATAGAATGATTTTTCATAGAAAAGAAAGTTTTGGTATTGACAGTAATGGTGAAAAACCAAATATGTATTGAAACTATCTTGTGTTTAGGTCAAGGATCCATAGAATGTATATGGTTAATTATTTTTATTTTTGTATGAGAGGACATTATGATAATAATGGTTTTATGAAAAATCATCAGATCAGTAGTGTTAAAAGGCTTATGTTTCAATATACTTTTCTAATGTTGTTTCTAGTTAGGTTAAAAAGATCTAGTTGCCCATATCTTTACCCAGTGACACTACAGGGCCCAAGAACATTTGGGTACCAAAATAATATTTTATTTGATATTTTTTATGTGAAAATCCATAGGGACAAAAGCATAATATGTTATATGGATAGTGTCTTCTCAAGGAACATATGTGTATATGTTTGAATTTTTTTATTCACTGTAAAAAGTGGATTGAGGATTGTTTACCTTTGGAAACAATGCTAAAGGTAATATCCTTGGAGTTGGATCATTTGGAGATCCAAAAAAACCTGATCAACAAATTTCTCCACATTCAATGGTTTATGCACAATTAAATAATTAATTATTAACTATGTGATAATGAATTTTTTATGGATTTATTTAAAAATAATTATTATGTATTTAAATATAAAATATAGAACATCAAATGTTTATATTATGGACCTATGTTTCTTGTGTGAATAGAAAGTGAATTGGTTAACTAGAGAAATAAATTAATCTTGAATATGAAATAACATAATTGAAAATTTAAATATATTTTCCTTATATAAGTTATTAGAGAATAATTTACTTGCATATCTGTTCGGTTTTATGTTTGATCAGAATATAATTTGTGATGCATTCTAAATAGTCAAGTAGGAAAAGTAATTCTTCAAATAAATTGACATGGTTTATAAATATAAACCATTATAATGTATCCACATGGATTTTTTTGGTCCATATAGAGAAGAAAGCATAGATGAATGATTTTTTTTATTTTGTTTTAGTTTATTATTTTTCCAGATTTACCTGTATAATGGTCTATTACATTGTGGTATATTTGGTTATAGAGGTGTCTAGGGGATGTTTTTAAGAAGTTGGAGGAAAAAGGCAGTTTTTTAGCTAAATATATTAGCTGAGAAGTATTATATGGCATGGGGGATTGTGTTGCATGGTAGAGGAGAGAGAGACCATAACATGGAGAGGCTAGTTGTTTCATACAGTCTCAAAGGTAGTGTTTTATTACTTCTTCCATTTTTTACATAGATGCACTATGAAGATTTAATATAGGGATTTGAGTCATTTAGAATAGGATTTTTGGTATTTTCAATCATGTGGTGGCTGTGCAATAGAACTAGGCTATAGTGTGGTCTTATTTTTTTAGTTGATTGGTTCGACATAGTGGTGATCTTAGTCTCATTATAGTCCTTCTCCTAGATTTTTTAATTAGTGGTGTGGACCTCATTATGTTTCTTATATGTTTATTTTACTATCACTACTATATCATGGTCCCTTTCCCTGCACAATGGCCTTTTCCATTTCTAGCAGTTATGTGCCAAGGTTAGTGGTGTTGCACTATTGTCTTATGTTTTCAAGTCTACTTATAAAATCCTAACTATCTTGAACCCTATAATTATTCTAGATTTTATCTTAGTTAATGGGTGACACAAGTTTATCCCCCTGAGTTTTCCGCCATTTTTCATTTGATTTTGACCCCATCCTTGGAAGATCGACTCTTGGTGGTTATAGGTGAGTGTCTTTATTTTTTTCTCCTTGTTTTCACCATATTCTTCATCTAGAGGAGACTGTTATCAATGGAAGTGTTTATTTTGGTTTTATTTTAGTAATAGGTTGATGTGGGATATTGTGCAATATATTTATCAAGGTTTTACCTCTCATTTTGGTGCTTTTTGGTCACTCTCCTCTTGTTAAAACTTTGTGCAACTATTCAGAAAGCCTTATTTGAGACAGGGGAGCCTTCATCTTTCTTCTAGTTATACATGTGGGAGTAATCATGCTTTGTTTCCTCTAGGGAGGTAGTATGAACCAACTTAAAGATGATAATTAATTTGTTTAATTGAAATCAAATATTAGGGAAATGAATATTATTACTCTTCATTTTAATTCTCTTATACATTCTTGATTCTTTGCTGAAAATCATTGATATTAGGCACCTTTATTTTATTGTTTTTGAGGAAATTATGGATCCATTGATTGTGCGATTACTTTATATCACATTTAATGAAATTGGATAAAAAATTATATCTAAATAATGAATTGGTTTATCATGGAATTACTTGGTTTGTGTGAGAATTCCATTGATAATAAATAAGAAAATGTGATGAAATCCATTTATGTTAAACTAAATTAAAAGATGTGAAAAGTGGTTGTGCTATGTGGTAGTTTTGACTATAGTTGGTGGTTGTGATGAGGAATATGGTTATGATGTGTGGTGGTGGTAATGTGGGGAATGTTTACATGAGAAATATGGGTTGTTGTATTATGTGTTGTTGTGATACTTTCTCAGTAGTGATAGAATAAAATAATACTATGAACTTTAATGGATAATGAGGTGGAATGGATAATGAAATGAATGAGTTGGATAAATGTTTTCATTTGTTAATTAGTAAATTTTTTATTTTAATTATTATAGACCATAGGGTATCATTAATTTACTATGGGGATACATAAATTTAATAATTTATAAAACTCAAGCAACCTAACTAAAAATGTTGTTTTTAGTAAGCCCAAGTGTGGAACCCACATGGATGATCCATATGTTCTAAATTAGTTAAAGAAATTGTAATTCTAATTTATTGATTGATTAGAGAAAGGTATAAAAATAGGAGTAAGGATTGAGTTTGAATTCAAGGGAGAATATATGCCAGGTACCGTGATATTTAGGTTTATGTCCTAGGGATTCAATTGATAATGGATTTATTCATATCTGGTGTTAGAATTGGGTTAGTAGGGATCCTTGGTCTGGGTAACCTATACTAATCCTATGATTGAACCTTTGGAATGGTCATCTACTAGGTTCCAATACAAAACTAGGTGACACAAAACCCTATTTAAACATAACTAACCTAGATTTCATAATGGTCATACATAAAATAGGACAATTAATTGATAAAATAAAATGAAACAACTGAAATTGAACACAATGGTCATGTTATATGAAAATAAGATGAATTTTAATTTAAAAACATATTTGTAGCAATCAAAAACATGAATAAAAAAGAAACAATCCATAAAAACACTTCCCCATACAATCACATCATTTGGAATAGAAAATATTATACACTCATGCTAAGCATGATGAGAATGAGTAAAATGGACACTCGAGGAAGAACGATGGTGAATCAAGGATCCATAATAGATCTTTTTGATGATAGTCATCTTAGTCTCTCCCTCCAGCCCTAGATGTCTCCTGATGTATGTCCAAGGGTGTGAATATATAGGGTTTTCATCAAACCCTCGACCACTAGTGTCTTTATTTTTCAGTTTCCTAAAATTGTTAAAATGTGTAATTTTACATGATGTGTAATCCACATCAGTGGTGAATTTTACATATCTTTCTCTATCCTAAATTATCATGTCATGTATAGTTTACATGATGTGTAATGTATTTTCAAATCATGTATTCTTTCACAACTTTTACTGAGTGGTAGCGGCTTCCTGATTAAATCACATTATGTAATTAAATACACAACATGTAAATTTATTCCTATAGGTCCACAACTCTGTTGCATCCTCAAAAATCTAGTGTCACACTACTTCACTTCAGTCATAGCGTGAATTTACTTTTAGCTCCTAAAATAACCTCTTTGTTCTCATTTTTAAAATATATTTTGTTTACTTCCATAAAACATTAAACAAATAAAATCGTTCAAAAAATATCAAGATTAAATAATTAAATATATAAGTCAATGTATTAAAATACCTTAAAATACATGCATGAAATACACATATCATATTAACTTGAAAAAATACTGAATGTGTCTCATTTTTTGTGGCTTGTTTGTGTAGTGTAATTAATTTAAGGGAGGAAGTGTATGTAGAAGAGGTTTTGAGGCCTTGGTGACACTATTTTTATTTGGGATGGTACTTTCATTATGAAAACATAGGCCAGGCTTGTGTGTGTGAGTCTATTATATATAAATTTTATTTACTTTTGGATTTTTATACACAACTCACCCATTTCAAGTACTATGTGTAGACACTGAAATTTTTTTGAAGGTGTTTTTTCCAACATCCTTTTGGAGAGGATGGATGGATGGATGGATAAACCCTCTTCCACACTATCTCTTCTAAGTGAGATTGATATACACAGGCTGCGATGGATAAAATCCATTAGTGCACTTGTGATTTAGTTTTATGAGGTGTTCTATAGTGGGATTCATGAATGGTATGTGGAGGGAAATAGGTTGATTTCCTTCAAGTTCATGAGACCTTATAATTCTAGTCAAGGTTGTGGTTGATATGTATTATAATGGCACATGTGTATTTGGGTGTGATGTGATGTGTTGGCCTATGTGTCTTCCGACTAGATGTTATGTGATGAACCATGTGTTCCCAGGTCAGATATGTTGTGATGACTAGTTTCAAGTTTGGTGCTTGGCATGATATAATTTTATAGGCATATTTGAGATATTGTTTTCTCATAAATAATAAATGGGAGAACCAATAAATATAACATTGGGGGTGTGAGAGTATAAAATTAGTGTGAAAGCAGTGCTTATAATCCTTTTATTGATATTCATCATTTTATTTTACTACTTGGATGTATTGTTCATTGAGTGTGCCCTAGTGAGTATGGTATTGATTAGTTAACCCATTTAGATGTTGTTGGTTTTGATGTTTTCTCAATGGTTCATTAGTATATTCTTTTCACATGTGCATGAGAGACTTTAGTTATGACCCTAGTGAGTATACATGTATCCTAACCTCATGTATATATAAAATAGTTTTGAGGTTTCCAGGAGGAATTTTGGGACCATTTTGGATGTTATTATCTCGAACCATATAGTTGTTGCTATCTCACTTCCTTAGGAATTTCTATTGGGTGCTTATTTGGAGAGTCTTGTATTTTTTTTACTTTACACATGCTTTGTGATATGATTTTGGTTTCTTATTTTATATCATATGGTCAAGTTTATTGTTGTTTTTTATCCTATCTCTCTATAATATATTATTATAAATGTTAATTCCTACCATATGTGATATTTTTATACCCTCAATGATTTTCACCAACCCAAGGCCTACTTGAGGCATGACTCATGGGTCGTTATCTATCTTCCTTCATTACTGGATCAGGATGGATACCTTTGGAGGGAGGTGGTTGTTATAGAGTGGTATCGTAGGTTTTTTTGAGAGATAGAATGATGTTTGGAGTTAGGAACTGTAATTATTTCAAGAGTTAGTAGGGAACTTGTGTCATTTGAACTTGGTGTGTGATATAATAAAGAGAGGATGGTCCAAGACATAGGATTTTAGGGACCCCATTAACTAATGAATCTATTATGATCCCACTTAATGACCAAGTTAGGTCACACCAATTATAAGGTAGAGACGTAAGGGTGGTACATACATCTTGATTGTTTGTGGTATTTTTTTAAATTGGGTGATCTTGGGAAGTCAAAATGAATTAAATGAGTCTTAATAAAAAAATCATTCCATCAGGCTTAGGAAATATTTATTTTTATTTTATATAATGGATCATAGACATTATCTTTGTGTGGTTTTGACTGGTGAGGTTCAACAAGTTAACTTAAAATATCATTGACGAGTTGATCTGATTGAGGAGGAGGATTAGTGGAAGAATATGCTTCATACCTTCCAACAACAGGAATTAGATAATTATTATGAAAAAATATCTAATCTAGAGAAAAAAATGGTTGGATGATATCAATATTTCATTCAATTTTATGCATGCCTGGGGGGAGTACTGAGTCCCCCTAGCAGGTATTCATATGATAGGGGAAATCATAGACATTGTATCTTGGGAGTGAAAGGAGAAAGATGTGTTGTGGTATGACATTCAGAAAGATTTCTGCTTGGTGTTCCTATTATTGACCATGAATGTAATGAAGAAAAAGGATATAATCTCTCATTATCCGGTTATCAGGTTTATTTTATAGCTTGGGATCAAGTTCAAGGACCTCTTATGTTTTACCCCCATACTTTGTATTGATTAGGAGTCTCATGCATGGTGTCATAAGAAGGTACTCTTCCCATTTATCTAGTGTGTCACTACTTCTTTCATTTTTTAAATGTAGTAAGAGGTTTAGAAGAAGGTTTAAGTGATCGATCATGTGTAATGATGATGAAGTTTTCCATAATAGGGGAACCAGAAGGGTTCATTATAGAGTAGATTTATCAACGACAGGTCTTATTTGTCATGTCCTTAGATGTTTCAACTAGTTGAGAGTCAATATTAGCAAATTTATTTTCATTATTTTGGGTCTAGTGTCTTTCCTTATTTTCCTTGTGGTCTTGGACCGGTGTGTTTTACATATGGGGGCCATAGTCAACATCAAAATCAGTTCCTTGTGGTTCTTGGATCTCAGTATGTTGGGGGAAAATTGGTCTAGTATCAGCCTAAGTAACAGTCACTAGAGAGTCCATTTCAACAATAGGGGTAGCAGGATTATACCCCCCCGAGTTTATATGGGGCAGGTAAATATTAACCTTAATATGTTTCTTTTATTTGGGGACCCTGACCTGAGTGTGGTTACGGACATGGACATTATTATTGAGGTAGAGGAGCAACATATGAAGAGTTTTCTGTTGTGCTGGTTCTATCTCTAGAGAGACCATAGATCGTTTGAGGTATGATTAACTTATCATATACCTATGATTATTCCTTATTTTATTTAATAGCTTCACATTAATTTCTTTCAACTACTCTAGTTTGTGCTCAAGGGATAGATATAGAGAGGATTCATATGCCCCTAGCGTTGAATAGCTAGTCAGAGGCTAGACTAGATTACTTGATGTATGTCAGGGGTGTAGACTGATGATAGGGAAACAACACTCACATGGGTATCTTTTCATAATATATATACAAACATAAAATTTCATCATAGGCATTGATTTTTTTAATTAAGTGTTTTATATTATCAAATATTTTTAGAGGAGAGTCATGTTCTCATATATCGATGGTCAGTGTGTAGTTTTAACTGGATATTGGGTTTATTATTTGGGTAGTAGACATATGGATTCCCTTATTTCCTTGATGTAATAGTTTTCAATAAACTCAGTATTCACTGGGATGGTAGAGGCTCTTATATTCATCATGATTTTTTTGGATTTTTTCCTTAAAAGAGGTTATAACACTAATACCTTGATGTGATATCTAGTTCAGGATAGATCTAAAGCCCAATTTTTCTTTGATTTCAATGGATCCTTATAAAATAGAACCATTTTATTTGTGGTATTTGAGGATTCAGATAGATGATCTAACATTAAAGGGTTTCATCTAGCCTAGCGTGTCACCATGAGGTGCTCCAATGTTACTAATCAAGAAGGTGGATTGTAGTTTGAGGCTGTGCATAGACTATTAGAGGTTGTACAAGGTAAAATTAAATAATTTCTACCATCTTTCATGGATTTATGATCTTTTCAAACAATTGAAAAGAGAGAGTTGGTTTTATAATATTGATCTGCATTCTGGATATCACCAGTTGAGGGTGAAGGAGGATGATATCCCTAGGAGTTGCATATAATGATGGTATGAGAACATCAAGTTTTTTATCATGTAATTTGGTTTAAAAAATGCATCAAATATGTTCATGGGGATCATGGACACTATATTCCATGAGTTCTTAGACTATTTCATGGTTATTGTAACACCTCGAGTTTTTATAGACCTTTTTTTTAATAAATTAAAATTTCATTTATGTCTTGAAATGCACCATGTAAAACATTACTTTAACATAAAACAGACATGTAATACAATACAAGAAACATGATCTTTGAATACATTTCATGGAACATTGACTTAGCGTACGTTACATGGAACATTTACTTGGCATACATTACACGTAACATTGATGTTTCTATGAAACATCATTTTATTGTTATAATTATTTAAATGAGATAATTATAACCTAGCTGTTAAAATTAGTAACAATAACAGTAAAAAATACTTCTTAAATATTTTTTTATAATTTTTTTATATAAATAAAACATATTTACAATGAATGATATTATTTTTGATAATGTCCTTTTCTGTTTAAAAATACAGTTTTCTCGAATGAAATGCTTTTAAAGTCCTTTTATGAAAAATAATAAAATTAATTTTAGACACATTTAGAAAATTAATTTTATAAAATAAACTTCATTTTTTAATTCAAAATATTTAAATTATCTTAGTGTGAATGTTTGGGATTTTTCTGAGAAACTTCATCTTTGGATGAATAGTGAAAAATACCAGATTTTAATTCAAAACTGATTTTTCATCTAATTTATTTATAATGTTAAATTATATTTTAATTTGGTTTAAAAATTTAATTATATTATATTTTTATCAATTAATCTAATTTGGGTAATTGGAACCAATTTCACATTAAATTTGGATATAAAAACTGATAAAATTTTTGATCATTTTTACTTAAAAAACCCACATTATCAACCTGACAGCGAGATTAATTTTAAATTAATTTATGACATTTCTATAATTATAATTTGGAAAAATAGATTAAATATTTGGAATTATAATAATTTATATTATCTAATAATATTAACTTATTTTTGGACCAAAAATATCGGTGAAGGTAATGAAAATTAATTACATCGATTAAGATGAAATTAAGCTTAACTAAGGATAAAACCTTATATTTAAGACAAAAAACGACTTATAAACATGTAAAAAACCTATTTTATGGCCATTATTCATCCATGAAACTTATATTATTTATTTTTGTTGGTTTTTTATGACTTCTTTTGGTAAAACCAAGGGTACACCTAACTTGTTTTCAAAAATACCAAGTGAGTCATTTCCCTTCCCTATAAAAGGCCACCACCTCTACCTATTCTCCACACCTATCAAACCTATTAAAATAGGAAACTATATACCCAATACAATTAAAAACATAATTAACTTCCTCTTCAAATATCCCCTTGTAAATAAAGCTATCCAATGAAGCCTTTTGGCATAAACCAACAGGAGTTACCCGATCAAGAGATAATGTCTTCTCTTAAGATCCTTACTTTTATTTTCCTTATCTACCCATACACTCTATTTATTACATTTTTGTATAAAAAAACCAGTTTCCTAAATATAATATGATGTTTTTTGGTTAAATTTTCAACCTACACTTACAAAAACCTCCATCTAATGGGTAACGAACATACTATTTATGTGTACGGTGAACTATCACCTCACTAAATGATGATTGTTCATTTTTTCCTTTACCATCTCCCATGGTGGAAATTATGGTGGAAAATATTTTTATATATTTTATATATTATATTTATTATTTATTTATTCTTATATATTATTTTTACAACACATATCTTTTTTACTTTCCATTTGGTTTAAATATGATAATTTCATTTAAGGAAGTATGGATTACCACCCCCTCAAAGCGATTTGATTTGTTCACACACTAAATGAAATGTATTAAGGATGGTTTTAGTAAAATTATATGATATATAAAACATTATAATTCTAATTTAATAATATTATATACATATATACATATATTCCATTTTCTTATTTTCTTTTAATACGATAATAAAAATGTAAACAACGTTCATGCGTACATACGACTTATCATCTCACTGAACATTGTATTCCATTTAATAATTCTATATTATATAGTTTATTATAATATTAATATAATGAATATAAATTATATTTATATCATGGTTTAAATTTTTTAATCATTATATATGTATAAAGACTAAAGATTTAACAAATTAAGACACATGCGAAGAACAAAGCAAATATTATTCGAAGTGAAACCCTAACATAGAATGGTTAACAAGAGGGTAATGTAAGGTTGTAATAAAAAAATATATGATATTAGATATAAAAATTTTGTTATGTAAAATATATATAATAAATTTATATTTATTATACAGGTGGTTTGAATGAGTATGACGAGAGTCAAGACACAAGATAAGGGGATTTTAACTCACTTTTTATTTCCACGAGATGCATGCTTTATTCACCACCCATTCCTTTTGTGTGGTGGGTATAATTACTATATATTTATTCATTTATTGTTATAATTAAAATAATGGGTATTTACTTATCCATTCTATGATTTTTATTTCATGGGGTTAATGCTTCAAAAGTTTCCAAATTGGTAAAATATTTTTGTCCCAAATTTCCTTCTTTGAGGCTCAAGTTTTGTTATGTACCTAAATTATTTTTGATGTGTATATACTTTTACTTTACATGTTATATCATAAATCTAATTATTTTAATTATATTTTAATATTCATTTAATTTCCTTTTCTTACATGGAGAGTATGATCCCAAGTTACCAAGTTATAATAGTTTATTTAAACAATATCATCGTTTTTCGAGATTGTTTATGTTTAAGTTTCCTTTGACGAAATATTATGATATATCTCTCATTAAAACTCATTATTTTCATTATACTCTATTTATTAAATATAGATACATGTATTCGTACCATTTCACCCCTCTTGGGTACTTAAGATAATGTTTTTAAGTAAAATATGACCGTCTCTCTCTTTGATTGGAAATCTATTGTATTCTAAAACCATGTTTTTCAAGAATGTTTTCAAAAATGATTAAAAAATATATTCGAAGCTTATTTTCAAGGGAAAAGTATTTTTAAAACGTTTTATAGTTTCAATGCTTACTTTATAAGTTTTCACATATATTTTCAAAGAAAAAGGTTCTAAAAATGTTTTATGTTTTAAAAATATTTTTTTTCAACTATGAAAGGATATTTTCCTCAAAAAATGTTTTTAAAAGATATTTCAAAATTATTTCCCATCTAAGATAACATCCATTAATGTTAATCAAGAATTTATTGGGAAATTAATAAATGTTTCCATTCATATTATTTCACTAAATATATTATGTTTTTATGGAATGATTTTGATAAAAGTTGTTTCTATGTCACATGTTATATGGTTTTGAAACCTGCTTCTTTTCATAGGTTATGTTTATGATGAAATGATTATGAAACCTATATATTTCCACAATTCATGATATGATTATTTATGATCTTTTTTCACATGTTTGTATGATTTAATTATGAGATGTGTGGGACCTATACCACCATCTAATGCATTAGGTAAAGATTTATATCTAATGAGATAGACTAAGATGGTCTTGGGAATGAAACTTGGCTAATAAGATGGACATGAGAGTGAACCATGATTACCAAGATGGTATAAGGAGTAAAATCATGATACTAAGATGACCATGGGAGTGAACCATGACTACCTAGATAATATGACGATTGAACCCATACTACCAACATGGTCTTGGCAGTGATTCCTTGGCTATTATGAAAATAATATTATATACTTCTGTGTCTGCCACAATTCCATGTTTTATTCCTATGATACACTTTCAAAGATTATGTTATTTTTTTCCTTATGATTCATGCCTTATGAACTTCCAAGATTTATTCCATGATTCATGTATATGATATTTCATATATAGGGAATGATCTTCTATTTTCATGATCATGTTCTCATATCCCTATGCTAATGATTATGCTTACATATCTACCTTGTTTACCCTTACTGATCATTTGACCTCACCCCTTTTTATGTTTCCTTCCCCAAGTTATAAAGATGTGTATTATGTTGTTTTGTCTTAGAAGGGTTCTAGTAAAGAGGAACCTAGTGAGAGATAATGTATCTCACTTATGTATTAGTGTTTATGTTTCCATGTTTCTAAAGGAACTATTCTAGTACAGTCTTTGGGAATATGTTTGTATAATGTTGTAAGTATTCTGAAAAAGTGATGTAATGTTAATGTATGAAAAGTGAGGGTCACTATATCTAATATCAGAGAAAAGTTTTAGTTAACCTTTGGAATCTATGATGAGAAAAAATTAGTCATAACCTTAAGGACATGTCTATGGATAAGTCTAAGGATAAAGAAAAGTATAGGAAAATGCCCTGGATTTTTGGTAAAGGATAGAGTGACCGGTTTCCTAGAAATACATCCCTTTTGAGATAATAAAAGTGGACATGGATCTGGTACTAATTTATCTAGGGGTAACAACTCCAACAAGATGTTTTAGGCCTAACTTAGGTTAATCTGGTTTTAAAAAACGATCCTTGATACACACCTGGTTTAACACTCCCGGAGGATATACTTTGGAAATTCAAAAACTCATTAAGAACCATCATGAATGATTTAAATAAAGTTTAGATATGAATAACCTAGGATAAACCTAAGTTATAATAGATTAAGGAAGGTGTCATGATTTATACATATTATAAGTGAATTTTCATGATTATGTGGTTCCTAACTATGATAAATATTTATTAATATATTATTTTTGGTTTTAGTGAATGGATGGAACCTGAAGGAACTGTGTTAATGGTGATTGTGATAGATAACGCAATGATTTTCCTTCTAAGAAACTAAATGCTATGGGATATGGAATGAAAAAACTTGTTGCTATTCTCACAAAACTTTATCAAGATATGAATCATGGTGGAATTCTAAATGAGAAAAGGTGGGAGCAAAATTATGTTGATTCTTTCATGAGGAAACATCCAAAATTATTTCAGAGGGTCTTCTGATCCACTTGTTTCTGAACAATGGATCATTACTAATGAGAAGATATTCTTTGTTCTCTAGTGTTCAGAGCATGATAAATTCATTCTTCCTGTTTATCAATTATGAGCTGAAGTATATTAGTGGAAAACTCTAATCAAGAGTATAAGGCAACAAGATGAGATTGAATCCATGAATTGGGATGAGTTAAAGAACTTATTTTTCAATAATTTCTTTCCTTGTATTCTCTATACCAATATAGATAATGAGTTCCTTGAGTTGAAGTAAAGGGATGATGAATCTATTTGTACCTATGAGGCTAATTTCACAAGACTTGCAAGGTATTCTTAAGGAATTATCATCCACCCCAAAAGTAAAGTTGTTTGGTTATTCAGTGGCTTAAAACCAGGTATCAGAAGGGTGTTGGACATAAGATAATTTTTTATCTATGAAGATATTGTGTGTTGTGTAATCAAGGTTAAAATTGAGGTTGGAGTCATGTATCAATCTCATATTTTTGACCAGAAGAGGAAGATTAAGTTTAAAGGAAAATATAAAATCCATGAAGAGAAGAAGATGAGATTCAATTTATGTTATATGTGTGGGAATAAGCATGGAGTAAATTTCCATAAGGGGTATAATAATTGTTTTAAGTTTGGAAGGGAATGAAATCTGGTGTTTTATTGTCAAAGTGATGGGAAGAAGTTATCTAACACTGAGAATGGGAATAAACCAACACATAATGCATCTATCATGATTCAGTGCTACAAGTGTAAGGAGAACGAACATTATACTAACTGGTGCACAAACTCAAGGACTGGTGATTATGATTGATGTCAACAACCTCTTAATCCGAGAGACAAGGGTAAATCTCATGAAATCTCTATTTTTGATGAGGGGTGTGATAATGATGTGATGAAAGGTACACTTACTAAACACTCTATAACTGCTAATGTCATATTTGATTATGGATATATCCACTCTTTAATATATAATAATTTTCTAAGGGTGTTAATATTCCACAAAAACAATTATATGTGGAAATATCAAGGAAAAACCCTAATGGTATGATGATTTCATCCCAGGTCTATTATTCCACTATGGTTGAAATTTGTGGGAATATGCTTCCAATAAATCTTGTCGTTATTCCTTTGGTTGAATTTGATGTCATCTTAGGCATGGATTGGATTTATCTACATAAGTACCACATTAATTTTCAAATAAGGGATGTTAAGTTTGATATTTAAAACCATCCTATGATCATCCATCAATGTGATGATAATTATGAACTTTTTTTAGAGATTACATCAAGTGTATGGGTCTTAATTACCATTCAAAAGGGTTGTTTATCTCAAATGGTTGGGGAGAAAATTGATATCAATGATATTCCTATTGTTTGATATTTTTTGGATGTATTTATAAAAGAGTTGCCTTGTCTTCCACCAAAATGTGAATTTGAGTTCTCAATAAACCTTATACCAATTTCAAATGATCCTTATAGAATGGATTTGATTGAGTTACATGAATCTAAAAAGAAACTCCAAAAAAACCTTGATAAGGAATTCATTCAGCATAGTGTGTCACCTTGGGGTGCACTCGTTCTTTTTTTGGAAAAAGAAAGATGGAACAATGAGTCTATGAATTTATTATCAGAAGTTGAATAATATAACAATCAAAAACAAGTATCCTCATCCCCATATTGATCACTTGTTTTATCAACTATGTAGATCTCAATACTTATACAAGATTGACTATCATTATACATATCATCAATTGAGGGTCATGAAATAGGAAATACCCAAGATGGAATTCCATACAAAGGTATAGACACTATAAATATATATTGATGACTTTTTGTCTTACTAATTCCCCTATTATCTTCATGGATTTAATGAATAGATCTTTTAGAGAGTACCTAGATTAGTTTGTGATAATATTTATAGATGATATTCTCATATATTAAAAGAGTAAATAAGATCATGAATATCACTTGAGAATTGTATTGAAGACTCTAAGGAAGGAGAAGCTATATCAAAGACAAAGGCTATTGAATGCTGGCCTAGACCAACCATGGTGACTGAGATCCATAGATTTCTTGGTTTAGTTGGATATTACTTTTGTTTTGTGGAGAATTTCTCATAACTATCTAATACTTTGACTAAGTTAACTTGGAAGTGTGTTGAGTTCCTCTAGAAATATCAATATGAGGAAAATTTCAAGGAACTGAAGAGAAGTTTAGTTAGTGAACCCGTGCTTACATTACCCTGTAGTGGAGAAGGGTTCGTAATTAATAGTGATGCATCCAAGAAGGGATTGGGATGTGTTATTATCAAGAATAACATGGTTATATCTTATGCCTCACAATAATTTAAGATTCATTAGAAAAACCACCCAACTCATTACTTGGATTTAACAGTGGTAATTTTTGCATTAAAGATATGGAGGAATTATCTTTATGGAGAAAAGTGTGATATATATACTGATCATAAAAGTCTGAAATATATATTTACATATAATATGTAGAACATGTTCCAGAGAAGATGTTTAGAGTTGATAAAGGATTATGACTACTAAAAACATTACCACCCTGGGAAAGTGAACAAGGTGGATGATGCTTTGATTCGAAAGGATCATGATAGCTTATCCATGACAGGGATCAAAAAAGATATAAAATTTTTGGATTTTAAAATGATGGATCTAGAAATATTGAAGGAAGGGAAAAAATATTATCTTTCTCAAATGAATGTTCAACCCTCTATCCTAGTTGGATCAAGGAGGCACATAAGGAAGATGAAGAGATGTAAAATAAAGTCAGAAATGTTCCTAAGTTTAACCTTTATCAAGACGTAATGATATTGTTTAGGAACCATGTATGTGTTCCTTCCATACTAGATTTGAAGAATGATTTTTTAGAGGAATCTCATAGTTCTTTATTTTCTATTCATCCTAGAAGCACAAATATGTATAGGGACTTGAAATAATACTTATGGTGGGATAGAATAAAGAGAGATATCACAGAGTTTGTATCTTGGTGCTTGGTATTCCAACAAGTTAATGTTGAAAGACAAAGGTCAACGGGGATGTCACATCCGTTAAACATACTAGAATTGAAATGGGAGAACATCACTATGGATTTTGTTGTTAGACTACCCAAAACCTTTAAAGGGTTTAATGATATATGGGTGGTAGTCGACCATCTTACTATGACAAAACAAATTATCACTATCAAAAAAGACTTCTCTCTAGATCATCTTGTAAGGATATGCATTAAGAAAGTGGTAAGGTTTTATGGAATACCCCATTTTATTGTATTAGATCAGTATCCAAGGTTTACCAAAAAGTTATGGTAATGTATTTAGCAAGAACTTGATACAGAATTGAGTTTCAGAACTTCTTATCATCCTCAGATATATGGTCAGTCTGAAAGAACAATTCAAACCCTAGAGGATATGTTGAGATCTTGTTCTCTATATTTCAAAGGTGGATGGGTTCAACACCTTCCTCTAGTTGAGTTTTCTTTAAACAATAACTTTCACACAATTATTAATATGGAACCTTATGAATACCTTTATGGGAATAAATGTAGAACTTAATTATGTTGGGATGATGTTAGAGAAAGAAAGCTATTGGGACCTGAGATTTCTGAATAAATGGCCGAGAAGGTTATAACCATTCAGCAACATATGAAGGAAGATTAATGTCGGTATAAAAGTTATGGTGATATCTGTCAGAACGATTTGGAATTTGTAGTTGGTGAAAAGGTGTTTCTATAAATCTCACTCTTGAAGAAAGTAATGAGATTCTATAAGAAAAGGAAACTAATCACTATGTATATCAATCCCTTTGAGATTATTGATCATCTCAAGACATAAGCCTATCACTTGGAACTTACTTCAAATATCTCTCAAGTCTATGATATGTTCCATGTATCTCTCATGAGGTAGTACATACCTAAACCTTCACATATATTAAACTCAGAGGTCATACCACTAAAGTATGATATTTCTTATGAGGAGAAACCTATTGAAATTTTAGATCATATAGAGAAAGTTCTATGAAACAAGACTACTCACCTAGTCAAAGTTTTGTGGAGAAATCACCATTTAAAGGAAGATATGTGAGAACTTGTGGATATGATGAAGAATAATAATTCTCATTTTTTTTACCTGAGTGATGAATTTCTATGGATAAATTCATTCTAAGGGGGTATAATGTAATAAAAGAATTTTTATAGACCTTTTTTTCTAATAAATTAAATTTTCATTTATGTCTTGCAATCCAGTAAGTTAAACATTCTTTTCAAAAAAAAAAGAATTGGCATATGTTACATGGAACAAAAACTCATTGTACATTATAAATAACATTTAATTGGTTTACATTACATAGAACATTGACTTGGCGTATGTTACACGCAACACCAATGTTTCTACAAAACATCATTTTATTGTTATAATTATTTAAATGAGATAGTTATAACCTAGACATTAGAGTTAGTAATATAAAAAATAATAACTAATTTTCAAATATTATTTATAATTTTTTTATATAAATAAAACATACTGATAATGAAAGATATGGTTTTTGGTAAAGTCCTTTTATGTTTAAAAATACAGTTTTCTTGAATGGACTACTTTTAATGTCCTTTAGTGAAAAATAATAAAATTAATTTATACACATTAGAAACTGAATTTGATAAAATAAAATTAATTTATAAATTTTTTAAGTCAAAATTATCTTAGGGTGAAGTTTTGGTATTTTTTTGAGAAAATTCATCTTTGGATGAATAGTGAAAAATATCGGATCTTAATTCCGAACTGCTTTTTCATCTAATTTATTTACAAGTAAAATTATATTTAATTTGTTTTAAAAGTTGAATTAGATTATATTTTTATCAATTAATACAATTTGGGTAATTTTAACCAAATTTCAGATTGAAATTGGATATAAAAACTTAGCAATCTTATGATCATATTTAATTTAAAAACCCGCATTGTCGACCCGACTACGAGATTAATTTTAAATTATTTTCATCCAATTATATGATTTTAATCTGTAAAAATAGATTCCATATTTTGAATAATATTAATTTCTAATTTTTAATATGTTCAACTTAGTTTTTTACCAAAAATATTAGTGAATGTAATTAAAATTAATTACATCGATTAATGTAAAATAAATCTTAACTAAGGACTAAACCTTAAATTTAAGACCCAAAACGACTTAGACACTTGTAAAACACACATTTACTAGAAATTATTTGTCCATTAAACTTACATTATTGAGTTTTTTTTTGTTTTGATATGGATTTTTTAGGTCAAAACATTGGTACACCTAACTTGTTTTAAAAAATACCAAGTGAGTCCTTTCCCTTTCCTCTAAAAGGCCACCACCTCTCCCTATTCTTCACACCTCTCAAACCACATAGGTTCATCCAATATAAACCAAATAAAATTATCAACATCCATATCTTCCTCATAGATTTCTCAACTTTGGTAGAAATATTTCCAAAGAATCCTTTTTGGCACAAACCAAAAGGAGTTACCCGATCAATAGGTACCGTCTTCTCTCAAGCTCCTTTATTTTATTTTCCTTCTCCACCCCTCAAATCGATTTATTCAATTATTGTATAAAAAAATCATAATAAATATACTATAATTTTTTAATTCTAAGTTTTAAACCTACACTTACACACCCATCTATCTAATGGGTAACAAATATACTATTTACGTGTACGACGAACTATCTCCTCACTAAATAATGATTGTTAATTTTTCATTTACCGCCTCTCATGGTGGAAATTATGATTGAAAATATATTTATATATGTTATATATTATATTTATTATTTATTTAATCTTCTTTATTCCTTTTACAACACATATTTTTTTACTTTCCATTTGGTGTAAATACAGTAATTTCGTTTGAGGAAGTGTGGACTACCGCCCCCTCAAAGCGACATGATTCATTCACACACTATATGGAATGTATTAATGATATTTTTAGTGAACTTATATGATATAAATATAAATATAATTCTAATTTAATGATATTATATACATATATACATGAAGGTAATTTTATTTCTTTCAATATGATAATAAAAACAGAAACAACATTTATGCGTACGTATGACTTACTGTCTCCATGAACGGTGTATTCCATTTCATAATTCTATATTATATATATTATTATAATAAAAATATACTGAATATAAATTATATTTATATAAATTTTTAAATTATGTAAAAATGATATAAGTATAAGGACAAAAGATATATCAAATTAAGACACATGCGAAGACCACATCGAATATTATCCGTAGTGAAACCTTAACGTATGATGTTTAAGAAGTGGGTAATATAAGGTCATAATAAAAAACAATATGGTATTAGATATAATAATATGGTTATTTAAAATATATATAATTAATTTATATGCATTATACCTCTGTTTTGAATGACTACAATGAGAGTCAAGACACAAGGTAAGGGGATTTCATCTCACTTTTTATTTCTGTGATATACATGCTTTATTCACCACCCATTCCTTTTGTGTGGTGTGTATACTTCCAATGGATATATTAAATTATTATTATACTTAAATTAATTGGTATTGAAATATCCATTCTATGATATTTATTTCATCGTGTTAATGCTTCAAAACTTACCAAATTGGTAAAATATTTTTGTCTCAATTTGCCTTCTTCGAGGCTAATGTTTTGTTATGCACCTAAATTATTTTTGAGGTGTATATACTTAAATTTTACATGTTATATCATGAATATAATTATTTTAATGATATTTTAAGTTTATTTTAATTTAATTTTCTTAAATGTAGAGTTTTATTCCATGTTACCAAGTTATAAGAGTTTATTGAAACAATCTCATCGTTTTTTGAGATTGTTTATGTTTATGCTTATTTTGATGAAATATTTAGATCCATCTCTCAAGAACACTCACAATTTCCTTATAATATATTTATTCAAGATATATCCTTGTATTAGTACCATTTTCCCAATATTTTGTACTTATGATAAAGTTTTTAAGTAAAATCTGACCGTCTCTCTCTTCGGTCATAATTTTATAATATTCAAAAACCATGTTTTAAAAATTATTTTAAAAAATGTTTTAAAAAATGTTTACAAAAGATATTTGAAGATCATTTTCAAGTAAAAATTATTTTAAAAACGTTTTATAGTTTTTAATTCTTCCTTTATAAGTTTTCAATGTAATGCCCCGACCCCAGAAGCTTGGAGCCGGTGCATTATTTTAATACATTAGCATGATTACAAGTAATCAAGTATTAAAGAACCGATCAGTTTAGCAGTCTTGGAAAATAGATTACATACATGAACGTTACATTACTCATTCACACACAACATAAATAATTATTTTAGAATTCCATTATTCCACAATCTTAACCCTACATATCAATCATAATACACTTACTCACATCCTGGAAAAAATAAAACATAAGAAAGGGGTGAGCTCAGATGCTCAGCAATGATAACAATATAGTGGAAACTATCATAAATAATCATAAAAAGTTAAGTCAATGTATAAGACTAAAAAAAACCTTTTAAAATTAAAATTCAACATAACATGGAAAAGATAAATCAAATAATTCCATTTAATTATTCACATGGATATTTTACTAGTCAAATAATCACATATAATATCAATAGCTAATTTCATAATGATGGAATGCATAATGCCGGACATCATAACCACATAGTCAAGGCCTCGTTCTAAGACTACAAATAAGATTTTGTCAAGGCCTTGTTCCAAGACACTAGTTTTTCTCATGAGACCTACCGATGCATCAAGGAACTATAACAGTCTCCACCCATCACTTAATAAGTCCAATGCATTCCTCATATGAAAAGGTTGAAACATAACATAAACATTTGTATTAAAACTAGCATACTAAATGTTAATACTTTAACCATAAACCATGAATGGTATAAAAATAACACATCCACAATTAAACATATCAAAAAAACTTCAATAAAATATGGAAGACTGTATTATAATGAATCAACTTCAAACAAGTGTAAAATCAATAAAAGGATGCTGACATAGATGAAATCAAAACTTTTTGAGAGAAATATATCTTTCTATTTTGAAATCATATAAAAGTAACATAATTATAAAATAAAAAATTTATTTTGAAAATATTTTTATAATATTGTAAGGGAAGCTTTGAAGATGTTATAACGGTAGAAAATAGCCGCACCCACCGTATATGTTAAAAAAACATTCTTACCTTAATTTTTCGAAAAGGTAATAAAGTACCTTGTTTAGAAAATGACAGAAAGATTCCTTTCAAAACATTTTATAAAAAGTAAAAAAGGGTATAAATGAAATTTACCCATATTTTAGGAAATAGTATTTTTTTTTGAAATACATTTTTAAGAAACACAGATGTGAATGACAAAGAAGTCCCAGTAAATAATTTTGTAAAAACAACCTCAGATAATAAAGAGATTATAAAATTAACCCTTACCTTGTACATTTCATTAGTCGAGGGTACATTAACCTCCTGTATAATAGTTAAATAATTTTTATTAAATTATAAAATAACCACATACATAAATTTGATATCATATATGATCTTCTAATATTGTGTTGTTAATAATATTTCAGTAGTATCATTGTTTCAGGTGTCAACTGATTCATTTTCCTTTATATGTTTTGTTATGTAAGTCATGTTATTTATGGAAAGGATATATTTTATTCATATCCAAAATGATATTAATTTCTTAAAAATCATTTTAATCATAAAATGAAAATTATTTTTTAATGGTTATGATGAGGAATGAATCTCATCGCGTTTATGGAGATGGTAATCCGTACGTACGCACAAGCAAAAATATCATTCTATTGATGATAAAATAGAATGCAATTGGATGGTATATCATATATAAAGAATCATTAAAATTTTATATTTGTTATTTACATAAATTATACTCATTATTATACCCATACAAATAATGAAGTGTTGAATAACAAACTACACCACGACGTGGAGACGGTAAGCCGTGCGTACGCATGTATGGTGACTTTTCCATTACTAGTATGGATATAATAATGAATATGGTTGTACCATATTTACAATAACATCACAGTATGTAGAAGGTACTGGAGTTATTATTTTGATATGGAAAAAACAAATAAAGAGGAAGCAGAAGAAGAAAAGAACTTTGAAAGAGGTGATGAAATTATTAACTCTTCTTCGGGTGATTCCTTTTGATTTGATCAAAAGGGATCCTTAGGTTGACTTTCTGATTAAAGTAAGGCCTATAGGTTGAAGTGAGGGTATTTTATAGGATATTAGAGTAGGGGTTGGCTAAGACAAATGGATTTGGAGGGTGATTTGGAGATAAGGGGAAAGTACCTTTTATAAGAGAGGTGAGGGTCACTTTAGAAAAAACTTAAAATATTATTTTATTATAAAATAATTTTCCATTTATAGTGGATAAAAATGGATTTATTTAGAGGATAAGGTAGGTATGTGTCTAAATCCTCTCAAAAAATAGGTTTTAGACAAGTTTAGGTGTAATGGCCCGGACCTCTCCGACCCTTTCCTTTGTCAAAAAGAAGGTCACAAAGTGTTCTGGAGAGTAAAATGGAATTTTCCCACACTTTCTAGAATTTTGAAACTACACACCGTGTAGTTTGAGTACACACCGTGTACCCCCTTTCTAGGTATACCTCGTGTTGCAGGTCGTGTCCTCGCTGTGTGAAATAATGGGTGCACGCCATGTTCCCAGTTCTACACGTCGTGTAGTCCGTCCCCGCGTACGCATTACCAGTCAATGGAAGTGTACTGTGTTGGAGCCGTGTCCTTGACGTGTGAAATAAATGAGTACATGCCGTCTATCTAAACTACACGCTGTGTAGTCCTTCCCCGTGTATGCGTTACCCTCAAACCGTGTGTTGACCAGTCAACTATCATAGAACCGTGATGGAAGCTGCGTGGAGACCGTGTAAAATAACCAAGTACACGCCGTGTACCCTAAAGTACACGCCGTGTACTTTTCCTTTTCTCGCCTATAAAAGGAGGGGTCCCCTCCTCCTTTCAACTCACCCCTCTCCTCCCCTTTCCCTCTGAGCAGAGTTCTCCCAAGAGACTCGAAGACTCTTTCTTCCATAACTTCTTCATCCAAGCTCCGATTTACGATCCGTTAGCGGCCACGGGATCGTGACGACGAGGCAGAACTTCCGAGCTTGGATCCGTTGTCTTCCCTTCGGCCTTTCCTTTCTGAATTCCACCCAAGGAGGTTTTTCCGGGACCCGACAGAGGTGACGGACGCTGACAAACTTCTTCTAAAGTTGATCCGGGGGAGCGCTGTGATCAGAACCTGTTGAGGTAGGGATTTTACTTTTGTCTCTCTCTCTTTTGTGCATCATGCGGGGTGGGTATCCTCTTGTTTTCATGAGAAACAATTGAACCATTAAATAAAGATAATAACTGGTCAAACAACGGGGTTGGGAATTTTTTGATTGCTGTTACTTTATATCCTGTGATATTATGTTGTGAATTGAATGATCTTCTGCTTACTGAAAATCACGGTCGTTGGGGGCCTTTTCTTACGCAATTAAATGTTGCCCTCTCCTTCTGGATTTTATTATGGATGGAAACTTTGTGGAGTGTGGAAATTGGTTAATCACGTAAAGTTGGCTGTTTAAAATCTGGAACCCTTGTGTGATCACCCCGGCTGAACAAAATGCAGTAATGAACATGTGGGTGTTGGTTTGGATACATGGAATGTGATGGGGGGTGTTTTGTGGGTTTTTGTGGTTTGGGTGAGCAGCGGGGCTGCAGTTGGCTTGGTTATGGGTTGTGAATAATAAATAAAAGTGGAAGAATTAATGAATGGTGGGGCGTGGTAATGGAACGAAGTTAATAATCAATGGGGCTGGTTGGTTAATAATAAGGGCTTGGTTGTGTTTCTTGTGTTTTACTAACTTGATTTGTGGATGGCAGGGATATGTTTTACGAACGATCGATGTGGTTGGTTGTGGATATTTTACCAGTAGTTAAGGAACTAAATAATATAATTCTGCTGAAATGTGAAAACCTAAATGGGGTTGGGGTTGTTTGTTGTATGCATGCTTCGTAGTAGCAGTGCCGAGGCACGTGCTCAGTTTCTCTATTTAGAAGCCATAGGTTGGGCTGTGTGGTTGGTATATATATATCTGTATCTTTTGTGTTTTATCGCACCCCACCCATGTTGAGCACTTAGTGTCGAACACTCCCATTTCATGGGAGAGGGTGTTTTTCCCTTAGTTACTAGCTCCTTCCTACTTCTTATCCCCTAGGCTGTGATGGCTTGAGGCGACCTTAAACCTAAGACTCTTCGGGTATGTTTTGATTGAGGTGGATTAGGCCCAAGACTCTTCGGGCAGGTTATACTTTTTCCCAAGAATCTTCGGGATGAGGCCCAGGTGTGTGCGGGAGGGATATGTGGTTGTGAGGCCCAGGTGTGTGGGTGTGGGATAAGTGGTTGTGAGGACCAGGTGTGTGCGGGCAGGATATGTGGTTGTTAGGCCCAGGTGTGTGCAGGCGAGATATGTGGTTGTGAGGCCCAGGTGTGTGCGGGCGGGATACGTGGTTGTGAGGCCCAGGTGTGTGCGGGCGGGGAGAGTATGGCAGCGTCAGGACGTTCGTCATTAGGAAGAGCAGCTAACTAAAGGGAACTGGTGCGGGGTACCCAATACTCTCATTTCTTATATACTAATACCTGTTGTGCTTGTGTTTTGGTGAGTGTGGCTGGTGAGGTTGGGTGGATAGAATTCTATTCTAGGTTTCTTCTGTTGTTCTCACGGGACATTTGGATGTCTCCCCACTTGTGCACGAGAGATTTAGGTTTTCCTACTGATTGTACTTGTATGCTCACCGTACATTTACTTTCAGGTTTCCAGGAGTACTACCAGGGCCGTGCGGGACCCTACTAGTCGGAAAGTTGGAGTTGTTGCAGTTGTTGTTCTCTTTTTTTTCTTTTGGTATTGTACTTTGAGCTTTCTTGTACTTGTACCTTGTTATAAAATTGTTTCAACATGCATGTGGGCTTGGGTTGGGTTTATTTCTATACACTTGTTCTTTTTCCTTTTTGGTGGTTGACTTGTCCTATTTCTTGATCCTAAATAAATAAAAAGGGTAATGCCTCCCATACTTGTGAAAACTCATACCCTTGGTGCTAGTCGCCACCCCGGGGCCTACTGGAGGTGGGACTCGGGGGTTATTATCTCCCTTTCACCACTGCCAGCTCAGGAGGGGTATCTTTGGTGGGAGGGGGTCGTGAAAGAATGGTATCAGAGCTGATGGTTGAGAGATAGGATGGAGTCTGGAGTTAGGCACATTGAAGATTGCATGGGATGGTAGGGTGACAATGTTTTTCAATCTTGGTGCATGACATAGGCCAGTGAATACCGGCTAGGACACGGGATTTTAGGGCCCCCCGTGATCCGATGCAAGGACTCTGAGCCTACCGAACGACCAAGTGAGACTACATTGATTGCAGGGTAGAGACCCTATGGAAGGTACATGCATCATCATGATTGTGTTTTACTTTATTTGGGTGTTCTGGGAAAGAAATTGAAATAAAATGATAAAATAAAACCTTGAGTTTTCTTTACTACTTGGGCTTAGGCGATCCTTGTTTACCATACAGCTATGGAACCTGGACGTCATCCCTGGGTGGATCAGATGGCTGAGGCCCAACAGATTCAGGCGGTCGATCAGCTGAGGATTGACTGAGAGGAGGAAGATAGCCAGTGGCATAAGACTCTCCGTTCTTTCCAGCGGCAGACCCTCAAGAAGTACGAGGGTAGTACTTCGGATACAGGGACAGAGGGGTGGATTGAGGATATAGGGATCGCTTTTTCCTTGATCCGTGCTCCGAGGGAGTACTGGGTTCCCCTAGCAGTCAGTCATCTGAGAGGCACAGCGCGACAGTGGTGGACACTCTACCTCGGAGAGAAAATAGAGGCAGAGGTTCCATGGGCTGACTTTGAGAAGGAATTTCGAGAGGAATTCCTTTCTTCCATGATCAAGGCAGAGAAGCGGCAGGAGTTACTCTCCCTTCAGCAGGGTAGTATGTCAGTACAAGAGCTGGGGATCAAGTTCAAGGATCTCTTGCGCTTTGGTCCGGGTCTCTTTTTGAATGAGGAGTCTCGGGAGAGACGTTTGGAGGAGGTGCTTCGTCCTTCACTCCAGTATGCTATCACCCCTTTCACCCTTACGACGTACTTGGTGGTACAGAAGAAGGAAGAGGTTGTAGAGAGGATGCACTCGCTGGGAGGTGCACCTCGAGAGGGGATCCATCCAGGCTCGTCGAAGGGGAAGGCAGTCAGCAGCAGGGCTCCTGCGATGGGAACTTCTAGGTTCAGGCCAGTGGGGAGCAGGCCCCAGCAGTTACAGTTCAAATCTTTGGGTCCTCGTCCCTTTTTCACGAGCCCAAGATCGAGGTGTTTTTCTTGTGGAGGTTTCGGGCATGTTTAGAGTCGGTGCCCGACCCGAGCTCAGTACGGTGGAGGTGGGAAGGTTCAGCGCCCACCTCAGCAGCACCAGTTTCTGGCGAGGCCCTTCCAGCAGTAGCAGGACCATGCTCCTCCGAGGGAAGACTTTGCGGGAGGAGGCCGACCTCAGGGTGCTCCTTAGGGACCTCGACCAGGGCGTGGTCGGGGAAGTGGAAGACATCAGAGAGGTAGAGGAGCTAGGCATGGACAGTTGCACACAACAGAGTTGACAGCTCCAGCAGAACCAGAGGTGGTGCGAGGTACGATTTGTCTGTTCAGCACTCTTGTTTCTGCTTTGTTCAATTCGGGAGCTTCTCACTCCTTTGTTGCACCTGGTCTAGCCCATTCCTTGGGACTAGACGTAGAGAGAATTTCCGTACCACTGGTACTGAGTACACCAGTTGGAGGCCATACCAGCGTATCTTGTGTTTGCCGGGGATGTGGGCTGACGTTGGGACCACATCGATCTAGTGGGGACCTGCTTCTATTACAGATGCAGCCATACGATGTCATCCTAGGCATCGACTGGTTGTTTTCTGTTGGTGCCGTTTTCGACTGCTTCCAGAGAATAGTCGTGTTCTCCGACGTGGATGGGAAGCGTGTAGCTTTTGTTGGCGAGAGGAGCCATCAGGTGGGAAGCCGACATGTGGAGCCTCTCCTTTCCTTGTTAGGTGGGCTATCAGTGGTTCCAGCTGATACATAGATGATGGATGTCCCAGAAATTGTTGGGGTGTTCCTCGATGTTTTTCCGGAGGAGGTTGTGACTCTACCCCCCCCCCCCCCCCCCCGACATGATGTTGAGTTCAGGATAGACTTACAGCCTGGTGCCCATCTGATTTCGATGGCCCCTTATCGGATGGCACCTTCGGAGTTGTGGGAGTTGCAGATTCAGATTGATGATCTGATGGAGAAGGGTTTTGTTCGACCCAGCATATCGCCATGGGGTGCTCTAGTTCTATTCATGAAGAAGGAAGATGGTGGTCTCAGGCTATGCATAGACTACCAAAGGTTGAACCAGGTAACGGTCAAGAACCACTATCCCCTCCCAAGGATAGATGATCTCTTTGACCAACTGAGGGGAGATGGTTGGTTTTCCAAGATTGATCTACGATCTAGATATCATTAGTTGAGGGTAAAGAATAGTGACATCTCAAAGACGGCTTTCAGGTGCAGGTATGAGCACTTCGAGTTTGTGGTGATGCCATTTAGAGTTACGAATGCACCGACTGGGTTCATGGGACTTATGAACTTTGTCTTCCAGGAGTTTCTGGACCAGTTCGTCGTTTTGTTTATCGATGATATCCTGATCTACTCAAGGTCATAGGAGGAGCACGTTGAGAATCTCAGGGCAGTCTTGGAAGTCCTTCGACACCACCAGCTTTATGGGAAATTGTTGAAGTGTGAGTTCTTGACACAAGAAGTACACTTCCTTGGGCACATGGTGTCTCAACATGGAGTGTCAGTCGACCTGTCGAAGGTGGAGGCAGTTGTTTCTTGTGCAACACCCAAGAGCATGGCAGAAGTTCATAGTTTCTTGGGGTTAGCAGGTTACTATCGGAGGTTCATTTTGGACTTCTCTCTAGTTGATACTCCTTTGATAGCTTTGATGAGGAAGAACCAGGTCTTCCTCTGGAGAGAGCAGTGCCAGAAGGCTTTTGACTACCTGAAGAAGAAGTTGGTCAGTGCTCCTGTACTCAGGTTTCCAGAGGAAGGGTTGTTGTATGAGGTGTTTTGTGATTCTTATGGCCTTGGTCTGGGGTGCGTGCTGATGTAGAAGAAGGGAGTGATCTGTTATGGGTCTAGGAAATTACGCCCTCAAGAGCGTAACTATGCCACCCATGACCTAGAGCTTGCAGCAGTAGTGTTCGCACTGAAGTTGTGGCGACATTACCTCTTTGGGGAGCGCTTTGTGGTCTTCTCATATCACAAGAGCCTGTGTTATATCTTCTCCCAGTGTGACCTGAACTTACGACAGCGGAGATGGGTCGAGTTTCTCCAAGAGTATGACTTTGATATCTCTTACACTGAAGGTAAGGGCAACGCTGTGGATGATGCCCTGAGCAGGAAGTTTCATCAGGAAGTGGTTCGGGAGTCCACTGATGCTTGGAAAGCGAAGGGAGAGTTGTCTGCCTTGCACTTGGATGCCAGGGTAGAAGGTGTTAGAGGCTATTTTTTTCAGATGATGGTGCAGTCCTCCTTGCTGCAGCAGGTGGAAGAGTCTCAGTGGGGGGACTCCGAGGCGGAAGTGATGCGGGATCGTGTTGATCAGGGGAACTCTCCAGAGGGATGGTTAGAGGACAGCCAGTATCGGATGATTTTCCATGGAAGGTTGTTTGTTTTGGAGGCAATGAGTGAGGGAGTTCTCCGTGAGTTCCATAGCTCAGCCATGGAAGTACATCCAGGAGTTTAAAAAATGTACCGAGGCCTGAGGGAACAGTTTTGGTGGCCCGGGGTGAAATAGGCAGTGGCAGAGTTTCTGGCTAAATGCCTTGTGTGTCAGCAAGTGAAGGCTGAACACCATGTTCCCAGTGGTTTGTTGCATCCTTTAGATGTCCCCGAGTGGAAGTGGGATGACATCTCAATGGACTTCGTCACAAGACTACCCAGAGCTGAGGGTGGTTATGATGCTATCTGGGTAGTGGTGGATCGGCTGACAAAATCAGCTCACTTCTTAGCAATTAAGGAGTCAGGCCCAGTGAGTACCTTGGCACAGAGGTACGTAGACAAGGTGGTACGTTTTCATGGAGTTCCAAAGACGATCATCTCTGATCGGGATACTCGGTTTAACTCACGAGTCTGGAGGGGGTTACAACATTCTTTTGGCACCCATCTACGCCTTAACACTGCTTTCCACCCCCAGACCGATGGGAAGACAGAGCGGACTATACAGACGTTAGAGGACATGCTGTGAGCATGCATTCTGGATTTCAGAGGATCATGGGTATGGCACTTGCCTTTAGTAGAGTTCGCCTACAACAACAGATTCCACTCTACTATTGGCATGGCACCGTTTGATGCTTTGTATGGAAGGCCATGTCGCTCACCCATTTGATGGGAAAAGGTTGGTGAGATAGGTGCTCTTGGGCCAGAGGTAGTGCAGAGCAGCAAAAAGAAAGTCCAGCTTATACGTGAGAGGATGAAAGCGGCTCAGTACCGATAGAAGTCTTATGCTGACCTTCGGAGGAGGCCCTTGGAGTTCGAGGTGGGAGATCATGTGTTCTTGAAGGTTTCCCCTCGACAGGGGCAGTGGAGGTTTGGGAAAGGGAGAAAGGTCTCACCTAGGTTCATCGGACCTTTTGAGGTGCTGAGGCGATTCAGTGAGGTGGCATATCAGCTGGCCCTGCCACCTCAGTTGGAGAAGGTTCATGACGTCTTCCACGTCTCTCAGCTTTGTCGGTACTGACACAACGACTCCCACGTTATCGACTGGGGAGAGTTAGATATGGGAGACGACGCGACCTTCGAGGAACAACCAGTTAGGATCGAGGATCGTAAAGAGAAGGTGCTCCGTGGATGAACCATTCTGTTGGTTCGTGTGTTGCGGAGGCATGGCGGCCTCGAGGAAAGAACTTGGGAGAGGGAGACCCAGATGCGCGCTCAGTATCCGGAGTTGTTTTGACTTGTGTTTTCCCTTGTTCTTCTGAGCATTGTGTTGATGTTGTACTTTGTACCTTTGATATATGGAATGTTTGGCTTGTCATTTGTGAGACCTTTTTATTTCCTTGTTCCCTGGTAATGTGTGACATGTCCGGATATGTGGGGAAAGGGAAAAAAACCTGATCCTTAATCGAGATTCATTAATGCAGATGCGATTGAACCCGTGCGGGCGAGTCAGTGCTGCCTAAAGCAGATAATATCTCGACGTAGGATAAGGAATTTTTCCCCAAACCACATGTTCGGGCAGTGTGTTGGTTGTGTGGTGTTGGGGGAAGTGTGAGTTGAAGAATCCTAATGTATGAAAGTGGGAAGGCCCAATTCTTAATCGAGACGCATTAATGAGGATGAAATTAAACCCGTGCGTGTGAGTCAGTGCCGCCTAAAGCGGATAATATCTCGACATAGGAGAAGGAATTCCTAACACATATGATTAGGGTTGTTGGTTGGTGTCCGGTTATAATGAGAACCCTAAGAGGTATCTTGTTGAGTTTCCTCTGGGTTGGTTTTTGAATTTTCGGGGATGAGAATGTTTTAAGACGTATTTGATATAATGGCCCGGACCTCTCCGACCCTTTCCTTTGTCAAAAAGAAGGTCACGAAGTGTTCTGGAGTGTAAAATGGACTTTTCCCACACTTTCCATAATTTTGAAACTACACGTCGTGTAGTTTGAGTACACACCGTGTACCCCCTTTCCGGGTATACCCCGTGTTGCAGGCCGTGTCCTCACTATGTGAAATAACGGGTGCACGCCGTGTTCCCAGTTCTACATGCCGTGTAGTCCGTCCCCACGTACGCGTTACCAGTCAACGACCGTGTACCATGTTGGAGCCGTGTCCTTGCCGTGTGCAATAAATGAGTACACTCCGTGTGTCTAAACTACACGCCGTGTAGTCCTTCTCCGCGTATGCATTACCCTCAAACCGTGTGTTGAATAGTGAACGGCCACGGAGCCGTTTTGGAAGCCGCGTGGAGACCGTGTAAAATAACCAAGTACACGCCGTGTAATTTTCCTCTTCTCGCCTATAAAAGGAGGGGTCCCCTCCTCCTTTCAACTCACCCCTCTTTTCCCCTTTCCCTCTGAGCAGAGTTCTCCCAAGAGACTCAAAGGCTCTTTCTTCCATAACTTCTTCGTCCGAGCTCCGATTTACGATCTGTCAGCGGCCATGGGATCGTGACGATGAGGCGGAACTTCCGAGATTGGATCCGTTGTCTTCCCTTTGGCCTTTCCTTTCCGACTTCCACCTAAGGAGGTTTTGCCGGGACCCGACAGAGGTGACGGACGCCGACGGACTTCTTCTAAAGTTGATCCGGGGGAGCGTTGTGATCAGAACCGGTTGAGGTAGGGATCTTAACTTTGTCTCTCTCTCTTTTGTGCATCATGCGGGGTGGGTATCCTCTTATTTTCATGAGAAACAATTGAACCATTAAATAAAGATAATAACTGCTCAAAAAATAGGGTTGGGAAGTTTGTGATTGTTGTTACTTTATATCCTGTGATATTATGTTGTGAATTGAATGAGCTTCTGCTTACTGAAAATCACGGCCGTTAGGGGCCTTTTCTTATGAAATTAAATGTTGCCCTCTCCTTCTGGATTTTCTTATGGATGGAAAATTTGTGGAGTGTGGAAATTGGTTAATCACGTAAAGTTGGCTGTTTAAAATCTGGAACCCTTGTGTGATCACCCCGGCTGAACAAAATGGAATAATGAACATGTGGGTATTAGTTTGGATACGTGGCATGTGATGGGGGGTGTTTTGTGGGTTTTTGTGTTTTGGGTGAGCAGCGGGGCTGTGGTTGGATTGGTTATGGGTTGTGAATAATAAATAAAAGTGGAAGAATTAATGAATGGTGGGGCGTGGTTATAGAACAGAGTTAATAATCAATGGGGCTTGTTGGTTAATAAGAAGGGCTTGGTTGTGTTGCTTGTGTTTTCCTAACTTGATTTTTGGATGGAAGAGATATGTTTTACGAACGACCGATGTGTTTGGTTGTGGATAGTTGCCCAGTAGTTAAGGAACTAAATAATCTAATTCTGTTGAAACGTGAAAACCTAAATGGGGTTGGGGTTATTTGTTGTATGCATGCTTCATAGTTGCAGTGCCGAGGCACGTGCTCAGTTTCTCTGTTTAGAATCCATAGGTTGGGCTGTGTGGTTGGTATATATATATCTATATCTTTTGTGTTTTATCGCACCCCACCAATGTTGAGCACTTAGTGCCGAACACTCCCATTTCATGGGAGAGGGTGTTTTTCCCTTAGTTACTAGCTCCTTCCTGCTCCTTCTCCCATGGCTGTGATGGCTTGAGGCGACCTTACACCTAAGACTCTTCGGGTAGGTTTCGATTGGTGTGGCTTAGGCCCAATACTATTCGGGCAGGTTCTAATTTTTCCGAAGAATTTTCGGGATGAGGCCCGGGTGTGTGCGGGTGGGATATGTGGTTGTGAGGCCCAGATGTGTGCAGGCGGGATAAGTGGCTGTGAGGCCCAGGTGTGTGCGGGCAGGATAAGTGGTTGTGAGGCCCATGTGTGTGTGGGCGGGATACGTGGTTGTGAGGCCAAGGTGTGTGCGGGCGGGGAGAGTGTGGCAACGTTAGGAAATTCATCGTTAGGAAGAGCAGCTAACTAAAGGGAACTGGTGCGGGGTACCCAATAGTGTGGCTAGTGAGGTTGGGTGGATAGAATTCCTTGCTATTTTTCTTTTGTTGTTCTCACGGGACATTAGGATGTCTCCTCACTTGTACATGAGAGCTTTAGGTTTCCCTACTGAGTATACTTGTATTCTCACCCTACGTTTACTTTCAGGTTTTCAGGAGGACTACCAGGGCTGTGTGGGACCCTACTAGTCGGACAGTTGGAGTTGTTGCAGTTGTTGTTCTCTTGTTTTCTTTTGGTATTGTACTTTGAGCTTTCTTGTACTTGTACCTTGTTATAAAATTGTTTAAACATGCATGTGGGCTTGGGTTGGGTTTATTTCTATACACTTGTTCTTTTTCCTTTTTGGTGGTTGACTTGTCCTATTTCCCAATGCAAAATAAATAAAAAGGGTAATGCCTCCTATACTTGTGAAAACTCATACCCTTGGTGCTAGTCGCCACCCCAGGGCCTACTGGAGGCGGGACTCGGGGGTCATTATCTCCCTTTCACCATTGCCAGCTCAGGAGGGGTATCTTTGGTGGGAGGGGGTGTAACACCCCGAGTAAATAAAGAATATGACATTTTCATATTTATCCATATTTTTGACTAAAATATTAATATTACTTTAAAGGGGACGATATGCTCGATGGCGTACCCAATACGCAGCAACGAGTTTCTTTGAATCTTACGTTGCACTCTAATAATAAAATAATATTATTTTAAATTGTAGTTAACGCCTAGTCGTTGTAATGGAGAGAATGAACAGAACTAACTACAAAATGATTATATATGTTTGTCAAATATTTTTACTTTTTACAATAAATGCTAGAGGATTAAAAATGCGAATGAATCCAATTTTAAGCGTAAACATTCTAATATTCTTTAAAAGGTCGATTAACCGCATTTTGATGATGAACCTCTTTTAAATCCACTTTTTTGACAATTTTATGTGTTATATTTGAAAAAATAAAATTCTTCTTTAGAATCGGGACATCAAAATATACTTTGTCTAAATTTTTGGTAATTTTCCAATAAAGTTCATTTTTTAATGAATAGTGAAGAATGTTGTATTTTAATTCAAAACCTCTTTTTAATATAATTTATTTATATGATTATATTATCTTTTGAATTGGTTTTAAAGTGAAATTAGAAAATATTTTTACCATTTAATCCAATAGTGGCCGTTGGAATTAATTTCATCTTGAAATTTGACTTAAACCAGTGTCTATCTTTTGATACTTATTGTTTCATAAAAACACGCTATTTGCTCTGACAGCGGGAATTAATTATTAAATTAATTAATGAAACTTATATGTTTTGAATTTTGTAAAATAGAAATCATTTTTGAATTCGGAAAATCAAATATAGTTTAGGGTGAATTTTTGGTAATTTTCTGAAAAACTTCAATTTTTGATGAATAGTGAAACCACTAAGTGGTAGTTAAAGAAACTGATTTTTCGTTTAAATGAAACTTTACCACTTCTGTGATTTGATTTTCAAAAATCCGACATACATGGTTGTCATTAGGAAGTAAAATTTGGTTCAATGAGATTAAAATAATTTTTTGGTGAATAGTAATTTTTTAAGTTTTATTAATCGCGATTAAAGGTAATTAGTGTAATTTAAGGTAAAAATAATATTTTAATAATATGAAATGACCTATACACATGTCCTACCCTCATTGGACGTGTCATGTCCGACCAAGACAATCCATGGGTCAACTTGGGGACCCCATGGAGCCACTTTGGTAGGAAAATGACATAAATAACTTTTTATTTAAAGTTAAAATTAAAATGTCATAAACATGTGTTGTTTTACTAAAACAATTTTTACATGGGGTTATACAAGTCATATTTTTGACTATAAATATTCATTATAAATCTATTAATACTTCCTACATCATGATATTTTTTTATAATTTTTAGACATTAAATAAATTAAATTATTTATGACACCATGATGATGCAGCGATTACCTCATTATTTAATGATTTAAATAAAATGAAAAGTTAATGTAAAATATAATACCTACACTTGTTAAAAACCTATTTTATGAGTGGATTTTTAAACCTTATCACCTTATCCTCTAAATATATCCTTTTGGGACCATTTAAATTCGAAAATCATTTTAAAATAAAGTAATATTTTATAACTTTCCAAGAGTGCCCCTCCTCTCCTCTTATAAAAGGCCCCCACCTCTACCACCTTACACACACATCTAAAGCCTTCTACTCGTCCAAAACCTGCCCATTTCATCTCTACACATCCCTATCTTCATCATTGAAGCCCCACTTTGGGAATAATCCTTTCCAAGGAAGCCTTTGAGCTCAAATCAAAGAGAGTTACCCGATTTAAAGGTAATGTCTTCCCTTGTGTTCTTTTGTATTATTTTGCTTCTCCAACCCTCTAAAATATTTTTATTACTATATTTTGTAACAACACAAGTATCTTAAATATACTAGGATGTTTTTATGTGAAGGATTCGAGCTATACTTACACACACCTTCGTCTAATGGTTAAAGAACATACTGTTTCTGTGGATGGTGAATTTCTGCCTCACGAAACGATGATTGTTCAATCTTCTCTTAACACCTTTCATGGTGGACATTATGATGTCACTATATTTTATATATGATATATATGGTATTTATGTTTTCTATATTCTTCTTAATTATATATTTAAAACATTCCTTTATGCTTTTCATGTTGTGCAAATGCGATAATTTCATACGAGGAAGTGTGGACTACCGCCCCCTCAAGTGATGTGGCTCATTAATGCAATACATGGAATGTATAAATAATGAAATTAATGAACATATGTGACCTATATAACATGTATATTATAATGGAATTATAATATATATATCTCTCAATTATTTTTAATTCCATTAATATGACAAAGAAATGAAAGTAGCGTTCATGCGTACGTACGGCCTACCGTCTCCATGAACGGTGCATTTCATTTATTTTTATCTCAAAATGTTATGGAGTAGTATAAAATGAATATTTACTGGATATATATGATATTTAAATCTTTAATACTATTCTGGAGATGATTTACTTATAACTACATGGACAATCATTTTCAAACAAGTTCATTTTTGACTCATGTACCAAACATCGACAAAAACGTCTGATATGAACTCACATTATTAACCAATTATTATAACATTATAATATGTGATATGAACTGAATAATAATCTTTAAAATATGTCCTTATTAAATTATAAATTGACCAAAGTTTATTATTTAGGAAAATAAAGAAACGAATAAGACAAGTCAGACTTGAGGTAAGGGACCCTACCTCTCTCTTTATTTTTAAGTACTCTTGTTATGTCACTTCTTCTAAGATCCTCTTTGTTATGTTGGGGGATGTTATTTTATATTCCTATTTATATAAATTTTATGTTCACATGATGAGATACCCTATTTTATCTCATAAATCCATTTTGGAAGTTTTTGAGTGGCGCCGTTAGGCTGCCGAATTTTCGTAAGGGATCCTACCCCTCTCTTTCTTTTTAAGTACACTCTTTTATGTCATTCCTTTTAAGCTCATATTTCTTATGTTTGGGGATGTTCTTTTATATTACTATTACTGTAATTTTTATGTTCATATGATGAGAGACCCTATTTGATCTCATCAAACCATTTTTGGAAGTTTTAAGTGGCGTCGTTAGCCTGTCGAGTTTTCATATGGGATTTTTCATCTCACTTTTATTCCTGTGAGATTTATGCTACATTTGCCACTATTTCCTTTGAGTGGTGTATGTACTTCCCATTATTCTAATATTTGTGTAATATAATTTCATTTATGATTATTTACATCAATGTTTTATAGTCCTTCTTTCATGGGGTGTACGTTTCGAAAGTTACCCCAGTCGGTAAGGGAACCTTTCACCCTCCTCTTTTTAAAAGACTTCTTTTTTGTTGGGTCTTTTAATTTACATTTTGTTATGTTGGGATATGTTCTTCTATATCTTATTGATGTAAATTTTATGTCAAAGTGACAAGATACCATTTTCTCTCTCATCAAATCTTTTTCTGAATTTTGAAGTGACGCTGTTAGGCTTTCGAATTTTTACAAGGGAACGTCTTAACCCAATTTCGTTTTCTTTGGGTTCAACTTGTACTTCTTGAACATGTTATCCTATGAATATGTGTGAATGACCTATTATTGTTTCAAACTTAATATCCACTTATATTGGGTGTATTTATATTTCTCACACATAATTATGTGATATATTTATCCTTAATTTAAGGATACCATCTTTATAATGGATTTCATCTCAATTTACATTTCCACTGAGACTTCATAGTTGTTATGCACCAATTCACTCTTATATGGTGTGTATACTGTCCTTTGACATATTATATCATGAATCCCTTTATTATCATGATATTATAAAGTTCTGATTAAATGTTATTCCACAATTATTTGTATTCAAGAGTCTCTCATTTTGTTAAAAACTCTTTAACAAAAATATCATTTTAAATGTTTTAAAGATTTATTATTCTAAATATTTATCTTTAATGTCCATGTTTTAAAAATGGTTTTTAGTATTTATTTATATGGACATTAATGTTTTAAAATTATCATTCCATTAAAAGCTTCAAAGTGGTATGAGACACTTTGATTCAAAAATCTCTTTTAAATGGTTTTTTGAAAATGGATTGATTAATTAAATATCTCGGAATTACTTATTGTGATTACAAATGAAATATTGTTATTGAAATGTTTATATTTTTAATATTTTATGTGTAATGATGGTACTTGGACATTTTACGGGTGGTTACGTGATAAACCATATGACGGGTGGTGCCGTGAATACCAGGACGAGTGGTTACGTTATAACCTCCAATGCATTGGGTGTGGAAGTCAGCCATATGGCTATTCCATTAAGTGATATGTGTGGAAGTCGACCGTATGGTTATTCCATTTAAGTATGTTTATGTCCCAAGTTACCTTTATATGTTATGTGTTCTTTATATGGGTTTTATGGTAATCTTTTGGTTACAAAAGGGTAAGTAATGATCTTTTATTCATTGAAGAGTTTATACTACTAAATAAAGGTGAAAAGTATTACTTTGATAAAGAATTCATGGTTTACTTTTTGTTTTTAAAAACTAACAGTTCTCATTCTTTGTGTATCCCTTACTGAGCTTTTTATGATCACCCCAAGTTTTTTGAAATGTTTTTCATAGGACTTAATGCGGAATAGGGTCAAGGATGAGATCAAGGAATAGCCATGCTATCTAAAACTTGGAACTAGACATGTTTCTTTTAAGAGTTTTTTTATGGAAACTTAGTAGAAGTGTCTACTTTGTAATCTTTTGAGATGTAATATTTATGTCCTAATTCTCTAAAACTCTAAACCTGAAAATATCCTCTATGTGAATTATTCGTTTAATTCATGATTAAGTAATGTTTAAGGCCGGGGCCTTATAGTTGGTATCAGAGGTCGGTTTAGATAACTTTAGAGGTTAGGGTATTCTCTAAGCATAAGTGACATTACCATAATGGTTAGGATTTCAGAAAGAGTCCTAGTTTTAGATAAAGTGAATGATTAAGTATATCTTAGTGTTTATCTTCCTCATTAGTACATGATGGTTTTGTTGATATACCCACACTGAAATTTTTGGGTTTTAGTAAATTGATGGATCTAGCAGGCACCAAAGTGACAATGGGTTTGAAGGGAACTGTGGTGGTTCTCTGATTAAGATACTGGATGAAATGGGGGATTCAATGAGAAATCTCAGGGTTATTCTAAAAAAACTATTAGGAGTCATGATCAACCAATTGTACCTTGGTATGTTCTGTAATGCATCATGTATGAGATGACCAATAGATGTGGAAGTTCAGGTAATAATTATAAAGGTAACCATTAGGGTTTATATGATCCTTACTTTTGAGGTAATTATGGGTTATTATATATTATGATGGAAAATTAAAGGCATGAGATAAACTTGATGATAAAATATGTTATGATTATTTTTGAAGATTTTATCTCATTTTGGGGAATGTTCTAAGAATTATATAGTTTTGGAAAAAGGAAAACACGCAGACCGTGTGACAACCCATCGCATCGGACAGAGCTGCGGGAATCGAACCCACAACCAAAGTGCGACTGGTATTTATCGCCTAACACTGGACTACGTGAAGTCTCTTGTTAGTTTGACTAATTCTTTTTAGTTAGATGCTTTTAGGAATTAAGAGTAAGTTTATTTTGGGTTATCTATGGAAATGATTAACCTATCATCTAGGATATGTGATTAGGTTAATTACTTTTAAATATGAGAATTTAAGAGCAACTGATGTTATTTGAAGATAAAAGTCAATTTGTACCTTAGAAGACTATGTGATTAAATCCTTCCAATATTTGGGTTTCAATCTTATTTTGGTTTACTTTGACGAATTTTATGGACCATTTTTTATCGAATGGTCTTCGTTGAACTTTGGGTTTTTTTGGACAAATTTTGGAGATTAAGAATAGATTTTCTTTTTATAAAGGATTATACTTTTGTGGATTATCTGATCTCATACTAACAATTTTTGTTTTGGTTAAGGTCTAAAGACATGGGAAATATACAGTTCTCTTTTGTGGATTAGGTGATTCTATAGAAGTTGATTATATCTCTCTTAATATTAGTAAGTCATCCTAAATACTCATCTTTTGGAGAAAATATGAGTTTGTGTAAGAAATATAGTAGGAGATGAGAGTCTACACGACAAGTAAGTATGTTTCCTTAAGATCAAAAATAAATTCCTCAATGAAAAGTAACTTAAAACAAAAATGTTTTCTATTAACTTTTCCTGCTGGGGAATCGAATACCGTTTAACCCACCATAAGTTTGTGATTTTCTTATGGTTAACTTTCTCCTAAAAATGTTTTCTATCACTATCCCTCAGAACATGACCCTTTGTTTTTCTTCCATATCCATGTTTTCCTACATGGAATCCTAGTATGGGTTAACTTGGGTGACCTTTGTACTTCATTTTCTTTATTTCAAAGTGATAGTTTAACTGACTCTTGTTCCGATGTGGGATTTTCAATGAAGTTTCCAAACCCAATTTTAAAAATTGCGAGGACGCAATTCCCAAAAGGGGGGAAAGATGTAACACCCCGGGTAAATAAAGAATATGAAATTTTCATATTTATCCATATTTGTGACTAAAATATTAATATTACTTTAAAGGGGACGATATGCTTGATGGTGTACCCAATACGCAACACCGAGTTTCTTAGGAATCTTACGTTGCACTCTAATAATAAAATAATATTATTTTAAATTGTAGTTAACGCCTAGCCGTTGTAATGGAGGGAATGAACAGAACTAACTACAAAATGATTATATATGTTTGTCAAATATTTTTACTTTTTACAATGAATGTTAGAGGATTAAAAATGCGAATGAATCCAATTTTAAGCGTAAACATTCTAATATTCTTTAAAAGGTCGATTAACCGCCTTTTGATGATGAGCCTATTTTAAATCCACTTTTGACAATTTTATGTGTTATATTTTACAAAATAAAATTCTTTTTTAGAATCGGGACATCAAAATTTACTTTGTGTAAATTTTTGGTAATTTTTCAATAAAGTTCATTTTTTAATGAATAGTGAAAAATGTTGTATTTTAATTCAAAACCTCTTTTTAATATAATTTATTTATATGATTAGATTATCTTTTGAATTGGTTTTAAAGTGAAATTAGAAAATATTTTTACCATTTATTCCAATAGTGGTCATTTGAATTAATTTCATCTTGAAATTGGACTTAAACTAGTGTCAATCTTTTGATACTTATTGTTTCATAAAAACACGCTATTTGCTCTGACAGCGGGAATTAATTATTAAATTAATTAATTCAACTTATATGTTTTGAATTTTGTAAAATAGAAATCATTTTTGAATTTGGAATATCAAATATATCTTAGGGTGAATTTTTGGTAATTTTCTGAAAAACTTCGATTTTGGATGAACAGTGAAACCACTAAGTGGTAGTTAAAGAAACTGATTTTTCGTTTAAATGAAAATTTACCACTTCTGTGATTTGATTTTCAAAAATCTGACATACATGGTTTTGATTAGGAAGTAAAATGTGGTTCAATGAGATTAAAATAATTTTTTGGTGAATAGTAATTTTTAAGTTTTATTAATCGCAATTAAAGGTAATTAGTGTAATTTAAGGTAAAAATAATGTTTTAACAATATGAAATGACCTATACACATGTCCTAACCTCATTGTATGTGTCATGGACGACCAATAAAATCCATGGGTCAACTTGGGGACCCCATGGAGTCACTTTGGTAGGAAAAGGACATAAATAACTTTTTATTTAAAGTTAAAATTAAAATGTCACAAACATGTGTTGTTTTACTAAAAAAATTCTTACATGGGGTTATACAAGTAATATTTTTTACTATAAATATTAATTAGAAATATAAAAATATTTCCTACATCATGATATTTTTTATAATTTTTAGACACTAAATAAATTAAATTATTTATGACACCATGATGATGCAGCGATTACCTCATTATTTAACGATTTAAATAAAATGAAAAGATAATGTAAAATCTAAGACCTACACTTGTCACAAACCTATTGGATGGGTGTATTTAGAAACCGTATCACCTTATCCTCAAAATATATCCTTTTGGGACCTTTTAAATCTGAAAATCATTTTATAATAGAGTAATATTTTATAACTTTCCAAGAGTGCCCCTCCTCTCCTCTTATAAAAGGCCCCCACCTCTACCACCTTACACACACCTCTCAAGCCTTTTTCTCGGCCAAACCCTTCCCATTTAATCTCTAAAAATTCCTCTATTCATCATTGAAGCCTCACTTTGGGCAGAATCCTTTCCAAGGAAGCCTTTGAGCTCAAATCAAAGAGAGTTACCCGATTTAAAGGTAATGTCTTCCCTTGTGTTCTTTTGTTTTATTTTGCTTCTCCAACCCTCTAAAATATTTTTATTCCTATATTTTGCAACAAAAAAAGTATCTTAAATATACTAGGATGTTTTTATGTGAAGAATTCGAGCTAAAATTACACACACCTTCGTCTAATGGTTAATGAACATACTGTTTCTGTGCATGGAGAATTTCTGCCTCACGAAACGATGATTGTTCAATCTTCTCTTAACACCTATCATGGTGGCCATTATGATGTCACTATATTTTATATGTGATATATTTGGTATTTATGTTTTCTATATTCTTCTTAATTTTATATTTAAAACATCCCTTTATGCTTTTCATGTTGTGAAAATGCGATAATTTCATACGAGGAAGTGTGGACTACCGCCCCCTCAAGTGATGTGACTCGTTCATGCAATACATGGAATGTATAAAGAATGAAATTAATGAACATATGTGACCTATATAACATTTATATTATACTGGAATTATAATATATATATATATATCTCAATTATTTTTAATTCCATTAATATGACAAAGAAATGAAAGTAGAGTTCATGCGTACGTACGGCCTACCGTCTCCATGAACGGTGCATTTCATTTCTTTTTATCTCCAAATGTTATGGAGTAGTATAAAATGAATATTTACTGGATATATATGATATTTAAATCATTAATACTATTCTGGAGATGATTTACTTATAACTACATGGACAATCATTTTCAAACAAGTTCATTTTTGACTCATGTACCAAACATCGACAAAAACATCTGATATGGACTCACATTATTAACCAATTATTATAACATTATAATATGTGATATGAACTGAATAAAAATCTTTAAAAGAGGTCCTTAAGAAATTATAAATTGACCAAAGTTTATTATTTAGTAAAATAAAGAAACGAACAAGACAAGTCAGACTTGAGGTAAGGGATCCTACCTCTCTCTTTATTTTTAAGTACTCTTGTTATGTCACTTCTTTTAAGCTCCTCTTTTTTATGTTGGGGGATGTTATTTTATATTCCTATTTCTGTAAATTTTATGTTCATATGATGATATACGCTATTTGATCTCATAAATCCATTTAGGAAGTTTTGAGTGGCGCCGTTAGGCTGCCGAATTTTCGTAAGGGATCCTACCCCTCTCTTTCTTTTTAAGTACACTCTTTTATGTCATTCCTTTTAAGCTAAAATTTATTATGTTTGGGGATGTTATTTTATATTCATCTTACTGGAATTTTTATGTTCATATTATGATAGACCCTACTTGATCTCATCAAACCATTTTTGGATGTTTTAAGTGGCGCCGTTAGCCTGTCGAGTTTTCGTAAGGGATTTTTCATCTCACTTTTATTCCTGTGAGATTTATGCTACATTTGCCACCATTTCCTTTGAGTGGTGTATGTAATGCACATTATTCTAATATTTGTGTAATATAATTTCGTTTATGAGTATTTACATCAATGTTTTATAGTCCTTCTTTCATGGGGTGTACGTTTCGAAAGTTACCCAAGTCGGTAAGGGAACCTTTCACCCTCCTCTTTTTAAAAGACTTCTTTTTGTTGGGTCTTTTAATTTACATTTTTTATGTTGGGATATTTTCTTCTATATCCATATTGATGTAAATTTTATTTCAAAGTGAAGAGATACCATTTTCTCTCTCATCAAATCTTTTTCTGAATTTTGAAGTGACGCCGTTAGGCTGTCGAAGTTTTACAAGGGAACGTCTTAACCCAACTTCGTTTTCTTTGGGTTCAACTTTTACTTCTTGAACATGTCATCCTATGAATATGTGTTAATGACCTCTGATTGTTTCACACTTAATATCCACTTATATTGGGTGTATTTATATTTCTCACACATAATTATGTGATAGATTTATCCTTAATTTAAGGACACCATCTTTATAATGGATTTCATATCAATTTACATTTCCATTGAGACTTCATAGTTGTTATGCACCAATTCACTCTGATATGGTGTGTATACTATCCTTTGACATATTATATCATGAATCCCTTTATTATCATGATATTATAAAGTTCTGATTAAATGTTATTCCGCAATTATTTGTATTCAAGAGTCTCTCATTTTGTTAAAAACTCTTTAAAAAAAATATCATTTTAAATGTTTTAATGATTTATTATTCTAAATCTTTATCTTTAATGTCCATGTTTTCAAAATGATTTTCAGTATTTATTTATATGGAAATTAAGGTTTTAAAATTATAATTCCATTAAAAGATTCAAAGTGGTATGGGACACTTTGATTCAAAAATCTCTTTTAAATGGTTTTTTGAAAATGGATTGATTAATTCAATATCTTGGAATTACTTATTGTGATTTCAAATGAAATGTTGTTATTGAAATGTTTATATTTTCAATATTTTATGTGTAATGATGGTACTTGTACATTTTACGGGTGGTTACGTGATAAACCATATGATGGGTGGTGCTTTGAATACCAGGACGGGTGGTTACGTTATAACCTCCAATGCATTGGGTGTGGAAGTCGGCCATATGGCTATTCCATTAAGTGATATGTGTGGAAGTCGACCGTATGGTTATTCCATTTAAGTATGTTTATGTCCCAAGTTACCTTTATATGTTATGTGTTCTTTATATGGGTTTTATGGTAATCTTTTGGTTACAAAAGGGTAAGTAATGATATTTTATTCATTGAAGAGTTTATACTACTTCATAAAGGTGAAAAATATTACTTTGATAAAGAATTCATGGTTTACTTGTTGTTTTAAAAAACTAACAGTTCTCATTCTTTGCATATCCCTTACTGAGCTTTTTATGCTCACCCCAAGTTTTTTTGAAATGTTTTTCATAGGACTTAATGTGGAATAGGGTCAAGGATGGGATCAAGGAATAGTCATTATATCTAAAACTTGGAACTAGACATGTTTCTTTTAAGAGTTTTTTTATGGAAACTTAGTAGAAGTGTCTACTTTGTAATCTTTTGAGATGTAATAGTTATGTCCTGATTCTCTAAAAATCTACTCCTGAAAAGATCCTCTATGTGAATTATTTGTTTAATTCATGATTAAGTAATGTTTAAGGCTGGGGTCTTATAGGGGGTCGGGACATTAGGTCACCATATTAACCTTATCTTTTAGATTTAACTCTTAGTTAAATAGTTTACATTTTACAATGTCTTCTTGTATTTTTATATTACATGGTTAATAAACTTACTATAAAATGACAAGTGAACCCAAAATGGTTAACTAATTAAATATATAACATTATATAATTCCTTTGGCCGAACCTTATATTTTTAAAAATATTATATCATTTAATAATATAGTATTTTAAAAAAAACTCATTTATGTCAATTTTGACACTATTTGGTATTTTGTTTTTGTGAAAGTCATAACAACTTTATCGCTTAGAAATAAATTTAATTAATAAACCTTAAAATGTAATATTAACCAATAAAATTAGTGGAATGCATCATAAGTCTCAATTTAAATTTATTGTTATATTTATAATATCAATTATTTTAATCTTTCATTAATAAGGTAATTACTGCATCATCATTGTGTCATAAATAAATTGAATTATTTTATGTATAAAAATTATAAATAAAATACCCTTATGTAGGAAATATTTTTATATTTCTAATTAATATTTATTGTTGAAGTTATATTAGGTATAACCCTATATTAAAAATGTTTTAATTATTAAAATTTAAATTTAATACTTTTAACTCTTCTTTAAATAAAATAATAATAAATGTCCTAATATAATCCAAGTGGATCAAAGAGGATCATATTTTATTCCTAAGGTTGATTTTGGTCAAAATAAACCTATCCAATATAATTAGTACATGTGTTAGGGTAATTATAATATAATTGTTACCTTTAATTACACTATTTACTTTTAACCGTGGTAAATAAAATCCAAAAGTTACAATTGACCAAATATTATTTTCATCCTATTAAACCAAATTTTACTTAATGATTTCAACCATGTCTCTCATTTTTTGAAATTAAATTCATATAAGTGGTAAAGTTACGTTTTATGCAAATTTTCTAACGTGCCTAAAATGTGGGTAAACAACGTTAAAAAATTCAATAAAATTTTATATATCTAATATTTTTATAAAATGAATCTAATTAAGTACATTGGATTAATATAGGTATTATGTATCTATTTTTACTTCAAAATAAATTTAAATTTAAAAATAATTATTTAAATAAAAATTTGATTTTAAACAATAACGCAATGTTTTTCACTATTCATAAAAAATTGAATGTTTTCAGAAAAATACTAGAAATTCAAGAAAACTAAATTTTTATGTCCCGTTTCTAAAAAATAATTTTATTTTGTCAAATTTAATATATAAAAGTGTTAAATATTGGATTTAAAAAGGGTTTTCCATTAAAAGGCGGTAAAATTTCATTTTTTGAAAGACACTTCTTTTATCTGAAAAATTGAATTTGTCTATATATTATGTATAATAAACACAAAAGATGAATGATAAAATTATATAGGATATATATAAAATTCAAAATGTGGTTAATACTCTTCATAATTTTTTTAAATGGCTAGTTTGATAGGTTGTGATGCGCTTGAACTCGGTGTTGCGTGTTACGCAAGCTATTGAATTACTTTAAAGAGATAACATACCATGAAATCCTAGGGTGTTACATTCTCCCCTTATTGAATAAATTTCATCCTCATAATTTTAAATTGTTCTTCGAAAATAAAAGGTTGAAAATAGAAAATACTTTATGGATAACCCACATCAAAAATAAGGTTACTAAAATTTAGTCTTAATAAGAGGGAAAGGGAAATGAAAAAGTCACCACCAAATTAGGGTTTCAAATAGGAGAATATTTTTGGTAATTATAGACACATAATTGGAGGAAAAACATAAATTTTTATATGGAGTGATTGAGTCCATCAATAACAAACAAGTGAACAATAAATAGAAAATTGGGGGCCTCAAAGCCATAAAAATATCATCAGTTTAACAATACCTAAGGTATTAGGATAACAAATTTTTGTTTTTGAGGTCATTTCCCTAATGTTTTAGAATCAATTGTTTCATAGAATAAGAAAAAAAATAATTCTTGACAAGTAGAGTTCCATTCATTAATTAATTTCTACCGCAAACTCATCTTTTTCTCCAAAAAGATAATAGAATTCAAAAATATTATATTAAACCTAATCGTATAGGGTTTCAAATTAAAATGAATTTATAATTAATCTATCATAACATTTTAAAAAACTACATTATAAAAACCTAGACATCACATAGGCCAATGGTAGGTGATTCACCCTTGTCTCCCTTTAGTTGTGGGTTTATATCTCGCAGCCTTTCCAGACGAGATGGGTTGTCGCCCGACCTTCAGGTTTTTCTTTTTATAAAAAATCCAAAAATAATCTTAAGGAATGTTTTAACGTTAAAATATAGTATAAAATTTCCAACTTAATCCCTTCCAATATTTATGCTTATCCAAAATACTTGTGTCCAAACTCATAGTCCAAAAAATTATAAGGAAGGTTAACATAACATAATAAAGATCTCTTTTTTCCACATAATAACATGTGAGTGCCTTCATCATGTATTCTCTTAAAACATGGTAACACCTTGAATTACCGTAAAAAATTATTGATTACATTCACACTCCCTTATTCCTTATAGAATACTAGATATATTCCTTATATCCAAAATTTTTTAATACCCCAATAATGATGGAATAAACAAACCATTAATCAGTTTCAAGGTAGTCAAAAATATCCAATATAATTTATCCAAATCAACCATATCTTATTCTAAAATCACTACCTCAGTATCAAGACCATATTGAGGTTTATCTTTCCTTCAACCATATATTTTCCAAAAAGTTTAACTTGTTGTTGAGTTACTTTTCTTAGTACCATATAATCTAAAATCCTTAATGAAATAATACTACAGTACAATCATTATTTATTTTCATAATTCATATAACCAGTACATAATTGATCCAAAACTCAAATGACATAATTATTTAATAACAATATAAGAACACTAATCATTCCTCTTCATCTGCGGTAGTATTAGAATATGATTTTTATCCAATAGAACCATTTGGGGTATACTCTGATGATTGGGATATTGATTTGCGTAGTGTCCCAACCCCTTGCAGATGAAGCATTATTTGTTTGAAACATTTTCTTACCCTTGAAATAACGTACTTTGTGTCCTTTTTCTCCACACTTATAAAATCTCCCATCCCCTTCAAGCATTTACCAATGCGATTATTTCCATAGTTATCACATATGGGAAAAATCCTTCTTTCCCTTCTTCCCTTTATCCATCTTTTTCTAGACCATCCATTTCTTCTCTGGCTTCCCTTCTAAGACATAGGACTTAGAGAATTCTTTACTTATATTATTAAAACATAATACTATTTCTTCATATTATGAGAATAAATGGGAGACTATTTATCTTCTAAATGTTGTATTAAGACCATGAAAGATATGATCCTTCTTACTCTTTGGATCATGTGTATTTCTAGTGTTCTCATTCCTTATACTAGGAACCATTTCTAAACAATGACATACAATAAGTTAGTTTATAAATTGAAATGCATAATTCCAAACATGTAAAATACCTAACATAAATTGAAAAATTTATGCATATAATCCATAATCATAAAAAAATTTCTTTGAGGAGGTATTTACTCATAAATCCTTAATAATGGTTTGTAATGACAATTTGAATTATCCTAAGAATATCCCCCTATGAGTGTAATAACCAAGAGTGCAGAAAGGCCCATTGTTGTGTACTAGGATACCCTGAGTAAAGCCTGAAACTCCTTGTCGTAGTTTTCTCTCCTAGGTACATCTGTGCCAGATCCGCCTCTATCATATTGTATCCAGAAAGAGATGTATTTCTTGAATGATAAATAGTTTTTTTACCTTGGTAATATCTTTTTAAATTTTTAGTGATTAAATAGTTATCTTAAATGCTTATATAATGTTGAAAAAATATGTATTCCAATAATAGAATATTACAATAAACGATTTTAGAAATATTAAAATTAAAAAAATTGGAGTAATTATTATGTTTCATGAATTTGGTATATAAATATAACATATTAAGGATATATGAGAGGTTTATATTCTAATTAAATATTTGTATGCATGTCATTAAATTGCAATAAAATTAATAGTTTAAAAAATAAATTAATAATATTTTAGAAATAATAATATATTATTAAATTATTCAAAATACATTAAAATTAAAGTGAAAAATACGGAAAATATATGGTTTGAAATGTAATATTTTGTCTAATTATGAAGATATTTTTACAATATAAGTAAAATAAAAATCCTTTAAAATTTAGAAGTTCTTTTTGAGAGGTATGATCAATATTAGGTAACTCGGGGTTTAACAAATATATAATGTTTAAAAAGACACCGAAAACTGTCTAAATATCAGTTTTTTATGAAATTTAAAACTTTTCATTGTTCTATTTGAATCTATATCCATTTTTAAGAATTTTTATTTTAAATGAATCAATTATATTTTAATCTTTATTGTAATTCAATTGTGTTTTTTTCCTCCCAGGTAAAAGAACACTTATTCCCTATATTTTTTACACCACATTCAGAAACACTTCTTGGAAAATACCAAACCACATGTCATATCAAAATCATTATCCATGTTTTTTGAGGCACCGGTCTTAACAAAAGTCAAAATCTATGTTCCATGTTAATCGATCTATGGGATGACCCCTGAAGAAGAGGAAATCATCTTACATGAACACTTTCAATTTAATTCACTATATATCAACTAAAAAAAAGTAAATTATAAAAAAAATTGATTTTAGTATTCTAATGATATTAAAGCTTTATTATGAATATAAAACAACCATTATCCACCCACGTTTCAATAAAATGGTATTTGATATTATTTCCTTTTAATAAGTACAACTTATCATCTCCACATAACAATACAATTAATTTTTCATAACTATTAGTGTGGGGATACTCTTTTTTTTATCAATATGACTCATATTATTTTATTACTTAGATTCATTATTTGGTTATCATGCCTCAGTGAGGATGGGATTGGATAGTTAACTTGTTTAAGTGCTCTTAATTCTGCTATTTTCTCAATGGTTCATTAGTATTCCATTTTCACATGTGAATAAGATACATTGGGTATGATCCTAATGAGTATACAAGTATTCTCAAACCACATATATAAAAAATATTTTTAGGATTCCAAGATTACATTGTGGATTGTGCTAGATATTACTAGCTCTATCCTTACATTTTTTTGTGTCACTAAATTTAGACTTTCTTTTGGGTACTTATTTTGATACTCTTGTATTTTTTTACATTACACAAGCATCATGGGATGGTTTTTTGTTTTCTATTTTATATAATATTCTGTAGTTTCTTGTTGAGTGTTTATCATATCTCCCAATATTATATTATTATATAAGGGAATGCCTCATATATGTGAGATTTTTATACCCTTGGTACTTTTCAACAACCTAGGGCCTACTTGGGGTCGGACTTAGGGGCCATTATCTCTTTCCCTTCATTATAAACCCAATAGGGGGTACCTTTGGAGGGAGGGGGTCAGGAAATACTTGGTTTATTTCATAAAAATTAAAAGGGTTTTTTAATATTTTTATAATATTTGGCAAGGTTTTTCAAAATGAAAACATTTCAATATAATTTAATTGATAAGTGGTAATAGAGGAGAGTTTGAGAATAAATAGTGTATTTATTTTCACAAAAAATTGGTAATAAACATAATTTTTATGATCCAATAATACAGAAATATAATGAAATTGAAGAATGAAGAAATTTGACTATTTAATAAATGATAATAAATATATTGAGTGAATATAGTATTCCTACATACTTTTTGGCAGAAGATGTTAATAAATATTTATATACCTTGAGTAGAGTATTGATCATGATTTTATAAAAAATAAAACTAATGATTTATGGAATAATATAAAACTTATTTTGAATACTTTAATGATTTTAGATATGACAACCTTGTTTTATTTCAAACTTAAACATGATTTATTACATAAACCATTCACTTGATACAACATGGATGATCGAGAGGTCTAGTGTCTTTGGGGCTTAGGATCATTACATAACAACTTAAAACATGAAGTACAACATCTTTATTGAAAACTTCCTTTATATGACCACTACACTCACTTGTACTTAGCATTGCATGGGATAACCTGAGGACATGCATAAGAAAAGGGGTGAGCTATAAAGCCCAGTAAGGGAATAAACACATAATACATGAGGAGTAAAATACATGTTAGACAATAGGCATATAAATAGATCACAAGAGAAATATGAAGATAAAGGCATGATAAAGCATGATAATCATAACATGGAAATGTGGCAACAATACTTAAACATGGAATTAGCATGAGCCAAGGCCCATTGCACATAGAGCATGAGTAAATACTCATTGCACATGAAGCACGAGTAAAACCTCATTGCACTTGAATTAGCATGAGTCAACACTCATTGCACATGACGTATCATGACACTATACTTTACCCAATGCATTGGAGAGCTATAAGGGAGCACCCTTCTTAAACATTTCATTTCATGCATAAGTGTGCCACATGGATCCTAAAACATGGATTTATAAAACATAATCATTTATTCCACGATAAAGTAATGTGGAATTAATACATGAAACTCTATAATCAATAAGTAAATGTTCATAATGGTGAATACCCTTAATGGAGAAATGGGCATGGTATTCACTACACAACGGTATTGGCTTAGAAAATCGGTGCGATTTCGGTTGCGTAACGACGTGACGTCAGAATTCATAAAAAAGGTTGATGAGAGAGAAATGAGTTCCTCATAATATTTACATGTAATGGAAAGTAAGGAGGTCATATATATACATGTCCCAATAGTTATAATGGAATTTAGGTTCATGATACAAATGTATTGCTTGAATGTAAATGAGGAGGGAGAAGTTTCTTTCAGAATTTCGGCATAGTAACGGGTGTACATGGGAGGAATTTAATGAGAGAGAAAGGGGTCTCCCATAATTCAAACATAAAGAGGTCAGTATGAGGGAGGTTAAAAACCATACCCCATCATTCATAATTGAAATTAAAAGGGTAAAACAACTTAAAGAAAATTGGACAAAAATGAGAAAGGAAGAAAAAACCCTTACTTGGAAGTGTGCTTCCAAAGGCTAGAGAGAGGCTTGAGAGAGGATTCATGGGAGATTGGGGAACCTTGAGAGGATTCTATAGATAGTAGGGCAGAGGTTGGATGAAATCCAAAGGCTTTGAGTGAGGAGGAAGTG